>WNWU01000007.1:11801294-11988863 GCA_012654045.1 Ptyas mucosa | reverse complement strand
TGGTAAGTAAAGACTATATGTAGTGGGACTTCAGTGGCTATGACTCTTCATCACCTCACAGTGTACTGACCACAAGGGACAGTGAAGTATAGAGAGTTAAGGTTTAAGTGTCTATCACTGTCCTGCTCTTTGTCTAATCTCAGTGTTATTTACAGTACAGGTAGTCCTTGAATTACCACAATTGAACCTAAAATTTCTGTTGTTAAGTGAGACATTTGTTAAGCAAGTTTTGCCCCATTTTACCACCTTTCTTGCCTGTTAAGTGAATCACTGCAGTTGATAAGTTAGTAACGCAGGTGTTAATGAATCTGATTTCCCCATTGACTTTGTCAGGTCGTAAAAGGTGATTGTATGACCTTGTGATACAGCAATGGTTATGAATATAAACCAGTTGCCAAGCATCTGAACTGTGATACATGATCATGGGGCTGCTGCAAAGTTTGTAACTGTGAAAAATGGTCATAAGTCTCTTTTTCAGTGCTGGTGTAATTTTGGTCACTAAATGAACTGTTGTAAATTAAGGATTACCTGTACTTCTATTTTTACTTTCAGTAAAAAGCACTTATTGTCTAATTCTCTTTCTTGTAATTAGGTAGATACTAATTTTTGCATATCCCTATCATGTTTTCACTTAAATGTATTTATTATTTGTTATAGTTATAAAATATGATTCACTAATTAAGTGCTTAGATTCCTGCTCTTGGGAACATTCCAGAGAAAGAGATGCCTTTGTTATAACATAGTGGGATAGATTTGATATCCTGCTTCCATATCTTTTCCAGAGATGAAGCTTTAGTGCATTAGGAAATATGGATAGGACTATATGTAAATATATTGCAGTGTAAATGATACAGTACATTCGGTATGTGGAATAGAATTTCTTCAGTGGATTATTTTTAAGCAGAAGACAAATAAAACTTGATGACAATAATGATCTTTTACTATCCTTTATTTTCAAAAGAGATTTCTTGAATAGTTGTGTCCTTTTAAATAAGTAGCTAAAATAATATGAAATACTGATTAATGCATGCCGCATTATCAAAAGTGTTCATCTGAAATATGGATGGATTAGAAAACTTTGAATGAACATTTCATTGACAGACATCTTTGGAATTTTCTATGTACCAGCAAGGGGAGCGAAACCCACGAACCTCCATGTTCACCATATATGCTCGAGTATAAGCCGACCCGAATATAAGCCAAAGCACCCAATTTTACCACACACACACACACACACACACACACACACACAAAACCCTGGGCAAAGCCTAGGGTGGGAATAAGCCTAGGATAGGAAATGCAGCAGCTACTGGTAAATTTCAAAATAAAAATAGATACCAATAAAATTATATTAATTGAGCATCAGTAAGTTAAATGTTTTTGAATATTGATTTCAAAGAAAAACAGTAAACTAGCTCTGTAAGTGGAAAAGAGGATCAACAAAAACAATATGGTATCAACAATAACTTTAAAAGTACTGTATATGAGTTGGGTAGCTATATAAATTTGTTTAATAAATACAATGGGGATTTGTCTTTGGGGATTCAGAATTTACATGGCACTAGTTGGATTTTTGATCTCCCTTTTATTTTGAGACATAATAGGCTAGTTTTACACTATAACTAAATTACACAAGAGAATGTAGTATATATACCAAAAATAATTCAATAACAATTTAATCTGATACATTGGGTTAAGTGATGTAAGGCTTGATCTAATTTCAGGCAAGTTCAAGAGCTGTTAAAGAGATTCCTGCATTCTCTCTCTCTCTCTCTCTCTCTCTCCCTTCCTTCTTTTTCTTTTTCTTTCTCTTTCTTTCTTTGTCTCTTTCTTTCTTCTCTCTCTCTCTCTCTCTCTTTCTTTCTCCCTCCCTTTCTCCTTCTCATCTGGCATTCTTAGAGCTCCACTATTGATTAACTTATCCCGGGGTGGGCATATGTGGCCCTTTTACAACCTATGGACTTCAACTCCCAGAATTCCTGAGACAGCCAAGCTGGTAGAATTCTGGGAGTTGAAGTCCACAGGTTGTAAAAGGGCCACATTTGCTCACTCCTGGCTGAGCCTGAGCAAGGATAGCTAGCAGCCAATTACAATAAGCTCTCAATTACAATTACAATAAACTCTCAATTACAATAAGTTCTCAATTCAAGCTCAGTGCACATGGGGATCTTCCTAAACAGTGAGGATTTCTTTGTTTCTTTCTCCCTTGAACCCCCCCCCACAGCCCATTTTTGCTTCCATGGGGCTGCAGGGAGTCTTGTTAGGCACCCCCCTCATGCCCTTAGCAAGCCTCCCTGCAGCCCCGGAAGCCAAAAAGGGGCATGGGGAAGGGGCGCTGCACGCCCCCACGCCCCATTTTGCCCTTAGCAAGCCTCCCTGCAGCTCCTGGGAGCCAAAACGGTTGGAGGAAAAAAAGGCAATTTTTCCTCACTCGAGTATAAGCCGGGGGGGGGGGGGTGTTCAGCATTAAAAATGTGCTGAAAAACTCGGCTTATACTCGAGTATATACGGTACTTCAAAGTGTGCAAGAGCTCTTTTCAAATCAGCTAAATAAATTTAAGGGCTCAGATATTAGGAATTGTACCTTTTCCCATTATCTCAGATCCCCATCTATATAATTCCCTTTTTAGCATAGAAATGCTTTTAAGTGTGCAAGACTTATGTCACTTCAACAGCAAAAAATTGTGCTTGTGTGAAGGATATATTAAGACATAAACAGTATCAAGGAGAAAGACTACATACATTGTTCCTCATTTCATGCATATGTTGGTATCTAATATCCTTTTTCAAGGAAAAGGGGTTTTATTTTAGTTTTTTTATGCAACACCTTGGTTTACTGGCTGTCTGGAGACTGTGTCATCAATCAGTTTGAATTATCCGTGCCTTCATCCTTTATGCTGCCTCTTCTTTGTCTTGATTGAGTCAATGGCTCCTATCTTAGCAGGCTCTTGCTATGCTGCAGTAGCTGAACCTCACTATTAATAATGATAAGTTTTCTTTTATTATGCTATCAGATGCATGAAAAATTACAGAAAATAATAAGCTCTACTTCTGACAATCTAATTACATTTTTTCTCAGATTCATTGCATTTCTACTTATTTTACTATTATAAATATTCTTCAGTTCTAATTTCCTGTTCAGCACAAGCACAAGCTATACATGTGGGAGTTGTTAGGTTGTGTAAGATGTGTACAGTAACAATTGTTTTTCAGGAATATGCATTCTTTTTTATGTGCTTGGTTTAGGAAACGGTTAAAATAATATATTTCTATTTAAATGCATTGTTCAATCTAGGAATAGATATGTATTTTAGTAATATGACAGATTGAAATTTATTTCTTTCAGAATTATCAGACATTAAGTATTAGCATCTTATATAGTGGCTGCAAATATTATGGAATATATTTTAATTCAGCTATATTGTTTTCTAGCTAAATCTCTTTTCTCAGTCCAACTCAAGAGTTTTTGAATCACACAGTTTTAACAGCATTCTCAATCAACCTTCACGCTATCAGGTAAGCAGTTACTTGGATTATAAACTTTTATAACTCTTATAAACTCTTATGAAATGCATTAAGATTGTTTCCATTTATGGTAGAAATCAGGCATATTACATACCTAGAAATCTATTTGTTTAACTGTAAGAGGTTTTCTTACATCTTCTTGGGAGGTAAAATTCCAGTTGTCCATTATATTGCTGCTTGTTCAAAAACTGGTCCTTGTTTCCCTTACTATATAATTGCTAAAGCAGAGCATAACTTGGGAACACTCCAGACAATCCCTCTTCCTTGTTGGCATCACTTAAATGATGACCGCTTCCTGTAGACAATTCACTACAACTGTCTGCTGGAGGGAGACTGTGGGCATGCACAGACTGTGGGCATGTATCAGTGTTGGCTGCTATGGGAGTCATAACTCAGATGCTGAATCCTATAAAAACCAACCTATCTTCTATCTTGCAAATACTGATGTAAATGGTACCAGGGTGAAAGCAGATAATTCAGAGTACCGTACTTATGTGTTTATGCATTTTATTTAACATATTTCAGTATCATATATTTTAAAGTATAGCCTAAGGCAGTGATGGCTAACCTTTTTACCGTCGTGTGCCAAAAGCGGGGATCGCATCGGGGGTCGTGGGTGCGGGTGCCCACATCCATAATTAAATGCACCCCACCCTCCCGCACATGCGCACGTGACCCCACCCACACTTCCCCCTGCTTTTGGCACACGATGGCCCGGTGGGCCCAGTAGGCCCGTTTTTCCCCCCCTCCCCAGGCTCCAGAAGCTTTCTAGGACCCTGGAGAGGGCAAAAACAGCCTTCCCCATCCCCCCCGGAGGCCTTCCTGGAGGCCAGAAACAGCTAGTTTTCAAACTTTCGGTGGGACCGGAAGGCCTGAAAATCTCTTGGCTGGTGCATGCATGCGCGCTGGAGCTGAGCTAGGGCAACACTCGCATGCCCACCAATATGGCTCCGCGTGCCACCTGTGGCACCTGTGCCATAGGTTCGCCATCACGGGCCTAAGGTTAAAAGCTCTCTTGCTTTTATTAAACTGCAACTGCTCTACAAGTCTACAGAAATGGAAAAATGTTTGAAATGGGTATGATGACTAAAGAAATTTCTCTGTACTTCTCTAAGATGGTCTTGTGCCAGTCCCTCTCCAAAGTTAAAATAATACAAAATAAAATAATACACAGGAAGACAAAAGAACAGAAATAGCCTATGAGAAGAGAGACTAATATTGCCATGACTTTGCAATTAAATATCTTCTACAGTCATCTTCTGTACAGTAACTCCCCTTTCTTCAAGGGAAGAAGGGAAATGACTGACAATGACAAACAGGGGGAATGGGCAATTTAACAACTAAAGCAATGAAAAAAAGATTGTGTTGCATTTTAAGCCGCTGGTTCAGTGGATTAGCACAGATGTGCCTTTTCCTGTCTAAAGAAAATACAGGTCTTCTATCATATTTTTTTGTCTTGTTGGCAGAGGGAAATTGGTGTCAAAAACAAATGTAGGTCAGTGGGACAGGCATGGTTAAAACAAGTAAGCATCCCAAAAATTCCCAAATAACACTACTAGCGAGACATAATATAGTCACCTGACTTTGCCTCCAAATATTGAGTAAAAAACAGAGGAAATTCTGCAAACTTGAGATTTCAATTATGTTAAATAAGAAAATATTACTTTTATATCAGTACCAATAGTACCAATTTAAGACTGTTGACTTGTGAATTATGAATAAGATAAATATAATATTGTTGGAGCATATGAAAAATTAGTGGTGTTAGGGCATGTGCATACAAATCCATATCTCTTTTTGAATGAAATTTGGGGGAGAGTTGGGTATTCATCTATCCATGAAGTCCTGTCCACAAAAACTGCTTAGATAAGTGTTTGTTAAACAGTAAGAATAGTTAGCAGAGTACACAGAGTACCCATCAGGGCAGGTAGTTCATTCAAACTAAGCTGTTTTTTCTTGTTTTGCTTCTTTCCCAGCATATTGTTCTAATTTGTTTCATATAATGCTCTTAATTTTAAAACAAGTATACAAAAGTGCCCATGACTTCTGTTCTTTATTGTGCTAATTGGTTTTTATACAAAAATAATTTTATAAAAATCAAAGTTTAAAAAGGAATTTAAGATCATACAATTGAATGTCTAGTTCTACTTATGGTGTAAAAATTTGAAAATGAATGTTTGATTGCACTAAAATGGAAGTTACTTCAAAGGAACTAAATCCTGTAAATTGTATCCTATAGCTTGACCTTATTACAGATGAAGATTCAGATATTTTTTTCAGGACTTTGAGGAGCATGTATTTAAAATAAGGATGGCAAATAAATAGATAAAAATTTGATTAAGTTTTTCCCTCCAATAGCAAATCATGAAGAGACTTATAAAACGTTACGTTTTGAAAGCCCAGGTAGACAAGGAAAATGATGAAGTCAATGAAGGTAAGAGCCTATAGAGTTATTCATACAGTATTATAAATGCAAAAGAAAAATAAAGTGTTGCTGTCTGAGAAACCAGAGGTTTCAATTATGGGAGGAAAACATTCTGTCTTCTTTGGGCTTCAAATCAGATATTTAACACTGTAAATATGGATAAAAATAATGAAGTGGGGGAAATAGTGTATCTAATATTAGATGTAGTTTTTTTTAGTAAACTAAACTAATTAAATTTAAAAATGATTTGCATTTGGATAAATTATTTTTATAAAAATAAAGATTTAACTACTGTATGGGCCAAATTATAAAAATACTTGAAAATGACTAGAAATATTAAATCTTCAAAATGCAGTAGTGTTAACCTTTAGAAATATCTATGAATTGGATTCACTTCTAAAATTAGCTGATACAACACATGACCTAAATCTCTCTAGGGTACTGACATGCTTTAAGATATGAGAAGTTTGTACAACAGAAAATAATTTAAAAAAAGTTACTTGATATTTTCATAAAACACATAAACATACACACAATATACATTTTATATTTGGAGGTGTGTGGGTTCTTTTTAGGTTTTTTGTTACTCTTCCTATGTAAACCTGAATCCCTTCCCCATTAAAAACAAGATCCCAGGTTTTCTTTAAACTCAGTTTCAAATATCTTAATTTATTTTGTATTCAGAACAGATTAGAAAAAACCTCAAATTTTGAAACTAATTTTTCTGTGCGGTTTTATGATTATTGATCTTTTATTCAAATTGCATGCTCTTAAAATGAAAGTCAGGATTTTTAGTATAGTTTTATAATGCATATTGAGTACACATTACACTGAAAGTTAAAATCAAGCCAAGCTGCCTGCTGTTTACTTTTTAAGTAAATAATATTATGAATTCTTACTTGGTAAATGTTCTTTGAACTCAGATTTTTTTTGTCAAATAATTCATAGAACTGTGCAACATACTGAATTGACAACTTCATATGAATTCCAAATCTGAAAAATTATATTAGAGAGATTGGATGTTGCTGAGATTTGACTGGCTTGAATAAATCATATTCCAATAAACATTTATTAAATTAAGAATATACTCAAAGCATGTAGAGTTCAAATAGCTATATAGCTACCATTTATATAGGTTCATTTAGATGCCCATATGAAGAGACAAATGAGTACATTTGATTTGTTTCTACAAGTTTACCTCAAGAAGAGACTTCTATGTCTGCAGGTTGTTAAAAATTCTGGAAAGCCAACTTGCCATGGTCAACTCTCCATCGCCAATTGCCCAAGTCACTGCAGGACAATTTGCCACAGTACAAGTGTTACACTAATATCAAAAAAATAGTCAAATAGAACCATTAAAGAGAGGATGCCAAAGGAGGGACAAAATAAAATGTGAATGACAAAACTTAAAATATTTTTTAAATTATTTGAAATAATTAAATTGAATTGCTGAATTGTCCATTGGCAAGTTGGCCATAGTACGTTGGCTGTGGCAAGTAGACCACGGCGAGTTGGCCATAGTGAGTTGGCTGTTGAGAGTTGTCTCCTTCCGTTGGAGATGTATCATCATTGCTTGACAGTGAAACTTTTTGTTTGGAAGACAAATTGAAAAAAGGGAAGATTACAGTACCGTTTTCAGTCATTTCACATTTTCCCCAAGCTTTCAGTTGTTCAGTATAAATGGAAGAACTTCAACAGCTTGGTCTTATGAACTACTATGAACAATGTAGCAGATGATACTTTATCAAGTTATGTTAAAAGTCTTTTTGTTTTTACACAGGTGAATTAAAGGAAATTAAACAAGATATTTCTAGTCTTCGTTATGAACTTTTGGAAGACAAATCTCAAGCAACAGAGGAATTGGCAATTCTCATACATAAATTAAGTGAAAAACTCAACCCAAATATATCAAGATGTGAATGATCCCAAATGACATTTTCAAGATTATTACCTGGATTTTGACTATAGCACAAGCATTGGCAATAATATTTCTGAGTGATTCATACTTGAAAAATATGTAGATTTTTAGTACTAAATGACTTTATGTACAGCTTCATTTGAAATACAGTCTTAGAAAATTTTATGAATTTACACACAAACAATTTAAGTTTATTTAAGGTATAAAACATATTTTGCATTTATTTAATACAGTACTATTGTACCTAAATAATTTTTCATTGCTAATAGTTCTATTAGTAAAATGAATAATATTTGTAGCAAATGAAAAAAAATTAATACTGTAGATTAAAACTTTAGGATTGTACTGCATGTCTGTTCTCATCTTATTGCTGTGAACAATTTTTATGAGATACAATACCAAAAGTTCAGCCAGCTCAGGAGGGATTACTTGAAATGAATAATCAAGAGTTAAGCATGATCATTTTAAAGATACAAGCTTTCTAAAATTAATGGATTGTTTCAGGAAGTAGTCGTGCCTAGAATAGATCCACTGAAATTAGCTAGAACTGCTTTGAATTTCACTGATTTCAGTGAGTCCATTGTAATGTCTGATCTTATGCATGCTTACTTAGAAGTAGGCCATTAAATTTAATAGTTTGTACTACTATGTACAGAACTGAAAACGTTTTAACTACTTATCCAGGGCTACTATGAAAGCTAATTTGATGTAGTGGTTAGGACAGGCTAGAAACTGGGAAACTGTAAGGTTTAGTCCCACTTTAGGCACAAAGCCGAGTGAGCGATCTTGGGCCTGTCACTTTCTCTGAGACTTAGGAAGGAGGTAATGGCAAACAACTTCTGGGGAAAAAAACATGCCAAGAAAACTGCAGGGACTTGTGCAGGCCGTTTCTCTAAGAATCAAACACATTTTAAGGAAGGAAAGGGGGGCGGGATCTGGGTTACAAAAATCTGAATGATTACAAGATGGCAAGAAAAAGATACTGAAAATCTTAAGTGCTTACAGTCCAGATCTGGTACCTCTAGCTTAATTTCACTGAATCATGTCCACTTAGTTTAGTTTAGTTTTATTAGATTTATATACCGCCCTTCTCCCCGAGGGGACTCAGGGCGGTGAACAGGCAAAGATAAAAGACATAGATACAAAATTTAAAAACCAATTAAAACCGAATTAAATGATTGCCCCAACAATTCAAAACCTGTTTTTTAAAAATACATAAATCCCGCCTGATGGAACAAAAAAGTTTTTAACTCACGGCGGAAAGCACGAAGATCCGGGATCCGCCGAATCTCTGGGGGGAGGTCGTTCCAGATAGTGGGTGCCCCCACAGAAAAGGCTCTCCCCCTGGGGGCCGCCAGTCGACATTGTTTGGCCGATGGCACCCAGAGGAGCCCCCTCTATGGGAGCGTACCGGTCGGTGGGAGGCTATTGGAGGTAGTAGGCGGTCCCGTAACTTATTTACTTTCTTTTTTTGAGAAAGCTCAAAGCTGTGCCATGGGAACTGAATGTCTGACAGTGAAGATACAAATGTAATTATAATATTAATAACGCTTTTACATTTATCTCATATATTTTGTATCATATTTGCTTTCAGAATTCGAAATAAGGTTGCTGTTGTTTTTTACTTCTAGTTAATGCAAACTGTCAAAACACACATTTTCATGTACTTTTTTTTTTTAAATCCCAGATCCTATGCAGGGCTGAAGTTTTGTTACATTGTTCTAAATAATGCCTCTGATGCTTACTTGTTAAATAAAATATTCATACTTTATGGACTTATATTGTTCTTGTACTTTTATCTGTGGGTTTGGGGTAGGTGATAGAAGAGAAATCCTGTTCATTCAAATAAGCAACAAGCTACAGTTTCATATTCTAAAACTGTTATATAAATTTGATACCCAGGATTTTATTTTATATACCATTATATTTATCTTTTGCAAAGCCAAGAAATATTTAATCTTTACTAAGCAGGCAAACATTTTATTAATAAATCACTACTAAGCTGTAAAGGAATTTTAAGAAATTGTTTTGGAGATTTTTTCCTGAATACTGTTAAGAGGACACTATCTAGACCAGTGATGGCTAACCTTTTTGCCATTGCGTGCCAAAAGCGGGGGTAGTGGGGGGGATTGCGCACGTACGTGCCCACACCCATAATTCAATGCACCCTGTCCTCCCACACATGCACGCGTGACACCCCTCCCACTCCCCTCCTTCTGGCACGCGATGGCACGGTGGGCCTGGTAGGCCCATTTTTTGCCCTCCCCAGGCTCCAGAGCCTTTCTAGCAGCCTGGGGAAGGCGAAAACAGCCTTCCCCACCCCCCCATGGAGACCCTTCGGAGGCCCGGAAACAGCCCATTTCCCGACTTCCAGTGGATCCAGAAGGCTCGAAAATTAGCTGGCCAGCACGCACATGCGTGCTGGACTGAGGTAGGGCAATGCTTGTGAGCCCACAGATACAGCTCCGTGTGCCACCTATGGCACCCGTGCCATAGATTCGCCATCACTGATCTAGACTTTGATAAATGCCTTTATAGAGATAGTCCTCGACTCACAACCACAACTGAGTCCAAAATTGATGCTGCCAAGTGAAACATTTGTCAACTGAATTTTGCCCCATTTTACAACCTTTCTTGCCACAGTCGTTAAGTGAATCACTAAAGTTAATTTAGTAGTAGGGTTGCTAAGTGAATCTGGCTTTCCCATTGACTGCTTGTGAGAAGTTGAAAAAGGTGATCACATGATCCTGGGACATTGCAACCATCTTAAATATGAATTAGTTGCCAAGTATCCAAATGTTGATCACATGACTATGGGGATGCTGCAATGGTCATAAGTATGAAAAACTGGGTCATAAGTCACTTTTTCAGTGCCTTTGTAACTTTGAACGGACACTAAATTAACTGTTATAAGTCAAGGACTACCTGTATTTGTCCAGCTATAATTCCTCAGAAGAGCTCATTGTTCATGAATAATGGTTTTTTTAAAAAATCTGTTATTGAAGACTGGAAAGATTATAGGAAAAAGGGTAAGCCAAAATTATCTAGTTAAGCCAGTGGAAAGTTATACAGTGACATCCTGTAGGATTTTATGGTGGGAATGATTTGCTTTAAAGCTAGAAATGGCATGCAATTGTACAACTGCAACCTTAGTCTACATTCTCTCTCTCTGAAAGAGATTATAAAAAGTATTTAAGACTAAAATAGGCAAAAGATCTGGAGAAGCATGAACTTTAAAAAGAAGGATGAAGCGAAGTGCTATGAAGACAACAGGCTAAAGAAAGTTTATGTCCAAGTTTGATCTAAAGGAATGAGAAGATAGGAAGGCTGCTGCACTCCTGTTATCTGAAAAAAAAACCCCAACCCTAAAAATATATGTAATGCAGACAAATGCTTTTGGAGTTTATTTTATTTACATCCAAACCTCCAAGTTATGTATGGCATTTGCCCCAATTCAGATTTCAACTTTCATTTCAGAATACTTTTTCAGTACTATGTAAGATTCAAATGAAGAGTATAAAATAGCTTGATCTGAACTGATTAAGTATTATTTAAAAAGAAGTTGTTCTATATTTCAGTTTATCTGTCCTAATTTATTTTTGTTTTGAATTTAGCTGAAAAAGTTCTTAGTGGCTAATATAAAATAAATAATATTCAAATCACCTCCTCTACCCAAAAGGCTTACTATATGAAGATTAATGTGCATCACCCAAGGAAAAAAGGGTTAGAAAAGAAGAAGGCAATAACTTCAAACCTCATTGAATGTTTAATTAGCTGTGACTGCATGACCTACTTCTAGTGGTCAACTTCCAATGATTTATTCAATGCAGTTGTTTGGGTGCAGGTCACACAAGCTAATTATGTGAAATCTTCGGCAGCAAAATATCTTAAACATACTTGCTGCTGAGGAATAGAAGGAAGGGCTAAATGGCTTCCTATATCTCTACTGCAACCTGGTAAGAGGTCATTACAATATTCTAATTTATATAGTCCAGTAAGGTAGTCCTTGACTTGCAAGCACAAATTAAGTCCAGAATTATGATCCTTAAGTTATTGCTGTTATTAACCAAGGCAGCCATGCAATCCAGGGTCTCCATGTTGCAGTGGAGGTGAGTGGTGGTGGTCCTGGACTGCTGAATGAATGGTCATGACTCATAAGTCAAAGACTACCTGTATTCACTGATCTAAAGCCAAGCCATGTGGAACCACAAGTTTAACAGATACAAATTGCACTATACGTAATCGTAGCATTTATGAAGCTGAAGAAGCTTCTATTCAGAACTGAAGAAGCTTCTTGGATGAGAAGCGAAACGTCTTCAAAGAAAAACCGGAAAAGTCCAGTCACCTCTTGAAAAAGCACCTTTGAGACACAGCATTTATGGTAACTCTGCTTCTGCTACTCAAAATTCAACTTAATTGTCACGATATTTTTGCATGTTACTGTTTCAAATCTGTCCACATTTTTCTTTATGTCCCTTCAATTAAAATACTGCATACACCAATTATTATTTTGCCCAGCACGATGAACCACAAATTAGATGACCACTAACAGACATGTTATACCAATTTGTTAGTGGTATTGTAGTGAATTGTATAACATAATAATAATAATAATAATAATAATTATTATTATTATTATTATAAATAATATTAAAAAAAATAATTTCCTCAACACTGTCAAACTATTCACTAAGTCTGCATTACTATTACTATTAATCTTCCCATCATCCATCCCACTTACAACTGTATGACTGTAACTTGTTGCTGTATCCTTACGATTTATATTGACTGTTTCCTAGTATGATTCGATTACTTATTTATACCCTGACTATCATTAAGTGTTGTACCTTATGATTCTTGACGAATGTATCTTGTCCTTTTATGTACACTGAGAGCATATGCACCAAAGACAAATTCCTTGTGTGTCCAATCACACTTGGCCAATAAAGAATTCTAATAATAAATAATAAGCCCATAAATCAATTGAGTAAACCACGGTTCTTGGCTAACTACATACAACACCTGTCAGTTAACTAGAGCCCGCCTGAACACACACCTCGAATTATTATGTGATAATAAAATGCCTTCGCCTAACCCGGTGTTTTGCAAACTTGACAACTCTGAAATGTGTAGATTTTTCAGACCCCCAGAATCGCCCAGCCAACCTTGTTCCCCTGCTAAATCCAAGACTCCGCTTGGGAAACTTCGCCTCCTTCTTGGGCTCGCCTCCAAATTTAAGATGCTCTTGAGTTTTTATCCCGAGCTGGGGATTTATTTATTTATTTTGCTTGAGTGACAGCTCCTTCTTCAATCACGAAGGGCGTTTAAAGCGAAGCGTACCGCCCAAGAGCGCACCGCCTCCAATAAAAAATCAGGGCATTGTCGGGTTTACGCAAACCTGCCTCGTCGCCATAGTAACGAGAGGTCCGGAGATAGTTTTTAGGCCCTAAGCTTTCGCGATACTGATGCCCGCGGAGTACTGGAAAGAGGAAGCCGAAGCCAGCCTTGATAACTTGCCCGTTGCCTATTGCCATGGAACTGAGTCTGAACCGGATGGATTACCTGCAGGTACAGCGGGCGGACGCGATGCCTGTGACGGCGAATGTCGGCTGTTTTGCGCCCCCCTCCCCCGGAAGCATCGTTTTTTGAGTCTTCCTTCTCTATGCAGTTGTTACTGCAGACCACCCCTACTGGTACTTCTATGGCAGCCTTTCCGCAAAAAGCCCCGCAAAAGGATTGACCTATTGACAGTATTGCCCGGGAGGGGGAGTTGCAGCCCAACCCATCTGGATGGCACCATTTTGACAATTCCTGCTTGGGAATTAGCAATTTTACCAATGATTTGCAGGAAGAGAAGTCTGAATTCTTTTTTTTTTTAATTAAAACTGGATTTTTTTAATAAATCCAGTGGGAAAAAAGAATGAGATGCGAATATGACTCTTCAGGCTTTTGGGTATAAAAATAACTTATAACCTGCAGAGTTACCTTTTATCTTTTTTGTTAGTTAAACTTCCATCATTGAAGTTTTTTTTATTAGTAAGGAAGCTTTGAGGAAAATTTCTGAGAGTGCTAATTTGAGAGATAAGTGATTATCTAATTTTAATTGTTTCTAACTTCTAATTAAAACAAAGGGAAACTAGTATATTGCAAAGCAAAGAAGGCATAGCTTATACATCAAAGAATGCATCTAATCAAATATAGGCCCTACTAGAGGCATTATTATAAAATGAAATAATGTGCAGCTGCAGTCAAACATATCTGAGAAAAAGGGGTGCGTGGATCAAAAAATCAAGTTAATGGCTTGTAATCAAAGCCCTGCCCCATTTATCATGTATCAGTTGTGCGCACGCATACACACACAGAGAAGTTGAAACTGGGATTGCCCACCCTCCCGACTGCTTTGATCCCAGGGATACCCTGGCTTCAATCCAGTACTTTACTTGCTTGGAATATAGATGTCTTGACACAAATCCCATGTATTAAACAAGTACATTTAATTTCTTATTTTCAGAATTTGGGTCCACAGAGGAATACCAGGAATACAGAAAAATATGGGGTTTTGTATCCCTGTTTATCACTGGGGCTAAAAAAATCTGGGCTGCAGAAGTCTCAATGACCACTAATAAGATCAGACCTCTTTCTTACCATCTCCTGGGTGTCCATATTTCTGCAACTCAGATCTGGTAACCCTAGTATCATAAAACTATTAACAGACTTCTTAAAATGGACCTTATGTAAAAGATTCAATACTACTTCATATTTCAATATTTCTAGACTTTATTCTTAGGTTCTGTTTTTGGCCCGTTTCCTGTTCCTTGAGCAGCATTCCCTCACTTAAACCCAGTTCACAATTGAGGGTAGGGTTCTCTTGGACCTGCAACTCCTGCTCAAGGAACAAGTGATATCTGTGGCTAACGCTAATGTGCTAATGGTGACCATTGCTGAAATAGGAGGCTCTGCTTGTGGTGACTCATGCCTTAGTCACCTCACAGTTGGAGTACTGTAAGTGCATATTACGTGGGATTGCCTTTAAAGACTACCTAGAGCAAGGGTGTCAAACTTGTGGCGTCACGTTGCCATCATGTCACTTTCTCTACGTTTTTTTCCCTTTGCGGAGCTGGGGTGGGCGTGGCCTGCACATGACACATCTGGCTCATGGGCTGCCAGTTTGATACCCCTGACCTAGAGGTTGCAATGGGTGCAAAATGTAACAGAATGAGTAGTTATCAGGAAACCTCAGTATGTCCATTTAACACAGCTATTTGAGTGCACATGCTTACAGTGGGATTCCATTCAAGGTGTTTGTAAAGCTCTAGCACATAGGACTGGTTTATTTGTTGTATCCCACGTGTTCCAATAGAAGAGGCACTGTTTAGTTCTCTTCCTTGAAACAATGCTGTCTTTCAAGACTTAGAAAGCATATTTTTTTGGATGTGGTGTAGTGGTGGGTTATTGTTGTGGCCTGTCAGTGGCCTGTGCAGTTAGTAACTGATTCCGACAGCGAGGAGGCTGGTGTGGTGCTGCACCAGCAGCCTGTGCAGCTGATGCTCAAGTCAGACAATGAGGCTGGAGGAGATGTGGTGCCAGAGGTAGGGATTCAGCCAGGCCTTCAGAACCTCCAGAAGCTCCCATAAGTGAAAAGGAAGAAGAGAAGGAGCCTCTTCTTGATGCATGAGCGCGTAGAGCTGTTAAAAGGCAGGAGTGGCTCCTCAGGAGGAGGTCTCCTCGAGAGTAAGGCTTGGGGCTAATTGGCCACTCCCCTAGCCTATTTAAGGAAGGACGACAATTGATGCAATTTGCAGGAAACAACTTTGTTCATATTCCTTTGCGTCTTGATTCCAGAAACGTTTGATTCGGCTCGTTTCTCTCGTCAGTTTTCCTGCAAATTGCTTCTGGGCATTCTGCCAACCACAGTAAGATTACGGTTATCTGAAATACTGCGCCTCAGAATTGAGTTATTATTCTTTGGGTTCTTGTTGGCTGTTAATGAAGTTAAATTAACAGCAACTTGTTCAGAAAAGACTGATTTAAAATGTATTTGTGTTCGAACAGCTACTAAGAAAGCTCATTAGTAGTTCTTAATTAATAAACTAAGGTTCGTACAGACTTAGTGTGTGCTGCATTCTTTGGGGTCCATAGCTGGGGCAGAACAGTTCTAACCAGTGTTACTACCGGTTTGCTTCGCACACACGCTTCGTGCAAGCGCATTGAAGTCCATAGCAGCTGAGGCATGGCAATCTGCTCTGCTGCACCTTTCAGCTGGGCTAAAATCAAAGGAATAAAGGTAGGTATAGCACAGGGGCGGATGGGAGGGCCCAGCTGACAGTTGGAGCGAACCGGTTCACTCTAACATCAACATTTCTGCTACTGGCTCTCCCGAACTGGGGAAAACCGGTAGCAACCCACCATTGATATGGCATGATCTCCCTCAAAATTTGGCTGGCTTTTTTGTTCTTGTTATTATTTTTTTGATAGGGTGTTGTAATTTACTTTTATGGTTGTACAGTACCACCTGGAGTTGGTGCACTAAAGAAAGCTAGCCATGGTTGCTATTTGCTCTTTGAGCAAGCGGATCCAAAGATTTGTGCTTAATTGCCATTAAGTTCCAGTTTTCAGGGAGGCTTAAGGTTAAAGTGTGTGTTCAAATCATTTTGAACTCACTGCTTTAAAGAAGTGTTTAGAAGTGTTTTGAGTTTGCAATATTTCCAAGGTAAAATATTTTGGGGATGGATATTTTGTAATTAAAATGGATAAAGAGAGAGAGCCAGTTTGATGTAGTGGTTAAGGCATCAAACTAAAAACTGGGATACCTTGAGTTCTAATCCTACCTTAGGCACAAAGTCAAGTGACTTCGGCCCAATCACTTTTTCTCGAACTTGGGAAGGAGGCAGTGGCAAACCACTTTTGAAAACCCTGCCGAGAAAACTGCAGGGGCGTGTCCAGTCAGCTGATGAAAATCAGACACAACTGAGTGGGAAAAAAAATCTCTATTTAGCCTGCTTACAATTTAATCATAATGTCTTATTCTTCTACCTAGTATCATACACAGATAGCCCTCAACTTACAACCACAATTGGGAGCAGAATTTCTGTTGCTAAATAAGGCACTTTCTAAGTGAGTTTTTCCCATTTTATGACCTTTCTTGCCTTAGTTGTTATGTATATCACTGCAGTTGTTAAATTAGTAACACAGTTGTTAAGTGAATCTGGCTTTCCCATTGCTTGTCAGAAGTTCGCAAAGGTAATCACATGACCTTGGGACACTGCAACTGCCATAAATATATGCCAGTGGCAAGCATCCAAATTTTGATCATGTGACCACAAGGATTGTGCAAAGTCATAAGTGTGAAAGATAGTCATAAGTCATTTTTTTCACTGCCATTATAACCCAAACTGTCACTAAATGAATGGTTTAATTTGAAGACTGCCTGTATACATATAAAAAGAAAGCGAAAGGATATGCATGTGTACCCAATGATATGTTGGAAAGCCAATATCATGTTGGAAGCATGCATTTTAATAATTAAATATTTGTTTTTCTCTATAACTATAGTATACTGACATTTTGATAAATGAAAATTGGTTTTAAAATGGATGAGTCAAATATAAATACTAACATTTTTTATTTGCAACTAGGTGGGTGTGACATCTCAGAAAACCATGAAATTGCTCCCTGCATCAAGACGCAAAGCTACACAGAAGGTATTTATTTATTTGATTCATATTCTATACTTTGTTCAGGAGCTTAAGGCTCTATAGAAATGTATTTATTAAAATAATTGCATGTCATAAAGATCAGACTTAAAAATTGTACCTTTTTCTAAAAAGAAAAAATAGTATAGAAAAAATATGTCTACTTTATGTGTGAACTATCCTAAATTACAAATAATTATCTTGTGATTTAATCTCATGTTTATGTTTAAAACTCTTAAATTTACCTCTTAATTTTCCTATAATTTTTTTACATATAATTTGGCAGCAAGTCATGCTACTTTTACAACATAATAAATATTTATTTTTTCTCACATATCATTTGACAGAAGTCTATACAATTTGAATCAATTATTTAATTTCATTCCATTATTTTCCTGAGGTTTCTTCTACAATATCCATCCTGACTATACACTATTCCTCTAGTTTCTACATAAATTACTTGTCCTTTTTCCCCAGACTCCATACCCTTCGTATCTTTTCTTTTTTATCCTTTTAAGTACAATTATATCTCTTCTGCCCATGAGTTTAATTCTTCCAGCTTTAGTATATTAAATTGGCTATTTACTGGAATTCCTTCCTTGAATATTTGCCTGTGATATTTTATATTTGCACCCATTCCATTCAAATGGTTTCACAAAACTTATTTTTTCACAAGCGAACCATTTTGAAGTATCACACAGTATTTTAAGAGGAAGAATTAAATAGAAGAGGAACAAAATCTAGATCCAAGTGTATAATTATACACCCAACAAATAGGATTGGCTTTTCTTTGTACTCTTAAAACAATAGTATATACATATCCTCTTATTTTACTTTAAGGTTGTTACTGGGGACCATGATGGTGTTATTACCTGCTTTGGAATAAAAAAAGGAGAAGCTATCGTAAGTTTATTTATTGATTTATATAGATGAACACTTAAATTAACAAAATAAAGTAACTTACTATTGTAAAATGTCAAGTAATTATAAAGATAACCATTTTGAAGGATCACATTTTCAAATGCACTATGACAGTAGAAAGAAAAACCTGTATTTTCCGTGATTCAAATCCTATTAACCTTTATTTTGTAATGATACAGAATATACTTTATTTTTTGTATTTTAGCCAGTATTCAAGACTTTGCCAGGAGAAAAGATTGCAAGATTAGAACTGGGAGGTGCTCTTAATACTCTTCAGGAGAAGATTTTCGTGGCTGCTGGTTCTGAGGTTCGAGGTTTCACAAAAAAAGGGAAACAGTTTCTTTCGTTTAACACCAACCTCACTGAAAACATCAAAGCTATGTGTGTATATTAAACATTGACTTAATGGTGCTTAGTTACTTACTATATTTAACTTAAAACTGACTGAAACATATAGACAAAAAGAAAATGCATCTAATTCACCCATCATGCTGCAAACCTCATTTGCATATTATAAAGAACCTCTTTCTTTGTCACCCATAAGAGGAACATTTTTAAAAAGTTTCTAAACTGTGGGAGGGATTAACCATGAGCAGAAATTCTGATTCCTGAGTAGTTGCTTATGGCTACATATACCTGTAAAAAAGCATTCCTACCCATAGATGTCACCTGCTGAATATCTAGGAGAATTCTCAAATTACAGACCATGTCTAAGGGGGAAAGTAAAACTCCATTCTGACTTTCAGGTTAGGTCAAATCAGGAAACAGACTGCACAAGTTTGACTGGAACCATGCTTTATTGATATGCTAGAGTAGGGGTATCAAACTCATGGTCAGTGGCCCAGATGTGTCATGCACTGGCCACCCTCACCCCCAGTTTAGTGAACGGGAAAGTCGCGATATGTCACATCATGGTGATGTTATGTTATGTTGATTCCAAGTGGATGAATACTTAACAAATTATAATGTTCCCAAATTAGTGCTTTACTTTTTTTGAAAGTTTTAATTACAATGCTGTTATTATTTTAGGTATATATCTGGATCAGATCTCTTTCTTGGTGCAAGCTACATTTATAACCATTACTGTGACTGTAAAGATCAGCACTATTATCTATCGGGGGATAAAATCAACGATGTTCTCTGTCTTCCACCGGATAAACTATCTTGCATTATACCAGTATTAGCATGTCAAGATAGAGTTCTTAGAGTTTTGCAGGTAAACCTTTTTTGTTTGTTGCCATTATTGAAGCCTGATTTATTAGTAGCAACCATTATTTATTAGTTAAAAGATAAGTTAGTACAATGAAACACAAGATTGTTCATCTGTTCATACCAATAATTGTATACAATCATTTGCAAGGAAATTTTATCTGCTTGCAGCAATTCTGGTAAGTTGAATAAAAGCTAATGTATACTTGGAAAATTCCTTGTTCATGAAAGATTATTATTCATTTTGGGGGTAATTGTACAGTTCTCTGTAAATTGGAAGGTTAGGGATGAGCCTTAGGAGCAGCAAGTTTAATGCTACTCTAATTCTTTGTCTGCAGGGATTGGTAAAAAGTACTAAATTAGTTTTGAGAAGAAGAAAGATTTCCTGATTCTGGAAATTCTGTTTTAGGCAATGATTTAAGGAGTGAAACTTCAAAAAAGCTTAACTGAGCTGCAGGCACTTAATTTTATATTCTGGAGCAGCTGAGAAATCATTTGTTCTTTGATTGGATCTGCAGTCTAGTTTGGAATAAATGTATGTGTTGGGATCAGTGGTGGGTTGCTCCCGGTTCTTTAGAACGGTAGTAAAAGTGGCGGGGGGCTCCACCCACCCACCCGGATGTCATAATTGATGATCTGCGCATGCGTGTGCACTCCCGTTGCAAACCGATAGTAAAGTTAAGTAGAACCCACCCCGGTTGGGATGAATTAGGCTCAGTTTTTGATAGTTTGATAGTTTAGATAGTTCATTGATTGACTAGTCTTATAATCATATTAAAAAAAATAATGATACAATACAAAGTCTATTTCCAGAAAATTAATAGGCAAAAAATACAGTAGTAAAATAGATATCTGCTAAATACAAAGAACCAACATTCAAATAAATGTATTGCCTTTCCATGATACTCTGATCTATTCAGAATAATGGATTCTTTGATGAACTGCCTTATCTATCAACTTAACAATTCTGCTAGTAATGTATATGTCAGAGCCTGGAGGAAATAGGACAGTCTGCAATTCAGATCCTAGTACACTGTTCTTTCAAGCAGGGATTTTAAATATATAAGTTTAAAAGGGGCATGCAGTTGACAATCAGGGCTGCAGTTTCCATTCCATTCTAAAAGCAGGAATGCAGTTTTGAAATTTTAAAAAAATCTTTATATCTCTTCTAAATTAAAATTAAATGTTAGGGATTACAAGTAACAGTATCTCCATTTCATTTTTTTGAGGGTTCAGATTTACTGTATGAAATGGAAGTCCCAGGTCCACCTGCTGTTCTGGCCTTGAACAATGGAAATGGTGGTAAGTAGAATGTTTAGAAGTCTTTTAAATGTTATTAAAATTATGAATCTGATTTTCATAAATTATTGGTTTAATAATTACACATGCTGTCATGGGTATTTTCTATAACAGAATTATTCTGATCCATTTTATATAAAGTGATGGAAATGAAGCAAAGTGATTTTTTTTATTTCCTAAAATTGAAATTAAAAAATTAAAAATTTTGGAATCCACTGAATAGAAAGTAGAATTCTACTCAGTAATTATTCTAATAATAGTTTTCATTTATATTTCTAGGTGACTCTGGTGAAGATGTTCTGTTTGGGACATCTGATGGCAAAATTGGCTTGGTACAGATTACTGGTGTTTCTCCAATAGAAAAGTGGAAAATTGGAAATGAGAAAAAAAGAGGTGGTAAGTGTTTTAGATTTTGTGTTGTTTTCCTAAATGTCCTGTAACAGTTTTTAGTACAATTTGGTAAAAAATATATCATTTAAAAATAGGGAAAAAACCAGTAAATTCTTTACATAAGATTATATCTTAGTAAAGTTTTTCATTACTATTTTTGTAAAAAATTCAATCAAATTGGTTTGAAATTTAGGCGTTATCTAGTACCTAATATAATAGAACTTATTATGACAACAAGTATAAATAACTATTTTCTATGAAATTGATGTTTAAAGATTATATAATGGTGGAACTTACTCTATTTATAACTTGATTAAAATATAACTCCTGTGAGGAATTTATTTCATTTCAGAGTCAGGTAAACAACTATTACATATATATAAATAAACCTTTTTAAAATGCTAGTTAAGTATAATAGATGAAATTATAAATGTTTGATATAGATACCTGTTTATTCTTTTTGTCAGGCATCTTATGTATGGATAGTTTTGACATTTTGGGAGATGGGGTTAAAGAATTGCTCATTGGTAGAGATGATGGAATATTAGAGATCTATAAATTTGAAACTGAAAAGAGCCCTGTTTTTAAATATGAATATGTAAGTATGTTGTGTAAATCTATTGTTTCCAATTATAGTAAAACAATGTATTATGTTTACTTTCCTAAATAGTTTGTTCTTTCTTTCTCCCTCTTCCCTCAATAAATAAATAAGAAAAAAGTGACCTATTTAGTTTTAGCAAGGTGGCTGCTTTATCTGAATAAAAATATATCACTGTTGAATCAAGGCAAAGCCCATTTTAGTCCTGCATTTTGTTTTCCATAATAGTCAACTAGTGCCCTCTCGAGTGTGTTTACAAATTGTGTTGGTCATGTCCTCCTTCAACTGTTTTTTTTCCTTTTCTCAAAAATCCTAGATGTTTAAAAACCCCAGTCCTTTTGACTGCCTACTTCTTCACCTTTTCGGATTCTGTTACATGTAGTTCTCCACTTACAATAGTTCATTTAGTGACTGTTCAAAGATACAACAGCACTGAAAAAAGTAACTTATGACCATTTTTCATACTTAAAACCATTGCAGCATCTCTGTGGTCATATGATCAAAATTCAGATCCTGGGCAACTGATTCATACTTATGACGGTTGCATGTCCTGGGGCCCTGTGATCACCTTTTCTGATCTTCTGATAAGCAAAGTCAATGGGGAAGTCAGATTCACTTAAAACTGTGTTACTAATTTAACACCTGCACTGATTCACTTAAGAACAGTGGCAAGCAAGGTTGTAAAATGGGGCACAACTCACTTAACAAATGTCTCACTTAGCAACAGAAATTTGGGGCTCAATTGTGGTAATAAGTCAATGACTACCTGTATATCCTTTTTTAAATGTAATAACCAAAATTGTACTGTCTAGAGCAAACTTACGTTCTCATGTGGCATATCGCAACTTTTCCCCCGTTTGCTAAACTGGGGTGGGCATGGCCAGCACATGACATACCCCTGATCTAGAGGCAGAAGTGCCATAGACTTAATATAAGAGAAATGTAGAGAAAGAATATACAATGAAAAGAATATAACAAAAAGCAAATAATACCTATTTTATGCAATCCTTTTGAAATGCAAGAGTTAGTGATTAAAATCATGTTTTCAATTTTATTCAATTGTCCTCCTTTCATTTTTATAAGTATTTTATAAGTAATTACAAGTGTTTTGTATTAGGTAACTTTCTTGCTATCTGCTTTTTCAACTTTTTTTGAAATCTGAGTTTTTCAGAATTATTTTGTAAGATTTTAAACAACGTGAAAAAGTAAATATATGTTAAAAGTTCTTGTTTGTTGTTTTAGGCCTTGTCGGAGAGTGTCACATCCATCCAAGGTGGCTGTGTTGGAAAAGAGGGCTATGATGAGATTGTAACGTCAACATTTTCAGGTTAATTTTACTTTTACTTTCAGAGCTTTTCAGTTTAATTTCAATTTAACAGGAATAAAATAGTATTTTTTAAAAAACCAGTTGTTACATATGTTGGCTCTTTTTTGGACACCTACTCAGTCAGTTCATTGTAAATTCATGTTGGCTGTATTTAGACTAGATTCTTTGGGAATTTTTCTTTCACTCTATAACTCCTATAGTTGAGAAATATTTTTAGGTCTCCCAGCATTTACTACAGATGTTAGATATTCTCACAGGTCCTCAAAAATATTTCAGTCTGACTACTGTGAAGGCCATTTCAAAATCTTGTTTTTCTTTTCTCCATTGTTTTGCCGGTATATTAGATCGCTATTTTGCTTAAATGTCTAATCTCTTTTCAGCTTCAATTTCTTTAGTGACTTGGAACATTAACATTAACTTTTAGGACATGTTGACTTTCCAAAACATGTTTGCCATCTTCAAATGGGTTTATGTAGTTTGTGGCTAAAAAGTTCAATTTTATCAATTTCATTGGTCCAGAACACTTTGTTCCCATAGTTTTCTTTTACAAAGGTTACAAAGGTTTTCTTTTGCATACTTTAGATGACTTTCATAGAAATCATAGAAAAAGTTTATTCTGGCAACTCTGCCATGCAGATCATTGTTATACTGTATAAGCAATACTATATGAAGGACCTTTTCTGAAGGCTGTTTTCAGTAATGTGAGAGTTCTGTTTGTAGAGCATTTCGGGAGCAGTTCTAATAGACTTCTTCATCTTCCAGTCTTGAATTTCTACAGTTCCATGTAACTTACTATTCTTAACAATGCTTCTTATCCGGCATATGACCTGTGGCGATGCAGGCAGCAAATAATTTAATAAATAAATAAAATAAAACATTGCTACCTGGCAAAATGTAGACAGTTTTTTAAACATGGATTCAGGGTTTACCTATTTTCTATCTAGTAGAAATACCTAAAATGTTGCATAACAATAGGAATCTGAAATCTAAAAATATATTAATCTTTTAGGATGGGTGTCTGGATTAACTACAGAACCTACTCACGGAGAATGTGGATTAGATGAATTAAAGATGACTCATGAAATGCAGAATAAAGTTTTGTCCTTAAGGTAATGTAGCAATTTTGTGAAACTGCAAAAATGATACCGAGGTAATAATTTTGCCCTAATATAGCCCACATTTTGAGTTGTTTTATGTCAGTACACCTTAATTATATACTTGCTACTTAGTTGCCTTGTAAACAGCCAGCCAAATGTTTGTGATAATTTGTTATTAAATTTTCAGTACCGGTAATTGTTTTGCATCACTTTCTTTTTTTGTAAACTCTCCCGCAGGAGACTTTATGCTTTTTGAGAATAAAATAGATTTTATAAACACACTTGTATCTATTTGGTAATATTTAATAGCCTACATAATCAATACAAGTTAAATTAACATAGTTATGAAGTTATGCCTATCATAATCAGATTTGCTTCCTGTCATATATATGGCTTAATTTCCTAGTTTAACATTAGGTCAGAATTCCCCAGTTTAAATATAGTGCAGACACAGCCTAGTCAGTGTATCCTTCTGCATGTTAGCACAATTGCAACTTCCTGCCAGCTTTCTCTCTGACTTGATTGTTGGAAGTCAGTAGGAAGTAGCCTCGCCCAAAAACCATGGGATTTGGCAACTGGAACTACAGGGGTTGCCATTGCTAAGTGATATAATTGTGCTTTATAGCTGCATTGTTTGCCAATGGAAATTCAGATCCCAATTTCCATTGTAAGTTGAGGACTAAATAAACAGTGACTTTGATGTACTACTTTTTACTACCAATTTCAATTACAGTATTGTTTTTGCATTTTAGTCTTTATTTTACCCCTCTTTTCTGTGTGGGGTACAATGATGTCTAAAACAATGAATTAAAAATAATATTTGAAATCAATAATTCGAAAATAGAACATCAAAGTCACAATTTACTTAGAATCAACATACAACAATGGTGTTTTGGACAATTTTTGAAGACTTTTAGAGTAAGCAAAGGCAGAGAATATTCCATAAAATGGGGACCTCCAAGAAAAATTCTGCTGCTTACAATTTTAATAGTAATGAATTTATTTCCACTATTATGGTCCATCACAGTCAGCCAGATTTGGCATTTTTGTGTACCTATTGAGTCCTTTCCAAGGACCTGGGATATGGATGTTTGATGATGTTATTATTTGTTAAATTTATTTGTCGTTATCTCTTCATGGAGCTATTCTAGGCAGCTTTATTCTAAGTGGCACCATTTTATGTTGCCTCTGTCTCTCTTCTCTTTCTTTCTCCCTTTCTCATGCACATAAACATGCACACGTACACATACAGTAATTTTATTTGCTAATTATTGTGTTGTTATAGGAATGAATTGGAACAGTTACAGATGAAAGTACTTCAAGAACGTGAAAAATACCAGCAGTCTTCTCAGTCTAGCACTGCTATTTCAGCAGTCCCAACATTCAGTATAAATGATAAATTTGCATTAAACAAAGATGATGCCAGCTACAGCCTTGTTTTAGAAGTCCAGGCAGCAATTGATATTGTCTTGTTACAGGTGAGACTCTGTTTATAGAAACTTAGTAAGTCTTGGGACCTGGATACTTGTTTATCTTTAAAATAGATGAATTCCTAAGATTATCCAGTTTTTCTCTGGTTATACTTGGGTGGAATTAGGACAGATATGTATTCTGACAAAAACTGAAGTATAGAAAACCAGATTGAAATGGATAGGTTTTTTCCATGTTCAAAAATGTTATTAGTTTATCAGAGTATAAAATACAAAAGAAAATAAAAATAATGGGAACTAGGGAATAGGAAAAGGGAAAGTGGGAAAGTAGTGTGTAGATAGGGAAAAAAAAGATGTTGATTTCTGACTTATAGCACAGTAAAAGGTAATAACATTACAACCTAAATTCTTTATTTTTATACAATAATATATACTAGCCATTTCTATAACAACAAACATATCTCATTAGCAAAAGTCAGAGTTTCATTTTTTCATCACAAGCACAAAATCCAGATGTAGTTTCCTAATTCAAACAAATATATCGTAGATATATTGTTTTCTTTGAATAAAGTAATCAATTTAAGCATCCTTACCTTTTTTCTTTGCTGTAAATATATATATATATTTCTATTTGCACTTATTAATCTTTATATGCTATTATAATTTATATTAGCAAAATTTACTGTACTTTTTTAAACATCCTCTTAACATAGCTTTCTATTTCTTTCTATTTCTTTCTACATTTCTTTCTATTACATATATCAGATTGGTAAAAATCCATCCTAACTCCAATTAACTTTAATATTAAATTTAAGTCACGACTTCCAACTTATCTTCATAAAATAAAAACTTTTTTCTTCTCTGAAATATTTATCAAGTAATTATAGTGGGGTTCCCAACGTTTTCTGTACTCCGCACCCCCTACAACACGCTTCTGATATATTCTCGCACCCCTTACATAAATAAATAATTATATGCATATAATTATGCATATACACTATAATTTTGAAACTTCTAAACCCAAGTTTTCACATTCCCTGGATTATCAACTCGCACCCCAGGTTGGGAAGCCCTGAATTACAGATTTCTCTTTTTTCAAGCAATGCTCAACCTTGTTAGAAAAAGTCCCAAACTTGTCTTCTTGAAAATTGCAGGTTTTCTTGGCACTCTTCTTTTAATTGTACTGGGACACTTAAAACCATCATCATAATAAAGATTGGTGTCAGATTTCAAAGTTGCAATTGCGTCTTCTGCATTATTAGCTACTTGTGAAATTGTCTCAGTGGTTTGATAAGTAGTTTGAGTAGTTTTTATAATGTCCTTAGAATATAATTGAACTATAAAGTGAAGAGTTTTATTTAATAATTTTTCAAGCACATCTCTTAATAATTTGCTCAAATCCCTGCTCCATCTTCTTAACTTCGTCTTGTGACCAAAAAGTAATTTTTAGTATGTCATTTAAGAATTACTGGCCAATCAGAGTTCATAAAAATTAGAACGTTTTAACCACCCACAGCAAAACAAACCAAGTTACAAATTACTTAAACATAGGAAAATAAAACCACAACTTTCTACCCTTAAGTTTCTCCATCAAAATTAAAAAAGATACTCCATGCTTCCTTATTTTAGCTTGCCTTCAGCAACTCTTTCTTGTTTAACAATAAAAAGTCCTCACAACGACTGAGATCTTCAAAAAGGAGTAACAGGCTATGGCTGAAGAGATCCTCTTTTAATTTAATAAAGATAATAATCCCTAAAAGCAATTAAGAAATGAAAGGCACAACTTATTGTCCATTTGAAAAATAAATTCCAAAACGGCTTTTTCAACAACAAAGTGATTGCAGTCTGCCTGCCAGCTGAACAACTCACCAGCTCACTCTAAAGCTACTTGCAGACTGTTGCTATATAGAGGATCTTGTGGAGTGATTTTAGAACTCTCCCTAACCTGAATTAAAGGAATGCCGGTGTTCCTTTTATTAGTAAGTTGAAAAAGCGACAGTCTAGAGAAAACCCTTTCAGGAGCTCTCCCTGGATATACTGTCAGTTGGCCATCTTCATCGGACATCCTGAAATGGGCAGATTTAAACTAAATTACTGTGTTATTAAATCCTATCTCACTTAACTGATACACTTTTTCCCTTCAGTTTCAGCCCTGCTTAACTAACATATTCTCATGAATCCATATTTTATTTTAAGGGACAAACAGAAAAAACAGATATTATTTTAAGAGAATAATGAAGTGAGTGCCAGATTTTAAATAGTACTTGCACTAAGGATTAGTCAATCACATATGACATGGTCTTCTTGTAATTTCTTTCTTTTTATTTCTGACAGTTTGTCATGCTCTTGTACTTAAAAAGTGTATATATTGCAATGTATATGATAATTACTTCATGGGATCAATATCTATTAATAATGTTTAATTTATTGAAATATTTGATATAACTGAAATATTTAAAAAGAAAGCAAACTCTGAAACAAGCTTAGGAGCAGCTCCTTTGTTAGACTATCTTTTTACTGTAAGGTTTTATAAGAATCTTAATTACTATATAAAGAGACAATTGAACTACCTATATATTCAACTGTCCTTTAATTTGATACTGTTTGTCACCATAGTGTGATGTTCCTATAGACCTAAAGGATGTGGATAAAAATTCAGCTGTGGTCAGTTTTACCAACTGTGAATCTGAGGTACGTGCAATTGCTGTAGTTCAATTTAATTCAATGGGGTTAACTTGATTTTGGCTTTCAAATCTACTTGAAAGTAAAATTGTTAATCAATTTGAATAAAATTTGTTTTTAATAATGCTTTTAAGGCACGTAACATTTGAGTTATTATTGACTTATTAAATTTCTTCTTTTAAAAAGAAAATTGGTGTTGCTAAATGTTCTCAAGTTCTGTGATAGTTAACAAATTTTAAATTGACTTTTTTAATGTTTATACTAACTGTTTATTTTCATACTAGATCAAATTTGAGTCTCTATACTAGTTTATAAATTTACTGTTCCAACTATATTTTTTTCACAGCCAAATGGTAACTTCCTCCTTGCTACTTATCGGTGTCAAGTACATACCACCCGAATAGAACTTAAGGTAATGATTTAAACAAGATAACTGACTCTATTACAAAACTGCAAATTTCAAAACATATTCAAAACAGAACAACAGTAATCCTGAAAATTATAAATGAGAAGTTATATTTTTGTTTTAGAATTTATGTACTAATTCCTGAACTTACGTACTAATTTTCAAATATGCAACATTAATGTGGCATAAGTAGATGCTATGCATAAAAATGATCTGTAAGTTGACCTTTGAAAGTTAATTAACCTTCCCTATTTTATTCAGATGGAATTAATTGTCATCTTCCAATTTTTAAATGACTAATTCTTTTGTGGAGGCTTATTGGCTTAATACAGGCTGCTTGAATTCAGTAGTTCTTAGATCTTCTTTTTGTATATCTACATGAAATATTTTTCAAGAAGGCAGTTGTGTGATATCAGTTTCAATATATAGTCAGTAATGCATTTGATGAAAACTAGTTAAAGAAGAATGACAAAATTATTTCATTTAAAGACAAAATGTTTTAAATAAGAGGCAAAGTTTAAAACTATTGGAATAGAACTCCATAAATTTACAAATTCATGAAATAATGCTTTACAATAGTATCTAAAGATCATATATTTTTTCACTTTTTAAGTAAAAATATAAATTATAAAAATCTCTTTGCAAATAGTATAACATGATACGCATGCACTCTGTCAATCTAATGCTGTAGTATAACCATAGTATATCTATGTATCAGTACAGTTTCAGGCATTTTTTTATCAAATAGGCACAATATAGCACTAAATAAAGAATATGCAAGGTATTTTTCACATACCAATTTAATATAGCAGTTGAAACACTCTCTAAACATGGCATGGTAGTGTTTAAGCAATGTTTAGTGAAATCGTAAATTAGGATTAATGTAATTTCCAATGATTCATTGAGACTTTTAATTTCTAAATAGACAGAACAGCATTGTAGCTGATGTTTCCATTGAATTGCTATCCTTGGTTACAAGCTTTAAAATATAATGAATATCACCAAATAACAAGACATTATATGAAAATTCTAAACTATTTTAGATTGATTTTTTTTATATAGAACTAAAAGTTTTGTATATTAATCTAAATTCAGATACATTTATATTGTGTTCCTTGAACAGATTCTATCAATTGAAGGTCGCTATGGAACTCTGCAAGCATATGTCATTCCAAGAGTTCAACCCAAAACTTGTCAAGTTCGGCAGTATCAGATTAAGCCTCTATCACTTCATCAGAGGACACATTGCCTTGACCATGATAGGTATTGTTTTAGAGTTCTTGCACATTGAATCTAAACTGCAAGTTAGTTTGAATAAAGGTATTGAATACTTTTGAAAGATGTTATAATTTCAAATCTTTACTAAAAAAAAGCCTGTATTGATTTTAATTTAAATTATTCTGCATAAATGTACTTAGCCTCAAAATGTGAAAATTACAGGCACTATCCTTATCTCATTCTGGCACTGAAAGCTATTTTCTGTGGCAATGACTTGAATGACTTCTTACATCTATGTCCTTGTGAATGAAGCAGGCTTTCTTTTAATGATTTTAAAGAACTTAATCTGTATTTGTTTTATTTTCTTGTTATCCAGACCCATGAACACATTGACTCTCAAAGGACAGTTCAGTTTTGCTGAAGTTCATTCCTGGATTGTATTTTGTTTGCCTGAAGTTCCTGAAAAGACACCAGTGGGGGAGAGTGTCAGCTTCTATTTTCAGAACACTTTTTTGGATACTCAGCTTGAATGTACTTACAGGTAAAATGGAACAACTATTGAAACACAGTCTTTTTAAAAGGAAGTATGCTTCAGTCCTAAACAGGTGAATTAAAACTGATGTTTAATCAAACTTCTTTGAAGAGTTATAACATTTTGAAATTTATCTAAAACTTCTCAATTGGGAAATATTTCAATGAAGGACCAAACTACTTAATTAACGTTAGTCAACTGATAAAAATATTTTAAAATATTAGTTGTGCTGTTTAGAATTACAATAATTCTCCAAAAATCTTTATTTTAAATGGGTGTTACATTGTTTGTTTAGGAAAGGTGAGGGTTATTTCAAATCTGACAATATATCCACAATATCCATTCTCAAGGATGTACTCTCTAAAGAAGCCACTAAAAGGAAAATTAACCTCAATATATCATGTGGTAAGGATTCTTTTTTACATTTTATGATTTCATTCTGTACATAAAATATATACCAGTAGCTATTGAGTTTTTTCTTGCTGGGTCTTCTTTTAGATATGGATGAAGCATCTGTGAATCATACATTGAACCTTATCCATCCAAAATTAGAGTACCAGTTGATGTTGGCTAAAAAAGTTGAACTAATAGATGCTTTAAAAGTAAGTCTTTAATAGATTAGTTGATAGTTTTGCTTGTTTGTTGTGTAATCTTTTTTGTTGTGTTACATGTTCATTAATTGTTTTCAAAACTATAGGAATTATCTATTTAATAGGTTTATATGTCATCCAATAGCTTTGGACAATTTATAAAAATTATAATCAGATAATAGACTAAACACTATTGTTGATAAGGTATAATTTGATCATTCCTTAAATTGGAATACGAAGTGGATCTGTTTAGTTCCAGCATCAGTTTGTTTCAGAATAGGTGTTCTCCTGGGGAAAAACCATTAATATGCAACTAGTCATGATATCTCAGAATTCAAAAAATTAGAATTCAGTAATGCAGTGACAATAAGTAATAGAATTAGTGCTTTTATATACAAAAAATTCCAAGTTGTCCCTGCAATTAAAATTATCCTTATAGAAGGAGCTATTTTTACCTGGAAAACTGCTTCAAATCAGAACAGACAATATTGTGGTCAGTGGGCAAACATTCAGAATTAATACTGTATATTCCAGTTTTAAATATTACTACCGTAGTTATGTTCTGACTTGTAACTAGCAAAAGATAATTATTAGCAAAGAATAATATTGAATTGCAAGTAGAAAAGTATTTGCAATTGAAAAAGACTCCAGCACCTCTCCACCAGTAATCAGGACTCAGATCAGCATAGATTAACTCCAAGATTAACTTCAAACCAACAATCAAATAAGCAATACCTCAATCAAGAAACTGCCAAAGAACAAACATTGCTCCTTACTAGCAATGATGATGTTACTTAGCTAGGATAATGAAATGTCTGCAAGAAAACAAGCAAGCTCAGAGTATACCGAGGACCCCCCTCCCCATATTTGCAATTGTTTGATTATAAATACATTGTAACATATTTTAATCCATTCATCTCCTTCTTGTGCTATTAAATATATTTTACGGCTCTTCTATTTGTTTACTTGTAATCTTCTGATAATATTTTGGCTATTGGGAAGATCAGAAGTATCTTAAACATATAAATATCCCAGAATACCGTGTTTCTAATGCAAGCCTTGCAAACTATATAAACGTAGTTTAAAAGTTTATATGAAATAAATTTACATGTGAATCAAAGACGTTGTTAACAATAAGACACTATTTTAATTTATATAGCTAAAACACAACTTTTTTCAAACATGTTTTCCTGGGATTATGCTGCAGTTATAAAGAGCAGATTACAGATACTGATTGCAGCTGTTATAAGGAATTGTTGTGTAGCACATCTACACGCTCTGAAATACTGCACAACAGTAGCGTAATTAAATAACAGCTTACATCTCTCTTTTGAGTTTAACTTTTAAAAATTGGGGAACCTTCAAGTTATAGTCTTAGAAAATTGTGAATTGATTAAACAACAGCAATAGCAATAGCTCTTAGATTTACATACCGCTTTACAGTGCTCTACAGCCCTCTCTTAAGCAGTTTACGGAGTCAGCATATTGCCCCCAACAATCTGGGTCCTCATTTTACCAACCTCAGAAGGCTGGAAGGCTGAGTCAACCTTGAGCCAGTGAGACTTGAACTGCTGAACTGTTGGCAGTTATCTATAATCTATATATTATAATATATATTATCTCTAATGCATTTATCTGGATTCTTAATTGCATCCATATGTGTATAACCTTCCAACTATTGCATATTTTAGTTTAACTTCTTATGACAAAGATTAAATGTTAATTGTCTTAACAGTTTATTATTATGTGATTAAGGAATTGCAGGCTCATGAAGGTAACATGGATTTCCTGATTCCAGAATACCGCAATATTTTGGAAGAGTCCGATCAGCTGCTCATAGAACACAAGAAACAGCCAACATCTCTTGAAAGGCTTTATGGTTGGTTCCTTAACTTTTTTCTACTATTACTTCTTGTTTTAGCAGTGATGACCTCTGGGAAAACAAATGTGTCATTCTTGTTGAATATTTGTTTCCCTTTGATGAAAGACGTTTTAGCCTTTAAAAATGAAAAACACACAATGCAAATGTTTTATGTTAAAGGCAATGATGGAAATAGTTAAGTGGTGGATATTATATATAGAAGTGCTTTATATTTAATAGAAAAATTTTATGTAATTTAATGCATTAAAAATTAACAAATACTTGTTTGAAATATTCCAGACCCTAGGGATCACTGTTTGTTTCTATGCTTGGAACAGGTCTTCCTAGTGTCTTTGGACATATTCAATACTGCAAGTAGACGATACATACGTAATGAGCTAGTTATCTATTTAATATGAATATACATGAAAACTGACTATACAGTAAAACACAGAAATGTGAAAATATTGGGTAGAATGCATAATATGTTGAAGAAAATGAAAAACCTACCACTGCCGTTTGTTAAGATTTCTGATCTACAGCTATATTTCACTCATAAAATTAATACCCCCATGGATTCTGTTCTTTATTAAACATTTGCAGTAGTACTTGTTTTTTTTCTAATTTTGATCAATTGTTTTGTATATTTTATTTTTCAGGTATGATTACTGATTTGTTCATAGACAAATTTAAGTTCAAAGGTACAAATGTGAAAACCAAAGTTCCTCTGCTCCTGGAAATTTTAGGAAGCTATGATCAAAATACATTACTTGCATTTTTTGATAGTGCTACCTGAACTACAAGAACTGAAAAAGCAATGAAATTTCTTTAAGGAAAAGATATCAGGATGCAAATGAAGAAAACTGGTGTTTCATTTATATAGTTATATGTATATTACAGTGCTTTTATTTCTATTGAATTTTTGTATTGTGTTCTGTGATACCATGTAGGAGGGAGGGAGAGAGAGATCATTCTAAACTGCCAGTTGCCATCATGAGGCTTGAAGAGATAATGGCATATTTATTAATATCAAGATTCTTTATTTTTATTGCATAAAATGGTTGTTCTGCTCCCATGTCTTATAAAATGGATTACCTTTGAATTATTTTCCATGGCTGCAATTTACTGTTAAATATCAAATTTCTTGGAAGGGATTTTGGTAAGAGATTATAAAGTCTGGCATGTGTGATCACTATTGGCAGGCCCTTGGTTTTAAAGAGGCAGAGCCCGGCAGACTATACTGTAGCCATTGGGAAAAACTCTTTTATACTTTCTCCTTCGGCCCAAATTATAACAGGTAAAAGCATTTTTGCTGAAGCGGCTAAGGATTCACTTAGGTACACATGAAAGTTGGATAAATTTAAAGTGAGCAACATGTCCCCAAAATACTAGTCCAGAATTTTCCATATTGTACTACGATGTGATAAAAAATTAAATCTTTTTCCAATGATGGCCTATCAGCAGGTAATAAATTCTGTTCTTGTGCATGGTAGAAATTCCATAAAGCCCCAGCCACTACACTTATGGTTAAAAAAATACTGTATGTTTTTCGTGATTGGAGAAGGAATAAATTGCTCAGCTTGTTAAATATCTGGTTTTCAATATTTATGTAGAAAATCAGAGTAATATGGTGATTCTAACTGTACCGGCTGCTTTTCCATTTAACAATACTGGACAAAGAGATTAACATCATTATAGTTAACACATATAACATGATTAACATTCATTTATAGTCTTCTTATCCAACACAAATGGACTCCCAGTAGCTCAAGGAACTCCACAAAAATACGATAGCATATTCAATATAAACTATATTATATACCAAGGACAGAGTGAACCATTAAGTCAACAGCATAAGGTAAAATGGATTTGACTGATTTTTCTCTCCGTTGTGCCAACCCAACAGGACTGAATAAACCACGCTTTGCCTACACGTGGTTGATCCAGCAAAGCTAAACAACGTCAGTATGGCCACAGACTAGATTCGAAAGTTGGACAAGACACTCAGAAAGTAACGCCAAGCCACTTACATATGGTTACCCCAAAACGTGTCTGTCGTGGGAAAAGGAGTCGGGTCCTGTACTGGACACATGACCCCATCCCTAGTTCCGTTTGGTCTAGTCCAGGGGTGTCCAACCTTGGCAACTTTAAGACTTGTGGACTTCAACTCCCAGCTTTGCTGGCTGAGGAACTCTGGGAGTTGAAGTCCACAAGTCTTAAAGTTGCCAAGGTTGGACACCCCTGATCTAGTTCACCCGTGTCGAATAGGAAAACGGATGTTTGAACTCTCCCGCCTAACTTATTACGCGCAAGTCTTACGAATCGAGATTACTTGAGACGGGACTTCTTTTTTTCTTTTTTTTTTGCCCAAGAATAACAAGGCCAGTGCACCACAAAACCCAAGAGTCACGCGATCTCTTCCACCGCCCCGCCCCGCCCCTTCTTTTTTTTTTGATTCTCAAGCTCAACAGTGACGTTCCCAGTGACGTATCAGAGTCGCCTTCCCATTGGTGGATTCAATAGTCGCGGGCTACTTGAACGGCGAAAGTGGAGCGGGCCGCAGCGCCAGCGAGCGGGTGTTTTATTTAACACCCCCCCCCCCCCCCTCTTCCTCCCAGCTCACTTTGTGGGTCCCACTGTCAGCACAGCCATCATGCTGACGGACAGCTCAGTGGACCTGGAGAACCAGGAAAATGTGCCTCCGGGGGCAAAAGAGGTTCCCAAAGTGGCGGGTGCCGCTGGACACCGACTGGCGCTGGGGCTTCTGCAAGCTAATCAACGCCGCTGCACCCAGCCGCAGGTAAGGCGCTGCTTTGCCCTCCTCGCTGGACGGGATGCCCGTCTCCCTAGCCGAAGTCGAGACACCATTCCCCACCCTCCCCCCCACCCCAGTCCACCCCGGTACCCGCCATTTTGGAGCTCTCTTCCTGAGCTGCTGTTGCTTTCTTGCACCGGGCGAAGGCAAGGGCCACGAGCAGCCAGCGTGGTCCTCTTAGGCTTCGTGGCCTTTTCGAAAGCGGAGGGAAAGAGTTTTCTGCGTGTTGGCTTGGCTACCGAGTCGCCTCCCGCAGGCAGGTAGAGGCCGAGTTAGACTGCTCGCTGGACCTCAGAAGGCCCTTCCAGGTTATATTTCACCCAGGTGGGCAAAAGCTTGGGCCGCTGCTTCTTGCTGCTGGACCAAAGCACTTTTCCCTTAGCAAAGAAAGTCTCCAGCATGCGGATTGCCACCCTGAAAGGTTGCCTCCGGATTGAGGTTGGATGAGAATACCTTCCTTGAAAATCTAGGATTGTAAAGATGGATGTTCTCATCCTTCTCCCTCACAAAAACTCTGAATATTCAGGCCACAGCCAAACAAGCCATTATCATAAGTGTCTCTAGGTCCGTGATGGCGAACGTATGACACAGGTGACACGCGGAGCCATATCGGTGGGCACGTGAGCTCAGCTCCGACACGCATGCATGCACCAGCCAGCTGATTTTTGGGCCTTCTGGGCCCACCAGAAGTCAGGAAACACAGTTTCCGGCCTCCAGAGGGCCTCTGGGGTGGGGAGAGGCCGTTTTTGCCCTCCCCAGGCTCCTAGAAAGGCTCTGGAGGCTAGGAAGAGCAAAAAACAGGACTACCGAGTCCACTGTGCCATCACGTACTAAAAACGGGGGGAGCGGGGTGCATAGAATTATGGATATGGACACACATGCTGTGACCCCACCGTGCTCCCCCTGCTTTTGTCACGCGATGGCAAAAAGATTAGTCATCACTGCTCTAGGTCATCTAGAGTCATAGAGTCATCTAGGTCATGGTTTGTCCCCAAGGTGCTTTTTCAAGAGACAACTGGACTTCCTTCTTTTTCTTTTAAAGACATTTTGCTTCTCATCCAAGAAGCTTCTTGGCATGAGAAGCAAAATGTCTTTAAAAGAAAAACAAGGAAGTCCAGTTGTCTCTTGAAAAAGCACCTTGGGGACAAGCCATATCATACATTTATTATTTCTTCTGAAGCTTGAGATAGCTTTGATGTCATCCGCTTTTATGAATTCCATAGCTGGAGGATTATGGATTATTCAACATGGGAAATGTTGAGCAAGATGTTAATAGTAATCATCAGAACGCTAACGGGGCTTCTAAAGAGCTGCAAAGAAATTTAATCCATTTCATGCAACACGCCAGGCCATAACTTGGTTTTGCCTTGGGGTTCTGTGCTCACCCAGTCACTGTGGCTTGCAAAGCAAGATTTGTGGCATGTTGCTTGTGAACCCAGTTTGGTTTGTTGTGGCATGTGATTCCAACCATTAATTCTTATGACATTTTTTTCCTCACCTGGTGTTGCCTATTCTCATTATCTTCATTTAGAATGGGTGGTTTCAGTTATATTTTGTAATGTGGACCACATTGTATTGCAATGCACTGTCTTTGCTTAGAAAGATTACCTCCCAATGTATGGGCGAAAACATCATTTGGGAGAGCGAAGTAGGTGACTTAACTGCTGTGGTTTTTTTCTCCTTACAGGCTCCCCATAGTCAAATACCTTGGAGTACAAATGATGAGAATTGTCTTGGTGTCCCCAATGGTAAAATGGGAAACAAACAGCCAGCTTTTACTATCCACTTGGATGAACCTGATAACAGGAGACAAAAGAAACATATGCCCAGCAAAAAGACATCACCAGGTGAAGAGGCTATAGGCTTGAAGGCAGTTGTTGCTTCAATGGGAACCAGAAAACCTCTTACTCCTATAGATAATCCAATGGATCTTAGTTCTGGTGAGGGCAACATCCTATCTTTAAAAATAGATGTAAATGTAGTGATCGATTCTGATTATACTTAAATATATTGTCTTTTGCAGCTTCTTTTTGCCTATGATATTATAAAAGCTTATTCAGATTTAATCAATTTCAACTATGGCAATTATACATATTCCTTTCAGTGAAAATCTATTTTTCACAAGATCATCTCACTGAAAAACTAACTTCCTGACTTCTATTACTTGTGCGATATAATAGTTGTGTATTATACATATATGGCAGCTTCAAAATAGAATATGTTTTGATTTCAAGTTTTGCTTTGAACCTGAATGGCTTTTTTTGTCACTGATTTTTAAGATTGAGTCTGTCAATTGCATTTTACCTGCAGTGTAAACCTTTAAGTAATCTGTATTCTGTTGATATTACAGTCTTGGAGGGGTGGAAACGTGTTTCAAAAATACTTTTCATACGGTAGTACCATTTTTGTCACAATGAACGCACATGTGAGGAGGGTTTCTTCTATAGAGTCTGTTACTAAATGGACTTATGAAGTAAAATAAGTGTCTCTTATACTTTGCTGCTCTAATACCATCTATTCCTTCATGAGTCTAATCCTTATTTCCATAAAGCGAATATTTTCATTACTAAGGGCCATTTTAAATTTCAACCTACTTCCTGGGATATTGTTGTCCAAAAGGTCAGGAAGCTTAGTTGACGCTCATGGCCCTTCAAGTAGGAGCCAACCCACTCTCCTGCTATTTCCTGAATTCAAATCAAGAAGGTGAACACAGGATCTTACATTATATGAACCATAGTTTGATCCTGCAGAAAACTCATTGAAGTTTACATCAAGATTGCTTGCGAACACTCATCCTATTTTACAATGAAGAAAATGGCCAGTGTTGATATCATTGTGGAAACTGCTATTAACTTGATTAGAATGTCTGATGGATGGGATCAGGCTTTGTAGACCTGGATTTTGAAAAGACTGATAAATGGACAGATATAAGCTAGCTGTAATGCCTAGCTATAATGTAGGTTACTTGATTTTGATTATAGATGTTGCATGAACAAGACCTTGAGATTAGGAAATAATTCTGGATTTTGGTGAAAGCACCAGTTATAATAATTTTAAAAACCATGATAAAACAGATCAAGATTTGAGTCTGTGTAGGAATCAAGGTAAAGTTTTAAGCACTTATTCAAAACAAGTGATATTTAATTAGCTTCTTTAGCTGTTTATCTGTGGATGTCACTCACATGGCTTTTGACCACTGAAAGTCTTAAGACTAGTTACAATGGGAAATGCTTCCCAGACAATAGTCTATTATGGATTTATATTAAAATACAAAGATCATGGCATACACTGCAATCAAAAGCAATTTTGGATTTGAAAGAACTTATGTTTTTTTTAATAGTATTCATTGCTTGCCTTATATTTGAGGCTTCATAAACCTAAACATTTTACCTGTGGCTTTCATTTTAGGGTCACTGAGTATTATGGATATGTCAATAGAAGCAGAACAGAAAATTAACGTTAACCATGTCCCAGACTATATTGAGGATATCTATAAGTATCTTAGAGAAATGGAGGTAAGAACTGAGTATGCTAACATAATTGTGAGGAGGGAATTATCTAATTGGACTTTAAATATATGACTATGTCTAGTCTATTCCAAATTTGAGAAATGTTGGGCAAGGATATCTGAGATTTTTGCCCTTTTGCTTGGTCAGTAGAAGTGATATTATAATGTAACTATTTCTAACTCCTACCTGGAGCCTTGCAGAGCTATTTGCATGCAACAAGGAAAAGTCTATCTTCCAGAGAAGATATTCAGTCAACCTTGTAGGACTAATAAGAGTAATAATGTGTTCAGTACAATATATTAAAGGTCCAGATAAACTAAAGAAAATGATTTTTTAGGAGACCAGATTACTTGCTTTGTATATGTGATGGGCTCCCTTGTAGAATGCATTAAATTACTGTACACCAGGTTAAATCAATGTCAGCTGGAAAGCTTGCAGTTCAGTTCTCTACAGATTCACTCAATTCTTATTTCTTTTAAATTGCCTTGTATCTTTCTTTGTCTGGGTTGAGCAACTGGTTAAACAAAGTTTTAAAAAGAGTATGTAAGCGCTCACTAGCACCCTTTAGAATAGAATAGAAGAACAGAATAGAATAAAATAGAATTTTTTTATTGGCCATGTGTGATTGGACACACAGGGAATTTGTTTTGGTGCATTTATACAATGAAATGGGACAAAATATTAAATGAGGACTCAATTCTCTTGTTAGCTTTAGTCCAAGAATGGCTAGATTGACGGTTGGTTTAGATTGGACAAGATTCTAGTCTAATTAATAGTTTCTGTATATTGCTGTATTCCAATATGACTTCTGGTTGTTGGACAATGAAACAAAACACTCCCTAACATCCATTTTAAAATTTGGTAGTAATTACCAAATTTCATTTTGAAGCAAGATGGGCGGCAAATAAATTTAATAAATATATGTCAGTTCAATACAATTTCCAAGACCTTCCTTAAGGCCATCAGGGTATTTGCAATGTACTGGAGAGAGACTATTCCAAAGGGAAGAGGCAATAACATACACTATCTCTGGGTTTCATTTTGGTAACATCTGAACATCCAGGATAGTTTTAAGCTTCCCTCCTGAGCAGAGTGTGCAAGGAGATAGTCCTGGAGATATTTGGAAATCAATCCATCTGGAGTTTCGTAAGCATTGGAATTGTACCTGGGAAACCCATCAGAAGTCGACATAAGAGTTCCCAAAACTGGTGGTGTATGACTACAATAGAGCTCAGTTGGGCTGCTGTATATATTGCACCAGTTGAATTTGTCAGGAGGATTCAAAGGCAGCCATTTATAAATCACATTGCCATAGTCTAGATTTACTGTGATAATGACCATCTCCCAAGGACTCCTCCAAGTAATGGCAGTGGAGAGAGTTGGAGCCTACTACTTTCAGTTGATCAGAAAGGAAGCTTGTTTTGACTTTTGTCTATAAAATGTAGTTCTTATATGGTTAGTGGGTAATCCAATATTTTTTCTTCCTATATCAACAAGCAATTTTGATCATGAATATTTTAAACATGTTAATGTCTTTTTTTCCAGCTTTAAGTGTATTTACATGGCTGGCTGCCACTAACGCAGAGCAAGTGGACTGAATTTCATTTTAAAAAGTTTAATATGCTAATAGAGTAGAAGTACCAATTAGGATAAAACTTTAAAAGCTTGATAGCACTTTTCCAATTGGGTAGTAAGTTAATTGTAAATCAATTTTATTATATATAAGACTTTGAAAGTAACAAGGCAAATGCTAATCTTTTTACAGGTGAAATGCAAACCCAAAGTGGGTTATATGAAGAAACAGCCTGATATTACAAATAATATGCGCGCTATTCTTGTGGATTGGCTAGTGGAAGTTGGTGAAGAATACAAACTACAAAATGAAACCTTGCATTTGGCTGTAAATTACATTGATAGGTTTCTCTCTTCAATGTCAGTGCTACGAGGAAAACTTCAGCTTGTGGGAACTGCAGCTATGCTGCTTGCATCGTATGTAGATGAGAAGTTTGGAGTAGTACATTTACTATCATGTCTTTAATGTGATGTTTACATTAAATATATGTGCAAATTCTGTTCTATCTGACATTTTCTGAGATTCAATTATAAACATGCTTAATACAAATCCAGAATATATCTCGTAGAGCAACATATGAACTATAGATATTTAAAAATCTTAGGTTAATAGTTAAATAAACTTAAACATCCACCACAGACTGATGATTGTTACCTCTTTATATTTTTCCCAGCTAAAATGTGCATAATAAGCATTCGGCAGTAAGAACCTACAGTGTAGGATAAAAGCTAACATTAGCTACTATGACCAAAAATCAACATTTATGTAAAACCGCTAGGCGAGATCATCCGTGGTTTCGGGGTGAGTGTTCATCAGTATGCTGATGATACACAGCTATACATCTCCACCGCGGACCACCCCAATGATACCCTTACTGTGATGTCCCGTTGCTTGGAGGCCGTGCGGATCTGGATGGAGAGAAACAAACTCAGACTCAACCCCTCCAAGACCGAGTGGCTGTGGCTTCCGGCGTCCCGGTATAGTCAGCTGGTACCATCACTGACAATTGGGGATGAGACCTTACTTCCCACAGAGAGGGCTCGCAACTTAGGTGTCCTCCTGGATTCACAGCTATCTTTAGAAGAGCACATGACGGCCGTGGCCAGGGGGGCCTTTTATCAGGTTTGCCTGATCCGCCAGTTGCGTCCATTTCTGGATCGGGACGCCTTGCGCACAGTCACTCATGCCCTAGTCACCTCCTGTATGGACTACTGTAATGCTCTCTACATGGGGCTCCTCTTGAAGAGCACCCGCAGGCTCCAGCTGGTCTAGAATGTAGCCGCGTGGGTGATTATGGGCGTAACTCATTACGCCCATGTAACACCTCTCCTGCGCGAGCTGCACTGGCTCCCAGTGGTCTTCCGGGCGCGATTCAAGGTGTTAGTTATCACCTTTAAAGCGCTCCATGGCTTACGACCTGGGTACCTACGAGACCGTCTTTTGCCACCAATAGCCTCCCACCGACCAGTTCGTTCTCACAGGGAGGGACTACTCAGTGTACCGTCAGTCAAATCATGCCAACTGGCGACTCCCAAGGGGAGGGCCTTCTCTGAGGGCTCCAATCCTTTGGAATGAACTGCCCCCGGAAATACGGAATATCTCTGATCTCCGTGCTTTCCGCCGTGCCCTCAAGACCCTGATGTTCCAACAGGCGGGGCTAAACATATGAACATGTGAATGATCTTTTAAAATGTTATCTAACTGGGTTTTATTTAATTGACCAAACTAAGTAATAATTTTAATTAGCAATTTTATGATGTTTGTATGTCTATATTCTTCTTGGTTGTACACCGCCTTGAGTCCTACGGGAGAAAGGCAGTATAGAAATATAATTAATAAATAAAATAAATAATATCTGTATAACTACTATATAGTTGTGGAATAAGAAACATTTGGTGACTATTAGTTGATTATATAACAGTGCTTTTCATCCCATTGTAGAAAGTTTGAAGAAATCTACCCTCCAGAAGTAGCAGAATTTGTTTATATCACAGATGACACTTACACAAAGAAACAAGTTCTCAGAATGGAGCACTTAGTCCTGAAAGTTTTGTCATTTGATCTGGCAGCTCCTACAATAAATCAATTTCTTTCTCAATACTTCTTACATCAGCCAGCCTGCTCCCTAGTGGAAAACTTGGCAATGGTAAGTGTTGGGTTTTGTTTTGTTTTTTTTAAAAAAAGCAAAATCTGAATATCTCAGAAGTAGTTTTTAAAAAGATTGTTCATCTATTGCAATTAGTATCTTTTGAGAATATACTGCTTTTAAAATAGTTCTAAAGAAAGAAAGGACTTCATTTTAGACTGTGCTCTGACTATTTGGCTAAAAAAAAATTAATCTCAGAAATGAAGGCTCAGCATGTTGTCAAATTCTTCATGTTCCTATATGCAGTATTTGACTTATGATCACAATTGGGACTGAGATTGACATTGTAAGTGTAACTTTGAATGAATGGTTGTAAGTTAAAGACTGGATATTTTCCTACCTTTACACTGTAGCTTTCATCAGTAACAAAACAGTGAGGCAGGCTTTCAACTAATATTTTGATCAATATAAAACTTCACAATGGACTCTTTTACTTAAAAATAGCTGTACAACATTTTTTACATTTTGACCTTGCATTACTTGCTAGAAAATTTACAAGGACATTAGAAATGAAGATTATGCTTTCTATTTTTTTACAGTACTTGGGTGAACTAAGTTTAATTGATGCAGACACGTATCTGAAATACTTGCCATCAGTAATAGCTGCTGCAGCATTTCATATAGCAAACTATGCAATTTCTGGAAAAACATGGGTACGTATAAAAGCAATACCCCCCTCCCCTTCCAACTTATCTGTCAGAAATTTGCATTAACCCAGGATTGTCTACTCCATCAATCTGCCTATAGATAGATAGCAATAGCACTTACTTATATACTGCTCCACAGTGCTTTACAGCATTCTCTGAGAGGTTATTGCCCCCAACAATCTGGATCCTCATTTTATCAATCTCAGAAGAATGGAAGGCTTGAGCTGGTTGGGATCGAACTCCTTGCTGTGGGCAGAGTTAGCCTGCAATAATGCATTCTAAGCACTGCACCATCAGGTATCATTTTAGAGCTATTGATTAGAAGCAAGGGATAGCTGGAGACAGTTTCTTTAGATATGTCCGCCTCTTTGACAACATTCTTCCAGAGAGTTGCCTTGCATTTACAATAATAGTCCTTTTTGGGCCTCAGCTGAAGACATCTTTTTTTCCAGTGATTTTGATCGAATGGGCCTTGTATGCTGGGTTATATCTTGCTGTATAGTGGTTGCATGTTATTTGCTATGAACAGTCCAGGAATAACTCTTAAATGGTAATGCTTGTTTATAATTTACACTGCAGGAGACAAACTGTTTTGCGTATCACTGTGTTAAAATATGCAACTCTTATTTACCATATTTTTCAGAGTATAAGACGCACTGGAGTATAAGACGCAGCTTAGTTTTTTGGGAAGAAAATAGGGGGGGGGGGGATCTGCCTACCAGGTATTCATCTGGCTAGCCTTCTTAGTCTGGTCTGCTTCAGCACATTAGTTTGCTGGTTTTTTAACCCCTGCTTGGGGCTCATTAATTCACCAAATCAGGTGTTCAATTTCAAGGGCAATTTCTGTCATTTGTAATCCACATTGCTTTGGAGAGAATTTTAAAAGGCTTGCCAGTTAATCCTAGGTCACCAAAGACAGGTAGAAAGAAAACAAGAAGACAGCCTTCCAGATGTTTGCCTTTTACTTTGTTTCTCTTCTTATCTCTTCTTATAACTTTCAAGGTCTTTCAGCCCTGTAGGAATATAATATCTTCTTTGGCCAGTAGATGGCACCAACTCTAGTTCTCAATACTAAAACGAATTCGACTGATTGTCAAAGTTTGATAAGGGCAAAATAACCCCTTTTCATTTTAAAGTTTCTTCCAACAGTCAGACAGTATTTCCAGCAGATTAGGATTACTTACCATAACACCACAAATTCTAGTTCAGACTTTCAATATTTTAAAACTTCAAATTCTTCCATTAACATTTCATTTCTCTTTTGGGTCTCTTTCTCCGTGTGTTAATTCACCGCTTTGGAGTCTTTCAAAAGTTCTTTTATTTAAAGTGGATCTGTAGTAAAAAAATTAAAAAACGTCTCACCCAGTTCCAATCCATTGTTCTCAAACTGCTCCAGCTCATTTCTTTTCAATTGCCCCAGTTTTAGTTGGTCATTCTTCTTTGTTGGTCGGGAAGGCATCTTGGATCAAACGGAAGAGCTGCCACTTTCCTGCGATAAGCAAGGGACCCCTCCTTTTTTCATCATCCCCCAAGGCGACTTTAGCCCCTTAGAGCCCCCAACAATGAAGCAGCTGGGATTTTCAGAGCTCTGCTATCCATCAACCCTACCGCCACAACGCCAAGCCAGAAGCCCACAGACTTTATTTTCATTAGATCCAGGCTGCATGGTCTCTTCTACCTGGGCAATTGAAATGACAATTGAACATCAAGAACAGAATTACTTAGGTTTTAAATATTTGACTTTCCTTTACAGACAGATTCTCTTGCTGCAATGACAGGATATACAATTGAAAGTATTAAGCCTTGTCTCCTAGACCTCCACAAGACCTACTGCAGAGCAGCACAGCATACACAACAGTCTATCAGAGAGAAATACAAGACCATAAAGTAAGTCTAACCCTTGAATGCAAATTCTGTAACTGAAACAACTACAGGGGATATTAGACTAATTTGTATACAGAAAGAGCCAAACAAATACTTTGTCAGATAGCAAAAATAATATTCATGTCCCTTTTATCTTTTTCAGATACCATGCGGTGTCGCTCATTGACCCACCAGAGACACTAGATTTATTATAACAATATAAGTGAGATTTCAAACCTATATATTGTCCATTGTAAATGTACAGTTTTAAATGTGTATTTAGATTTCAATCAATCTGGTATATTACCATAGCTAATTATGAGGTTTTATACTTTTATAATGTTTTAATGTAAACTTCTGTACATGCAATCTTGTTCAATGTGCTTAGATGGCGCCCCTTTAAAGCTGTGCAGAAAAAGACTTAAAACCATGCAGGTATAAATGCTGAGTGGCACTGTTCAACCTTTTAAAAATAATATGACCAGTGTGAGGATTTTCACTCTAAAAATTGCAAATCAAGATAGTTCAATAGAATATCTGCATATAATAAAGTTACAACAGGATATTTCAAATAATCAACAAGTGCTCAGTAGCTGAACTTGAGAGAACTGCTGTGACACTTTTTGCTAACAAGACCCCCCCCCCACTCTACTTGAAGGCTGTATCAGCTAATAAGGATAGTGATTTTTGTTTTCTTTTTAAATACGCCACTTAAGTAGCTTTATAAACACCGAATTAATAGCTTTTATTCAAACCAGTGAGTCTGGAATGTAAAGAAGAGCCTCCAATAACAAGGAGGGTAAAAGTAGTTCTTACCATTAAAAAAAATTCCGATTAAATTAAAAACCTGCCTTCTGCTAACGTAGTTCATGAATCAGACTAACTTAATGTATTTGCAATTGAGGAAGCCAATTTCCTGACCCTCAAAGGAAATGGCCATGCGATCAGTGGGGTGGTGCAGAGTTCCTACTGCTACATGGCAATTTCAGCTAAGTTGCTGGAGGAGCACATTGCTCTGCATCCTGGCTTCAGGTAGTTAGGATCCTTAGGTTGAGTATCTTTTCTACTCTACTTGGTATAATCTTGACATTCTAATACAGGATTGAAGCAGTGTGTGTGTGTTGGGCAAATACCAGATTTTCTATGTTACAAGGGTTAAATTTTATGGATGGAAGAGACTTTTATACTCATATTTGAGAAAAATTAAATTCCTATATGCAACTAATGCTTGAGATGCGCTCCCAGTAAATAAACACATGGAAAGACCTAAATGTAACCATCTAGAAGCTGGCAAATAAAATCCTCTAAAAGGATCTCGGCTGTAACTTGACTTATAAAATGTATTTTGCATATTGAAATGTTAGTCTGCTACCTGTGTACTGTGAAACATCTGTCCTATATATGATCAAACAGCAGTAAAGGGAAGGAGTCAAATACAACAAGAAAAACTCTTAGCTTTAAGTGGGGTAATTGATGGACAAACAACCAAAAGGGTATATTTTGGTTGATACTTCATTGAGAAGTTTCAATAAGTAAATTTTAATGTCAAAGAACTGACTTAAAGAAGATACCGTCGAGTTCAGCTTATTATTGTAGAAGGAATGGTCAATTAGCTAATGCTCATTTTCCTGTTTTCTCACATTCTGAAAAATGAGTAACATGTCTGTTTCCTCTTGGTGTTTCATTAACCATCAATCTTAATTAATCTTTTCCAAATTATTTTTTCACCAGTGATGATCAAGTTATAGATGTTATCTGTTTGAAAGACTGAAGAGGGGAGGAAGATAAAATATTCCACCTCTTGCAGCAAAATGTTTTGAATAAGATTTTGTTTTGTTGTTAGTTGCAAAGTCATGTCCAACCCATTGCAAACCCATGGACAACGTTCCTCCAGGCCTTTCTGTCCTCTACCATCCCCTGGTGTCCATTTAAGCTCATGCCTACTGCTTCAGTGACTCCATCCAGCCACCTCATTCTCTGCCATCCCCTTCTTTTGCCCTCAATCTTTCAGCATTAGGCTCTTCTCTAGTGAGTCCTTCCTTCTCATTAGGTGGCCAAAGTATTTGAGTTTCATCTTCAGGAGCTGAAGGAATCAGAGTTGATCTCCTCTAGGACTGACCAGTTTGATCGCCTTGCAGTCCAAGGAACTCGCTACCTTTGGTTTTGTTTATAGAGCAGCAGTCACAAAGACAATTTGCAAAATCTTTATCTCAGCATTATAAAGTTTATTAGAAAAGTATTAATATATACAAAGACACAGTATTCCTATCAATTGCATAATACAAATGTTTCTTTTAAGCAGGAAAAGTAACAGAATACACAAAAAATAAGATTCATTACTTTTAACGAACTGTTCGTTTTTTCTTATTTTTGCCAGCTGGTTTTTTCTTTGTGGTTTCTGATTTCTGCTTTGTTCTGTGGAAATTAAGTAAAACAATTATTTCCACTGGTACATTTGAACTCATAGAGTCATACAAGACTGCAATTTTGTGTGTGTACTCTAGGCACACTTAGCTATAAAGTTGACTCCAGTAATGAGGACAATGAACAATGCTATGTATATTTTTGTGATTTTTTTGCCCTACCGCACCATTTTATGCATAATACAAAGTACATATTCTATTAATGGCAAACAATTACAGCTTTGCTTACAATTTAACAACAGGAACAAGATTACGCTAGAATCTTAGTCCCAAAAATTACATTTGGATAAGTATCCTGAAACTTTGAGTTCAAAATGATTCAGTTTGATTTGTCTGAAATGCCATCAAAATCTCTCACATAGCCATTCCTCAATTAGTGACAATCTGCAATACAAATTATAATAAAGGTCTAGTCAATTTCAGTTACAGTAGCATTGCTAGCCCCTGGAAAATTATAATGAGGTCACAGAACTGACTTTTTAAACTTGTATGGTAGTCAGTACTTTTGGAAAACTGCTATGTAGAAAAATACAGCTTGTTTATCCAATATTTCTACTATGGGGGATAAAAAGGAAACAAATCAGGCACAGGACACTGGACAAAATAATTTTTATCTGAAGAAGATGGCAGCATCTCCATGCTTAATTACCATTTAGTTGGGATTTGCAATTGCTAAATGAAAGGGTATGTATATATACAGTCATGGCCGTAAATGTTGGCACCCCTGAAATTTTTGCAGAAAATGAAGTATTTCTCACAGAAAAGTATTGCAGTAACACATGTTTTGCTACACACATGTTTATTCCCTTTGTGTGTATTGGAACAAAACCAAAAAAGGGAGGGAAAAAAGCAAATTGGACATAATGTCACACAAAATTCCAAAAATGGTCTGGACAAAATCATTGGCACCCTTTACTTAATATTTGGTTGCACACCCTTTGGAATAAGTAACTGAAATCAGTCGCTTCCGATAACCATCAATAAGCTTCTTACACCTCTCACCCGGAATTTTGGACCACTCTTCCTTTGCAAACTGCTCCAGGTCTCTCTTATTGGAAGGGCACCTCTTCCCAACAGCAATTTTAAGATCTCTCCACAGGTGTTCAATGGGATTAAGATCTGGACTCATTGCTGGCCACTTCAGAACTCTCCAGTGCTTTGTTGCCATCCATTTCTGGGTGCTTTTTGATGTATGTTTGGGGTCGTTGTCCTGCTGGAAGACCCAAGATCTCTGACGCAAACCCAGCTTTCTGACACTGGGCTCTACAGTATGACCCAAAATCCGTTGGTACTCCTCAGATTTCATGATGCCTTGCACACATTCAAGGCACCCAGTGCCAGAGGCAGCAAAACAACCCCAAAACATCAGTGAACCTCCACCATATTTCACTGTAGGTACTGTGTTCTTTTCTTTTTAGGCCTCATTCTGTTTGCGGTAAACAGTAGAATGATGTGCTTTACCAAAAAGCTCTATCTTGGTCTCATCTGTCCACAAGACGTTTGCCCAGAATGATTTTGGCTTACTCAAGTACATGTTGGCAAACTGTAGTCTTGCTTTTTTATGTCTCTGTGTCATCAGTGGGGTCCTCCTGGATCTCCTGCCATAGCATTTCATTTCATTTAAATGTCGACGGATAGTTCGCGCTGACACTGATGCTCCCTGAGCCTGCAGGACAGCTTGAATTGCTATGGAACTTGTTTGGGGCTGCTTATCCACCATCCGGACTATCCTGCGTTGGCACCTTTCATCCATTTTTCTCTTCTGTTCACGCCCAGGGAGATTAGCTACAGTGCCATGGGTTGCAAACTTCTTGATAATGTTGCACACTGTGGACAAAGGCAAATCTAGATCTCTGGAGATGGACTTGTAACCTTGAGATTGGTGATATTTTTCCACAATTTTGGTTCTCGAGTCCTCAGACAGTTCTCTTCTCCTCTTTCTGTTGTCCATGCTTAGTGTGGCACACACAGACACTCAATGAAAAGACTAAGTGAACTTCTCTCCTTTTTATCTGCTTTCAGGTGTGAGTTTTATATTGCCCACACCTGTTACTTGCCCCAGGTGAGTTTAAAGGATCATCACATGCTTGAAACAATCTTATTTATCCACAATTTTGAAAGGGTGCCAATGATTTTGTCCAGCCCATTTTTGGAGTTTTGTGTGACATTATGTCCAATTTGCTTTTTTCCCTCCCTTTTTTGGTTTTGTTCCAATACACACAAAGGGAATAAACATGTGTATAGCAAAACATGTGTTACTGCAATACTTTTCTGTGAGAAATACTTCATTTTCTGGAAAAATTTCAGGGGTGTCAACATTTACGGCCATGACTGTACATGTAGATATGATTATTGTATGCATTTTTCTATTCAGCATGGAATTTCATGTAAAAACATCTTTTAACAATTGAACAATCTAGTCCTGAATATAACAGCCCTAATTCCAGCATTAAATCTATTAATGATAAATCATTAATTAGGAATATTTACTTGTTTTTCATCTGAAAGATCTTATAGTTTGTTTTAAAATATGAATTTAGGTTCACAGTTCATTTAATACAATTTTGAAAGATTATCTATTGGAGGCAGTTCAGTAATCCTAAACCAGCAAGTCTGCAAATCTACAGAACCCAATCTCTTCCAAGCTAACATTGCACAGAGTTCAAAACAAATAACATGGGACTGTATGTGATTACTGCCTTAAATTTTGACTGTGATCATCTCAACATGAATCTTTATTAACTTAGAGAAGATCCACATGCATTAATAGTTCCTTGTTACATTCTATGAGCATGTTTTCTTTCTATCCCATCAGAATAAAAACAATTGGTTACGGCCTTCTGGACTACAGATACGTTCAGAAACTGGTTTGGCCTACTTGTCAGCCTTATTTTTTCAACCAGTCTTTGCTCATTCTATACTTTATTTATAAAAATTTTTGGACAATCTTGAAGCCATGGATATACAGTATATCCATTTTCTACTTGCCTTTCATATAAAGGTTTCTGCATACAGTCTAGTCTTCCTAGACTCACACTGATCAAGAAGCAGATGGGAGTTGTGGCATAGGTGGGCCTTTGAACAACCTCGTCTGGTGTACTAACTACATGTTCCTGGATTGCCAGCTCTTGTTTAGTCACTCATGCTCTAGTTACCTCCAGATTAGAATAATGTACTCTACATGGGCTACTTGAAGAGTATTCAGAAGCGTCAGCTGGCACAGAAAGCAGTGATGTGGGAAATTGTGTGCATTCCTAGAGCCATACATATTACACCTTTACTCCGCAAGTTGCATTGGTTTTGCTTCAGAGTCCAATTCAAAGTACTGTTTTTAACCTTCAAAGCCTTTCATGGTTTGGAACTGGGACATCTGATCGACTGGCTGAGTATATTAACAAAACATTTTTATTATACAGTTTTTGTTCTTATTGATTCTCTGCCCAGAATCACCTTTGGTGAGATGAGCAGCTATATACAGTAAATTTGATTAATAAAAAAATATTTTGTCACAAAATGTTCTAATTACGCTTTTTTTGAAACTGAAATACTATTCTCTAGCACTTCCATTTTTGACCTTTTAAAAAAATAACTTTACATGAAGGTTTGCCCTTAAATTTGACAGAGATGACCTGCATTCTTTGGTTTATGATAAGTATCTTCAACCTATTTATGTCTAGCCATTTTATAATTTAATACAAAATATTACAAATTATTCCACTATCACTTTTTCTTCATTTTCAAGAAAAAAGCATCTTTTCAGAAACATTTTTTCCTATTGAATTCTATTGAGGTAAGAAACAGTATTAGCTTCTTCCGCTCTTTGGAAGAGACACCTGTCTCTTGTTTTTTGGTACAAAGCAAAAAAAGCCTCCAAGAGATCTGGCCAGCAAAAGAGATTTATGAATCATAACCATGATTTTGTAGTAGTTCTATTCAGAAAATAACAAAAAGGCCATTTTGGTTCCAGGCCACATGTTGAATACTGAACTATTATATATTAGAATAGTGCAAGTAAACAAGCCAATCTGAGGATGGCTTGATCAACATGTTCTAGGAAAAAATTCAACATTTGGGTGATTCTAAAATATTCCATTTTCAAAGTCCTGAGTTAAATTCCCTCTCCCATCTTTTGTAAAACAGAAAGTGTCCCTACCTGTTCTTTGGTGTTACTTCAGGTTCTAGAATAACAACATCCTCTTCTTCACTGTCCGATAATACGATTGCCTCTTCTTCAAGACAGAAGAAAATTATTGGTATGTTATTTTTAAATCCTACACAGCATCTAAATCTGTCATGGATACCAATTATATGGTTTCTACGAACTGACACCAATTTGATGATAATCTGAATCAGACCAAACCTAACAGCAACATCATCTCAGCAGATTCTGAAACACATTTTCATATGCTACAGCATATGAAATGTCTACAGCATACATTTCCAAGAGTTACTGGCCAGATGGAAAATGTATAGGAACTGGAAGAAGAAAACTGAAACAAGATTTTAAGCCATAGCAAGTGCTTATTTTTATATTGGCAGCAAAGTTTATAATTGTGTTATAGCACTTTCACTTTACCAGATTAATACAACAGGTTTACATGGAATGGACTAATTTTGCACACCAATTAATGTTACTACACATGGTATACGAATTGTCAAAGATTATGTAATCTCTGATTCAAAAGATGTTTCTGAAGGACAGATAATCTCCATTAATCAGTTAAATTTCACTATATTAATAAAATTAATGCTACACATTTTTCACCAGAAAAGACACTGCATATGCACCAATTTGCTATTCTTTAACAACACATTACAGGTAGTAGTAATAACCACAATTGAGTCCAAAATTTCCGTTGCTAAGTGAGACAAGTGAGCTTTGGTCCATTTTACAGCTTTTCTTGCCAGTTATTAAGTGAAACACTGCAGTTAAGTTAGTAACAGTTGTTAAGTGAATCTGGCTTCTCCACTGACTGTCAGAAGGTTGCCAAAGGTGATCACATGACCCAAGGACACTAGCCATCATAAATATGAGCCAGTTGCCAAGCTGAATTCTGATCATGTGACTATGGAGATGCTGCAATGGTCATAAGTCACTTTTTTCAGTACCATTGTAACAATTGGTCATTAAATGAACTGCTGTAAGTTTAGAATTACATGTAGTGACAAAATTATTCTACTCCATTCTTAAGAAAGTTTAATTTCTATGTTGAAAGTATGGACACACATCCAAGGAAGCCTCCTCTCATTTAGATCCCTTAATGTGATGCCTTTGCATTGGATAGTTATTTGCAGAAATAACCTGGAGTGTTGAGAATAACTTTGAAAATGTTCACTGCTATCTATATAGAAGGCCAGAAGGGATTTTAAACTGAAAGCATTTCAACTTGAATGCAATTTCCTACTTCACATATTTTTTTAAAAGAAGTATTCTAACCTTTTTGATTTTTGGCTCCAATATGAACATCTCCCATTTCTATATTTTGGTCTTCTGCTGTTAGAGATTCATCCTGGCCATCTTCCTCTTCCTCTTCCATTTCAGATTCCTCAAAATCTGCCCATGACTTCTGATGTCCTTCTCCAATCTGAGCTGTGCCTGATGCCCATAATACAGGCTTGGACAAGCTAATTTAATTAAGGAAAACCCAGTTCTTATCTAAAATGTATTGTAACTTGATAAAGAATGATTCTCATATTTTGGAGAAATAATCTTGCAAACTTGCCTTATAATTCTTTTTGGGAAAGGAAGGATACGATAAAAGAGAGAGAGAAAGATGTTATTTACTTAAATATGGTAAAAGAATATAGTGAACTTACTGAACAGCTGACCACATGCATATGAATAGCCTTTTTTTCGCAAATATTCCACAAAAAAATATTAACTAAAGTGATCAACAAACAAAAAAAGTAGTTTTATTGTTGATAACTGTTACCAGACAACAGACCTGAAGGTCTGCTGTATATTGGGACTTCTCTATAAAGTTAAATGTCACACAGAATGTGGGATGATTCTAATTGTATGTCTGTACTCAAGAATAAATATTTGGACTATCCCATATGAACAAGTCAATGGCTAACTAAAATATTATGTTTTTCATTGCCTGAATATGTGGCTAACTTAACATTATCATTATTGATTTTCCTCCATATTTACTGGATACCTCAAAGTGTGTTTAATGAAGTCTTCCAACTTCATTATGCTTGAAGTATAAACTGGGTGATGGGATATTTAAATCTACAGTATTGGCTCATCAACTATTTCCTAAGATTAGTTTAATGTTCTTAACTTTTATTTATCAAATGTATATACCCATCTTATCAGAAGCAACTTAAATAGAGAGTTGCAAAGATCAATACAGTTTAAAAATGTGAGCGTACTCTTGAATTATATACCAAAAAATTGGGTTATTTCTCTGAAGAATTATGGAATTATTATGGAATTATTGACATAATTAGCAGCAAAAGTATTACTCTTAAATATTGGCAAGACAGTACAAAATATAAAATTGTGGATCATCAATATGTGGTTTTCTATTTATGAACTGGCTTTCTATCAAAACAACAGAAAGCTGATCAATGTATGTAATCCAGGTGTAATGATGAATTTAAAAATCAGTCTGAATGATTTTATATGCAATGTTTTTGTTTCCTTTCTTAATTTAATTTATTTCCTCTTTTCTGAATACTGAAACAATATGTTTTAAAAAAGAAATTAAGATGATTCTGAGCATAGAAGCCCAACCATCTGATTTTGTTATGGTGCAACAAAAGATACACTTCTGGAGGAGGAAATGCTTTGGCAATTATTTCTTCAGCTTGCTCTTGTACATCATTAGTATTGACTGGGGCTTGTTCTATTTTAAAGGCAGTTATTCTTTCATTAGGAATAGATTCTGCAAATCCATATTTTCCACCTTCTTTCCTATTAACAGAAAAGAATTTATTTAGAAGTTCACATTTGCATTGAAACATAGACTAAGAAACAAAATATACTATTTCTTTATGAATACTTTCTTAGTATAATCATACTCTATTTTAATTTTCTTCTAAAGGTCTCAATAGATAATTAAAGTCAGAGTAAGATTAAAATGCCTTAATTCAATTCAAGAAACTAAATTAATGTGTACTCAGCATATTCACAACAGAAATTGTGCTAATATCTCTTATTTCTGATATATAAGTTAAGAATAGGGATGAGATGCTGAAAGGAGAAAAGAATCAAAATTTTGCTTTGAAAGACCAAGATTTCTGCCTAGACGTCATTTAAAAAGCTATCATAAAATACAGTTTTACTTAAGTATATTCCAAATATCTCACATCATCATCTCCAAGCAAGATAATAAATTCACAGAAAAATAATCAGAACTGTTTTAATTAGCATGCTGAAGCTTTTCATTAAAAAAAAATCAATGTAATAAACATTTATCTAGAAATATGTGATAGCCAGTGATCTGGCAGGAATAAGAATTACTATGAAGTGGTAATGCCACTGAGATTAACGTAGCCATGAAATTATATATAAAAGCAAAACTTTACTCCATATCTCTCAATCAAGGATCCCCAAACTTTTTGTCATTGTATATAATTTGAAATTTTGGTAGCATACTACAATTGCTCTCACAAAATGGTTGCCATTATGGATGCAGCCACATACAAGGCAAACTATTAGAAGATAAACTATTTGTTACTACTTTTTTCTCTTAAGAATTCTTCTGGAATGTAGGTTCCAGAAGTATTGTGGGAAATAATTAATTCTTAAGCTTAATACTTTGCAGTGGCCTTCCCATTTAGGTTATTTATTTATTTTTATTTACATTTTTTTAAAAAAATATGTAATTTTCTAGAATTTATGGGAATAGGACATATTTATTCAAAACTTTTTTTCAAAAACAGGGAAGAGGGTATCTTGAAAAATGGGAAATATTCCAACAGATAGGACTAAAAGACTTCCTACAATACCTACAGTGGTACAGAAAATCCTTTTTTTTCTTCCCAGCTCCAGAAAAGAGAATTTTATGAAGCTTTCCTTGTTTTCTTATTAATGTTTTCTTCATGAGCCTTGCTTGCAAATGTTTCATTATCTGACTAGGCAATATCATCAGTTCCTAGATAGATAATGAAATGTTTGGAAGCAAACAATCAAGCTCAGAAAGCACCATTGATTCAATTCAAATTCTGTTTTATAACTGGCACTATACAAATATGGATGTATCAGTTTATAATAGACCACATTAATAGGCATTAGTCTGCAGCATTAAAAAACTCACCTAGCTTTTTGATCATTTTCCAAAGCTTTTTGAATTAGTTCAGTGATTTCTGCTACTTTGACTCCTGTTATTTTGCTGCATCTCAAAACCTGTAGAAAATCATAATGCAGGTTTAAATTATTTCATCACAGAATGTATTTTCCCCATGAGTATTCGCAAGTAGTTTTGGAATACATACTGAAAAACAATTCACAAATCAGGAGAGAACGAAGATAACAAGAATTCATACTATGATAGAAGACCCCTCGTTATTAATTTTTAGGATTTACTTTCCTTTTCAAGTACCAAAAATTTAGACTTCTATATTTAACATGAAGTTTAATTAAAGAATTATAAACTGACAAGTTTGTGAAAGTCAGAACTGTGAAATAAAAATTTATATTTAATTAAACTGGATTAATTTATTCTTTATACAGAATCATAGAATCAAACAGTTGGAAAGGGCCATATAGATATTCAGATTAAACTCCTTGGCTCAGGGCAAGAATCCAAATGAAACCATCTCTGAAACAATGAGTGAATCTGAACAAATCCAGTGAATACAGAGCCCACTACCTCTCTGGATTATTGGTCTGCAGTCAAACTGATCTTACTGTACAAGATTTTTCCCCCCTAATACGCAACTGGAATCTACCTTCCTCCAATATATTAGAACACAGAGAAACATGCATCCAAATGAATTCTGCCATAAAAAACTATTGACAGGGAATAACCATAGATCCACATCGGGCACTGCTCACATTGGACACTGCTTTATAAAATACAATAAACTTCAGATACAAAAGTTACCAGACACAATTAAGTTGTCATACAAAATGCATATTAAAGTATGCAAAAAATCTAATTATAGTTTGTTACCTAACATATCCGTACTTTAGATACAAAGGATCACTCCTACAAATTATTTCTGGTTTGCAATTTCTGATTATACATATTATAATCTCAAGTCAGAGCTGTAGGAACAATTTCCTACAGGGAATGGTACATAGATCAAAAAGTGAAGAATGAAATTAAATGAAAAATTCCTAGTATCCTTCCTTCATACCAAAAATTCTATTAAGAGCAATTTGAATCCAACTGATTAATTTTAAATTGCTGAATTCAAAATGGTTTTGAAACCCAACATTTATCATAGGAAAAGAAGAAATTAATCAATTGAGGTCCAGAAACTGTCCTTTTAAAAGAAAAATACCATAGTACTCCAGTTTTAAAAGCTTCCATGTTACCTGTTCTTTTAGTAGCATAATTCCACCGCTGGATTGAATAGTGCAGATTTCACGGTGTTTGTTCATGGCTATTACAAGGAGGCCATCCATTACACGTTCTTCTTGTTCACTGGGATCTACTAGTAAATAAGTCCTGTTCCATTTTAGAACAAGCCATAAGATTTTATATCAAAATGGAAAATAAATTAGTAAATGAAAGAACTTAATAAATGAAACAGTAGTCTTAGCCATACTAGAAGAACTTAAGCTGTATTCTCAAAAGTGGCTTTAATTCTATACATTTCAAAGAGTTAATGCACTCTGGATTCCTTCAACTAAACAATGCCATCTATTGGGAACCAGGAAGCATGTCTTCTCTGTTGCAGTGACTGCCCTCTAGAATGAGATTCCCCTTTAGATTCAGATGGTCCCCAACTTTCTGGGTTTCTGGAGAATCTTTTGGATAATGTGGGTTTGCTTTGTTGTTCAGTTTGTGCCAGCTTTGGTTCTTTGTTTCATGTCAGCCCTTCAAGGAGACAAGTCTAGAAAACTAAAGTAATCTAGGCTAATAGTATTACAGTTGTAACAGAATTTTGCAAGTTTGAATACACTTTCCCCTTTTCTCCCCTTAGCTTCGTAAGATTATTCCTTCTGCCCATTACATATTACTTTTTGTTCTGTGTTTTTATCTGTTATGGTTTTGTGGTTCTCTGTCTTATTATCTGTTATTTTGTTTTCTGTGTTTTTATCTATTACTATTTTATTGTTCTCTGTGTTTTTTCTGTGAAGCACCATTAATCACTCAGCTCAGGTGATTTAAAAATTTAATACAATAAAAACAGTAATAATAATCAAATCCATTCACTTTAACTGTGAAATGTTGGTCTTTTAGTATTTTTCATTGTATAACATTTTCTGATTTTTTAAAAAAAGACCACTCGTGTCAGTAATGAGAGACAATCAACTTTGTGTACTATCGCATTTTAAAGAAGTTTCTTTAATTACTTTGGTGTACATATCAGAATACTCCTATTGGTGCATAATAATAGTAGAAAACTGAAAATAATGTTAACTTACCCTTGCTGGAAAAAAGCAAAGCTTACACAAATAGGCATATGGTGGATACTCAGAGGGACAGGATCTCTTTCTTCAGGTGTATACTGAAGAGCCAAACACAATAGTATTATGCTTAGCCAATTGCATAAGCAAATATACATACATAAACTATATGAATAACCAGTGCCTAAACGTTAAAGATATGCTTGCTTTCTAAAACAAAGCAAGGGACTATACTGATTTATTATTGTTAGCAGCACTTTGAACCTTTCAGGAAATGAAAAGAATATCATCTATAATATATTAAGTAATTTTGATTAAGTAGTTATGTAGGATTTTCTGGAAGAAGTCTTTTGTGTAATTAAAAAATGCTTACTATCTAAATATATATATAGACATCTTGCTTTGATTCCCTTGATTTTATTGACATAATTCTTTGGTTCCAAAGGAAAATAATGTAAAAGATTTAGAAAATCTGAAAATACTATATTATTTATAAATTAATACACATTTACAGACTATTCCCATTCCAATTTTAGAAAAACCAAAGCATGCAAAAGTGAGATAATTTTAAATTTCCACTTCCAAAGAAAATTACCAATGTTACTTCTTCTCCCTGTACTGACACGTCAGGCCTCCGAAAGTGACATAGTGCCACTATTGCTGCTATACTTGCAGCATCAATAATGTTTCCATTATGATTCAGCAAATGCAGGTCCACACGAATTTGCCACACCTTAGGGGGAAAAAATAAACAATTCATTCTAATTCTCTATTTTAATTCATTGCCCATACATTTAGCAGGTATCTTAATGAAAAAAGAAATCTAGAAAAATATGACACAATAAAACTGTCAGATGGCATGTAATACCATGCATATATATATCTCTAACTCCTGCTGATTTCCCAAAGATGTATGAAATATTTTGGAGGGGAAATTTAGTAAATTTAGGGGTGACCCATCCCATATACAGGCCTCGGGCTCACAATTAAAACAGTGTAACGAACAATTAAAACACTCAGTGTTAAGAACATTAAAAACCATAAAAATAGTATATAACATATTATAGTATTTATAAGCAAAGTGCTATAAAGATTGAAAATTCATAAGTAAAAACTTACGAAGAAGGGATTTGCAAAATCTAAAACATTACTTGCTATTGTAGGTAAAATTATATATCAGATTATAATTAGATTTTCTAGTTTGGAAAATCTCATATATACAAAAGAATGCAATTTACTTTAAAATATATGAATTCTAAAACAAAAGTCATTAGATTTTTCAATGCTTATTGTCTGGAATTCATATAATTACACACCTTTTCACCAGCAACAACACAAAGAGATTCAGTATCTACACACTTGGAGTTTCTTAGGCATCTTTCTAACAGCCGATTCAGTTTTACAAGCAATTCAGATTGCCTAGAATAAAAAAAACAAAACATACAATTTATATGTCCAGAAAATATTTTCAAAATATTTTTCAGTACATTGTTTTCTAAATTTCTAGAAATTTATTGAGTTCCAAATATATCTTTGAAAAGGGATCCATTGTCAGATAAAGATGGGGAATCAAATTTTCCAAATCTTGATTTTGTATCTTGCATACTTTTTCACTAGTATCAGATATTTTAGTGTAAATTTCCCTTCCTGGATTCTTTTGACATATTTATAATGAAAACCTTCAGTTGATTGTTTTGGGTTCAAAACATAATACAATTGCTATAATTAATATTATATAAATTCAAAAACTGGAATATTATTTTCAAAAAAAAAGTATTGTTACTTTTTTTCAAACTAAATTGACACTATAAAGTAAACCAGCTCTCAAAATTGGTTTAAAATGGTTTTGGGGAAGATCTGAAGGGACACTGGAATCTTTACATTATATCAACTAGTAGATGATAACAATGAGGGTTTTTTAAAAAATCATTTTCTATGTTAAAAAATAAAAACCATTTGTAAGTTGTCACCATTGGCAATATTTACAATTTCAACATTTATTGATATATCATTTTGGATCAGCTTCATTTTCAGTCTCAAAAACATTTAGGTTATTAGAAAGGAGCACTTCATTTTATCAAACAAAAAACTCACAGTGAACCTTTAATAATATTTGTTGTCAATAAATCAATTTAATATGCAAATGTTAAAGATGACTAAATGGAGAAAGGAACTAAGGAGATTTGTTTTATTGAAACAAGGAGAAAATATTTTGACCTCAATACCAAAAACCTTACTAGATCTCAGATTACAATAATAAGTCAAACTTCTTAGATATCTAAATTTGTTTATACAGAAAAGAAATACTCCTGGAAATGTGACCAGAATAACACTTCATTAAAAGGCATGTTTTGCATATTCCTAACGTACTATGTTCTGGGAAGAAGTAGTTCCATACATTAATTTGGGACATAAACTTTGGAGTAAAGTTTAATATTTTCAGATACATACATTCTTTTGAACTACATACACATTGCATGGAAATTGACAGATGGACTAAGGAATGGATTTCCCATGCCCGGATAACTGCCAAAATATTAACTCTTTAACATTTGAAAGAGAAATTTATGTTATTTATGTAATTTCCAGTTACCCTGTTGAAAACTTAATATTTGGCAATTATCAGGGCATGGAGAGAAATGTTTTACGTGAATCCTCCTTTGGTTACTGCAGATGGGGGGAGGGGGCAACACATACCTTCCAGGTTCAAAAGCTGGTGAAGCCATGGGTGACAGCTCTAGATTAAAGAAAAGTATGCCTTCTGTTGCACGATTTGGCTTTGGGGAGACAAGTTCACATGACACTTGCCCAAGAACTCTGCAAAAAAACGACACAGCCTTTAGAATCAAATCTTAGTCACTTATTAGTTAATAGAAAAAATACTTTAAAGGAAATACTTTAAAATTCTACATTAACATAGAAGTGAAATATATCTGGAATTTATTCACTGGATACCTAGCTGAAAGTAATAAATGGCATAATGCCTTTATAAGTTCTATCAAGTAGAAGCCAAGTTAGGGGTGGAGTAGCTGTTTGATACAAATCAAAGCAAAAGCTTCTTTTCTTCATTTATGTTGCTTCATAAGCAATATTTATGTTGTTTCCAAACTTTCAGGGGACTCTTTCCAGACCACACCAGAGATATTAAGAGAGTTAGATTTTTGTTACATATCCAACTTCTGCATGAACCTGATTTGAGTGTTAGTATGAATAATATTGATCTCTGTTGCATCACTGAGAACTATGGGAACAATATGTATGAAGGATAAGCTTTTACTTTAATTATCTAACAAGGTGGAATTTCATCTCCTGGGAAGGAAATATGGCCCTCATTGTAATCATTGTAATCATTGTAAGAGGTTTAAAAATTATTTCATTTAAGTCAACATTGTGTTTATTTTAAAAAATATACTTTTAACTAAGATACCATTTAATATTGCTATTTTATTGTATATTTTTGTTATTTTACCAAGTAATATACTGAACAACCTGCATGGCTTCATTATCTCTTGTAATTTATATTACATTAAAATTTGCTTTGTAAAGATTCCCCCACCCCCCCGAAAACCAGACTGCAAGTCTATTAAATACAATACATAGAATTATAAAACACTGGATACCTTGTTTTTCCGAGCTCCACAATACAGCAGCCATAGTCAACACCAAAAGAAATGCGGAGGTTTCTGTAATCGTAGCACTGTCGCCCATCCAGACGCTATAAACATCAAACGAGTCATTTAACAGCGAGAACAAAAAATAGAGAAAAGACTGCCCAAATCTGCGGGAGTAATTTTGTGCAGGAATCTTGCATACTTCAACTCTAACGCTATAGCACTACCTTTTAAAGAGTTTTAAACTTCAGAGAAAAGGGCAAGCAGAAATCAACAGGACATCTTTGTATCTCATTTTAAAAAATACTTCACGTTGACGCTTACTTTGGGCATTTCTAATTTAGGACTGCAATTTAAGAACATATAAATGCTACATATTAGAGTTAAAACAATCCAAAGGTTACACTGTGATGAGCCCAGAGTCCAGATAGTCCTTGACTTACGACCACAATTGAGTCCAAAATTTCTGTTGTTAAGTGAGACATTTGTTAAGTGAGTTTTGCCCCATTTTACAACTTTTCTTGCCACGGTTATTAAGTGAATCACCGCAGTTGATAAATTAGTAACCCAGTTGTTGAATGAATCTGGCTTCCCCATTGCCTTTGCTTGTCAAAAGGTTACCAAAAGGGGATCACATGACTTTGGGACACAGCAACGGTCACAAGTATGAACCAGTTGCCAGGTGCCTGAATTTTGATCACCTGATCATGGGGAATGCTACAACGGTTGTAACTGTGAAAAATATTCACAAGTCACTTTTTTCAATGCCGTTGTAACTTTGAATGGTCAGTAAATGAAATGTGGTAAGTTGAGGACTACTTCTATCTAAAGCTAGTCTTCTGGGATGTCTGTCCAAGGAAAGACTCTCTAGGTCAGGGGTGGGCAATTGTGGCTCTTTTACAACCTGTGGACTTCAACTCCCAGAATCCCCGAGACAGCTTTGCTGTCACAATTGCCACAATTGCCCACCCCTGCTCTAGGTGACTGAAGAATACCAGGATCTCTTGTCAGTCCAGCTTGGAAGATTACATGCCTAAAGCCTTCCACAGAAAACGTTTCCAATTTCTAGGACATCATTCTCAAGCAAAGACCTCCACTAAAAAAAAAAAGTGGGCGGCAAAGGGCAGTTGGTCTCATTTTCCAGACGCCGCTTTCTCAACCCCCCACTACGCACATGCGCAGACCAATACGTCCCTCGGGCGCCTCAGCGCACGCGAGTTTGAAGCGCACGTGATATTATCCTGCCTTACCTTCCTTTCCTCGATAGCCCGGAGCAGAAACCGTTTCTCACAGTTAGACAGTGGCGTTTCCTTCATAGCAGCTACCGGCTCGCCCCGTCTTCAAATGGTCGCCTTTCTTTCTTTAGTCGTCTGTGTTTTTTGCAGACGTCATAAACGGGCGCCGCTTAGCAAGAGCCCGCAACTTGAAAAGCGTTGCGGAGCCGCCTTCCGATTTCTGCTTGGCAACCAGCCGTAAAATAGAAGGAACGTAACGTAAAAAAAAAAAAGAGAGAGAGAGAGAGAGAGAGAGAGAGAGGTTTATTAGGTGCGCATGCGCAGGATTAAGCGTAACCCCTGAGTGACTGAATTGAAGCCGTTGGGAGGGCAGGGAAGATGCTTGGCTTTTTGGCGGCATCTGCTTGGAGCAGCGATGGGGACTCCGTAGATTTTTAGAGGTCGTCGGGCTCTGGCGGTTCGTTAGCTGCGGTTGACGTGGAGTATTTGAGTCGAGATTCCCCACTATAGAGCCTGTGCATAATAAAACCACCTTTTTTTTACACTGTGCATCCAAGCGGCGAAAGTTTTTGACGAGTGTTAAGACGGATATGCAGCATCTAAGCCCTGTTGAAACTCACTGGACACAGCTGCATCTTTTTACACTCACTTTCTGCAAGTTCGAAGGGGTTTGGGAAGTCTTCTACAGTTGCATTTTGATCATCTGAACATTACGATGTAGTCTAGTATTGCTTTGTTAATGTTAAGAGAAATTAGTTCATCAGCCAGTCATTGTCTACAGGTGAAATGTAATGTGCCTAAGAAGCATAGGTGTGGAATGGTGGGATTTCAAGGAAATGAAAGGACTGACAGATGTGGAAGAGCTTGGATCCAAGTGCCTCCTCTGCCTAGCCTTGACTTGGATACTTCAAATGAAGACAGTCATTTGTTATACTGCTGTTGCTGTTTAGAATTGCTTTTTCTAACATTCCATTGGAATTTTGCAGAGATTCTCAGTCATCCAGGTCATGGTTGTCCCAAGGGTGCTTTTTCAGGATGCAACTGGACTTTTTTTGGTTTTTATTTATTTATTTTTTTTGAAGAAAAATGAAAAATCCTTCCATTCCTCTCCTGTTAGAGCTGAAGAAGCTTCTTGGATGAGATGAGAGTAGAGTAGAGTAGAGTAGACTAGACTAGACTAGACTAGACTGTTTTATTGGCCAAGTGTGATTGGACACACAAGGAATTTGTTTTGGTGCATATGCTCTCAATGTACATAAAAGAAAAGATGCATTCATCAAGAATCATAAAGTACAAGACTTAATGACAGTCATAGGGAAGAAATAAGCAATCAAATCATACTAAGAAACAATATCAATATAAATTGCATGGATACAAGCGACAAAGTTACAGTCATGCAGTCACAAGTGGGAGGAGATGGGCGACAGGAACAATAAAAGACCAATAGCAATAGTAATGCAGCCTAATGTGAATAGTTTGATAGTGTTTAGGGAATTATTTGTTCTTGTATCTAGTTGTCTTGGTGTGCAGTGCTCTATGGCGTCGTTTTGAGAATAGGAGTTGAAACAATTTATGTCCAGGATGCCAGGGGTCTGTAAATATTTTCACAGCCCTCTTTTTGACTCGTGCAGTATATAGGTCCTCAGTGGAAGGCAGGTTGATAGTAATTGTTTTTTCTGCAATTCTAATTATCCTCTGAAGTACGTGTCTGTCTTGTTGGGTTGCAGAACCAAACGAGACAGTTATAGAGGTGCAGATGACAGACTCAATAGTTCCTCTATATAGAAGCAAAACATCTTCAGAGAAAAAACAAGAAAGTCCAGCTGCCTTCTAAAAAGCACCTTTGGGAATTCCATTGGAATCTGTTCTCCTGTAATTTCAACCCATTATTCTGTCTCATGAGAAATAGATTTTGCTCTTTATTAAATTTCTGTGCTGCCCATCTGACTGATACAGTGATCTGGGCGGCTTACAATATTACATTACATTCAGTATTATTATTGATTACACTCAATAACATTTGTGTTATATCCTTTTAGTTATTTAAAAAGTGCTTCTGTTGCTCTCAGTTGTATTTCTCTGAAGTGAGCCCCTCCTTCCTGAAAATCAGGCAAGAAGGAAAAACATCCTAAGAAACAGAAAATACTTTCTAGAAATTCAAACTGCACTCCCTCACTGACTAGGAAAACCCTTGGAGTGGTTTTTGCAAAAGTTAAATATTTTGTATCTCATTCACAAAAGTGGAATGCTTATTGGATACCAAGTGTGTGGAGCAGTTCCATCCAGGGGGAGAAAGTGCCACAGACTATAGCCCAGTGATGGCTAACCTTTTTGCCATCGCGTGCCAGGAACGGGCAAAGGGTGTCATGCGCATGCATGCTGACACCCATAATTCTATGCATCCCGCCCCCTCACATGTGTGCACGACACCCCTCCCCTCCCACTCCTGGCACGCGATGGCATGGTTTTTTCTCTCCTCAGGCTCCAGAGCCTTTCTAGCAGCGTGGGGAGGGCAAAAACAGCCTCCTCCCCCCGGAGGTCCTCCAGAGGCCGGAAACAGCCCGTTTGCCAACTTCTGGTGGGACCGGAAAACCTGTTTTTTGCTCTCCCCAGCCTCCAGACCTTTTCTAGAAGCCTGGAGAGGGTGAAAACGGCCTTCCCCACCAGAAGTTGGCAAATTGGCCATTTCCGGCATCCGGGGGGGAGGCCATTTTCACACTCCCCAGACTCCTAGAGGGGTTCGGAAGCCTGGATAGAGCAAAAAATGGGCCTTCCGGTCCCACCGGAAGTTGGCAAACGGCCATTTCTGGCCTCCGGAGGGCCTCCGGGGAGGGGGAAAGCCATTTTCGCATGCGCAGAAGCATTGCACGCACGTGCGACCTGGTAGCGGCCAATATTGAAACCCACTAGTGGTCTGGACCTTTTAAACCATAATAGCTTGTTTCTAATAGAATCCCCAGTGCCATGAGTTAGTTCATATGTTATATATGCACATAGCCTATTGCATTAGAAACCACTTTTTTCAAAAAAAAAATTGAATCCAAAAACCCTACAAACAAAGAGTCTTGCCTTAAGTTTGCAATTTTTAAATATAAAATACAAATTTTAAAATAAAACTAAAACAGTTTCATAAATAGAGGGAAATAAGTGGAGAAACAAAAGGGTTAGGGAAAAAAAATAGGATGGAGAGTTGATTGAGGTATATGACATAATGCATGGTATGGAGAAAGTAGAGAGGTTATTCTACCTTTCTAAAAATGCCCAGTGAAGGAATCCATACAGTGAAGTTGATAAGAAAGAAATTTAGAAACTAGATTAAAAAGTACCTTGTTATGGACTTCCCTTAAAGAACATGTAGTGATGAATGACTTTAACGCCAGGGGGCATGGGAGGTGGAACTGAAGGATAAATTAAGGAAGATTGGGTGATTGCTATAGAAAACAAAATGCAGGACTGAAAATGGTATTTCTTATCTTTTTAATTTAATTTACACTACCAACCTCCTAGTGAACACCTGGCTTTTCAGAGCAATATGAGTAATAATAACTTGTTGACTTAGAAACAGACAAATGTTTTGCTGCCTTCTGCAAAAGATGGAAGCGGTGCACCTGTCACTTTCAAAATAACAATCTGGACTGACAATTGAAGCAGCTATGTGTTCTAGAGACTTTAGTAAACTGTTTAGTTAGTTTAGGTTAGTAGGTGCAGGACTGAAGGAGATGTACAGTTCTGTCATCCAATCCAGAAGATGACCACCTGGGCTCAGGGCCACAGATGTGGAATGCTATGATATTTGCTTCCTGAGGCACTTGCCTTGCTCTCCAATAACAAGCCTGGCTCTGCTGAAAGCCTAATTTAGTTCTCATTTATGTAAATAGTTGGCTTCTGTTCCATCAGATTCAGGACCAGAAACGTCTCCACAATAAATGGTTTCAGCTCAGCAAGCACTTTTGCTTGATTGCCTAGAAAGAATAGCCTACAGAACGTAATTTTTTTCAAGTTAACATAAAAGAATTTCATTTTGGTTTTGGTGTAATCAAGATGCCACACTTCATGCTGTTGAAAGAGAAACAGTTTTTAGCAAACAAAGTAAATTTCCTTGGGTTGTCTCAAGATTGAGAGTGACACATAACATTCTAAATAACAGGCTTCGCAATCAAATGGAATGTCAATATTCAACTGAAAAAACATGCAGTGATTATATAAATTTTAACACTATTGTAAGAATACAGTTGACAGTGCAATCTTAGAAATAAACTGTTTAGATTTACTCCTATGCCAGTATGACTCAAAATAGTTTGCTGTCTGAGGCAAAAGGACATCTTTTCCCACACCCATTCTTATTCATAAACAGAAGCAAACATTGGCAAATTCTCGGCTTTCCAATAGACATGAAGATGCAAATCAGTGCAATGAGTAAAGAATCAACAAAATATGAACTTTGTTAAAATGACAACAGAATCAAACTTATTCTGTTCAGTACCTACCTTAAAAAAAAGAGACACTTTCATCTGCTTTTGTTAAAGTAGTTTTTATGTGCAAGTCCCATGCAAACGAATTAGATTGTCATTACCTGATACCAAAATTCCAGCCAGATGGGCCATCTGTCCAATCCAGCAATCAATCCCTTGATAATCATATGTCTACAATCTAATGGACAACTGAACCCAAAAGACAGGCAGCTTGTGAGCTAGATGATAATATGAAGTTTGATAGTCTCACCTTTGAGTAGCCCACACACTATTCCCATGAGGTACATACTACAATCTAAGTTGTAATGTAGCAGACAACTAATATAATGTTGCAATATTCTTACATTTGAAATTTGCAATGACCTCATATATTTTTCCTAGCAAAGGAAAAGACAGCAAAACAAACTACTGTGACCATTATGAATGATGGGAAAATGGGAGAGTCCCTGAACACAGAGGAGAGATTGATAGCAGCTTTACAAAGGCTCAGTTGCTTGCAAACCATCTCATATCAGAGCAAAGGTTGCAATTCTACTCCATGCTCTTGGAAAGAACCTTATTTCTCCCGAAAGCCAAAGAAATTGCTTTCTTTATGTGTTTTGTCACTGGAAAACTGGAGTTTCTTGTGCAAAATAAGATAGTTTGTAGGATTACTAAATAAAATCCATAGGACTGTTTGTTACTGGTGGCAATGTGCAAGTTCACTGTTTAAATGTGAATGCAATCTCATAACTTTTGTTCTATTTGATTAAAAATGGGAATGCAGTCACTTTTTCATTTACATTTCATAAAATGCAAATAGGCAGATGCTTTCATTTATGCAGTATGCTGAATTGTGTTTAGATAGAACAAGGATAATATCTGCTTATGAGATATTACTGAGTTGGTATGAGAACTGTACAATTGATAGCAGGATCAGTTGAAAATAAGTGAGATCAGGATTAAGATACCATTTCCAATTTACTGACATACTGTATGTTATCAAAACATCTCATTAAGAGTCTTTAAGCATCAAATTATTCCATATTGAAATTTTGAACACAAATATAACATAGTCAAAAATCTGGCTATCTTGTTCTATCCTTCTGTAATCAGTTTCCTAGTCCTGTAATGAAGTCATTGTAGTATGTTAAAGACAAACAAATTTATTATGGATCCAGATTTTGTCAAACACCTGAAAGCTGTGTCATAACAAATGCTATTGTCTTTACATTGCCAAAAACAAAAAAACAAAAACAAAAAAACCAACCCCCCCCCACCCTTTTATGTTTTTCCTAGTGGTGGTGGTGATTATTAGATTTACTTGACCAATCAATTAAAAGCTTGGATTATCCTGGAGGTTTAGGAAAAGGTGGAAACTGAAAAGCATAAACAGTACTATTCCAGTATTGTGGATATCTAATCTCTTTCCTAATCTACCTCCATAACTAAATAAACATAGTGGAAAGTTTTAAGGATTAAAATTTCCCATAAGCAGTTTTCCATGAATCTTTCCACTAAGTCTTGTACAAAAATGGCAGTTTAAAGCATCATGGATTAATCACTAAACTGAATATCCTGTGTAACCATGGATCCTACTGTTTAACTGAAATGTTGCATATGTTTTCCTCATTTCCTTTACTTATCTTCCTATTGACAATCTTTAATTCACAAGCTCTTTGAATTAACTACTGTACTCTCATTCTCGGAAAAAGTGCTATGTAAATAGACACCATTATATTCATAATTCCACAAACTCCTGACAGGTGGCCTCATTGTCCATGCACTATATGAATGGAATGATCTTGCTATTACATAATTGCAGCACCTTGTGGAATAGTAGCAGATAGCTGTTTTGACTTTCTTCAATCTCTGAAAGATAATTTATATGCAGAAAGAGTGAACTAGAAGTTAACAGAAGTCTGAACTGGAAGAAATGGATCTTTTAAAATCTGTCCAGATGGTTTTTCCAGTAGTATCAAAGAACTTCAGATCTTGGAAGCCAAGTGACAATCAAAAGTGCAGCAAATGATAAATGATAGAACACTAAACATGTCTGGATTGTTATTTTTCACAGCGCACTTTATTTTTTACTTTTATAAAAATGGCATAATCAGGTGCAGTTGATATGTACCCAAATATAAACACCCATTTTATTATTGGCACTGTATCTTGTATCTTTTCCTATGATAAAATACTGCTTATAATTAAGCAAATGAGTTTAGATCCAGGGGAGCAGAACCAATTCAATGAAAGCAATACATAGAATTATTTTATTTTATTTTATTTTATTTATTTTATTTTTATACCGCCCTTTAATCTTCAGCATTACGAAGATAAATGAATCACAAACTCTGAATCTCATAAAGTAGTTAAGGTGATGGACAAGAAAACAGAAAAGGAACTAGTCCTCCCTCATCATGAACACCAGCTGAAAAACTTTTGGCTGCTCACTGTCCTTAGGCTAAATCCACCTTACAGGATTGTTGTTGAGGAAAAATAGGAGATGGAGCACTGGAAGGGTACCTTGAGTTGTGCAAAGGAAGACAGGATATAAATCTAATAATAAATAATGAATAAAATATATACCTTTTCAGAGACATTATCTTCTATCCTTCATAGCGTGTGGGATGGGTAGGAAAATCTAAGGATTTCCTCTTTGTTGCTTTGCTCATCTATGGCTGTGCAGTCCACACTCACCATTCAATGGATTTCTCTATTAGTGGGCACAAGCCAAAAGAATAAAGGCATCTGGAACAAGAAGCTTATAGTGGATTTTATTTATTAGGTTGTTATTCCACCTTTATTACTTTATAGATAACTCAAGGCTAACATACATAATACTACAGGTAGTCCTCGACTTACAGTTCATTTAGTGACTGTTCAATGTTACAATGGCACTGAAAACTTATGACTGTTTTTCAGTTACCTTTCCAACATGCCCATGATCATGTGATCAAAATCCAGATGCTTGGCAACTGGTTCAGATTTATGACCATTCCTGTGTTCCAAGCTAACGCGATCCCCTTTTGCAACCTCCTGACAAGCAAAGTCAACGGAGAAGCCAGACTCAATAACCAGGTTACTAACTAATCAACTGCAGTGATTCACTTAACAACTGTGGCAAGCAAGGTCATAAAATGGGGCAAAATTAACTAATGCCTCAAGAACAGAAATTTGGGGCCCAATTGTCATAAGTCAAGAGCTACCTGTACTACAAAACAGTGCAACAGGCGATGGGCTGCTTAGAGTCTGCTAGAAATGTAATTTCTTTGAAGCGGGAACAGCAAAAAAAACTTCACCGCTTTCTGAAAGGACAGCAGTTGACTTGTTGATCTAGGCAGCCTCGTCTTACGTCAGAAAAGCCCGCTCTCCCTCTGCTGCTCGCTCCCTCCAGATTTGATGCCCTCCAGATGTCTCGGGCGCCCACTGGGACGGGACTCGGTCCGTTGCCCCTTCAATCCCGCCCTCTTCTTCTCACCTGCTCGCTTCCCCTCCCTCCCTCCTTCTCTCCCCCCGGGTAATATAGGTTGGCCAAAAGCAGCACCCGCGCTTGCTGGACTCTTTTGCCAGGATGCTGCTATTTTAATGTGGATTTTCTGCCTCCCCCACCCCCCTCTCCCGGTGCTTGTTTCAATCAACCCATGGAGAACCGATCTTGAAGGCGCGGAACATTTATCTGGGCATCCCGGCGGGGCTGAGCAAATGCGGCGTGTGAGCGTGTGTGTCTCTGCACTCACAGATCCCGCTAAAAGGAACACGCAAACAGCTCGTACGAGCTTCCAGCCCTTTACGGCGATGAACTGATTTGTTGTTGCTGTTGTTGTCTGTTCCCAACCGGAGTCGGTGAGAACCTTCTGGCGGTCCTTCCCGCGTCTCCTTCGTTTGGCTCCCAGCCTAGGCGAAGAAAGGGGGGGGGACGGACGGACGGACGGACAGAGAGGGACCCTCGGAGAAGAGATGCCAGGGGCGGCTGAACTCCCCGATTTCGCCCCCTCCCTGGTGGAACAGGAGGCCTGGCGTGGCAGTTCGTGAGGGATGGAGTGGGAATTCAACTTGCTCCTCTACCTCGCGCTTTTCTTCCTTCTGCTCTTCCTCCTTGTCCTGCTCCTCTTCGGGGTCATTAAGCAGCTGAAGAATTCCGTCGCCAGCACCGGCGCCCTCCAACCCGGCCGCCCCTCTTTGAGAGAGCCCTGGGGCTTCTGCCGCGAGCAAACTTTGTGAGGCGAGGCCAGGCGCCCCCGCCTGGATTAAAAGGCGAAGTACGCCGCGACTTCCAAGGAGCAGCCATAGGTGCGTCTGGAGGGGTTGAAGTTGATTTTTTGGGCTTGGGTTGAGTTGGGATGTGTGATCCAGTGGGTCTTTGTGCTAGGAAATAAGTAATTTCAAAGCCAGCTTCAGCTACAACAGCCTCAACCTGCACTCTTCAATTGGAGAGATCCTTGCTCAAAGGACCCAGAACGGTCGTCCTATATCTTCTGGCTTTAACTTCCAGACTTTGCTTTGAGGAAGCTGCCCTAAATTATCACAAAGTAGGTTCCTCTTAGGTTTAGGTTCCAGTCTGGCAAATGTGATAAGGTTTAGGGGTTCCTTAATTATTGGAATTCTTAAATTTGAAAAGGCTTGATAAGTCATAAATAGAAGCAATTCTACTTACAATAAAAAGAAACTTTATATCAACTCCAGAGCCATTCTTCAATTTCTTCGGTTAAGTTGGCTTTGATAACTTCTTTATTTGGGGGGGGGTCCTTTAAATTCTGTATATATTGCAGAACATAGTTATACTGCAACCTACAGTTTTGGTCAAAATAATATGTATAACCAGCCCAAATATAAATGGTATTAAGTGGTTCAAATTTCGTGAGCAAATCTTTGAAGTCTCAGGTTTACAGAGATACTGAAGTGAATAATAAGTACTCCAAACATCTGTTATATATTGTTTAAAATGCCTCAAATAATTTTTGATCTTATTTTTTCTAATTTTGTTTACTAGTTTAAAATCATAATGATCCCTCAAATCTCTTTGGTACTATTCATATATATCATTTCATTTACTCTGCTCTCAACTTAAATAGATTAATATCTGGGACTTTCATCAATATATTGGTTTTGCCTAGCCAGGAATTGTGCATCCATATAGAGCAGTGGGTCTCAACCTTCCTAATGCCGCGACCTTTTAATACAGCTCCTCATGTTGTGGTGACCCCCAACCATAAAATTATTCCTAAAACCATTGAAAATATGTGTTTTCGGATGGTCTTAGGCAACCCCTGTGAAAGGGTCGTTCGACCCCCAAAGGGGTCCCAACCCACAGGTTGAGACATAAAAATAGGAAGATATTTTTTTGGCTATTGGTAATTCCATTGCACTGCTTTTTCCCATAAGTATGAAGGAATCTGCATTCTTATGGGAATGTCTGGGGAATTCTGGAAATTGAAGTCCTCAAGTCTTAAAGTTGCTAAGGACCTCTGGAATACTATAAAAAGAACAATTTCAGCAGACACTATTATAATTCCATTGAACCAAGATGTGACTTTAGAGTTCAGCTTTAAAACTTGCAGTGATGGCTTATACAACAAAATGTGAAAAGAACAATTAAGATGTTTTTGAATAAATACAAACTGCTAGTCACATGAGATAATTATTAATTGTGTAATTAATTACACAATACTGTCAGTTTAGTTTTGGCTTAGATCTATATATAAGCAAAGTGTGAATCCTATCATGACATGAACTTTCTTAGCATTGAAAAATAAAACTGCCTTTCTTAAAACTGCTAAGATTGGAGATCGTATTAGCTATCCAGTTTAACCTGGTAAGCAATGGTCTTGTTTACTTCTTAACTACTCCCATAGTTATAAAATATGCTGGATGAATCTAAGGCATTATATCCCATGGAAGTGAATGAGAAACTTCAATCCTGACTAAGCCCCAAAGATTTCAGTGGGACTACCAGTATGAGTGCCTTGTTCTAATTCTCATCCAATATCTTACTCCAGTCTGATGGACTCTTAGCATTCCACCCAGTTGTCAGTAGATCGCTTTATTCAAATGAAATTTTATGAAATAGACACAAAATAGACACTTTATAAATGTCGTTGGGCAATTTGGGGTCCAAATGATTTTACATAATCTGTAAGGTTTATGCTCCATCAAGTTTCATGGTAAAGGGAAGAAATCTGTACATGTCTACAGGCTTTCTTTTCATTGGCTTTGGCACTGATGTGTTAATGATACCTGGCTTTGCCTTTAGACTATTAAAACTTTTGGCTTTAATTAACCTTTTTGATTTCTTGGGTAAGATAACGTTGTTCCTTTGTACTTATTGTTTTTTTTAAATATATGTGTGTCTTTATTTAGACAGCTTAATTTGTCTTCTAGCAGGATCATCATCATCATCCCAAAGGGAATACCTGTGACAATGAGCCATTTGGAATAGGTTGGAGGTTAATTGGTGGAGGTTAACTGGCATTTGATAGAGAAATTATCCACATGGTTAAATAGTTTCATTTTGTATACTGTAAACAGCTCCCGATTTTTTAATACAGAAGTTAATGATTACATTATTATATGTGTGATGGAGTGTATGTGTAGGGAGGCTTCTTGTTAGGTCCTAGCAATAATTGCAGTAGCTGTGTTCTAACAGTTGTAATTTTCAGGCAGGGCGACACATCAGAGAAGCAACAGGTTTCCTAGGAAGGAAGGTTAATTCATTTCTTTCAAAAGGCTCAGTGCAGGCTATAAGAGTTATTTATTTATTTATTTATTTGTCGAGTACGTATTAAATAATATATATAAGTATAAGCATGAATTGAATACATAAAATGAATACAATTAAAGGGAACATTAGGACAGGGACGGTAGGCATGCTGGTGCTCTTATGCACACCCCTTACAGACCTCTTAGGAATGGGGTAAGGTCAACAGTAGTCAGTCTAAGCTTAAAATTTTGGGGGGCTTGGGATGAAACCACAGAGTCAGGTAGTGCATTCCAGGCATTGACCACTCTGCTGCTGAAGTCATATTTTCTGCAATCAAGTTTGGAGCAGTTCACTTTAAGTTTGTATCTATTGTGTGCTCCTGTATTGTTGTGGTTGAAGCTGAAGTAGTCATTGACAGGTAGGACATTGTAGCAGATGAGTTTATGAGCTATGCTTAGCAGTGTAGTTCTAAATTTTCTAGGCCCAAAATTTCAAGTTTGGTGGCATAAGGTATTTTGTTGCGAGTGGAGGACTGGAGGACTCTTCTTGTGAAATATTTCTGGATACGTTCCATTGTATTAATGTACGATATGCAGTGCGGATTCCAGACAGATGAGCTGTATTCGAGAATTGGTCTAGCAAATGTTTTGTATGCTCTGGTTAGTAGTGTAATATTACTGAAGAAGCTACGCAAGATTAGTTTTACAACCCTTAATGCCTTTTTAGCGATGTTGTTACAGTGAGCTTTGGCACTTAGATCATTTGATATGAGTACATAAGATGCTCAATTAGCCACCAAATTTTTGGAAGTGGGTGGGAAATGTCTTTAGGTCAGTTTTTGATTCCTAGCTGTTGCCTGGACAATTTTTCTTGACAAAGAAGACAAAAGACAAAGTTTGTGGAAGTGGTTTGGCCTTGACTGCTTCCTGGAGCTGAGAGAGAGAGTGACTGGCCCAAGGTCCACCCAGCTGGCTTTGTACCTAAGGTGAAATTAAAACCTACAGTCTCTTGGTTTCTAGCCTGGTGCCTCAACCACTACACAAATCTATCTCTCCTTCACCTAAATTTTTCAGGTGCAAATGTGATCCAGTTAGTTTAATGAGAAGTCTCCTATGTGACTACATTGCATCGTCCCTCTTATTGTGAGAATCTCATTTAATTGTAGATGTATATGATGGTAGAATGCTACCAACAGTAAAAACAACCTTATCTCTACATGTAGTAGACTTGGTTTTAATGTTGGCTTGAATAAGTGATACATTTATCAAGGAATTCTTGTTTATCTCACCTCAAAGACATTGAGTTTTTGCACAGCCCAGCAATTCCTATCCTGTTCCATCCATAAGTGCCTTTTTTGCATGTTATCTCAGGCTTTTTAATCTATTTCTTCCTAGCCTAGTAGAATGTAAGGAAGATGACTGGCTGGGAAATTCTGGGATTTGGAGTTAACACCTCTGGAAGTTGCCAAGATTGAGAAACATTGTCAGACTGTTCAGCATGTACCGAGTGTTGTGGAATTCTTCTTTATGAAATGCATTTATCAAGGATTAGCATATGTCTGGGCCAACTAAGCTATAGCCTCTTTTGACTTTATCATTCCTTGTCACTTTTTATCAATTTTTGCCATTTTACCATCTCTTCCTTATGCCAACCTACACTGTTGTGAGTCAATTTCCCTTTCTGTTACTGTATACCAGAGGTCTTCAAACTTTGCAGCTTTAAGACTTGTGCACTTCAACTCCCAGAATTCTCCAGCCAGCATAGCATAGCTGGGAGTTGAAGTCCACAAGTCTTAAAGCGACTAAGTTTGAAGACCTCTGCTGTATACCATGAATCAAACTCATTGTACTTGCTATACAGCAATAAAAGTTATTGTGGACATTAAGAAAATCTTAGAATTATATGAGTTTAATGCTACCTGACTAAGGTAATTCCAAATCCCTATTCTCATGAGATCCAAATATTCACAAGTCTTGGACTATATTTTGGATCTTATTCAGTAGGGATATCGTATTATGATCTCTCGTTTCAGGATTGTACAGTAACAAAGCAGGACTTGGAAGGTATGAAAAACACTAGTTTGAAACAGATTTCTGACTTATTTGAACAATCCCAGGTTCAAAAGTTACATTTACCTGGTACTCATCACTTGCTTGGGCTGCAGTTTCCATCTTGCCTAACTTATTAAGCATACCTCCCAGGTTTAAAACATTAGACACTATTGTCCTATCACTATCCTTTCCCTATTTAATTTGTTTAGACACCTGTGAAGCAGGAGTAAAAAGCTGTTTGCACATCACTTATTCACAATGTGGTTAATAATTTACAATAATAACTTACAATAAATATGACTTTCTTCCAGTCTGTAAATTTGTACCATATTTTATTGCTTTTACCAGCAATAATTTATGTAAATTATGTCTTTACTTCTGTGACCAAATTTATTTGATTATGCATACTAATTAAAAAAAACAGAATTAAATGATACAATACAATAGAATTAAAGGAACAAAACAAAAACAGCAATTAATAAATTGCATAGTAATGTAGAACATAGAATAATACGGCAGATGAAATAACTTCTGATTTGATAAAGGGACCAAAGGAACATCTGATGATTGTTTTGAAAGAATATTCTTTGGGACGATTAGGATGGCAGCTGTTTTGCCTGCTACATGAAATAACAAATATAGTTTTGCAACCACAGATCTTTTTCATAAAGTGAATGAATGGATCAATAATCTGGAGAGACTAGACAAACAAAAAATATAACAAAGAATCAGTGTTGGTTTATGGTAAATGAGATAATAGGTGCATTTCAGTTCTAAGCAAAAACTGCAAAGCAAAAAAAAAGTTTACTAGGTTGTCTGGCTCTAATGTCCTCACAGTAAGGGCTGCTACTTATCATTAACAGCAACTAATGACTAGAAAAATATTGACCAAATGCAGGAAAATGATAAAAACGGTACAAATTACAAGGTATAATAGGTAGAATGATGGCTTGCTTGATTAATTGATAACTAAAGAAGAGATTAGTTAATTTTATTTACATTAAGATGAAATGGAGTGAATTTAATTAATTATTTAAAACCTGTATCTTGCCTTGTACTGCTAACATTACCTTGAAGCTGGCTTACATTATAAAATTGAAATATTAATAATCAAAACAAAAAAGACATTATGAATTCATCCATTAATATTCTCTCTGTATTTCCAAAGTACTATATAGCAGTGGTGGGTTGCTTCCGGTTCTGTCCGGTTCTTGCGAACTGGTAGTAAAAGCGGCAGGAGGCTCCGCCCACCTGGTCGGACGTCATAATAGACAATCTGTGCATGCGCAGAAGCTTCTGCCCATGCGCGCTCCCATTGCAAGCCAGTAGTAAAGGTAAGTAGAACCCACCCCTGCTAGATAGCATGTAATCTTTTATTTATTTGCTTACTTCTTTACTTTGTTACTTACTCGATTAGACTTGTTTGCTTCCCGTCTCACCAAAGGTGATTCTGTATGGCTTACAAGCATTAAAAGCCAATTAAACATTGAAGCAATAAATACTCACAATAATAGTAACAATTTACAATTAAAAAGATGGGGAGGAAGGAGCAGAATACACAGTGGGAGGTGGACTCTTGCCTTAATCCATCAGCTGCTTCCAGGGTGATGCACTGATGGACTGTTGGGGCTCCAGGCTAACTGACAAAGCCAGGTCTTCAAGTCTTTATGGATGGTCCAAAGGGTGGATGTGGTTCATTATGGGGCATGATGTTCCAAAGGGCAGGAGCCATGGCAGAGAAGTCCAATTCTCCTGGACTCCACTAGCAGAAATTCCTTGACCAATAGGGTCCACACAGCAACTAGATATTTTAACTATCTTTTGCCAAGCACCTGATTTTCAGATAGGTTGGACTTCGGCTTCCATAATTCTCCAATATTATAGTGAATGAAGGCAATATAAGTTGAGAGACATTCTGTAACACCTAACCTCCAGAAGACTTCCAAGAGGTTATGATCACCAAATCATTAGGGAATAAGCAAAATAACTATTTCATTCAAATGTATCAATTCTCATTACATATACTGTAAATGCCAACTAAACTAAATTAAATTTAGTTTATATCATGGTTCCACCAATTTCCCCCTCACCTGCAATTTAAAGTGCAGTTCTGGCATGTTCCCCATACTCAAGATGCAAACATGGCTCAAAAATCTTTGTGTATTCCTGCTATAAACTAGTCTTCGGGAAATATAGTCTTTGGACTCCATGAATAGCTCACTTGTATAATTAATTGGTCGTATCTTTGGCCTGATGCTTTCAAATACAGGAATGTTACAAAAGAGGATTATTCTTTGTTTAAAGATTACTGAGGGAGCCCATTGTTTACAATTAAATACTGAGTTAGCTGCAAGATTGAAATTGAGGTTTCACCCATCAGCTTAGCTTCACAAGAGTTTGAAAGAGAGCTGCCTGAACAGCCTCAATAGAGAATTCAGATTTGATGACTTGAGACCTAGACTAAGTCTGGGGCTTATCCCCTCTTTATATCTCCCAGATTCAGGGAATGTCTCTACGAATCTTAAAAGGCAAATAGTGGACTTGGGGTGTGAGGAGTAGGGTGGATCCTTCCAAAGGCAACTTTGGAAAGTTTATCAACTTAACAAAGGTTAACAGTCATTGTCCTCTCTGGGGGACAGAACATTTTGAGTTCAGGTGTTCCCCAAACTAGCTTGCTATTCCCAAATAGTGCACTGTAAGATCCAAGTACTAATCTGGTTGCCTTTTCTATATGGAATGCAATTTAATCTGGCTTCAGTATAATGTATTATACCAGTCTTTTCCAAACCATCAAATAATTTTCTGAGGACAGAAACACTTGGTTCAATTCTTCTAGCACCTTCTCTATTAATACCGGTAGGTTAAGCCAATTCAAGGCGGCCAAATATTATCAACTCTGACAGATGTTGTTATCAACTCTGAATGCAATTTAGATATTGGAGGAGAGAGAACAATTTTCACTGCTTCTCTTTATTTAGCAGCTGGAGCATGGTATGCATGGTGCCTGTGCTGATGTAATTTGTCTAGCTTTATCTATCTGCTAATTTACACAAGATATGTTAATGCTTTTGCTCAGGTGAGATTATTTTTTCCTTATAGATGGAATTCTGAAAGCTGGGCCACTTTGTCCTTGAAACAAGCAAACAAAAATATAATGAGACTGCTTTTGGGGGTGGGGGGAACCAAAAAGACAACCTGGTTAAAAAGATAGCTGTCTTTGGAGAATAGGCAAGTGATGGAATAATCAGTAATGGTTGTGAATATGACTAAGTAATAAACAATATCAATTAAAATTTACATATAAATAAAACTCTCCTCCTTCTCCTACAAATCTGATCAGGATATACAGTAACTGTATATATAACCATAACAGTGCCTGAATGGCAGATATTGTTTTAGAGTGATTTAAACGAGAATGAAATTTCAGATAGCAAGGTCTTTATTCATTCATGTCCTTCCTTTGCTTCTATAAATAAAATCTGTACTCTCTTGTGATTTGTGTACTTATCTTTCTACAAATTCTGAGCCTGAAATAAGAACAACTAGATTAAAAAGCACTGATCTTTATCACTAATAATAAAGAGAACATAATGTTTTATTTAGTCATTATTCCAAAATATCCATTAAGCTTTTAAAAAAACACTGTGCAGAGTTTTCAGTGCTTGTTCAGTTTGAACTTCATAATTGCACTGTTACATAGCTGTACTGTTAGTGACAATAATAATGGTAATTTCTTTGAGAAAAAGTCACTTTTTATCGAATTCAAGAATAGCCTTTTTCTGCTGGGAAGTTATGGAAAGATATCCCATCCCATATTATGTTGAGAATGGGCTATCTTTCCATAATATTCCATATTATGTTTGGGAGAGCCACTCAAGAATGAATTTAAAAATTGCGAATGGGATGAGATATCTGTGAATAGAATATATATTTGATATATCAAATGTACTCCTTTTATGTAATAACTTTTATGATAATCTATTAAACTTGGTGAAAAATTCCCACTGCTTAATATGGAAGTGGGGATATATCCTGGGTTTACTACTTGTTGTAAGGTGCATGATTGCAATGTTTTACACAATCCTGTGAAATGATATAGTGTACAATTTATTTTATTTTACAGATTATTATATCTGACATTTGCTTTGGCAAATGTCATATATAACATGCAAAACAATGGAGAAATAGTTATTCTATGTGAATGTGTTGATCTAGTATGAATATACTTCACTGTTTAAAAAAAAACAAAGGTATCTAAAAGCAATAGAATAGATTTCAATCAGTGGATTAGAAAGTCTATTTTTAAAATAGCATTCCCTAATGAAAGAATTTTTCAATACAGTCTTATGATTTTGGAAAGAAATTAGAGGATTTTGGAAAAAATAACCTGATTACGATTAAGAAAGATAAATCACATCATTTAATACAGGAAATGTTTCATATAGTTGCAAATACAAAATATTTATGAAATGTGAATACAAAGAATGAATGAAAAATAGATCTATAGCAACAATAAGATAAAATATTGGAAAGAAACTTCAATAAATTTTAGGTATATGAATTCTGCTTGTACATATATTCGTAGTAATTAAAGAAACACAAATTCAGTGGCGCTAAAACTTCAGGGTTTCTTGTCTTTATAAAAAAATTATACAAAGTATTTTAAATAAAATATAGTTTGCATATATAGATATCATTCTTCTCTCATTAGAGTAAAACATTTCTATAATGTTAAGAGGAGATATAAATAATTTAGGCATTCTTACTTTTCTCTCTGAAACAAAATGTATACTAAATGAAGGTAGTCTATTAGAAAAGATTTTTATTACATAATAAAAAATGACCAATGCTCATTGAATCTATTCTTCACTGTCTGTGAATCTCTTTTTGGCCAAAACAGTAATATCTGTGAATGGCAATATAGGTAAAATGGTGTCAGCATGCAAATGCTGCTATTTGGGACTTACATTTTAATATATGATGCAAGTTATTTCACTGCTTCTAGATACTACAAATGTTAACATTTATTGAAATATACGTTTCCATGTAATTGCCCCAATTTTAATTATCATAGCAACTCTTTCTGCAGCTATTTGCAATTGTGAATATCACAGGAACAGCATGCCCTTTTACTGAATGGAGGCACTTGATGTAACAATGTTATCCCATTTCTAAATTTTAATATTAAGTTATTAAACTTGTGTGTCATTTGAATTGATTTGTATGCACATAAAAATGGGTTGAAATAAAACAAAGTGCAGACAATGTAAGAAACAAAACAAGGGTATATATGTATTGTTGCGAGAATGCATTTTATTATTATTGATAATCACTCTCCCTAGTGAGCAAAATGTACTATGTAATCAATCAATAAATTATCCAACTTTCATTAATACCTGTTCTCAAAGTATTCAGCTTATGAACTTTGTTCTCACATGCAATCTACTATTTAAGTATCATATTTATATGGACTTCATGTGCTTTTTAAAAAAAGGCAATTTTATATTTTTTGGTGGGAGGAAGGAACAACAATAAATCTTTGCTCATCATGGCTGATTTCAGAAAAGCTAAGGACAGTTGGACCTGATTAGTATTGTAATGATATACTACTAGAAAATCCTCAAACTAAGACTAGACTGGGAAGGAGAAAAATTATCCCTGAAGAATGCAATACACTTGACTTCTCTATTGTTCCAAGAAAATAACATTACTACTAAGTATCACCAGCAAATTACACTGAAAGTTGCTTCACACAATATAGTACTTGCATTATACTTATTGATTAGTTAATGTAAGAGGAAGTTTAAAACAAGGAACAAGACAGCTTCAGTGTGGCATAAATTTGGTCTTTATGCTACTTTCATTGACTCACAGAAGGCCTTATAATTCCACTGCCAGGGTGAGGTTGTGGAGAAAATTGGGAACCCCTCCATCAGCTGACAACTATTGTAGTTGATTGTGATGCTGTTCATGAATATCTAGGTGCAGGTTAGTCATGCTGCTACTGGAGGTCTCACAATGGCAATTACTTTTATGTAGGGTGTCAAACTATGACATATTCTATCAAGAAAGAATCTAACTCAATTTAGGTAATAATTCTATCTTATCTACTTTATTATGATGGTGCAGTTATTGTTTCACAAACCTGGTTTGATCTTGGGTGACACTTGAGAGGATTTGCAATATTTTATCATAAAAAAGTACTTGGAATTAATTATTCTAGCAATAAAGGTTTTCTATTTGCTACATGGCAAATTAATGGCTTTCAAATCAAACAGATCAAGGTTTTTTTTAAAAAAATTGGGATGTTATTTAAAATTTGGTGTATCGTATCAATTCCACATTTCAGTCCATGCCTAGAAGGTTCCTATTATTCTAAGTAATTTTGTTCATAATTTTGTTCCAACAGTTACAACAATGCTGGGATCTCATACTTTGCATATTTTGTCTTTGCTGCCTCAAAGACTGGAGTCTTTCAGAAACTGTATAGTCCAAATTTCTTTGTTCTTAAGAAACTTATCCACATTTCCTTATATGTAGGCAATACATTCCTGAGTTTGAGGTTATCTTTGTCTTCATGGAGACCTATATGAGAATTTCCAAATTAAAATTCTGGAAGAAATTAGTCTTTTGGGTAGCCCCTGATTGAGTCCATCGTTACTGATAGATCTAAGGCCTCTTTGAAGAAAGATGTAACAAAGAACTAATCATTGCAGTCTCTCAGATCCATTCTTGAAAATGCCTGGGTCTGAAAAAGCCCTTACTGGGGTCAGAGACTCTTTGATGTGAATGTGTTGAGAAACAATTTTAAGGCCTTGAGCCATCACAGTAGAGTCCATTTTATTGATTTTCTCCTCATACTTGAAGACTTTTTAAAACAACCCATCTTTTCCAACAGAAAAGCTTTTATTCTAATTGAACTAGCATGTTGTCATTTGGGATATTTTAGGGAAGATATAGCAATATCTCATCTTTGTTTATATTTCTGAATGGATAAACTGTTGAAACAATTGTCTATGATTATTGTGCTATTCTTTTTATGCCATCTGGCATTCTAAACTAATAATTACCCTTTCACTGCCCTGCCTTGTAAAGCAAACATTTTATTTCCTATTCTTGAATAGGTCTATTAGTATCTCCAAAAAGTAGCCATATTCGCTTTAATGGTTATTGCCACCAATATATACTGTGCCAAACTTAATACAGTGATGAGTAACTAAGAGCAGAAAGTATGCTCTGGGCCAGGGGTCTCCAACCTTGGCAACTTTAAGACTTGTGGACTTCAACTCCCAGAATTCCTCAGCCAGCTTTGCTTTGCTGGCTGAGGAACTCTGGGAGTTGAAGTCCACAAGTCTTAAAATTGCCAAGGTTGGAGACCCCTGCTCTGGGCAATTCCATACTGCATCCTGAACTGCTGGTCTCTCTTGTGCTCCCACCTGCTTTGGAAGGCAACTTCAGAAGTTCCACTTTTGACTGTGGTGGGTTGGCAAAGGGCCATGGTGGTGCTCAGTCAGAACTATGGCCACTGCAGGACTTGATGGGTTATTTGCCCTTCTCACCAATGTAAAGAAAGTAAATGAGGGGTCCTTGGTGGTCTCTGAGCTTGCTTGTTTTCTTGCAGAGTTTCATTACCCTAACTAGGTAACATCATCAGTGCTAGTGACTCCTTACTAGCACAGATGATATGTAGTTAGGGTAATGAGATGTCTGCAAGAAAACAAACTCAGAGAGCACCAAGGATCCTTCAACCCAACCCCGAGATACCAATATTCTTTAAATAAAGTGCTGGCTGGCTCTTGTGCAAACCAGTCTGCCAGTGCCCGCCATTGAGGTATTGTTCTTCCTCCACTTATTCTAGGCCTGTGATGGTGAACCTATGGCACGCATGCCACAGGTGGCACGCAGAACCATATTGGTGGGCACGCTGGCCAGCTGATTTTCAGGCTTTCTGGGCCCACCGGAAGTCGGCAAATGCTGTTTCCGGCCTCTGGAGGGGGTGGGGAAGGCTGTTTTTCCCCTCCCCACTCTCCTAGAAAGCCCCTGGAGCCTGGGGAGAGTGAAAAATGGGCCTACCGGGCCCACCGGGCCATCACATGCCAAAAGTGGGGGGGGGCATGGAGGGGTCACACACGCTTGCACGGGGGGGTAGGGTGCATACAATTATGGGTGTGGGCACGCACATGCACCACCACCCCTGCATTCCCCCCGCTTTTGGCATGCAATGGCAAAAAGGTTAGCCACCACTGTTTTAGGCTCTTGCCATTGCCTTATTTGAATGCATTGGATCACACATTGTTCTGCAAATTATTTTTGATAGTAACAGTGACCTCTGTGGTATGATCCTTGCTCAGTGATGAAAGCAACAGGAGATAAGGTTGTTCTTTCTTTTCCCCCCTTCTCTTCTGTAGGTGCATGAAAACTTTGTAGCAAGGAGGAATATCATAGAAACAAAATAGCAGTATCCCTGTTGCCATTTGAAGATGTAAAAGAAAAGGAAAAAAAAGGGAAGAAAGGAAAGGTATGGGCAGAGGAGCATGCTTCATCCAGCTTGGGTAGTCCCACTGGCAGATACAAGGACTGAATGAAGCATGCCTTTCAAGTGGTGAACATAGGTCCTTGACTTAACAGCCCATTGTTAAATCAACAAGATTATGGGGAAATGACAGCTGCCAACCAGCAGAGAACATAGCAGCCCGGCAGCCCAGGATGAAATGGTTGCATGGGGCAGTGACCAGTCCTTGAGAGAAAAGAGCCTGGCAGTCACTGCAGCCAAGTGAATTGCATCTGTCAGTTTGGAATCAGGCATTGAAAGCCATCCAGTGTAAAGGACTCAAATTAAAATGGATAGAAAAACAACAGTTTTGAATGAAAGTTGAAAAGCTTTGCAGGGGATGGGGTGGGAACTGGGAAAACTTTATCAGTTCCTGCACTAAGGATAGGGATGGTGGTAATGCTTGTTTTCTCATAACAACCTTTCCCAAACGAATACTCATCAAATACATTGAATTCCAATACCCAGCCAGTAAGATCAGGTTGACTTCTGCCTCCAAAATCAGGTAGTCCTTGTCCTTATATTACATTTGCTTTAAATAGTGTGAAATGGTAAGAAAAAATATATATACATTTACATACATACATAAGGAAAAAAGAAGGAAAGGGCTAAGGGACAAAATATAGGAAAGGCATGTGAAACCATGGCTATGTGTAAGCATCTGGAAAACCAGGAAAAGAATGGGGAATAACAAGAAGGTAACAGTCCCCAAAAGGAGAACTGGAACACTGATAGACACACTTGCACCAGTTTAAGATGGATGGGATGGTCAAGAATCCAGCGAAGGGCTAATCAGTCTGCAATGTCTCCACTCTGCCCTGAACACCAGCCTGGTCCCTTTGCCAACACATCTTTATTAGACTGAATGTTTTAAGTTTTTTTTCCAGTTTAGCTAGGAACAGCACAGAACTTCAGCTGTCTTATAGAATTTCCATTGGTTCTATCTTAGAGATTTAAGGAGTATTTAAATTAATTCATCTGAGTTTCTGCAGCACATGGATTTTTCTGTTTTGTCTTATCAGAAAGCTCACAAAGGAATTCCAAGGTTATATGATCTTTAAAAATCTTAAGGCTAGTTCTCCTTAGTTGTCTTAAATTTTATTACATGGCTTACAATCATTTTTCTTTTAAAGTGGCAATTTAAAAAATTTGGGAATATTTCTGGTGACGGGGTTTTTTTTTGCAAACATAAAATCTGTTTTTCTTATTTATGAATTTCATTTCTGAAATGGTGCAGAAAAAGTATACAATTCAAAATACCTTTGGTGTTAATGGGTAACTTCAAGAGGATGGAACAAATGGAGGCCATCACTTGGAACAGTTTGCATATTTTTGGAGATTATAAAATAATTGTGATCCACCAGACTGAAAATTTAACTCTGCACAAACCTGGTGAAATTATAATTTTTAGTTATTTATGATTAACTAAAATAGTCAAATACAATGCAACTGCCTCACTCTGTTCAAAGAAACAGCTTGCCCTGTTTGGACATATTTGCATAGGCAAATCCTTTGGTTTATTTATACCAGATACAGTCCACGGATCTTTCTTCTTTTATACCCATTTACTAGGAAGTGCATCTCTTTGAATTCTCAGCTTTGCCAAGAGGAGGTTTCATTATTTGTATCTGAAAATATTGTGTGGATCCAGCCAGATAGATGTAGCCTGATGTATGAATCAGTCAGGATATGATTTTTTACCACGATAAAACAAAGAATGCCTGTTTGGGCGATTGAGGTCCCTGAATAGAGACTTTTATCACAGGACAGTTACAACTACCTTACTACAACTGCCCTTTGTTATTTTAATTGTTCAGCAAGCGGTGCGTTCGTGTGGGTGTAAAGCAACCGTTCCGCATAGGACCAATAATGATCCAGAAAGAGCTTTCTCTCACGCATTATTAAATCCCTCACTTTCGTAATAATTTAAGCCGGGAGGAAAAAGGAAAGAGACACTCAACCGCACCCAGGGCCCGCCGTGCCGAGGAGTAGCAGAGTAATCCGGGGTGGGGCCCCAGGCAGGAAGACCACGATCGACTCCAGCCGGGAACCGCTGGGAGAAATCTGAGCGCTGGGTGTGGCAGGCCTCGAGGGCGACGCACACTTTCTCCGCCTCTGTCCATTTCCGTTGTTTCCCAAGAGGCGACCGCATCTCGCAGCTTCGCTCCCTCATTCTAAGGCTACGGTGCGTATCGGCTGCTTTCCGAGCGCAGCTAAGTTGTGGGGAGGTAAAACGGAGGCTGAGAAAGTAGCGAAAGATCCAGCGGAGGAAGCCATTGCGGAACGCTCTTAATTGCTCCGCGTATCGGTCTTTGTATCTGGGAGGCCTCGGCCGAACCCAGCTTGGAGCAACAGGGCGTGGAAAGGTCCCAGGAAAAAGTGCTCGGGCGTTTTCCTGTGGCCGAAAGTTGGGGTTCAGCAGAGATCTCCCGATTTGGAGGAGGTGCCTATTGGGGAGCAATAGCTGCTCGGAGGAAACCAAAGAAAGCGGTCGGGTTTATTTACTCGTTTCCTGGGTAGCGGTACTTGTTGGCCGCTTTCTTTTGAACTCTGCAAGGGTAACCCTCTGCCCCTTATTTTTCTTCGCAGCTTTTGCTCTTCGCCTAAAAAACCTAAACGATCCCCGAAGCCATGGCAAAGGTAAGTCCTACCTTGTTTTCTCCTCGCTGCGTAATTTGAGAACTAACTTACCAAGAGGGCTGAAGAAATTTTGAAAGAAGCCAATCGATTTGATGAAAGTATTAATAAATCATAACGCTACCGCCATTTTGCAAGACACTTTTGTGGGGTGGGGTGAGGGTAGGGGGGTTATTTGTACAATGAGATACTTTCACCCATAGAGATCCCTAAGTCCCGAAGAGCGACCCGTCGTTCGTTTGATTCCCAAGCAATTCCTGTGAAACTGTTTTTTTTTTAAAATCCAGTTAGCTTGTAATGCCAAACGAACGTTTTGGCCTTAAGAAAAAAAAAGTGAAGGGTAAAAAAAAAGTTATTCTTAAGGTTCTGACTCAACTCTGGTGACTGCTCCCTGCACTTTTATATGAGTTTCTCCTAATGTGATATTCTCCAGCTGTGCTGGGACTACAATTCCCAGAATTCCTAGTCAACCAGTTAGCTTTCTTATAATGTGCCAGATATTCTGAAGATAAACGACTGGGAGTAAGAAATCCCCGTTTGGGGATGTGGGAGGACAGTTTCTTCTTCTCTGTTTTTCTTGTAACACTATGCTGATTTGATCTGGGCAAATTCATCTAAATATTTAAAGAGGCCAAGTTGGGAACAGGATGAGCTCATCCTGCTCAAATGATTCCACGTCATGCTTTTTTCCATTTTCCATTCTTTTAGCCAAAATTTTCTTGCACTGCAAATTTTTTTGCTGTGAGTTGGTGTGTCTTCTTTTTAGCAATGAAAAGGTCAATAAATAGCTAAATAATGAATTTCCTTTTCATTCTTTTTGTATTTTTTTGCATTTTGGTATTGAACTGCCTGTATTCTATATCCTTTTTTTTACAAGTCAAATAGTCTTTTTGACTATTTTTGAATCAGAGTAAATCTGAAGTTAGTTTGCAGAGTTTTCTTGAAGTTTGCAATGATGACATGTGAGGAACTGAGATTATTCATAGTATGACTCAAAGTTCCAGATGTCATTTAATTTACAAGAGTTATGGTAAATTCTCTAAGGGCAGGGATGATATTGTTCAGTCATAGCTCACTTCAGATTGTATGTTTCCTGGACCCTATGTGAATCTTTAACTTGATGGCCTCTAAGTTTTGGTCTAGAGTTGTTAGAATTCATATCAAGTAACTTGGCCTGTGTTGGGTAGACATTAGCAGTTATAGCTCAATACAATGGAGAGTTCCAGATTGAAGACAGGTTTATAAGTGGTTCCTCTGTATACTTATTGTGTGCAAATAAGATTATGTTGAATGGCTAGTAAAGAAACTGATTTGAACTGACATAACAAAGAAGTATTTCGAATGCATTATTATAGCTCTCTGTGTCTCATCATGAATTGTATAATATAATCTATCTACTTCATCATGAATTGTATAATATAATCTATCTACTTTGATAGATGCTTTAGCGACAATATGGAATATCTGCCAATTATATTTGATAAAAAGTTCAGTCACTGTATTGAGGGAATAGAAACTGTTATTGGAAATAAATGCTTATGAGTATGAATGTGGGAATTAATTATGTATTTGCATAATGTAGGAATTAGATTATGAATTTGCAAAATACACTGAAAACACTTTCAGAAATTATAATTATATTCATAATATAATATAAAATTATAAAGCCTGCATATGAAGTGGATCAATGCGTAACTCTGCATAACTCCACCTTTACTAGTACTATCTTCTAATCTTGGTATATCACATAAAAATTCTAAAGGGGAACCCACCTGGGTTGCTCTGATTAATTAACAATGATTGCTTTATCATTGTTAATTAAGATGCCATTTTGCTAAGCTAAATGCATGGGTCTTTTTTCTTCAGCTATGTCTGACAACGTGAAGGAGTAGACCTACAGGGAGTCCTTAACTTATGACTGTAATTGAGCTCAGAATTACTGTTGTAAGTTGTGGTGGTCATTAAGTGGGTCACCATGTGATCTTGCCTGATTTTATGACCTTTTTTGTTAAGTGAACACAGTGGTCATTAAATGAATCAATTTCCTTCAATGAGTGTTTTTTTGCTTGAAAGTGAAAATAAACACCAGAAGTTGTGATCAGAATGCTTTGAATGGCCATAAATGCAGGCTGATTGCCAAGTTGCCCAAAATACGCTCATGTGACCACAGGTGGTGGAGTTGTGGCTGTCAGAACTCCAGAACTAGTCATATCCGCTTTAACTTTGAATGGTGGCTAAGTGACTGTTAAATGAGGACTACTTGTAGTAGGGGCTCGTCAGTGAGAACATACAGGGGATAACTTGTCAGTAGATACAATGGAACAAATAGTTAAAATAGAGTAATCTGAAATCTTGATCCACTTTATACAGATCTTAGATTTCTAATACTCAGCATTGGATTGGAATAGAAATAGAAACTACCTTGATAGTAGTTTCAAGACTGTTATTTAATAGGTTGAAGTAGGAATTTTAGATAGGTAATATTGTTTTGGAAGGAAAATATAGCAGAACCCCATATGAAGCTCAGCACTGGTCCTGGGACGCTGGTGCCATAGAAACCACAGGCCATGTTCTTCTGTATTGCTAATTCTTGAAGAAGATTTGACAGCAATTGATTGTCCCCCTTTTATTTAAATGTATGGGGCACTCTGATAGCAATAGCACCTGGACTTACATACCGTTTAATTTTTATTTGCATTATCTAAGATCAGTTTATTTCTTTAAAAGTAGCATTATGTGTAAACATCACTTACAAATGGTTGTGATAGTTATTGTTAGGAGATAAAGCTACTCTTCTGTTGCTCTGAATTAAATATATATTTTAGTAGAAGTCAAACAACCTCTTTTCCTTTCTCCTCTTCCTGATCTAGTGACTTTAATTGTTTGTAATCTTTGATCCCTTGCATTTTATAATTTTGTATCATTATTCTAGGCAGCCAGCCAAAACAACTTTGCTTAGCAAACTCTCAATTTCTTAGTTTTATATGTTTAACTTTGATAGGATTGCTATTATGTTGTTTTGCTTTTACTGTAACTACTGTAACTTTAATTATTAAGGCCTTTGGAAGTCCTTAAGAAAGATATAATATCTTTTGACGATTTTTTAAATGTTTGAACTTAATTTGATAAATCCAATAGGTTATGTTTGAACTTAAATTGGTAAGTTCAATAAGTCATTAATTTTTGTAGATTTATGTTCTGAATCTTAATATTTCATATTTTAAAACGTTCAAATGTGCATACTTTTCATTTTCTGCCTCCAGCAATACTTTTTAAATGAATGTTAATGGAAATGAAAAATAAAATTGCACTCTTTCAACTAGCTTTTGACATTTATAAACGTTTCTTCCCTTTTATAGTGCATAAATTTAAAAATGCCTGCTGTAAACTAAATGGGACATTATGTAGGTGTTCCACAAACAGTCATATGGCTGTTTTTGAAAGTAACCTTTTGTCTCTAGTTGTTACTAGGAGAATTTTGAAAAAAAAACAACACCCTGCTGTTTAGAATTGCTTCCTCAAAGTCTGCTTTCCCATTAAACACACCAAAGAGCTGTTTTGTCCATTTTAAAATTTCTAAATTTCCTGCCCATTTTTTCTTCACGAAGGGAGAAGGATACAGGATTCCTTCCATTTTGCTTTGCAGTCCAGGAAATAGATTTCTGAGAGAGACGGAAAAGTCTTCTTTTTGTTATCCAAATATCTATGGAGATTTTCAATTATCCAGGTCATGGTTCTCCCAAAGGTGCTTCTTCAACTTGGCTTTCTGGTTTTTCTTTCAAGACGTTTCGCTTCTCATCCAAGAAGCTTTCTTCAGCTTCTTTTCTCATCCAACTCTTCTAAAAAAAATTCCCAAAGAAATGAACAGAACATCAAGTGGAGGGTCTCCATGCATCTCCTACCTTATGTTTATTTTGGAGATCCAATATTCAAAGAAATCCATCAAAGATAGAATGTGGAGTATGAGAAATGAGTATGCTGGTAATGTCATCTGTCAGTCTTAATTGCAGTGAAGATATATGCTTAGTTAGTCTTATGTTACATTGTGGTGCCACTTCCTGATGTCTAGAATAACTTCCCTTCTACACTCTACATTACTTACCTGCTTATTTGTAACTGAAGCTTTTTAACCTTCACTTGTCTTTTTTAACAATACTGTTTCCATAGTAGCTGCAAACAGGAACTTGTGCATGTCATTCAAAAAAAAAATTACAAAGGAGATATAAATAATCTAGTTTTAGCAATATATATATAATCTTAGGCGATTCTCAAAATACAGGGGATAGGAAAGCAAGAACATGCTGCTTTTGACATGGTCCTTTAAATTGGATGTGGCTGGATTCTTCAGCTGGCTGGAGAATTCTGGGAGTTGAAGTCCACAAGTCTTAAAGCTGCCAAATTTGAAGACCTCTGCTCTACAGTTTCCTGACGTTCTGAGTGAAGAAAAATATATGATCCAAAATAGCTGTTCTGTAATTAAAACTAAGTAACCTACCCAAACTTAGCGTCTCGAGATATGTGATATAGTCCATCTATTTTGTGATCCTCTGTCACTTGTCCCAAAAGTTAAATAGCAGTAGCGCTTGGTCTCTACAAGATTGTCCAACTGGCTCCTGATTTAAATAAATTGATCTAATGCTATTTCTGGTTAAATAGAAAATAACTAAAAGATTGGTCATAATTGTAGAAAATGTAGGATGCCTGAATGTAAATGTTTGAAGCTGGTAGAATTAGGTTTTCCCAAGGCTAAATGTTCATAATAAATAGAAATAATAATTTTAGAGTCTAATCTGAATGCTAATGGAGAAGATAATATAATGAAAGCTATCTTTTCACAGACTTATCTGTGGCAATATATCCAATTCCCAAATAAAATGGCTAAATTACACTAAATATGGCAACTTACTTGTGGGGCTGATATGAGTAAATGAGTAAAAGTGTTCCGAATATTTTCTTAAGGCATGTAGTTTTTTTCATGGGCTGAGGGATGCACATGGCTTTTGAGAAGCATGCAAAGGATAAGATAAAAAGAATAAGACAAAAAGTCCAGAACGTGATATTTTGAATTGCTTTCATTTGCAATGAAATACAGTTAAATATAGGTAACAATTATTCTGAACTCATGCATGTAATAATTTTTTTAATACTAAGCATTAGAATTTGAAAGTCTCTAAAGTTGCAAGTGTCTGGAGACCCCAGTTGGTCAAGGATGTCAGATTCTATGATTTATAGAGTGAAAGTAGATTTTACATAAGAGATAGCATCTCTAATCATGGATATAGACTACATGGTTGAAAGAAGAAAACCTCCTTTCTGGGATTTTCATTTTGTGTAGAAGCTTCTTAGGTAGCATAGTACGTTAACTATGGATGCCTTCCTCCCTCAAGGTCAGCACAAAGCAGAGGATAGGAGAAACTAGGCAGTGATTTCATCCTCTCTCTCTCTCTTTCGTGAAAGACTTATGTTTTTAATCAAGATAAAATCCAATCCCACAAGGTTGATTAATGAAAAAGGGGAGGGGGAGTGGGTATATGGGTCTTTGGTCATCTTGATGTTATCTTCTAAATATTTTCCAGCTTCTTCTTATTTCATCTGTGGAGAAGATATATATTGAAACATAATTTTCCCCCATGAGTTCCAAATAACATGGGAATAAAGGAAGGAAAACAAGTTATTTCACCTGCTTTAACTTTCGTTTACAACAATGAACTTTCATTTAAAAATAAAACAAACATTAGTAAATTACACTAGAGTTTCCTGCCCTAATTTAATATTTTGTTTTCTTTGCATTACCCAGTGACCAGCATTATTTTGTTTGACTCTTGGCCAGCATTATCTTCCAAATGCTTTCATTTTGTTAGCTATTATTTACAGCAAGCATCGGCAATCATGCTAGCCATAGGTGGTAGAAATTGTAGAATGCAGTTAGAGAATCTAGTTTGGAGATGAGAGTCTTGGCTTATCATTTCCTCCATGCACTTCCCCTTGCTCCCTACTCCCTGAGTAGAGACAAATAGTTTGATCTGAAATCTCTTACTGCAGCTTCAAGTAGTATTCATTGGATTAGTGGCTGGTTAATATAAACATAGATACAGTGACCGGTATTCAACCCTGAAAAACTTGGTTATTCTCGCAAAGATCTAAAAGTTAATTAATTCCATTGTTTCTTTTCTTTAGTGTATATTTTTAAGACTTTTTTATTTTGCCTTTATTATTTTACTGTATCTCAAGGCAGTGAACATAGATAATATTCCTTCTTCCTAGCTTCCCCGTAACAACAACCCTGTGAGGTGAGTTGGGTTTACAGAGAGTGACTGGCCCAAAGTCCTCTTGCTGGTTTCCATGCCTAAGCACCTTAACCATTACACCAAACTGGTTCCCTTTTGTATTTACACAACAAAATCCTAGTCATTTAGTTACTTGCAAGACTAGGGTCTCAGATAGTTCTTTGCATGGAATTATTTGTATTTCCATGTATGCATGGACCTTTTTTAAAATACTTTGTTGGAATTTGCTAGCCCTCGTGTTTCAAAAAAGTGTAGGGATGAAAATAATAGGTTCTATGTTTTCTTTTCCAGCTTGAACCTCTAGAATATGCACTCAAGTTATATAAGTTTTTGCTTTCATTCATAATATAACTGAATAAATTGCCCAAAATAGCTAGTTTCCTTATTTATTTATTTATTGAACTTTTATACCGCCCTTCTCCTAGCGGACTCAGGGCGGTGAACAGCCAGGTAAAAAACATAATACAAAAGTTAAAATCATTTTAAAATAATTTAAATACAGTTTGGCCCAAAATTTAAAACATGTCAATTAAAATCAATCAATATCAAACACTAAAACCAATAAAGGGTCAGGCCAGCCCGGCTAACTGAAAAAAGTAGGTTTTTAGGGCCCGACGAAAAGTCCGGAGGTCTGGGATCACTCGTATCTCTGGGGGTAGATCATTCCATAGGGTAGGTGCCGCCACAGAGAAGGCTCTCCCCCGGGGGGTGGCCAGCCGACATTGTCTGGCTGACGGCACGCTGAGGAGGCCCTCTCTGTGGGAGCGAACTGGCTGGTGGGAGGCAATTGGTGGCAGAAGGCGGTCCCTTGGGTTATTGGTTGGCCTTGTTAATTAGGACAAGCATTGTTTTCATAGTTTTCCTACCACCACCAGAAAAGTAGATCCCCAACTGCCTTTCCAGTAGAAGATTTCCAGTCAGAGATTATCTGGGTTGGACATCATAGGGAATTGGGAGGAAAGCATACCTAGTTTCTGATTGACCAAATAAATAATACATGCCTTTTTTGTGAAGTGCCTGGCAGCTAACTAATTAGCAAAGGAGGTCTCTTGGGAGCTTCCATCTTTGCAACCAAACACTTGTCAGCAATCCCCCAATTTAAGAGCTGGAGAGAGAGTAAGAACTGCTGGCTAACTGCTGGAATGAATCTTCACACTGTACCTCTTCAGCCTAAAAGGGAGGAGGGTTAGTCATTTATTCCGCTTGCCTAAGAACTATCTGCATGGTTATTTTAGTTTGTCAGGATAGCTAACCCATTAGGAGATGGTGATTTATTTCAGGATTCAAAAGACATATATTTGTTGCCAAATTACAAATGACTAATATTCACATGGCAGTTATACATTTTCTTTTCACTAAATTTTGCTGGCTTTCTATGCCAGTCCCTTTTGCTAATTTTTAACAATATTGTGGACTTAATATGTGAATGTTTAACAATTGAACAAACCATAGCAGAGTTTGCTTTCTGGAAATAAAGAATATAGCTAGTTTCTGAGAAGTTAAGAATGAGGAAGTAGTTGGTCCTATACAGTGAAATGTACTGATATTGAAAATGTTCCCTCTTAGACTAAAATATTGCAATTTTATGCTACCACTTTTCTGTAACAAAGTGGGATCTAGAATAATTAAGGCTAAGGCGAGAATCCTATTCTACTTAACATGTTGTGGGACATGTTTCCCAGCAACATTTATAATTGGGCATGCTTAATGGGGCTGGTGGGAATTTAAGTTTAGCATTTGGAGTATTGTGGGTTGTTTATTACTGACTCAGATGAACAACTGAGAAAATGGAGGTCTAAGAATATGTTCTTGTTTCATGATTCCTGTATGTTAATCGTTAATTATGCCACATATCAAAATAGTTTGTCCAATCTGACACTCTTTAGAATTGTTGGAACTATTTGTCAGAATTATTAACTGACTGGTTGCATATAGAGAATTGTGTTCTACCTATACAGGTTAGACAGATTATAAATTATATATCAGAATTGTATTAGCTGATTTTATTCATACCAAAGTTTTTTTCAAAGGGTAAACTCTTTACAACTGTTTTCCATATAGCTCCTATATAAACTAATCACAGTATATGAATTATTTTTAATATAATTGTCCTATGAAAGAGCTTCCAGGAAGCTATTGTTAAACTAGTTTCTTATTAATAGCCTTCTGGGAAAATTATTTTTAATTTTCAACACCTGTTTTATCAGTAAACTGTGGAAATGTTCTTTTCTTCTTTCTTGTCTGTAACAGAGTGCCTAAACACATACATAACAACGCATCATTTGGTTACACAGAAGAGACCACAAATGTCTTCCTAAGGGATTGTTAGAGATCAGATTCCTAAACCTTCAAATTCTACTGTATTGCTGAAGTTCTGATTTGTAATATTTGAGTTCAAGCTTTTACCATTTAAGAAAGCTTTGTACTCAGTGTTTTAGTCCTGGCACAATTTGCAAATTGTGCCAGATCATATAGATTAATTACTATTAGATTTACAGCAGATTATTTTCTAAGGGATCAATATTTAGATTTTCCAACTCATGTTTCTTGATTATCAGTTTTATAATACAGGTCACTAAAAGGATGCTGCATGAACATAATTTTATTTTCCTTGTAGTATACAAGAGGTACTGTAAAAGACTTCCCTGGATTTGATGCCAGAGCTGATGCTGAAGCTCTTCGCAAGGCAATGAAAGGATTGGGTAAGCAGAAGCAAAATAATGCCCCTTTTCTCTACATATAGTTACTATTGTGTGAAAAGGAGTGTGAACTCTCTATGATCATCCCTCTCTTTCCTGTCTACCGTGCATTTGGGCTCAAATTTCAGTAGCAGAGAATCTTCATTGTGTAGCTTCCTAATGATTTAGGCGCAGGAACTAATTAGTTCAGGGAATGTTCAGAAATAGAGTTGGCTTCCTGCTGCAGTGTGAACATTAGACAGACATAGTAAAATAATATTCAAGGATGTTGGATTATTTCTCTTTACAGGATTCTGATTGGATGTGAGATAAAATTGAAAATAGACCTTAAAATTTTCTACTGGCAGAATCAGAAATATATCAGTATAGTCATCAAGTTGTCTATATGCTTTGGCTTGGCATTATTTTCCTTGGTATTTGCGTAAGCAGACATTAATAGCAATAGCCGCTATTATATTATATTATATTATATACCGCTTCATAGTGCTTTACAGCCCTCTCTAAGTGGTTTGCAGGGTCAGCATATTGTCCCCAACAATCTGGCTCCTCATTTTACCGATCTTCGGAAGGATAGAGAGCTGAGTCAACCTTGAGCTGCCCAGGATGACACATTGAGAAAACAGTCATTAGAATGCGAAGGGACCATTTAGGCCATTGAAACAAATCCCTTATATAGTATAAGAATCCAAATTAAATCATTGCCAGTTTCTTCAGTACTCTTCATAGTCCCCTTGTTGCAGGAGTGAAATCCAGTAGGTTCTGACAGGTTCTGGAGAACCAGTAGTGGAAATTTTGAGCAGTTCGGAGAACCGGTAGTAGAAATTTTGAGTAGTTTGGAGAACCGGTAGCGGAAATTTTGAGTAGTTTGGAGAACCAGCAAATACCACCTCTAGCTGGCCCCAGAGTAGGGTGGGAATGGAGATTTTGCAATATCCTTCCCCTGGAGTGGGGAGGGAATGGGGATTTTGCAGTATCCTTCTCCTGCCACGCCCACCAAGCCACGCCCACCAAGCCACGCCACAGAACCGGTAGTAAATTTTTTTAGATTTCACCACTGCCTTGTTGCCAACTGTTGCTCTTTGAACATGTTTTAGTTTTTCTGAATTATTAAATGGTGCTGCCTAAAAGTTTACATATATAAATAGTAATTAGACCCCATAGTACTTTACAGCACTCTGGGCAATTTACAATGACAGCATATTGCCCTCAGCAATCTGGCTCCGCATTTTACTGACTTCAAAAGGATGGAAGGCTGAGTCAACTTTGAACCCCGTCAGGATCAAATGTCAGGCTGTGGACAGAGCCTGCAATACTGCATTCCAATCCCTGTGTCACCAGGGCTCCTTGCATATACTACCCAGGTTGGCTAGTATATGTAACTATAGTATATGTTAATATTAATCTGTAGTTGTATATGTAACTATTAATCTTTACATTTCAACATTATTTCAATTGTACTATGTAGAATGTCTATGGGGATTCTTAATCATTCAGGTCATGGTTGTCCCAAAAGTTTTTCCCCAAAGAACTGAAGAAGCTTCTTGGATGAGAAGTGAAATGTTTTCAAAGAAAAAAACCAAGAAAACACAGTTCCTTTTGGAAAAAGCTTATGTAGAATCTTCTTCAGGACAATAGAATTGTTGTTTCAGTGTTTAGGTTTTTTTAAAAAAACTGGAGTTCCTGAAAAGTTAATGACTGTCTCAATACCTTTATCTTAACTTTTAGTCATACAAAAGAAATATTGATTTAACTTTATCTTAACTTTTATTAATACAAAACAAATTCTGAAGGCCAGATAGTGAATAGGAAACAGATGGTTTATTCAAACTTGTTGATTTATACTATCAGGCTCAAGCATCCAGAATCATTTGGGGATAGTCTCCAAAAGAAGCTTTATCGCTAATCACATATGTTGCAAGAAATCTTGCCAGATTGACTGCATTTCCTTGGGAATAGTCAGATAAGGCTTTTAGGGACTCTAGGGGAGGTGAGACCTGTGCCACTTCCTGCAGTGCAAGAACTCCAAGCTCAGCCCCCTCTTAACACCTTCCTTCAGTCTAGTTGAAGATTCCACTACGTATATTGACTTAGTCTCCAAGAAATATGGAGGCAAACAGCATGTTGAAATGTGGAGGAAACACTTTATGAAAGTTTTTGCTAATCAGTAGTGCTTGCTTATTCAAATCCAGTTAGCTGTGCAATCTTGTTCATAGTTTTGTTTTTTATTTTTTGTTTTTGAATGAGGGGTACATACACATGCCTTCTGTTGTGAAAGTTGTCACATAATTAAATCCAATTGGCTACCTAATTATGTGGTGTCACTCAGGATTACTTCAAATTCTACTGCTAGTTTTTGCTTTTTTTTTCTTTTAAAAGATGCTCAGGCAGTGAATTTGAAAAGAAGTGTAGGCCTTGATAATTATTCTCAATCATCTACACAAATTTGGTGGAAAACAATGCTTGAAAAAAGTAAGAGGATAGATATTACAAACTGGTCTCCTTTTGAATTTTCCTTTTGATGCAAATATTTTCATGGGTGACAGCTTATATACATTCCATTTTTAAAAAATTTACTGAATATAGGTGTGTGTAGTTATTTGTGCAGTAACTGACTCACAGGTACAGTGGTGACAAAAAGGTAGCTTTGAGACCAATCCTTGCATTTATGGCCTTCACAGGATGTAAAGCAAAAGAAAGCTGAAATAATTGTAAAATCACAATGTTTTACTTAGTGAGTGCTTTCCTAAATGACTGAGTTGCCGATCCCAGTTGTGGTCACTTAAGAAGTGAGGACTACCTTTACATTAATATAGAGTTTTCCAAGTAAGAGATTATTTCAAGAATAGAACTATATGGACATACCTAATGTGTTCGTTTACATTCATTCATAAACTATTGCTGTTCTTTCAATGAATGATTTTATTTAACTTGCATAATTTAAGGAACTGATGAAGATCCAATCTTGAAGATTCTAACGGGCAGAACCAATGCTCAACGCCAGGAAATTGCAGTACAATTTAAAACTCTTTTTGGCCGGGTAAGGAGGTGATTCTACTTGTGCTTTTTCATATTATAGATATTTCACGATGGCTAATGTTTTTGGTTGGCTGGTTATTACTTGTTTATTTCTCTTACTTTTCATTTCTGTGTACACATACACACACACCTCCATGCATTTATATGGAATATTAATAAGGCATGTTCTAGATGCAATAACTAGAACTGAAAGATAGTATTGAGATATATATATATATATATATATATATATATATATATACACGGTGTTTCTCCAAAAAGAAGGCCGGGTCTTACTTTCTTTGACCCCTGAAAAAACGGCTAGGCCTTCTTTTTGGAGGGTTCTAATCATTGACTCACCTTGTGGCGGTGGCACCGACAGCCCCGCCTAGCAGGAGCCCGCTGCTGACCCACTTCTTCTGCGGCCATTTGCCACCTCTTGTATGCATCGCCCTGATCTCTATTTTGCTTTCAGATGCCTGCCGGAAGGCATCTGCAGTCGATAACAGAGCTCCGGATCCAAAGAAGAAGCAGCCGTAGAAAAAAGCGAGGCAGGTGCAGTGTGTGAGGCCTGGTAATTAGGGCAGCTCCACACACACCCATCCCCACCCTAGTTTATTTTTTACCTGTGTGCCTCATCCCACCCCCTGCACCCCGGGGTGGGTGGGGTCTTAATTAAGGCTAATTTTGTGGGTGGGGCTTAATTTGATCTCATGCACTCAAAAACGTGATAGGCCTTTTCAAGGTTGGTCATCTTTTTGGAGAAACCATGTGTGTGTGTGTATACACACACACATACACACACATGCACATCTCCATACATTTATATGGAATATTAATAAGGCAAATTCTAGATGCAATAACTAGAACTGAAAGATAGTATTGTTACGATTTCTCATTAATTACTCATTCTTCATTCTGTCATTTAGGATTTAATCAATGACCTTAAATCGGAACTTACAGGCAAACTGGAGATGCTCATGGTTTCCCTGATGAGACCTGAACGAATTTATGACGCGCATGCACTAAAACATGCCATTAAGGTAAAATGAATGGCACAACTTTAAATTAAAAAGTTTGTTTATTTAGAATGGAATCTTTCCTTTTAATTCTGATGTTAACAGCTATGATAAATGATCTGTTTTGGTTATAGTGTTAGTTTTCATTGTAATAAAATTTACTTTCAAATCAACAGATTTTAGCATTACCTGTGAGCTTGAATGAGAGTGTTGTTATAAAACTATGTATAATATAATGTTCAGGTAACAGTGCTCCTTTTAAATTACATTGATGGTTGAATTTCAGTTTATGCTGCTTTGCATCTATTGGGTGATTTTTAAGCAGCTGCTTACAACTGTTTTGCATTAATTAAATACACTGTATAGAAAGAAGTAAAGAAAGGGCAGAAGAAATCTATGTCCAGGGTAGGAATCGGCTAAATGCTTACAGAAAAAGGCAAACTGTATTTGAAGATAATAGCCAACTTTTATTCTTTTTTTGCCATCGTTTGATATTTTGAAGGATATTTTGAATGTTTCTGCTTACTGAATTAAAATGGCAAGTGTGTGTATGTGTCAGAGAGAGAGAGAGAGAGGGAAACAGGGAGATAGACAGACAGATTAGTAGGACCCATGAAATTGAAAAGGGAAAGAAAAAGATTTTGGAAAAGAATGACAGTGCCCAGTGCTCAGTGCCCAGAGAATTGACAAAAAAAGAAGAATAAAACAATAAATAGAAACTGAATGGAAAAAAGTATCTTTGGAAGGGAGGATTAGACACATGGACTATATGTAAATCATGTTTTGTTAAACAAAACATAATGATCTGGGATTTTGAATAATCCCAGTAACAAAAGTAAAGTGTATGATAAGGAATTGACTAAGAATATAAGTACAGTATATAAATGTAGAATGAATGAATCAGCAGTATTGATGCTACGCATTCCAAGGATTAAATTCACAAATAGAAGAAACACTGCCGTCCCCAACTTCTTAAGAGGGTAGATGCTCATTAGATAGTTGCTATTTGATGGTTGGTGCAAAAAAAATACGATAGAAGTGGAATGAAATGGTGAATAAGCACACCTGAACAAAATCATTTCATACTGAAACATTTTGCTGCAGTCCCAATTATTAAAGGCTTATAATAGCAAGAAACTTCTATTTGATTAATTCAACTGAATATGCAAGTTCTGTAATATGCAAGTCGTGGATAACTATATTTTTGTGGACAGTTTTCTGCTGTCATTCAATTCCAAAGTATTCCATGGAACCTTGTGATAGTAGATAATTTCATGGTATGTAGTATTGCAGCCAAATATTGATTTTTAATGCTAATATTTGAAGGAAGATAGATACAGTTTAACTTACTGAATCAGTGGAAAAAACCCCTAAGACTTAAGATTTTATTCAAGTGACAACATTAAGAAGGTGCTGGACAGAAGAAAGAAGAGAAGTAGGTTGGGAAATCAGGTGATTTGTCTTCCTCTTCTCTCCCACAGAAGCAGCTGGGAACTTTGGAAAGGCATTTTACGGCAGTCACTCTGTGTTAATGATTAAAAATGTACTGTTAATTTCATATTGATTGCAGAGTGACTAGATCTCTTTAGCTTTTGAAGCTTAGAACAAGCAGCCATTGACTATTTCTCCCGGGCCATTCAATTGCACTAGTTTTTTCTTTTCCACCTCAGGAACTAGAACTAGACATTTGTCAGGAAGTTTCCATCTGGAGAGCTCATGTAGTGTAGGTGCATTTATGGGACTCTGACATGGTGAGAAATAGTAGTTATCTGGATACTTGAAGGGGGCCATTTTCTCCTTTACCAACCTACCTACATGCTGTGGTAAAGATCTTGTTTGGGATCCCATTCTCTGAAAGTAATTTCCAAGGCTATAGTGGATGACTTCAAACCAATGGGTTTTATATGATCCCTTGGCAACCCTGTTGATACCCCAGAACCCTTAAATCACATTGGAAAGTTTAGCCATTTTTCCCAAGTTTCTAAATTGTGCTATGCTATAATGTCACCTTTGTTTCTCCTTAGTGCGATATGTGAACCCAGTCCGTGTCCCTTGTTCATCAACCACAGTTAAAATTAATCCCGCTTAGTATAATAAGAATTTTTAAGTGTTGGGTGTTTTTGTTTTTGTATGCTGCGTGTTATTGAAACCAGCCATTTCTCATTAACATTATCGAATAAGCCAAAATTGAAATGTTTAGCGACCATTTGTAATTAAGATGGCACTAAAAAAGTGACTTATGATTTTAAACTGTCACACCATCCTCTCGGTCATAAGATTTTCTTTTATGACCTTCCCAAATGGCTCTGACCTGAAAAGTCAATGGGGAATTCAGCAGGAAGTGTCACAAGTCATGGTCATATGATATCTCACTTAATGACTGCATTACTTAACAATGAATTTTCTGGTCCCCTTTGTGGCTGTAAGTTGAGGACTACTTGTATCTTCTAGTTACTACACTATTACTTGGTTACAGTTGGATCCAAAATAAGGCTATATCACTGACCCGTTATTTCCAAAGTGAGTGAAATAGTAGGATAGTGACCACGTGAATATAGGTTTTTTTTCTGTTAGTTGTGTAAAACAACTACCTGATCTCTTTACTCTAGTTGTATCCACTTCTATAACCATTATTGTATCAACTACCAGTTATGAAACATTCCTTTAAATTTTACAAAAATACTTATTCTACGCAGAAGTGTTTCCAATATATGGTAGAGATTTATATTTCATTCCAACATTCCCAGAGCAGGAAAATAAATTGCTATTGGTTGCCCTTCGTGAAATTGCCTATATAATAGTAGAGCAAAACTAACTTGTGATGCTAAGTCAGAGAAAAGCTGATTCCAAAAATATATTCCTTTCACAGGAATTCCTTGTATGTATATGAGCACTAGAACAAAGATGCAACTAAATGTATTGGCAGTTAAGTAAGTTACAATTAACTAAATGCAGGAAGATGGAAATATATTAATGTAATTATTAGAGTGGTTTAGGAAGGCCAGGTGCTAGAAGAAAGAAATCTGCATAGTTTAAGAATAAATCCTTTATATAGTTCTATTCTGAATATAGCTCTTTGCATTCTATCTGTGTATACATTTTTATAGGTTTTATGCAGACTAGAATATCAAACGAGATCAAATATACAGTTTCCTTCATTAAACATAAGATGGTTTTACTACTTGCTGAAAAAGTATGACAATTAATGTTCAAATGTTCAAAAAGCAATCCTGGCAGACAGATTTGTTAATTATAACGACAAAAGTCCATTTTTATTAAACAATAGTAACAAAATTCTTCTACTGCCAAAAGTTTTTAATTTTTCTCTTATTCACTCCAAGAGTTGGCAGGAGACACACATATAGAAAGTGAATGAAAAATAGGCTTAAGGACATAGTACCCTCTGCATCTGAGGTGAAATATTTGCTGTCTCACTGCATACCTAGATGCTTGGAATACCTTAGAACACGATATAAAGGAAAGAAAAGCAATCTGAACTTTTCTGAACTAAAAAAACTGCTCAGCAAAATCTGTCGGACAAAAGGACTGTCTTAACAGGAATTCAAATTTCAGCAGTAAGCCTTGCCACATTTCCTGTATGAATCATTTGGAATCTATTTATGTCGTTTCCCCCACCCTTATGGTTCATATGGTTAGGCATTCTTGAACTAAGAAATAAGCATTCTTGAACGTTATGGATTTGTTTCAAATATATTGGAGTTACGCTAGTATTTCTTTACGTTTTAGTTATAAAGTAATTTTTTTGATCTGGTATGGCAGCATAAAAGCAGAATTGTAGAAAGAACTGTAAGTCAGTTTGGTTGTCAATACTAAGAAAAATGATACGATTTCATGAACTCATTGCATTGATTTCAGGGGGCAGGAACTGATGAACAAGTCTTGACTGAAATTCTTGCATCTCGGACAACTGCTGAAATCCGGAATATAAAGCACGTTTATCAGGAAGGTAACTTTTGGGTGTGGGAGTGTGGCATGTTTCTGGGGTGAAGAATTTGTGGAGGCTTAGATTTTTTTAGCCAATTTTCTCAATACAATATGTTCTATGCAGGGATAACTGCTTATGCCATTCTGAAATTTAAAATGAATGGCCTTTGAATAAAGGAAACACTTAGTCATGTATAACTCTTAACAACTGGAATATTTTTATTTTTAACTTCAAATTTTGTTTAATAATGCATATGGTGTTTGATTTTCTTTCCAGAATATGAAGCCGATTTAGAAGATCATATCACATCAGATACTTCTGGCTACTATCAGCGAATGTTGGTAGTTCTTCTACAAGTAAGTTCGTAAGATTGAAATCAAATAAATGGTTCAGAAATTGACCTGCTCTTATAGTAACTTACATTCCTTGGATATTTGGGATTGGACTTTGGAAACATACTGCAGGCTAGAGGGCTTTGTTGAGGAAGAAGAAAGGAAGGGTAGGTGAATGGATAGAGATGGTTGGGAGTCATATGCCTCTCTGGAGCTGCAAGATAACTAACTTGATGTATCTTTCTTTTCCAAATTATGACAAAAGTAATACCGTGGATGCGTTGATATTTTTGTTTTTTATCTCTAGTCTTGAATTGACTTCCATCTTTCTGTCCTTTTGGATACACATCTTCTAGTTGTGGCTGCATTTTTAATAGCACTAGTAGTTTAGGGCACTTTGCCATTGGGTTTATTCATGTTAGTATCCAGTATTGTACAGAAATCACTTGGGCTATGTGCAAAGCATATTCTAAGGAAGAAAGAAAGAAGAAAGGGAAGGGAAGGGAAGGAAGGAAGAAAGAGAAAGAAAGAAAGAAAAAAGAAAGAAAGAATCCAGATATACTTGACCATGACATAATAACCACTGATTTTTAAATACTATCTAATTATAGTCTTGATTCACAGAGTCATAAGTCTTTTTCTTGTACTCCATTTAGGCTAACAGAGACCCTGATGGCCAAATTAAAGAAAGTCTAATTGAGCAAGATGCTCAGGTAGGTAAAGATTCCCTCTTTCTGTTTCACCTAAACATATCTAAAATGGCACCATCAGGACATTAGAAAGTAAGAGATCTCAAGTGATTGAACAAGCTTGATTCTAGTATGGAAAAAATACAGGCAATTTTGCAGTTAAATGTCTATTGTAAAGAAGCCAGGAATTCTAGCTATTTTTTACCCTTGTATGAAGAGCAATAATTGTATAATTACTGCATTATAAATAAGTGAATATTAAATAAGTATATATACACAATAAAGAAGTAAATAAATGAATCACTTTTTGGAATCAGTGCTAGATCCCAGATGTCTCCTTGAATTGTATGGTTCCATTCTCAAACTATCTGAGATAAATTATTTCTAGTTTGAATGTTTATGCAAGTAGGCCTTTGAGGCAGCAGATATCATTCAGTTTTAGAAACATTAAAAATTGAGACATTGACTCCATTCTTCAAAATATCTCTGGAACATGGTATGTTGGAAAAAATGAAAAAGTTGGTAATAAGAGCTTAAATAGTTTATAATTGACATACCCTTTTAAAAATTGGAAATAAGGGATATGTTTTACATTTTAATGTCTCCAAAAGACATCGGTTTGAAATGCTGCCCTGGAAATCTGCACAGGATACATTATTTTTGTACTGAAATCTATAAATTGGTATCTAAGTATGTGGCAGCACCTAACTGACCTTGATTGATCATAAAAAGGTGAGCTGAATCAGCCATAATTAAAAGGACTTGAACAGGAGACAACTACCAAACCATTACCCTATTGTTATAGACTTGTAGGTCCAGTTTCTTGAAGTCTGAGTAACTACCTGGGGCTCGCATCTACTCAGCAAAGTAGTTACTTTTTAACCTGTAACTCCAGTTGATATCTTTATATTAAATAGGAAAAGGAATGTTCAGACTTGCTTTATTTGCAGAGAGGTTCTGCTAAATACGGGTGTCTCACTTTTTTTTTTTATAACTTGGTACATTTTCAGTATTAAGGGCTTGAGATTGTAGGAGTTGGAAGTCAAATATATATGGGAAACCACCAGATGGAGACGATGGTACTATATTGTAGTGGTTGATTTTGATGTATGACATATAATTAATATTGCTCAGGGTGTATGAAGGATTTAAAAGAAGGAGTGTTAAACTACTTGCCTAACATTATTTCAAAGTAATTTAATTCAGAGCATATAAGTGTTCCAGGAATCTTAGGGAAGCAACGATTCCAGTGAAAAATGTTTTCCATTGTTCTGTTAATATTTGGTTTACAAGTGCGAAAAAGGAGTGGCAGCAACCAATAATTTTGTTGCTCATAGAATATCATATTTCTTCTTAAATCAGATAAGCTTTACAGTTAATTATAGTAATTTAACTGTTTCTTCATAGAAACAGTTAACAGAGGATAGTGTTTTCTGTCAACAGATATTTAAGTTTTAGATGGTTGAGAAATGTATGCTCCCCCAGAAAAAAGAACACAAAATTGGCCACCTGTATATTACTCTTGCCTTCACACATTGTTTGTTCTGTACTTTTGATGCCTTGTTTGATACAGATCTTACTATTGTGCCAGCTAACAAATTGTACATGAATATCTTCTTTGTCTTTATCTACACATATATATGTCTGTATGTATATGTATACGTGTGTGTGTGTGTATATATAAATATAAAGTATTTGAATTATTATCATGAAACATCACATGATGCATCATCTGCATTCCACAATGTGAAGCTGTTGTCTCATGAGAAAATTAGAAAGGCAAAAATAATGGTTCTTACTGAGATTGGTTGAATGAGATTGGAGTTGAAGGCCCTCACATTTAGAGAGTAGCAGTATTGGGAAGACTTTGATTGGGAATCATATTGAAGTGGCTAAAAGAATGAATGCAAAAATACTAGTTGTGTTAAGGATAGTTCAAAAGTCCTCTGGTAAACTCATAATCTAATATTGGACCTTTATCTAAGATAAGTGTTGTCTTTATGACCCTTGGTTTTATGTAGAACACAGAAAAACCTTACTATTTCTTTTCATTAATAATAGTGAGCTTTCTTTTTATTCTAACAGGAGCTGTTTAGAGCTGGAGAACTGAAATGGGGAACAGATGAAGAAAAATTTATCACCATTTTGGGAACTCGAAGTATATCTCACTTAAGGAAGGGTGAGTAGTACTAAGAAGAGTAGTGATGGGTGTTTTTAATGATGACTTTAATAAATAGGTAGATGCACACTAAGCTGGAATGTTATTTTTGAATATTTAAATTTTTCCCTTTTGTAGTTGATTTTAATTGTCCTGCCCATGTGTTGAGGAATGTGTATGAGTTTAGAAGTGTGTTTTCTAAGCTTCTTTGAAGAAGCTAAAAGTAAGTAATATGTAATAATTAAAATGTAGATACTACTTTTACTTCTCTTTTGTTCTTTCAGTTTTTGACAAATACATGACTATTTCTGGTTTTCAAATCGAAGAAACAATTGATCGTGAAACATCTGGTCCACTTGAAAAGCTGCTTCTGGCAATTGGTAATGTATAGTCCTACTCTTGATTAATCTTAAACTTGTATACATTAGGACTGTGTTATCTAACAACATAGATTCTATTAACTAAGTGGGTGGCCTCAAATCACTTCAGGATAGTGTTGTAGGAGAAGTTTCCTGTCAGTTTTTTCCTGCAGCTCTGACCAAAGAACTTCCAGGCTGGGTGGTTTATGGATTGCTGACATTATACTCCAAAATTGCCCAAACTGGAAGACCAGACAAGATCAGACAAGCTACAGAGTCTTTGGACTGAGCATCTGCACTGCAGACATCAGTTCTATTGCTCTGTATGTTATAGATATGGTTTAAAACCCCTTATTGCAAGCCCAAGAGGCACTGGGCTGAGCAGCTGTGAAATTGATGGTCATGCCATACAAGGAGCAGGTACCACCCATAATCACCTAAGCAGTAGTGGCATGATTAGTGGAATATGGTTGTGTGTGCTCCAGATATGTTTTGAAACAAATATGCTCCAAAGCACAGCTAATTCTCCCTAGGTAGTTGATGACTCCTAAGCAGTGTCACCATTTCTGCCTCGCGACTGCTCAGATAAAGCCCCTTTAATTGTGAAGTTTCTGCTTGGTCACCAGTTAGCCAGTCAATGGAGGAGGGTAGTGGCATGGCCATATTAGCCAGGAACTTTGGAAGTTCTTAGCTGGCTGGCCCATGTAAAAGGACAAGTTCCCCGAGAGGCTGTGGGTTGGTGAAAACCATGTTGCTATGCATGTTGCAGGTAGCTCTGCTGGATCTCCTCTTTTTTTTTTTTTGCCATGTACATGTATACATCTGAACTAGATTGTATCGTTTCTGTGGGTCATATAATATATTTGGGTATATGCATATTTTTTTTTCAAGTTTACGTAGTGTATACTGGAGGTGGTGACCCTTTGAGAGCTGTATGCAACAAAATTTCATTTTAATGTATGCCAATTAATGTACATTTAAAATGACAATAAAGTTAGTCTAAGTCTAATCTCTTCGGACCTGGGATGCTGAACAACAGAGGACGGGGACAAGGGGAAGGAAAGAGAAGTAATTTGAAAGTATAGCAACATGCCAAAAATGAAGACAAAGAATGCTCAGTAAGTCAAAATGTAGCATTCTGTTAAATTCGCACTTCTTAACTCCCAAAAACACATTTAACTGGTTTGTACCTGCTATGAGTTGGAAATCAGTTTATATTAAACTTCCCAATAGTACAAAGTATTGATGGTACAATTCCTCTACTATAAGGAAGGTTGGATTAAGAGAACAACTGGCTTAAAGTTACTTCAATTAAATGTGTCTTCTTTAGGCAAATCCAGTGTCAAAGATTGCACTATACTTCTGATCAGAGAATTGTCAAGGATTGTTTCTGTTAAATTCCCAGTTTAAATAGGTAAATAATGTGTGATAGAAATTGTGGATCAAATAATTTATTGTAAATACTTGAAAACTACTTTGCTGTGTTTAGGGGAATAAATGCCATTTATATAGCTGTTTGTCTTCTGATAAAGTAATGTTAAAATATTTTGTGATTCAAATAGATTGTTTTTCTTCTAGTGAAGTGTGTCCGAAGTGTTCCTGCCTATTTTGCTGAATGTCTCTTTTATGCAATGAAAGTAAGTATTTATCATTTTTAAATAAAATCAACATCTTCAAGCACTACTATTTAAACAATCTCGCACTGACAATATCTATGTTACTTTCTTGTGCACAAATATTTTTTGCTTCTTGTTATTCCATGTATATTTATTCAGAAATAAGGCTGATTGGGTGAACTTTATATTTTAAGAACACATCTGTAGGATTTCAGACTCGATGTACTCTTGGAGATACTTGAAAAGGAGATAATAAAATGAAATGAGGAAAACATTTCATTTTATGGATTTTTCAGCTCTCTTGGTGTTTGTAACATATACAATATAGTATTTGAAATGTACATTTGAGTATTGAGTGATAATTATTAGTTGATCTGATGTGAGTATTCATTATATAATCCATTTTCAACATGTTGCTTAAAAACTTGCAGTAATTTCTATGTAGAAGTAATCATTTTTTAGTTTTGTTGGTCTTTTTGTTTGGTCAATTTTTATTTTACCTGCATTGAAGTTGCATTACAGCAGGGGTTCTAAAACTATAGGTAATTTTCTCCAAGGGACTAATGTATATATTTTTTATTTATCAAATTTATTTGCCATTCATCTTGTGGTTTAGGAGACTCTGAGTGACTCTGAGTGAAGCTAATGGACCAATTTGTAATTGCTTTCTTAGCAAGTTGAGAATCCAGTTTAGGATTGTCCCTACTGTAACACTGACAGTGTCTGGCTTTTTTTATGAGGGTAATGACAGTATTCAAGGCTGGGAAAAGGGGTCATTGGGTCCAACAGTTTAAGAACTTTTGTTATTAAAGCAATAAAAATTAAAAAATGAATTGTTCCTCTTGAGTTGCAAAAATTTCATACATCATGCTAAGTTATCGTTTAGTTTTAACTGTGGTTTGTTGAATAAGACGTTCTGTCTCAGTGGCTCCAGCGGAAAGATATGGGCAGAATTACTGCCCAGCGCCCTTAATTGATTACTTAACTTTGTTTTACTAGGGAGCAGGCACTGATGATGATACATTGATCAGAATTATGGTTTCAAGGAGTGAAAAAGATCTACTTGACATCAGGCAGGCATTCAGAAGGGATTTTGCAAAAAGTTTGCACCATGTAATTCAGGTAAATTTTACCTTACCCATGATTATTAATTCACAATATTTGTTACAGAAAATACTGCTGCTTCATGTGATAATTTTGTTAAGAGTGTGTATGTATTACAGTCTGCCAAGCTTTGAGTTGTTTCTGCTTAGATTACAGTGATAAAAACAGAAGAATTTTAATCATAGTTTGTTTTATTATGTTTTATTTATTTATATGTAAAATGTATGTCCCACTCTTCTTCTAGGACCTCAAGATTTATACCCACCACAACTCTGTGGCATTTAGGGCTGAGATAATGATTGCTCCCAAATACCTAATTAGTTTCTATAGCTGAGAGTGACCTTGAATCTGACACACCTGATCATTCCCCCTTAACCTACCTAAATACTCATTCTTGTGTAGGCATTATATTAAGGGCAACAGCATATTTAAACTTTTTTTTTGTTAGAATTTACCATTTACTAGTAGTAGTATTTGTAGATAGTGTTGGTTTTGCAGCTGTAGATTTTTGATGAACAAAAATACTTTATTTAATAGTATGTGTACATCATATGATTAGGGAATAGTCATACAAATAGCAGTACTAGAAAAATGGTCCTTTTTTGAGAATATATGGACTCATTGTTGGTTGATCCTTTATAGAAAGATACATCTGGTGACTACAGAAATGGGCTTCTGCTGCTGTGTGGAGGAGAAGACTAGTGAAGTCTACAATAACACAGAGGACAGAATCTCAAATTATGCCTTGTGCCTTTTCCCAGTTGTATGGCATTTACATAGATCTGCAGTCTTGTTTGTATCAATACTGGCCTTTTTATGCCAGAAGCAGTGTATTGTTGTTAGTCACATATTATGATGCTGCTTCTTGCACTGGCTTGCTTACGTAGGATTATTTTCCTTACCAAGGAAGTTATGTTGTTTCATGCATTTATTTTACATAATTGAAATTTAAAATCAATGGAACAAATTTGGACCCAATATTTCATGTGTGCATTCCTTACTGAAAAAAAATTGACAAAAGTGCCTTTAAATAAATGTGTTTTTATTTTTAAAATCAAAAGCCGAAATCTGGGGTGCTTCTTTTATTATGCAATTAGTGCTTACTAAAGTTTCACAGTGGGCCCAGATGACACTGTTTTCCTGGAGGAACTTACCCAGAGTTTTCCACTGCTGTTTCTGACTGTTTTCTTCACAGAAGAGGAAAAGCTATAATAATTACACAATGTCTTTTGAGAGGATAGTGTTGATAGTTGGCTATCTAGGAACATCTTTCCATTTCAGCAAAAGTGGAAGTAAAATACATTCCAAGAAACAAAACCAAATTTCCTTTTAGCTAAACTTGCACGATATATCTTGCACTTTTTACTCATTGTAAAGAACATTTCTGCTAATAGATTTAAAATTGTGAGCTATGCATTAACTGTCCTCCTCATGTAATGTGATTTTGGTACAATTAAAAATGTTTATAATCTACTAAATGGCTAAGTTGTCTCTATGGTACCCTGAGGACCAATAAAAGGAATACAGCTAGGCGCCCTGTGAATAAATGGGTTTACTTAAGCTTAAAAAATGTTTTCCACCTTGTTGGATCTATCTTTAACCATTAGAAAGCTTTATTCACAATCTCTGGGTCTTTTATAATTTCAGTGTAGTTTTTTTGTATGCTCTTCCAAAAGTCTACATTGCTTTCTAGATCCCATAGTAGAGTATTTCTCAATCTTGGTTATTTTAAGATGTCTGGACTTCAGTTTCCAGAATTCCCCTGCCAGCAAGCCTATGTGATCAGGAAGCAAAAATCCCTTTTTGGGTAGCACGGGTTAAACAAAAATGCCTGTTTAACCCCAGATAATGCCCGATTCCTGAGGCTTAATATTATTATATTAAGCAATAAATGTATCCTGCAATATCAGTATTTTCAGTAATCTGCATTGTGAAATTTACCTTTATTTGAATGCTTTTTATTCCACCTTCAGATCTTGGTTGGTAGTTTTAGCAATTTCTACTTCCCTCATTAGTTTTAATCATTACTTTTAAAAATGCAGGGGCATCCAGTAATATTCTCACTGTAATAGTGTCATAAATATTGTTACCGTTTGATGATTCATTGCGTGTCAACACCTCTGGATAAAGTTATTTTGCAAAATATAATAACAGAGTTATACAAGGAGTCTCCCTTCTAATTTGTAGCCATATGCTCAATGTGGAAGTGTTTCAGACTACTCTGCATTTGTCTAAGAAGCCTGTCCCTATTCATTCTTTATTCTATTGCTCAAGAAAACTGCAGCTCCTCTTTTCCATTGTCCAGCAAAAGGTTAGGATAAAGAGTAAAATAAATGACTTAAGGATTATACACAAAATGAGATACTGCCACTCCTGCTTGAAGAAGTTAAAGATGTTCCCAGTCTCAACTCTGCATCTAAAAATGTGAAGTGATACAGTGTGATTGTAAATCACTTAGTAACATGAAGATATTTAAGAACCCAAAAACCTGAAAAGCATACTCTAAAGTTTATACAATCCAGTTTCATAAAGATGCTGATTCATGGTTTATTTTCTTTGTTCCTCATCATCCACTAATATTATTTCATTTAATCAAATCTCTTATCTTGTTCAAACCTATCCAACCCTTTTTCTATCACTTTCCATTTTAAAGAAGATTAGAAATAATTTTCAGCTACATTCAGCTTTAACTCTCTTTGGTATCAGAGGGAAAGGGGAGGGGGGGGGAAACTTTCACTATTAATATTGATGTTAGCCCTTCAAGGTAGGTCAGGCCAGGAAACATACCCTGCAAGAAATATTGGAATTTTATTTTATTGATGTCTATAGTCACAGAAGTCATGAAAGTCTGGTATTACTTTCCCTCTTTCTTATACCAAAGAGGATGAAAGTGGAATTATTTTAAACTTCTTAATGCCTTAAAACCATATCAGGCCTGGATGGAAATGGCATTGGTCAAGTTTTTTAATGGTCTCCAGGAATGGGATGGAGGTAGTGCAAACATCTTTGCTTTGCTTGACCTCTTGGCAACCTTTGATACCATTTATTTATTGGTTCGATTTATATGCAGCCCTTTTCCAGAAACTCAGGGCGGCTTACAATGCGTTAAGCAATAGCCTTCATACTTTTGTATATACCTGCTTAGTAGGGCTTTTGCCCCCCCCCCCAGCGGTGTTTTTTTTATACAAAGTCAACTTATTGCCCCCACAAACCGGGCCCTCATTTTACCTACCTCGAAAGGATGGAAGGCTGAGTCAACCTTGAGCTGGTAAGATTTGAACTTGCAGTAATTGCAGGCAGCTGGTGTTACTTAACAGTGCTTTAGTCTGCTGCGCCACCAAGGCTCCTTTGGTGACCATTGACCATGGTATTCTTACAGAGTGGCTTGGAGGGCTTGGGAGTGAGAGGGTTCTGTGTTGTGCTGGTTCACTTCTCTGCAGCCACTTTCAGAATGGATAAGTAGTGAGAGGTCTATCCCTTATCCACTGCTTTGCAGGATTCCACAGAGCTTGGTACTTTCTCTGCTTCTGTTTAATATCTACAGGGAGCCACTGGTTGAGATAATCCACCACCATGGACTGAGATATCATCAATATGCTGATGGTACTCAGCTGTTTGTCTCAGGCTATGGTGAATTAAGCGATTCAGTGACCTCTCTCTTCTAGTGTAGGGCTGGAATGGGGAGTAATGGGCTGAAATTGAATCCTGACAAAACTTGGCTTTGGATTTGGGATTCTTTGGTCCATGGAGAATTGCCATCTTTCGTCTTGGATGGGGTGGAACTTTCTCAAACAGACCCAGTGTGTAATTTGCGGGTTCTCTGGGCTTATGACTCTTGATCAAAGAGCAGGTGGCAGTCGTGACCAGGAGGGCCTTTGCACAACTAGGCTGTGTGCCAATTATGTTCTTTCTGGACCAACAATCCCTGCTCACAGTCAGTCACGCCCTAGTCACCTCCCATTTTGACTATTGCAATGTTTAATACATGGGGTTGCCCATGAAAACCATTCAGAAATTCCAGTTGGTTCAAAATGCAGCGGCTGCATGGTTTTGTGCAGACCTAAATATGCACGAGTCATCTCTCCTGTGGGAGCGACATTGGCTGCTGATTTTCTTCCAGATGCAATTCAAGGTGCTAGTTGTCACCTTTAAGAGCTTTCATGGTTTGGGATCGGATTATTTGAAAGACCATCTCTTCTCAGTTATATCCAGCAGATCCAGTAGAGTGGGGAGGCAGGGAATGTTGCAGGGCCTTTCTCAGTACATCTGGTGAAACCCAAAAGAAGGGTCTTCTCCCTTTAGAACAGCATCCCTGCAGAGATTAGACTGGCCCCCACTTTCACAAGGACCTGAAGACCTGGCTAGGGAACCCAAAGCGGGATGGTGCCTATCAGGTGGTTCGTTTGATTGTGTGTTTTTGCCAGGGGTGGTGGTGGGGATTACTGTTTTTTTTTATATTGGTTTTTTATTGTTTGCAAGCCATCCAGAGTCACTGAGAATGAGTGGGTGGCCATATAAATCAAATAAATGAACGGAAAGGGAAAGGGGAAAGTTTCCTCTGACCAATCATTTCTGACTCTAGAGGGCAGTGCTCATCTCTGTTTCTTAGCCAAGAGAATCAGCATTGTCCAAAGACATTTCTATGGTCATGTGACCAACATGACTATACACTGAAGCATTTAGAACACTTAGCTTCCCACCAAAGTAATACCTATTTATCTATTTGCATTTGCATGCTTTCAAATTGCTAGGTGGGCAGGAGCTGGGGCAAGTAATGGGAGCTCACCTTGTTGTATGGTGCTGGATCTCAAACCTGAGCTGTCAGTTTTCCAGCTGACAAGCTCAGCATCTTTAACTGCTGAGCCATCACACACCCATAAATAAATAAATAAACAAACAAACAAATACTTTTAAGTATGATAGTTTGACTATTTATATAACTACTGTGGATTGTGTTGTAGCTTATTAGTAAACCTTGACTTGTTTTTGGCTTGGAAGTGGACATTGCTTTGCCCTTGAACTTTCCCCTCCTATTTATGCTCTGATTCCTTTATTTCAAACCACATTTTTCCTCCACAGGATTTGTAAATTCTGAGGTATGTTTTGATTAAGTGGTTTGTAAACCAAGATTTATGCTTCAACATGTTTGAGAGCATAAGCAAATGTACTTTATTCAATAAACTTTTGGTACACTATCATGGATTAGTGAGTGTGAATATTTGGCCAGTGGCTTTATCATTGTCCATATTAACAGCTAGATATGTGGCTGACCAGGAGATGGTGCTGGTGAGTTATTTATGCCTTTATCAAGTTTTCGGTGATCCAACTTTTTTTAAAATTTTCAAGCCAGTAAGATTGTGTTTCTACAATCTCAGTTTCCAACCAGTAGACATCAATCTCTTTTTAAAGATACGTTTTCATTCTGTCTAAAACAAAAGTATCCTATGTAAATATTAATGCTTTTCTGAAATTTTTTTAAAAAGGAGCTTCATTTATTTATTTAAGAAAATGTATATTGCTGCCCAACTCAATGTCAGTGACTCCCAGGGATTTACAAAGGTAAAAAGCTAGTATAAAAACAATAAAAAACAGCAATGCCCACTCCTCTGATATTAGACAAGTTTAGTTTCTAATTAAACAGATACACCAGAGGGGAGAGCTAGTCATCTGCGTTTACTAGAACAAGCCAAGAAACACAGCAAAAATGATCATTTTGCCAATTGAGCTGAAAGTCTACATTCAAGCATCCCCGTTGAACCGAAACAAGTCTGTCGTTATTCAATGCTGGCAGAGCCCTTGAGAATACTGCCTTGAGTTCCAGCATAGAAGAAGTGCAATATGCAATACAGAAATTAAAAAACAAAATATTCTCCTTACTATATTTAATAAGCAGCTCATTGTATGTTTCACAATCAGTTGCATATATATATATTGTGTATCTTCTTGGAAATAATCTGTTTACTTTACGAATATTTTTAAAATTATTTTTGGTGCTATTTTGTAATGCAATTACATCTTCCAGAAACCTTGGATAGTTATAAATTTCTTCTCCATTCAAGCTGAGTGAAAGGGAAAATGCCACCAGCTGACACCGCTTATAAATTTTGTCAGCGCTCCAATCGAGGCGTTTGCTGGGAAAGTGACAGGCTGAAATTGAATGCAGTGCCTCTATAGGCTATAATAGCCGAGCACAAAGAAAACTTGACAAGCTCTGCTTGTCATGATGGACTAAGAGAACTCTGAAACTCCTTGATCTGTACAACTATAAAGAAGAACAAGGGACTATCATCTTTTTGCATCTTTGTGTTGCTTTACTGTCAGGATTTGGAAATAACAACAGCAGCCAAATAACCTAAATGATAAGTGTTCAGTTCCTACAGTAGCTCTGGCATAAGAAAAAAAGAATGATAAAAGCAACAAAATAAATAATCTCAGTAAGAGCAGTCAGGCCTAATGAAACAAACAAAATGTTAAAAAGTTATGATATTTATGTAATTACTTATCAAGCACATTTAAATTATATTAAAGTAATCAAAATATCTTTACAATCCTCAAGGCATATCACAACTTTTGAGCACAACTTTTCTGATTGAATTTCCACAACTTGGAAATTGAAAGTTGAAAAAATTGACATGCCCTAATAGTACAATAATAGTATGTTTTGGCTCCTCAGGTACCATTGTCTGTGCTGATTGAGGATGATGTAATAGTTCATCACATTTTATAAAGCCAAAAACATAGGCTTGCCCAAAACTGAACTCTTCAGCTTCTTGAGATATTACCTTTGCATATTCAGCCCAATGCTTAGGAAGAAATCCTGTCCTGTTGCTAGGTCATCTAATGTCATGTGAAACATGTCTACAATGCTGTGTGGATGCTGTAAGGAGATTTTAATGCATCCTTCATCCTTAAACATTAGCATCCTTCATCTTTATGTTTCAAGCTCAAGAGAAACCAATTTTCTATTCTATTCTGTTGCCATCTCTAAAGGCTGAGAAACACAGATGCTAAGCATGACTGCACCTTTTCTCAACGCATCTGAGGTAAAAACAAAAAAATAGTTCAAGAAAAGTTGTAACCTTATCTAATCCTATTACTCAGAAAAGAGTAACAAGCATAATTAGGGTAATACAAATTAGTCCTATGAAGAGAGATAGAAGGAACTAGGAAAGTTTAGCTTTGACAGAAGAAGTCCAGGATGGGTTGCATATGGTCAATTTCTTCGACACGTGGAAAAATGTTACCCAGAAGATGATCAAGATTTGTTCATCTTTACAAAGTGCAGGATAGAAAATGACATCTTCTAGCTACAGGAAGCAAATTATTGGCTGACTGCTTGAGCAAACACTTCCTATCAGAGAAGTCTGGTGGTGAAACTAATGGCCCAGTGATGTGGATTAGCAGCCTTTATTTAATGTGTTTAAATAGAAGCTAGACAACCCTTTTTCAGTTCCTGCGCTGAAAAGGTGATTCAGTGACCTAAATGCCCCCTTCCAATTCTATGATTTTGTGACAAAGAAAAGATACAAGTGTTACTTTTTAGAAAGTGTTGAAGAAAGAAAAAAAAGTTTTTATGTGTGTGTGCCACAAAATGTGGTAGTGGTGGATATGGAGGAAATGGAGAGGAATTAGATATGTCCCAAATGTGCCACTGGATATAAGATAGCTAACTGTAAATTCAGGAAACTAATACAAAACTATAAATACTGTAGCAGAGATTTAGAAAAAGTGGTCTTAGCATGTTCAAACCATACACCAGTAGTCTACAATGAAGGTGGAAGGACTCGTGTGCCTTCTTTTGAATGCATCTTCAAAAATGGTCATCGAAAAATTATACAATTTTTGATGATTCAGATTATACAGAGATAGGAAAGAATAAGTGTAGAAGAGCACCTTAATGGAATCTATTTTTAAAAAATTAAATTTAGATATAAATAGGGTAAATTTAATTTCATCTAGTCCCCACCTATTGATTAGTAAATTATAGCTATAAGATAAAAGTTAGGTGGGGCCAGTGGTGAAATCCAAGTTTTTTTACTACCAGTTCTGTGGATGTGGTTTGGTGGGCGTGGCTTGGTGGGCGTGGCAGGGGAAGGATACTACAAAATCTCCATTCCCACCTCACTCTGGGAGCAGCCAGAGATGGCATTTGCCAGTTCTCTGAACTACTCACAATTTCTGTTGCCGGTTCTCTGAACTGCTCAAAATTTCCACTATCAGTTCTCCAGAATCTGTCAGAACCTGCTGGATTTCACCCCGGGTGAAGCTCTCTGTCCCTAAATTATTTATGCCCTTGCTAGTCTTACCAGTTTCTGATAACATCATAGATGTATCCAGTATGCTTACCAGCAATCCAGAAGTGGTTTGCTCTGGTCTCCTTCCAGGATGTTTTCTAAGCTATGCAGTCTGTCTTATAAATTTGAAACATTAATATACAAGAAGTTGCATTTAAAACAATTGGATTAAATTGGTTAGGACAGATCTTGTGTTCATGCCAAATGGTTTGCTACAAAAGAGGCTTGAACTCAGGGTGAATCTATTGCAAATCTATGGAGGAGATAGTGCTATTTAATCTTCCCAGTTTTATAGCCCATTTAATTAAAGATGGCAAACTCATCACATTATCAGGTGTGAATAAATGAACTTTGTCAGTTCAGGGATTTTAAAGGAACCACACTTTACAGAATTCAAATGAGATTTCCATGCCAAATTATTAAAGCCTTTATGGGCAATTTCTCTCAACATTATCTGGTTGACCAAATATATATAGGAAATGGTCATATGTTTGTGTGTGTGTGTGTATAGAATGACCATTTCTTATATATATTTGGTATAAATACATATAAATACAAATAAATATATATATTTATATACAACACATAAAAATATATAACACACGCATATATACATATATATTGTGTTTGTATGTGTTTATGTATGTACCAGCATATGTGTGTGTGTGTTTGTGTGTATAAAATGCGATCTGCTTAAAACATTAATTTTTTTTAAAGTAAATAACACAATTTTATAAAAGCTACCCACCAGTTTGATTAATATTGCTACTTCTAACTCTCTTATCCACCCTCCTCACTACAGCCCTAATGATGCTTCTATCATAACTAAAAAAAGATAATTTAGCATCAGTATTAGATAGACAGTAGTAGTGGGGAAATGAATGAGTTACATTAAAAGAATGCTCTGTGAGATGCCTTCAGTTGTGAAGAGACATAGCATAATTGCACACAGAGGAAACAAAGCTTAAACTTAGCAGTGCCTAGAAAGGCATTTATCCATCTCTACCCAATAGGACCTCGAATCAGATGTTCCGATTCGAATGTCTAATTTACTCCAAAATAATCAGACATAGCTGATGAGCTGTGGTTGATTAGATGCATCATTCATTGCACTGGCTCGATTAAGACAAGACTATCAGAATGGCTTATTATGATTTTCCCATTGTGTATTTAGCTGCTACTAGAGCAATTAACAGAACTGTGTCTAAAAGCTAAAGACGTATGCATCAATTTTTTCCTCCCAGGGATATTTGTATTTCTTGTCCATCAAGCTTTTTCTCTCTCCTCTTCCATGCAAACATAGTTTTAAGGCTCAGTTTATCCAGAATGATTAACTTGGTTACTAGCAACTCATTTTTGCAGTTTGCACCTTACATTAACACAGAACTAACCACACGGGCAAGTTCTGTACAATTCATTAAGCCACAAAAATGAATTAAGTTAAAACTAACCAAGGCTAGCACAATATGCAAATGCAACCACTAGGTCTTTAATTTGATCTGATCAAGTGTGTTGTGCAAATGCAACCCATACATCATTTCAAAAACCATCTGGAATAGGAAAAGTATATAGCAACAGCTAGCAGTTCTTTTAAAAAATCACTGCCGGTGTTCAAAGTCTTGGATAAAATATTATTCATTTAAATTGATTTGTATAGTGATCCATCTTACTAATGAGACCCTGGATGGAAATAAAAGGAAGAAGGAGAAGCTTCGAGGGACAGGACTAAGTCCAGGACAGGAATGTAACATGAGTAAATAGGAAAGAAAGAAAGAAAGAAAGAAAGAAAGAAAGAAAGAAAGAAAGAAAAGAAACTCTCCTCCCCAGTTCTTGCAAAAATAGAGGAAAGACGAAAACACATTCAGACTTGCAAGTTTCTGTTATTATAGCTTTAAAATAAAAATAGTACCGACCTACGTTGGATTCCTGCTCTTGTTACTTGGAAGAGATGACTACAGCTGATTTTAAAAAATGCAATATAAGTACAATTTAAAAATGCATCTTACAATCAACTAAAACAAAAAGTGGCTGCTGAATGTATTTATTAAATTTATATGGTCATTCATCTCTCAAAAACAATTCTGGGTGGTTGACAGTTAAAATAGGTTTAAATAAATTAAAAACACAACCAATAATCGTGAAAATAAGTTATGTAAGTTAGTAACAGAGAACGGCCATAGGGTCCCACAATTAACACAGCTAGAAAAAAGGCTTATTTGCACTCTCAAGACCCCAGGTTTGACAGCAGTACTAAGGTTTGAATGCCTTGTGAAAGGCTAGAAAGGTCAGGGCATGTCTGATCTTGGGGGGAAGGCGGTGATGATGTTTTGGGTGGGCACCATAGCAAAAATAATCTCTTCTTATGTCTTGAGAGAAGGCACTTTCTTGCAACTCGGAGCATAACTCTCCTGCTGGATTTAAAAGGACAGGTAGACACCACTGGGGAGAGATGGGTCTCTAACAGTGGTGGGTTCCTCCTGGTTTGGCCCGGTTTGGCCGAGCCGGTAGCGGTGATGATATGATGTCACTGAAAATGGTTCTCTTTGTTCGGGAGCTGGGCCCTCCCCCCCATCCCCGCCGCGCCCTCCCGCATTATTCTTACCTTTTATTTGGCCCCACGCCTAATCTATTGCTGTTCCCGAGTTCCAGCTGATTGGCTAGAAGGAAAAAAATGTTTAAACTCTTGCCAAGGGGCTTCAAAGGGCCACCCTACAGCTGATCAGTGTTAAAAGGCAGTGTGGTGGTAGACCGGTGCCTCCTAAAACAAATGGGTAGACCAGGACACTCCAAGAACAAATGGGTAAACCGGTACAGCTCTGCAAGCAGTTAAAAGCCTAATAGACCAGTACCTCTGCTAAATCCTAAAGAATTGTCACATGACCATCAAACCACACCCACAAAATAAGCCACGTCCACAGAACCGATAGTAAAAAATTTTAGAACCCACCTTGGTCCGTAAGTAAGCCAGCATCAAGCCATGAGGACTTTAAAGGTGATTACCAGCACCCTGAATAGCACCTGGAAGCATACCAGTAGCCAATGTAGCTTGAAGCTCAAAAATATATTATGTGTTTAAGATAATGTATGTATATTTTTTTCTATTCATTTTCATTTGCCTGTTTTGTTACCTTTATTCCTTCATTTATCAGCTAGCAATGTGAGCTGACTAGTGTAGCACATTATCTTTTATTTTATCTAATTGAAGTGGTGCCCTCAACACTTTTAAATTAGAACACCATCATATTTCTAACAAGGGAGAGTACATCAACTCTGCTTCACTTGTTTTAGATTCACAATTTAAAAAAAAACTACTGACGATTAAAAATGCCATTTATGAAGACAGCTTGTAGAGCTTCTAATTATATGCATTAAAGTGAGGGTTTCTGATATTTAGAGAATTTCCTGGACTCTTACTTATTTCGTGAACTACCTACCTAAACTGTCAAGCTGTTTTGGCAAATTCTTTTGGCAGCCTCTGTGGCCTTGTTCTCAAAAAAACTAAAACATAATTAGCTACAGTATACTTTGGCTTAAAATGTTGGATTAATCTACTATATAAATCATGTTTTATGAATTAGTGAACTGTATGAACCCAGTCAATTCTGTTGGGATTTTTTAAAAGTCATGTTTAACAATCCATAGGTTAGTGCACTCTGTGAATTCATTGTTAAGCAGGATCAGATCTCAATGTATATCTCAGAATTCCAGTCAATTAAATGTATCAGAGTTCACAATACATTAGCAGTGAAAAGAATCTCTTTAGGGCATCTCTTTCCTTTTGTCTGAATCATTGGGCTCCAGAGCATCCAGAAGTCAAAGTAATATTTTTAAAGCAATGCCACATCAAGATAATATGAAAAATAATTTGTAGGTACTGACAGCCCTAAAACCAAATTGATGACCTTCAGATGGCTTTCTTGCTTACTTCTCTGAGTGTCATCTTCATTTGGGGGAAAAAAAGGCTTATAATAATGTCAGAATGGAAAAATTCCTCAGTCTTCAATCTTCATTTTGATAATCTTTTTTTTTAGCTTGTCTCAGGTTTTGTTTACTAAAAAAAATAAATTACATGAGACATAAATTAAATTCACATATCATGAAGTTTAATTTGAGATATGTTTTGGTGATTTGTCAACAATATCCCTCCTATTACTTGAATGCATTTTCTGTAATCATCCAGCCACCTCTGTGTCACTAGTAGAGACTATGATGCCTCAGTAATGGCTGTTGCCATGACAGAAATGACCAGAAGAAAAACAACTTAAACAAACATGGTATATTCAGTGTGGGAAGCAGATAGTTGTGAGGTAGCACAAATTTGTAGCAGGATAGCACTGACAACAACCTACAGTGAACCACAGACATATTACAGTTCAAACTCACATTTGGTTGGGTTTCGTTGGACCTTTGATTTTGATTTGCAGTTGAAAATCATTATGCTGGGAAGAAGGTGAAAATTGCAGCATAAGAAGAAAGCCTGGTCCATTCCACCATCTCCACTACTGTAAATGATAAGGAAAGGGTTAAAGAGGCAATGAAAAGATCACCATAAATGAAAACAGCTATATGAAGACAGAGAAGAGGGCTTATCCATGAAATGGAAAAAAAATCCTTACACTTTGGATGGAAGATCATATACAAAAGAGCAAGCCAATTAGCCTTGTCCTCATTCAGACTAAGACTCACAGATTTCTCAATACACTGAAGAAACAAGGAGGTGAGGAGTACGTAGAAACATTCATTCCCAGCTGTGGCTGATTTATGCAATTTCAGCAAAGATTTAATTAGCATAGCATGCACACATCAGGTGAAGTTGCAAGCACTGATAAAGAAATTGAACTTGATGATATCATAGCAGAAGCACATTTACCTGAACAGATATTCAAAGTTGATAAAACCAGGTTATTCCTGAAAAATAATGTGAGGGGGGACCTATATACACAAAGAGACTAAAGCAATGCCTGAACATGAAGCATTTAAGAACAGAGTAACCTTACTATTAGGTAGAAATGTCGTCAAATTCAAGCTGGAACCATTTCTGATCCACAAATCAGAGAATCTCCATACTTCTAAAAACATAAGCAAGCACACACAAATGGTCATTTATAACCAACACAATTTGAAGGCTTGGATAACACAAGTCCTCTTTGAAGATTGGTGTACAAATTGTTTTATTCCCCTGGGACTTCCAAGGGAGGTATGCCAAACTGAAAACTACTCCACAAAAGTGGAGGTGAGGACCATGGCCAAGAACAAGGAACTGGTTCTTGGGAAGCCCTCTGAATAAGGAGAGAAAGGAAGATGGTCCATATGTGCTCTGGGTGGCTGCTCCTTTTGAGGAGATCATAAGACAGCAATTTTTTGCAGTTTTGAGTGCCAGAAGACAACAGGATCAGCCATTCTGTTCACAACTAATTTGATAATCAAGTTAGATTTAAAGATGTTTTGAAGTTTTTCAAATGTTGTTCAGTTCATTAAAGGGTAAAAGAAATTGAGTATGGAAGGTAGAACTAAAATCTTAAACCTAGTTGACAATATGTGATTTTTGACTTAGCGACTGCTATACTTAACTAAGTAAATGTTACCTCTATTTCATTCAGCCATATTTTTGTTTACTTATTTTTGTACAGCATATTACAGAAACACCACATGTTCGTTTTATTAGTTTGGATTAATAGTGCCATATAAACTCAGCCACTCAGGGTCCCCTTTTAGTATTTATTTTGCCTTATGGATGTGTTAGTTGGACCTTTTATGCTCAGTGATCATAACATTAAATTGTTAAATAGTTTACTGCTCTGACTCATATGCAAAATTTATTTTAACATGGCTTTATTTTACAACTAATGGCAGTTTCTAAGATGATTCAAGAAATTACTTCTACCCATGAACGCGTCATTACTTCTACCCATGAATGTGTCATTTTCTATGGAATATGTGGATGTACATGAATGCAAATGCTTGGAAGCATGCCACAATTGTAATTAAAGTTTCAAAGCACTCTTCATTTTTAAAAATATGCATCATTGTGTGATTTCAGCTTCCATTCAAATAAACACAACAAAACTCATTTTTCCACAATATTTTTGCTTCTAATATGTGTGGGTATATGTATGACACACCCTTCTCTGCACAACATATGACTAGCTCCCTCTTTGTCTTCCACATGAAACAGTGGAAACAGCTAATGTGCATTTTTAACATTGTGTATTGCCATCTAAAAAGATATTGGGCAGAAAACTGCAATCTCAGTATTTAATAGCCAGTTTCCTTTAACATATTGTCAGACAAAAATATAGCAGTGGGCACAGTAGTGAAATCCAAATTTATTTACTACCGGTTCTGTCGGCGTGGCTTGGTGGGCATGGTGTGGCTTGGTGGGCATGGCTTGATGGGCGTGGCAGGGGAAGGATACTGCAAAATCTCCATTCCCACCCCACTCCAGGGGAAGGATATTGCAAAATCCCCATTCCCACCCCACTCGGGGGCCAGCCAGAAGTGGTATTCACCGGTTCTCCGAACTACTCAAAATTTCCACTATCAGTTCTCCAGAACCTGTCAGAAACTGCTGGATTTCACCCCTGAGTGGGCAGAGATATTCTGTATTTTTCCTATCTATTCCTATTTGCTTTGATGAAAGAGATTTGGTTCTAAAAATTCTGTCAAAAGAGAAGAGAATGTTGGAGAAATTTAGTAGCTAGAATAGCTGTTCTAGAATTTAGGTGTTCACCGATAAGTCAGTTTTATGACTTAGTGCATGTGTGAAAACCAGAAAAAATTATTGAAACATTTATCTCCCTTTGGTGCTACCATGATTACTTTTCAAGGCCACTAAACTCCAACTTGGAAATGTGGACTGTTAGATCAGGCGCAGGAAAGAAGATAAGACCAGCGGGGTCTGTTCAACAAGTTTTAATCAGCTCTTAACTAAGTCAGAACAGACTAACGGCTGTGCTGCCGGAGCCCTTTTTATAGCGCTCCGGCAGACCAGCCGTCCAATGACAGCGGTTTAACTTTCCCGCCCGGAGGATTAACCAATCCCCGGCCGGATGTCCTTATAAGGACATAACACTCCTCCCCCCCTAGATGAAACATGGTTCAGCTCGTGTCGATCAACAAACGTAGTCACGCAGGTAGGCGGGACGTCTGGAAGCCCTGCTCGACCTGCGCAGTTCATTTTGTTCTCCGTCGTCCGTCTGGAAGGTGGCTGCTCCGGTGTCCTCCGACCCTCGCCCCTGGGATGCCTGCCGCTGGGTCGTTGAAGGTGCCGGCCTTGTCCGTGCGCCTCCGGCCTCGCTGCTGGGCTGCGAAGTGGTCGTTGCAGGTACCGGCTCCGGTGTGCCGCCTCCCGACCCGCTGTTGGAATATATCTGCTGGTCCGGTTGGTCTCTTCCCTGTCCTGGGTGCCGATCGTCGTAGGCCGGTAAGTCCCTTGGGTTATTTATATTTTTTGCAAATTGTCCGTATCTTTTAGACTTGTGCTGGTCGACCCTGTCTGGGTGGTGCAGGTCGACCTGGTCGGGTCGTTGTTGCTTGGGACGGGGGTCAGCTGGACGGAAGATTTCAGACGGGCGGTGTAGTTCTTGCATGCAGGGGTGTCGTAGGCCTCCCTCACCGGGTTGTTGTTGGCCCTCTCGGTTGGGCATGTCCCGGTCTACTGGCGTTCCCCGGAGTTCCCTGCCGTCAGGGTGGCGTTGGGCTGCCTTGCCGGGGAGGCGTGAGTCTTCGTTGCCGTGGAGTCCCCTGTCTACTCGGCAGTTGCAGTACGGTAGCTGGTCTGCTGGCTGGCCGGTCATGTTGGGGTGGTACGGCCCTTCCTCGACTGGGTGTTGCAGGGCTACCTCACAAGGGTGGTGTTGTCCTGCCCTGCCAGGGTGGCGTTGCCCTACCTCGACGGGGTGGTTTTGGCCTGCCCTGTAGGGGTGTTGTTGTCCTACCTCGTCGGGGTGGTTTTGGCCTGCCTTATAGGGGTGTTGTTGTCCTACCTCGTCGGGGTGGTTTTGGCCTGCCTTGTAGGGGTGTTGTTGTCCTACCTCGTCAGGGTGGTTTTCGCCATCCCCTTCCCACCGCTTCCGGAGTTGGTCGATGTGACGTCTACAGACCACTCCATCTTGCAGTTCAATAGTGTAGGACTTCGGGCCGGTTGTGCTCTCGATTCTCCCCTTAAGCCATTTCGGCAGGCCGTGGAAATTAAGCGCGAAAACCGGATCTCCTGCAGAGAAGGCTCGGAGGGGGCGGCTCGCGGTTGCGGTGACTTCAGAGTGGTACAGGGGGTGAAGTCGGTCCAGGGGTGACCTCAGCTTCCTGCCCATCAGCATTTCGGCCGGGCTCTTTCTAGTGGTGGCATGCGGCGTAATATGCTGTATCAAGAGGAAGTTGTCGATCTTCTCTTGCCAATCGCCCGGTCCCATCCTGGCAAGGGCTTCTTTGGTGAACCTCACCATCCTCTCAGCTTGTCCGTTGCCAGCCGGTCTGTAGGGGGCAGAGAGGGCATGGCGAATGCCCAAACTGGCCAGGAACTCCTCCATTGGTTTCGAGGTCAGCTGCGGGCCGTTGTCGGAAACAAGGACGTCCGGCAGCCCGTGGGTAGCGAACAGCCGCCGGAGGGCTCTAATGGTGACTTCAGTAGTGATGGATGCCAGGGGGATGACCTCAAGCCACTTGGAAAAGGCGTCCACCACTATTAGCAGGAACTTCCCTTGCATCGGGCCCGCAAAGTCTATGTGTATTCGCGCCCACGGGTTGCTCGGTGTTTCCCATTCCGCAACAGGCGTTTGCGGAGGGGCGGGGCGGACTTCTTGGCACGGATCGCATCTGGAGACCCAGTTCTCAATGTCTTTGTCCAGTGATGGCCACCAGACGTAGCTCCGTGCCAGTCCCTTCATGCGCACGATGCCAGGGTGCCCCTTGTGCAAAGTTTCCAGTGTCTTTATGCGCAAAGCCTGGGGAACCACAACCCTGTCACCCCACAGCAGGCAGCCCTTCATGGTTGACAGTTCCTGCTGCCTCTTTGCGAACGGCTTGAAATCGTCGGTCAACGGTTCCGCAGGCCAGCCGCGCAGCACCCAAGACATCACTTGCTTCAAAGTCCGGTCTTTCTGGGTTAGTGCCGCGACGTCTGCGGATGTGACTGGGCAAGCCAGGTCGCCATCGATGTGATGCAGTCCCAGGGTGGGGGCAGGGTCCTCCACTAAGTCCTTTGACGGGCATCTGCTCAAGGCGTCAGCGTTGCAGATGTTACTGCCGGGCCTGTGGCAAAGTTCGTAAGAGTACCCGGCCAAAAAAATTGCCCAGCGTGTCATCCTAGGCGATGAATAGTTCGGTGTGGGCTTGCTTCCCGACAGAAGGCCCAACAGGGGCTTGTGGTCTGTGATGACCGTGAACCTCCGTCCGTATAGGTACTCGTGGAAGCGCTTGACGCCAGCGACGATGGCCAGGGCCTCTTTGTCCAATTGGCTGTAATTTCTCTCGGCGCTGGACAGCGTCTTCGAGAAATAGGCGATGGGGGCTTCCTTCCCGTCCGGGAATTGATGGCTGAGGACTGCTCCGACGCCATAGGGGGATGCGTCGCAAGTCAATAGCAGGGGGAGCGTCTCGTGGTATTGGATGAGGACACTCTCGGAAGAAAGCAGGTTCTTGACAGCTCTGAATGCTGCTTCCTCTTCCTTCCCCCACCTCCAGGAAACCGCCTTCCCCAGCAAGCGATGGAGCGGTTCAGCCATGGAGGCTTTCTGTTTCAGGAAAACACTGTAAAAATTCAGTAGTCCCAGAAACGCCTGAAGCTCCGTCTTGTTTTGGGGGGCTGGAGCTTCATGGATAGCCCTAACCTTAGATTTAGTGGGGTGAATGCCGTTCTTATCAATGAGATAACCCAGGAACTCGACTTCCTGGACCCCGATGATGCACTTGTCCCTCCTGACTCTCAAACCCTTCTCCTTGAACCGCTGCAAAACCATGCGCAGTCGCTCAAGTAGTTGGGCTTTGGAGTGGCCGGAGATCAAGACATCATCGAAGTAAGGGACCGCCCCTGGAATGCCTTGAAGAAGGCGTTCCATAAATGATTGAAAAATACCTGGGGCTGCGCTGACCCCAAATTGGAGGCGCGTGCATTTAAATGCCCCTCTATGCGTGACAATGGTTTGTGCCTCCGCAGTTTTTTCATCCACTGGCAATTGCTGGTAAGCTTGGGCCAGGTCCAATTTTGCGAATATTGATCCGCTCCCAAGTGAGTGCAGCAGATGTTGCACCACTGGAACCGGATATGCGCTCTGCTGGAGGGCCTTATTTATAGAACACTTATAGTCGGCGCAGATGCGCACAGACCCATCATGCTTCATCGGGGTCACAATGGGGGTCTCCCATGCAGCATGATCGATCGGTTCCAGGACCCCCTGGGCGACAAGCTTATCTATCTGGGCGTCGACCTTGGGCCTCAGGGCGAACGGAACCCTGCGGGGCTTAAGCCTAATTGGGGTGACATTTTTGTCCAAATTGAAGGAAATGGGTTTCCCCACAAATTTCCCCAGCTTACCATCGAAGACTTCCTTGAACTCTTCGATGATGGCGTCGAGTTCGTCCCTACGAATTTGATGGATCCCGCTGATAGACAGCCCCAATGGCTCGAACCACTCCATCCCCAGCAGGCTCGGGCGGTTTCGCCCCACGATAGTGATGGGTAGGACGCCCTGGAAGTCGTGGTAGGTGACCCGGAGCGAAGTCCTCCCCAGGATCTCAACAGGGTTGCCGCCGAAATCGACAAGACGGGCCCGTAGGGGCTTGAGGTCTTTCCTCGAGATGCCCGGTTTCAGGCGCTTTAACTGGTGCCAGTCCATGATGGAGTAGTTCGATCCCGAATCAACCTCCATAGAGCAGGGTGTTCCCTCCACGATTACGGTGGCATGGAACTTTGCGGCCGCATCGTCAATGGTGTGGATGCCGGAGGACAGCTGCTCGGTTCTGACCGCCGCGTAGCCGCCGCCTCGTTGCTGAGACCTGGCAGAGGACCGTTTGGATGGTCTCTGGTTGTCTTGCCGTTTCTCGCCCCAGCCGGGGGGAAACGGACCCGGGGTAGGTGCTTCGGCCCTGCAGGCTTCAGCAATGTGCCCCCGCTTGTTGCAGCGTCGGCAGACAGCGTCTCTCCAACGGCACTTGGCTCTGGCATGGCTTCCTTTGCAGCTGCCGCAGGGCTCGATCCGGGCGCCATCTTGTTTGCGCTCGCGACGGTTTTGGCGGGAAACCTTGTGAACGGCCATTTCGTCGTCGGAGCAGGAGCTGGCAGACGACTCCTCAGACGAGCTCTTGGGTTGGCGGTGCAATTTGTGCACCCCTTTAGCCCTACTCATGGCGGCAGCCGCCTTTTCTGAGATCTCGGCTGCGATTGCCTCCTCAACGACGTCTTTCAACGCAATCTTCTTTCGGCTGAGGAACTTACGTTGCAGTCCAATGTCCCTCATGCCGAAGACAATGCGGTCTCTGATGGCGTTCTCAACGTTGTCAAACTCGCAGTTTGACGCGAGTTGCCGCAGAGCTGCCACAAAGTCCTTGATGGGCTCCCCTTCCAACTGATTCCTTTGTTGAAAGGTGAATCTGTTGGCAATGGGAGTTCCAGTGGGAGCGTAGTGCTCCTTCAGCACGTCTTGCAGATCGGTCCAAGACATCTCCTCGATGTTCCTTGGGGACACGAGGTCGATGGCCATCTCCAGCACCTCGGAGCCGCAATGCGCTAGGAACAGGGCTCGTTTCCGTTCATCGGAGAGGTCTTGATAGTTGTTTCCCCGCAGAAACTGGCGGAAACGAACCAGATAGGAGGTCCATTTCTCCACTCTGGGGTCGAATTTGGAGATCGGAGCCATCGCGGCTTGTGACGCCTCCATCTTCAGTGACTTCAGCTCAGTGAGAAATTCTCGATGAGTGACTTAGCTCCGCGTGGCGGTTCTTTTCAAATCCTTCGTCGCCAGTGTTAGATCAGGCGCAGGAAAGAAGATAAGACCAGCGGGGTCTGTTCAACAAGTTTTAATCAGCTCTTAACTAAGTCAGAACAGACTAACGGCTGTGCTGCCGGAGCCCTTTTTATAGCGCTCCGGCAGACCAGCCGTCCAATGACAGCGGTTTAACTTTCCCGCCCGGAGGATTAACCAATCCCCGGCCGGATGTCCTTATAAGGACATAACATGGACTATTGTATTTTTTTTCTCACAAGCCTCATTTAAAACACTTTTTATGCTGCCAACTGGCTATTATGCTCAAGTACTATTTTTCTTTTTTAAATGAATGCAGATTTTCTCATGTATATTTTATGGACTTTCTCAAATAGCTGAACAAGTACCTAGAAAACAATTCACTGTGCACAATGAGTATATTTTTTAAAACAGTACTAGATGTAGTCCCTTCCAACTGCTGAAGCTTTTGAAGTATTTTAAGGTATTTTTAAATATTGTGATTGTTCTCTGGTGTGCAGCCTCATCTTTTATTTATGGATTTACCTGACTGTTCCTTTAAAATCTTGCACATTTCCTGGAGTGCTTTTGAACTTAAGTCAGTACAATGGTGCTCGAAACAAAGCAGAGTAAAAAAATGATAATACAAGAATGTTAATCTGAACACATTTTAGTTTGCGACCCAGATAGGACAAAGTGAGAACTGAGTCGTCACATCGATAAGAAGTCTAATAAAGTAAAGGTAAAGATTTCCCTTTTCCAGTTGTGTCTGACTCTAGATGATGGTGTTCATCTCCCTTTCTTAGCCAAGGGAGTCAGCATTGTCCGAAGACATTTTCATGGCCATGTGGCCAGCATGACTATATGCTGAGGCACAGGGAAAGCTGTTACCTTCCCACCAAAGGGGTACCTATTTATATGCTTTCAAACTGCTAGGTGGGCAGTCATTTTGATATGATTAGGTCCTCATTATAAAGGCAATCAGAAAATACTAGAAGTATGAACCAGTTTAGGCTAGCAATTCTTTCACAATCTGATCAATAGAACAATTGGAGTCAGTAATCCAAGAAACAGAATATCACAGCCATAAAACTGCAAATAACATCCTTTTGAGAAGACATATCCACCTACAAATATTACTCCTTGTTTAAAGGTCAGAGTAGAGAAGTAGGTATTTTCTGTCTTTCTTGCTCATTCAGATGCAAAGAGAATGTACCCTCTTGAAAGAAATGAATTCAGAATCTTTCATAATGGTTCCCACAGTACCCAGCTTGCAAATTAACAACAAAAATATTAACTTAATACCTGTCAGAAACCAACAGGAACTTCAGAAAACTGCCTTATAATAAATTCATATTACTCCCTATTGCTGACTCTGAATAGTAATAATTTTCAAGGTTTTCAGATAACTGTTTTCTCAGCTCTGCCTTGGAATGGCCAACAGCTGAGCTTAGATATGTATGCAAAATATGCATTCTGTAATCTGGTGCAGCCCTTTGAACTGTGGAAAGCTTTCTGGATCTGCCCGCTGAGGCCTCCTGCTGCTTTTATCATCAAAGTTGAAGGTCAGGCAAATTAGCTTCAAGGGTCAGCCTGATTGCTTCCAAAATCCAATCCAAGACCATCCTGCATTTTGGCATAATTGTCATTTTTGTACCCACTTCAAAATAATGAGAAATTCATTATTTTTAACAACCAAATTTTTGGTAATTTTAAAGCCCTATATTTTTCTTCTGGATTACGCAATCTGGTTTAAAGAAACTGTTCCCGACTGTGCTGTTGTTTGGGATTATCATTTACTATAATTCTATAATATTTGAGGGAGCTACTCAAATTTATCAATGTCAGTATACACACTAAGTATTGAAACAAATGCCTATTCAGTAAATACACCAATCGCATAAATTGTGCAAATCATTTGCCAGACTCATTTCAAATGGTTCCTTGATTCCATTTAACTTCACAAGATAGCTTGGACGAACTGTCATAGTCTATACTTATGCGTGAGGAGGACACTTTGGGAAGGATTTGAGACAGATGCCCGAACTTGGAACAACTGCGATGACTTTGAAGAATGGATTGAGAAGGCTTTGGGATTTACACAGCCCAAGAAATTTGTGTCCAACTATATGGCAGCACCTAATCAGGTTTGATTTCAAAAATCTAAACAAAGATTGGATTTGGTTAGAATTATAAAATAATTCTAGGACAATAAACTAATTTGTAGTTTTTTAAAAAAGTCCTAGCAGAAGCAGTAACAAATAACTTAGACATTCTTCCCCCCCAAAAATACAGGTTTGTTAATGAGGTAATCAGAAGTTTGATTTGAGGAAATTTTAGTTTTACAATTTTATCTACGTCTATGCAGTTAACTTGCATAATATTACTGTTTATCTGCAGTATAATATGTTTATTTCCCTATTACGCAGAGTAGAAATAATTTTCTTTGAAACATTTTTCAAAGAAACATAAACATTTTCTTGAACTACTTTTTCAAGAAACAAAAACATTTTCTTGAACTACTTTTCAAATAATTAATGCATCTAAGAGATCTAAGAACTACTAGCACTAAAATAAAGTTTGTAATCTGTTCAGAATTATTCTCCTGTATATCTAAAAGTCTTACTTGTTTATATGTCTTAACCAGTGATGGGATTCAATTTTTTTAACAACCGGTTCTGTGGGCATGGCTTGGTTGGGGGTGTGGCTTGGTGGTCATGTGACCAGGTGGGTGTGCCTAGCTAGTCATGTGACTGGGTGGGCGTGGCTATGTGCATAGGGACTACTCAGAGGGCTGAAAAAAGTCATTCCTGACTGGTCCTCGCACTTTTGACCGGTCCTCGCACTTATGACCATCCTCACATTTATGCCTGTTGCAGCATTCTTAACAACCGTGTCAGTCATTTCACAAATACTTCTCTTCACCACGGTGACTAAATATTTCTATTTATCTATGAGATATAGTCCCTATGTTGTTATTCTTAGGGGAGCAAATAATTTAATTTAACAGGCATAACTTGCAAAAAGAGTTGGGTTGTGAAGGATTGGAAACATGCCATCATTTTTGGTGACTGGCTTTCCCTGTTCTTAGCTAGCTGAATTCCATAATGATATCTATTTTATGGGAACACTCCCCCCCCCTTAAATATATATTTCACTAGGGATTTCAATTCACTAGGGATTACCTTTATCTGAAAGTGGAATAGAGACAAGAAAAAAAGGAAGGAAAAGTGGTAGGGAGAGAGGAAGGAAGGAAGATTTCTCATGTTCCTGCCAATCTCCCCTCAATAGGGAAACTGGCAAGAAGTCAGAAGCCGTTCCCACTCCCACTGCTTTTTTGCCCACTATGTGGGCATATTCTATTTCTATTTCTAATTCTGTTTCTCTGTTTAGGTAAGGAAATATCTCTGAAGTAATATTTTTCCCAAAACAAAGAAATTCAAAGCTCTTACAGAGAAATAGTTCCAAAATCCATGCACAGATTTCAGAGACCTTTATATGCATGGTATTGCAATCTTAAGATTGAATTCAGGATTATTTAATACTAGCTGGATATCCATGCTTCACTACGAAACTATGTGATGGGGCTTGATAAATTGATAGTTACAGCTTGAAACTTAATGAGTAGTTACAATAGGCCTCTTCTCACCCCTTCTCTCCCTCAGCCTTGCCCCACAGAAAGTCTCCTATCCTTTCCCCTTCTCTCCCTCAGCCTTGCCCCACAGAAGCCTCCCCTATCCTATCCCCTTCTTTCCCTCAGGCTTGCCCCACAGAAGTTTATCCTATCCTATCCCCTGCTTGCTGCTGTGAAAGTAAAACTGAAACTGAAACTCTTCTCTTCTGCTTGTGTTTTGCATTTGGAACATATTTCTTTTGAGGTGGGGAGAGGGAGTAGAACTCCTTAGCATCAGAGCATGTTAATAATAATATAGGAAATACTAATGCTCTGATGGTCATTTCGAAAAATCCTTACTTAGTGAGCACCTAGAAGCTAAGAGGAACATGCGTGGCAAATTTCAAGTTTGTAGGCATTATGGTTCTGGAGATTTTGTGATTTCGGTGTGAGTGGTTTTCGCTTTTATATATAGAGAGAGTTGTGTCCTTGAAAAAGCATCTCAGAACAATTTACAATACAAATTTACATGCTTTCAGAAAAATCTCTCTCTCTCCCTCTCACCCTCTCTCCCCCCTCCTATTATATTCATATGACATCCATTTCTCAAGCACTCATCCAGAGTTGTTGACTCACAACAACTCAAAGGGGACTCAGTAATAACTAAGGCATTGGAGAGGAGAGATTGCAAGAATGACAGATCAGACAGGAATGAAACAAATGGTCCTCTCTCTTCTTCCCAAAGGCTGAAGTAAAGATCCAGCTTTTACTTTTTCAACAACAATAAGGTGGAGACCATTTGAATCTTGGGAAAAACTTCATTGGTGGGTTAGGGATAGGAGTTTTTTCGATAACACAGAGCTTTCCCTAGAGAGAGACGCCCATATTAAAAAAACTATGCAGTCCTGACCTAGATGTGAGGGGGAGGAAAGGTTCAGGGAAGCCACATGCTAGAATTTCTCAGCATCTAGTAAATTTAAAGATTAGTTTTAGTTTGGCAAGATTCTGTCCATTAGGTGTAAGCAAATAAAGGATTAGACTTGACTGTGTCATCCTTAGGTTTGGGCCTGACATACAGAGAAGGTAAGCTTCTAGGAGCTGGAAATCATTAACCCTATAAGATTGAATTGGCCAGGCAGATACTAAGGACACAGGTGGTCCCTCCTATGTCATGTAGAGCTTTCTTAGCAATCATCAGGACCTTGGATCATATCTGGAAGCAAACTGGCAATCAATGTATTTATTTGTAAGTAGGTTTGGTATCTATCTATCTATATATAGCATGCATAAAGTATCCTGTTTCCCTGAAAATAAGCCCTCCCCGAAAAGATTTAAACGCAGAACTGGAAATCAGGTAAGACGGCTGTATGTGACCCAAAATAATAGGACCTCTCCGAAAATAAGGCCAAGCGCTTTTTCAGGGTTCAAAAAAATGTAAGACAGGGTCTTATTTTCAGGGAAACATGGTAAAATATTGATTTTCTTATTATTTATGCAGTTTTAAACATGATACAGAAGCATCACTTAATGCTAATCTTTTAGAAAATAGAAAAATAATAGGGAAGGCATATGTTAAAGACAGAAATGCTTTTTTAAGAAGCAATATGGCAAATAGATTTTAAACAAGTAAAAAGAATAGAATATAAAAATTGGAAAGGAGCATTGTGATAATCTAGTTCAATTCCTATCTAGTGTGAGAATATCAGTAGTAACTTCACTACTATTGCTTCTCTGACAATTGGCTGTCCACCTTCAGTTGATACATCTCCAGCAAAGGAAAATCCATCACCCTCAAAGTCACTCTGTTTCGTTGTTATAAGAGCTGTATTCGTTGTTATACAGCTCTTATTGTTAGAACTTTTTAAAATGTCAATCTGAAACTCAGTTCCTTGTCATTTAAGCTCTCTCTCCCCGCCCTTTCCTTGTTCTATCTTTTGGAAAAATATTGAAATTCTGCTGTATCTTTTGTATGAAATTCTTTAGGTATCTAAAGGCAATTATCGTGTGTCCCCAGTCTTCTGCTATGCCCAGTTGTTCTGTATAAGCATCTCCTCCAAGATACTTGGATATTGCTTATCTTTTTGGCTGATTTTTTCTGAGCATGCTCCAGTTTGTTAACATCCTTCCTAAAATCAAATACAGTATTCAGAGCTGAATATACTTAACTACAAATAATCCTTATTTAACAACAATAATTGGGACCAGAATTTCCATGGCTTACTTGCTTGTTTGCTTGCTTGCATATGTATGTATGTATGTATGTATGTATGTACATACGTATTTATCATATGGCATCCACAGGGGTCATGCAATCACTGATATACAAATTAAGTTTAAATAAAGTGTTAACATATATGTATATGTATGTATACGATATGTGGACAATAGGAGATAATATATTAAATTACGATAAAAGCATAATAAAATCACCATGTTATAGAGCCATAGAATTGAAAAGGAATAGGTGTTATAATTTTATATCTAAGGAAGCATCTAACTGCTTCTAGTGTGGCTGTGGTGAGATCATCCCAGGTGCATTGAAATTTCCTGAGGAGACATTCTTGAACTATATATGCTATATTTTGTTCCGGTGCACCACAGTTGTATTGAGAGCTCTTAGCCATTTCCCACTTAAAGAGCTTTGCCTTTGTTCTGGCATGACCTGTATTGATTCTATTCTGGTGGCTCCATATTTTTCTGGCAACTGCATTCCTGGAAGTGATTTTGTTGGATTTTCATGGCTAAGCAATGTGGTTGCAAAGTATAACATTGCATGACTACAGCTTTCAATTTCCTGACAGATTCTCCATTGACTTTGCTTGTGGCAAGTCAGCAGGGAATGTCACAAATCATGTTCCCACGGCCATGGGGATGCTGCAGAACCAAAACTTTGAGAACTGATTGTAAGTACCTTTTGTTCAGTGTCATTCTAAGCTTGGATGATCGCTAAATGAGTACTTGTTAATAAAGGACCATCTGCAATGCAGAATAGAGAACCTTGAGTTTAATATTATATTCCTCTTCATGCAATCTGACTTATGATTAACAAGATAGCCAGATTCTTCTCTCATGTATAGACTCCCCCTCTATATCTTATATTCATGACTGTGATTTTCCCCCTATATAAATGTAATAGTTCTCATTTATCCTATTAAAAATCATTTTGTTGGTTTTTTCCCATTGTTTTACTTGTCAAGATCCACCTTTACAGTCCTCTGAAGTGTTTTCTATCTCCACTATTTCTAGCCACAAATTTGATACACATAATTTTTAATTCTTCCTCCATGTACCCCTTATCTAACGTGAAGATATGTCGAATATGCAGGGACCAGAATAGAGCTATGTAGGACAGCATGCCATAAGTCACTCAATTTTTCTGTTCAATCTGACAAGAAGCCACTGATTTATACTTATTGAGAACAATTGTTCAACTATCTCCATCCATCCAAGAATAGCATAGTCCACTGAACATTTTGACATATCTCTGAGAGAATGTCATGCAAGCTTTGACAAATGCTTTGCTGAAGTACACTCTTTCCACTGCATTCTCATGGTCATCTAAACTGGCCTCTCTATTAAACACGGCATGATTTATTCTTGATAAAATAATGCCGGCTGTTGCCAAGCAATATCCTTTTTTTCTAATATTCACAAATAGACTGCTTAATAATATGTTTCAACATTGTATCCAGAATCAACATAACATTAAGTTTATGGTTGAGTAACATTATAGTTACCCAGTCTTCTCTCCTGCCCACCCCTTTTTCAATATAGGAACCATATTTGCCATGCTATGCCTGTCTTCCATGATTTCTTAAACATCATAGAAGGCTCTGAAATGACATCTGCAAAGATCTTTCAAGGTTCTCAGACATAATTGGGTTGGTCCTGAACATTTAAACTTTATGAGAGCCTGGTGTTCCCTAGCAATCTCTTTAATTACCTTGGAAAAAGTAAAGAGGCTACCTTTTGTCAATTTGTCAATGTTTTGTTTAGGTCCATTCTAACTCACTTCCAGTTTCAGGGGAAGACAGAATTATATCAAAAGTTGAGGGCATCAAGCCTTAATACCTTACTATATTAACCTAGCAGCAGAATATGCTCCTTCCTTTTTCTACTATTTTTATTGACACAGACATACAGAGTAGCTATACCTGTACCTGTACCTGTACCTATACCTATAGCTATATCTTGCTTCCAGTGTTGAAGTATTCCCATTGACTTATGGATTTCTGTGCAGATGTCTCTGACTACTACTAACTAGAGGATTCGACCGGAAGCATCCCGATGAGATAGTTGACGAGATAGTCTAGGCTCAAGGTTGACTCAGCCTTCCATCCTTTCTAAGGTGGGTAAAATGAAGACCCAGTTTGTGGGGGCAATAAGCTGACTTTGTATAAAATATACAAAAGTATGAAGGCTATGCATTGTAAGCCGCCCTGAGTCTCCGGAGAAGGGCGGCATATAAATCAAATTAAAAAAAAAAAGTCAGGGAATTAGCAGGCTCTGATGAGCTCCGTGAAAACCCCGACTGACGAATCGCCGCCGAGAGGTCTTCGGACCAGAACCGTCCTTTAGGGACAGGGAAGAAGGAGAGGCACCTCGGAAGACCAAGAGGAACAGGCAAGTTCCTCGAAGGTCAGAGGAATCTCTCTCCAATTCGGTGGCGGAGGCAGCAGCCATTACATCTGTCAAGAAGCTGGGGCAACTGGACTAAGTACTGAGCAGGAGAGGTGAAAGCAATGGAATTTTTGAAGCCGGGTGAGTGACAGCCAACCCACAGGCAAGATAACAACAACAACAACAAAATTATTTTGAAACCCCAAGCATAAAATTAGCAGCTAATGGGCACAGGGGAAGAAAAGAGAAAGCAAACAGAATTTAAAGGGACAAACCCAAAAAGAAAATTGATTTTTGAATAAAATTGACTGGAAATTTTTAAGAATTAGAAGAAACAACCCCAAAATTGCTAAAGGATTGGAAAGAAAATAAATAGATCCTTTCTTGTTGAAAACTAAAAAAAATAAAACAAAAGACAATTGGATATTAAGCTCCGCAATAGACGTGCTTTATACCTAAAAAAAAAGAAAAAGAGAGGAAAAGCATTGTTTTAATTTGGACTGGACTATAAAATTGATTTGGTACTTTCTAAGTTAAAAAGAAGCAAAAAAGAAGCTAGATTGTTAACAAAGATTGATACAAAATGGACACTCTGTTAAACAATTAAGAGAATTGTGGATTCTAGAGAGACATCTTCAGGAGAAAAAAGGAGTACTGCAATTTGGAATTTTTGTTTTGGAAAACTTTGAATCATATCAGTGCTAGCCGTGAGAACTTTTGGGGAGGATTGCTTTGTTTGTAAGTGGCCTGACTTTGGGGGGGGGGGGGGGGGAAAACAACGGAACTTTTCCATAGTATCTTGTCCCATTAGATTATGTAGCACTATCCTTCCAAATTCCTCACTGCTTTTTTCTCTTTAACCAGCAGTGTACATTGGCAAAGTTCTAGGAGAACTGATCTCTTTGCCTCTTCTTCAAACTTCACTGGAAAGTGAAACAAGCAGCAAGTGTACTGAAGGATTTGGGAACCTGCTAATCTGGGTAAAGTTGATTTTCCAACAGATATTTGGGTGGTTATAACCTCTCATTATTTCTATTGTCTCTTCCCTAAAGGTTCTGTAACATGGTACGGTTGAATTTCTGACTGGTGTAGTGGTCCAAAGCACACTCCCTTCTGCCTAATAATAGTGTGACTTCTTGTTTCCTCTTCTCTGTATTCTTACTCAAGTGCTCTCATATAACTGGACTTTTACATTCAAATTCTGGACCTCAACATAAGTGTGTGCTTCCTTAACATATAATGTCACTCTACATCTCATTTGTCTAAATTATTCCCCTTGAAGAAGTCATATTCTTCAATCTTTACAATGCATACATGACTTATTTTTTAAGTAAACTTTTATTTTAGTCTGGTTCAATAATGCCTTCTAGCTCATATTTATTTACCTTGCTCATTTAGTTTTTCAAGTTTGTTTCCTGTATTCTTTGCATAGGCTATTCCTTCTAATATTCTGTGCTTGTTACTGGATATCTCCATATTGTGGATACACTTCCCTGTTCTGTTGCAGTATTGGTGTTCTATTTTCTGAGTTCACTTCCCACACAATTCATGTTAAATCCCTTTAAAAGGTGCTGTTCCTTTGCATTTTTCCTTATTCTGGTCAGGTAGAGTCTACGTCTCGCCAGGAATCCTTCATCTTTGCAACTATATTCTATTATTAAAGAATTCAGTCATTCCATTGATCTTAGTTTTTTTACACTGCTCCTTCTGCTTTTTTATTCATTGGAATGTCTTCAACTCCATGGCTATACCATTTGTCCTCACATACATTACTAGGAAGAGATATTTGTCAGTTGGCTTAAAGAGCCTTGGGGATATTTTCCTTATTAACAGTTGGAACTGTCTTGCAATGCAGAATAAAAATATTGCTTTGGTCTATAAGACAGAATCAGTGGCGCTTATGTAATGGAATATAATTGTAATACAGCTATGGAAAGTATATTCCATTAGTTTGTTATTGACAAACAATGCCTGTCTTATTACATAAAATGTGGAAGATCCTGAATTACATATTAAAACTTTTACACTGTATAACTAATGGAGACCCTTTGTTGACCATTAGGTAACCTGAACATCTATTCTAGGTGATGGAAAGCAAATAAATGTAATTCATTTTTATGAAATCAAAGACCATATTTAAGAATATTTGAAAAGCAAAGAACTGGTCTGATGCCTAATTAATTCTGCTGGATATATTCACCTACTGTTCTCAGCGTGGGATATAGAAATGCTAGGGACATATTTGTGTGAGCCTGTTTACTAAAACACTTTTGCTGTTCATATTTTATTCAATTTTGTAGCATTCAATATTTTGGTTTAAAAATATTAGAAACTCTTGCCATTTCTTCCTAACCAACAATATACCTTAAATTACAAACATGCATTAGAGAAGGGCAACAATTAATATCACAAGTAAGTATTAAATGGGGTAGTGGTAGACTTGATAGAAGAAAAAAAAGGATAGAAAACTATTTTGGTTTCAAGCTCCCTGTTTAAGCCTGTTGACAGTTTTAAAAGAATGTGATGAATATGATATACAAAGAACCCTTCTGGCTAGAAAAGTTTACAACAGCTGTGGTTCATCGGTTATATGTATATTTGATCAGGCGCATAGCTTTTTTCTCTATATATGTTTATGGGAACTGTCAAAAAGAAGATTGAATATAAATAAACACTGCAAAATTGGCACATGGCACAATGGGTTATAGTTTGCATTTGCATTTTGTTTTGTAGAGACTAACATCGTATAGGCAGTAATTATTCCATTATATCAGAAACAAATTTCTTTTTTTCCTTCCTCCAACATTTAAGAGCAGGATATACTGGAACATTTCTTTTTTGTGTGTATTATTGAAGGAGAGAAGGAAAGCCAAAAGCTTTCCTTTCTGTCTTCTTCAGTTCCTTAACCATCTTGCAGCTCGCAGGGGACTCCAAATATTTGCTCTAGAACCATCTGTGCTCAGTCTCAATATGTAGCTCATATCAAAATTAAAAAGGAGAATTTTGATGCTTAATTATCTGGTTCTCACCAAAGACCAAACAGATGTTGATTTCATTATATGTTCAGCAGCCATAACTGTTTTTTTTAAGATACAAAAAACAATTTTGCTAGGCACAGTCGAACCGATTTTGCAGAATATGGGCAGAAGTTAATCCTTTCTTCCTTAGTAATATTCACAATAACAGTAATTCCCTTTAGTGATAATTAATATTAGGGGAACAAAAAGAGACTCTAATGTTACCAATAGGAGTTTTTTTTTCCTAATCTGGATTGCCTTTCTTGGATGGGGGTTTTCACTGGGACTACAGCAAAAAAGAAAAAGACCAATTCCTGTCCAATTTAAATTAATTGTGCTCATGAATTATCATGAAAAACCTGAGTTCCAAAAATGGCAAGTCTTTTTGGTATTTGCAAAAAGCATTAATTCATAGATTGTGAAATACTCAGTAATAAAGCTTTGTGTTGTGTTGTGTTTTATTTATGTCATCTATCATCTACCATTTATCATTGATCTCTGCTTTCATCAGTAAAACTGTATACTTCTATGACTATATAATCCTTTGGCCAAAAATCAGTGAATGCCATCCTCAATTTTTCCCTGCACAAGGGAAGATACTATGTTCTTGCCGCAATTAAGTTCTTTCTGGCCAAGTCGCTAGCACAGCTTCTTTACGGGAGCCTGCTCGAATCCTCAGCTTCGTGTTTCACATCATTGGAAACAGTCCAATCCAAATTTATTACAGCAATTCTCCAGATGCCGTGTTGTGTCTCAAGTGCACTTCTGCGCCTGAAGACAGGATTGATAAAAGTCAAAGCAAGAATCTGTACAGCTTCTTTAAATCTCTGGCTAAGGTTGAATTTCTTTCCGCAAAGCCTTGCTCCATTAATCCTCCAAGACTCTCCTCTTCATGGATGAAGGCTGTTGAGTCCAACCTTGCCAAACTAGGCTTCTCTCCAGCCTCAATACTCAAGTTGGATTATGACCAAGCAAAACAAACCTTGCAACAAAAGGTAGAGGACATCGAGAGGCAAACGGACTTAGGGAAAGTTCTGTTGTTTCTGGCTCCAGATGCTATTAGATATGTTGTTACTCCTGCCAGTTATCTTAGCCAATTGGAGTTGGCAAACCACCGGAAAGCATTTTTGCTCGCATGGTGTCATGTGCTTCCATTGGCCATCCTGTACAGCAAGTATACCACTTTATAATGCCTTGGTAAGGCCACACTTGGAATATTGCATTCAGTTTTGGTTGCCACAATGTAAAAAAGATGTTGAGACTCTAGAAAGAGTGCAGAGAAGAGCAACAAAGATGATTAGGGGACTGGAGACTAAAACATATAAAGAACAGTTGCAGGAACTGGGTATGTCTAATTTGATGAAGAGAAGGACTAAGGGAGACATGATAGGAGTGTTCCAATATCTCAGGGGCTGCCACAAATAAGAGGGAGTCAAGCTATTCTCCAAAGCACCTGAGGGTAGAACAAGAAGCAATGGGTGGAAACTAATCAAGGAGAGAAGCAATTTAGAACTAAGGAGAAATTTCCTGACAGTTAGAACAATTAATAAGTGGAACAACTTGCCTGCAGAAGTTGTGAATGCCTCAACACTGGAAATTTTTAAGAAGATGTTGGATTACCATTTGTCTGAAGTGACGTAGGGTTTCCTGTCTGGGTAGGGGGTTGGACTAGAAGACCTCCAAGATGCCTTCCAACTCTGTTATTCTATTCTATTCTAAGTATAAAAAGATACAATTGACTAAAATACTCTGTGGCATAGGAGAGTTGGAAACTGTTGGACACATATTCCTTCAATACCTCTTTCTATAGAGATATTCGAAAAAACCATATCCTCCCAATAATTGATAGGTATCATGGCTGTTCCTATACTGTCTATCTTCAGTGGCTACCTAAGGATGAACAGACTGTGACTACAGCGCAAGTGGCTAAATTCTGTGCAGCAGCACTAGGGATTCGTTGGAAACATGTGTTTAATCTACCATAGTTATTTTACACAACTAATGTAGCAAACCCTTTTGCAGTACTATTTTTTGCATTTTAGTATTTAATGACTATGAGCCTCACAGTTTATGGATTGATATTATAGTATAGTTAGGCCATGTGTAACTGACAGACTGGATGCCAAATTGTGATTTTAATATAGATTTTATCTGTAATTTATTATTTTATTCTAGAATTTTTAACTGGATATTCATTGAGTGTTTTTATTTGTTCTGGTCTCTGGTCTTTGTAATAAACTTGATTTGATTTTATTTGAATCCTTTATACTTTTTTTCAATGTGACTGCTTGTTAGATTGCTGCTAATTTTCATAATATCTAGTCAATATCTTGTCATGTTTATTATTTCATTTCTCCAATTTCATATTTTCCAGCTGTCAAATAAATTAGAAGATTCATATTTGTTCAAAGATTTGTTTGCAATCACAGAGCCATATATATAGATAAGGCAATTCCATTGTACTAAACTAAAATCTATTAGTTTGGTACTTTATGAGTCACCTTGAGTCCTTATATGAAATTTCATTGTAGTAAATGAATGCCACCCTCTTCAGTCATCTAACCAGGCAAGATTCAAAATATTTATTTCATACAGGATTTTAGTTGTTAGTTTTTTTCTCTAATGTCCCAGTTTAAAGCTAGGCTATGATTCAGGAAGTTGTAAATTAGTGACCGCCATGTATCTTTGAACTGCAAGGCCAGCATATTAACTACTATCACTGGGAAATGGCCATAGAATTACTGTCCTAGCTACAAGAGATCCAGAACTGACTCCCTTAAGCTCCATAGAATTTTATTTATCTGTTCTCATAGGAGGCTGGCAGTCAGGGAAGATTCTTCTATAATAGACAGAATATAATGAAGTCCTGAGTTTGAACATGTGGACCTGGTTATTTGTACCTGACAACTGCACCCAACTGGATCTTTATATAGCTTTTTATACAAAAGTGAATTTCACACAGAGGAAACAAGAAAGAAAAATACAAAAAATGCCAGATAGCATCTCTTAAAGTATAAAGATTACAAAAAATATAGCTTAGTATAATTTAAGAAATTAATATTATACACACAGAGAGAGGAAATAATAATGTCTTTTATAAGCAAACTATTTATCATTACTTAGTCTTTGATTCTAGCTCCATCTAAATATCTATCAGGTCAATTAGTTAAGTGTCTTTAAGTAGTTATTCATACAGTAGTGTGGCCTAAGTTTGAGTGAAAAAAGTAAACTAATTAACAATTAACAATTTAGCTTCAGCATTGGAGAAGAAATACTTTGCTGACAATATCAGATTGGGAAATTATACTTGGGGAATATGTAGCAATGATAAAATTAACACTAGATATTCAGGACTGAAGTTCTGATTAAATTTAAACAATGGCTTCTTTATATATCATGTCACAAAACAAGACAAACACAGATATTTAAAGTACAGTTTTTAATTTAAGGGTGGAAGTTCTGAGTTCACAAATTTTTGGAGGACGTTAACAGTAACAGAGTTGGAAGGGACCTTGGAGGTCATCTAGTCCAATCCCCTGCTCACACAGGAGGTCTATACTAGGGATTCAAACCGCTGAAATGCTGACCTTTCTGATCGACAAGCTCAGTGTCTTAGCCACTGAGCCACCTAGTGTTTTTCCATTATCTTTGCATCTTCAGTGTTTTTACCGCTGCTGTTGAAACACTGTTTCTTATCTCTTCTAACCGTTCTCTAAAATTCTTTATCAAATCCCTAATTTTTTTGTCGTTAATGACTTTGCTGTCTCTTGTTTACAATTTCCAGAATTTATTCTGAGATAAAGTTTCCTATTTTCTCATCTTTGGCAATTTCTTTTCATACTCCTGCTTAATGAGTTTTTTAAGTTAATTCCAGTTTCTCGGGTTCTATGTCAAAGTGGCTCAAGACTTCAAAGTGATTCCTGAAATTCTCTTTGAAAACAGTGGATATATTTAACATCATTTGTGGAAAGTGTTGGCTTTCTTCTTCTTAATTTCACTTGGAACTTGTATGTGAGCAGTTCATAATCTGTCCAACAGTTAGCATCTGGTGTTGTCTTTGATGTTATAATTGAACTCTTTCACACTCTTTTAGTAATCATGCAGGGAATTTGATTTCTATACACTTCATCTTGTGATGTCAATGGGTGGTTTTGGATACTTGAAGACAATGTTAACAATGAAGAAATAATTGGATTGGCTGAAAGCATTGTTATCCTGCTTTATTTTGATTTTCCAACCCATAGAATCCAACTTAATATTTCCAACTTTGCAATCCTATCACAAGCAGCACATCTCACTTGCATGTTTGCTGTTTTCAAATTGAACTTGGTCATAAAACGCATTAACATATTCTTCTGCATTAATGCTTGAAGCATAGATTTTGATAATTATCCTGTTAAAGAGCTGGTCATGAAATTTAATTGATATTATTCATTTTTGATTGCATTGTAGCCAGTGGTGGGATTCAGCCAGTTCGCACCATTTCGGGAGAACCGGTTGTTAACTTTCTGAGCAGTTTGGCAAACTGGTTGTTGGAAGAAATCATTAGGGCAAAGAACCGGTTGTTAAATTACTTGAATCCCACCACTGGTTGTAGTCAAGTGTTTTTCTTGCTATACCTTCCAACCTATAAAAGCAATGCTTGTTCTTTGTTTTTCATGTCTTGAGTAATAAACATAGTGATCAAACTGAAAGTATCTAATCCCAATCCATCTCAATTTTCTAATGCCTAATATGTCAATTTGTAATTGTCAACACGTTTTACTGTGTCCAGTTTTCCATGTTCATGCTTCTTACATTCCAGCAGGATCCTTGGTGGCATAGTGGTTAAACTGCAGTATTGCAGGCTAACTCTGCCCACAGCCTGGAGTTCGATCCTGATGGGGCTTGAGGTTGACTCAGCCTTCCATATTTCCAAGGTCAGTAAAATGAGGACCCAGATTGTTAAGGGCAGTATGCTGACATTGAAAATCGCTCAGATAGTGCTGTAAAGCTCTATGGGGTGGTATATAAGCCTAAATACTATTGCTATTGCTATCCCATTCTTTCATTATATTTCTGTCCATTTCTTATCAATTGTTTTATATTCTTTATCCATGTGGTTTTCTTGGTAAAATTCAAGAGTGGTTTGCTATTGCATTCTCCAGTACAGTATGAATTGATGCCTTTGCCATTGTCACAAAAATGGTCATTTACATCCAGCATTTTCCTATACTGCTACTATCCAATATAGGTTCCTGTTTACTTTAGCTGGGCAGCTGGGATGACCTTTATGCTTTGGGTGACCTTGCTAAATTTATTTAACAAATTTGTATAGCCAAATGTATACTCTTACAAATATATACTTTTAACAAATATAGCAAACATATAGCAAGAAATATATACTTAACAAATATATGGATGGGTGGCAAATAAATTTATACAAATATAATTTATTTGCCACCCATCTATATATTTGTTAAATATAAATATATAACAACACACACAACTACCGCACATGATAGCGCACTCAAAGTATTTTACTAAAAATACAGTCAGTAAAATCCTCATGAATTAAGCTATATTTAACTAGAAGTTAAATCTGATATGAAGTACCCTGTGCCCTGCATCTGTGAGTCCCTTCTTTTTATTGATATGAAATCTATCAATATAACAACTTGTAAATCAGCAGTATTGAAAAGGTCATATGAACAAGAAGCATCAATTATTGTAATTATGATATCGGAAAAATCATCTGGTTCTTCAAAAAAGGGTATATTGATAAACTAAAGAGTTTTATAGCACACAGTAGATTATTACAGATTACTATGCAGGACAACAGCTGAAAGATAAGAGGTCAAAAGTCCTTCTATCTATTTGTAAGGTAAAGCTAAAGGTTCCCCTTGCACATATGTACTAGTCGCTCCTGACTCTAGGGGACGGTGCTCATCTCCGTTTCATAGCCGAAGAGCCAGCGCTGTCCAAAGACGTCTCCGTGGTCATGTGCCCGGCATGTCTAAATGCCAAAGGCGCATGGAACGCTGTTACCTTCCCACCAAAGGTGGACTCTATTTTTCTACTTGCATTTTTTACGTGCTTTCGAACTGCTAGGTTGGCAGAAGCTGGGACAAGTAACGGAAGCTCACCCGTTTTGCAACACTAGGGATTTGAACCGCTGAACTACCGACTTTTCAATTGACAAGCTTAGTGTCTTATGAGCCACTGTGCCCTTCTATTTGTAGGAAGTGTATTACTTACTTATTTTTTAAAATACTTTTCATTCTTTAATTAATTTTAAAACTCGATTACTATTTTCCTACAATTTTATGTTCTCTCAAGTACCTGAGAATTATTTACTTTTATTTTTTTCAGGTTTTGCATTACATTACTGTAATGTCAGAAGCAGACATAGGGAAACCAGACTAGTCTATTACCCTAACAAGAAAGAGGTAGAAACCATCTCTTTTGTCCAAGTGAGAGAAGTTCATTGGGTGGTAAAAAATGTGAAATTTGAATCTTGATTTAATTTTGAGATATTCCCCTGGAGTGGGATGTGTCAACCCTGAAGATTACCTGACTGAGGCCATTTTGAGGTTTCATGGCTGCCAAAACTGGACCTAAGGGATAGGGAGGGGGGAGGTTTGTAGCCAAAACAAAATACTTTGTCTTGGGAACCAAGGACATTCTGGCAGGTGCTTGGAAGGAGGAGACTGAGGTCACCTAGCAACTGTATCCTGATTGGACCATGTGACTGATTGTTTTGGGAAAGTGAAAAACTTCTACTTTTAATTAGGTGAAAACTGCGGGAATGTTTAGAGTCAGTTTGCACTAGCGTGTGCCAATAACACATATCCAATAAAACTATTCTTTGAGGAATCTACCTATCTCAGAGTTGTCTTTGCTGTGGGTATGTTACTTGGAATCCTCACAGGAAGTCAAAAAGTGCAGTTTTATGAGCAGCCACAGAGAAGGTCTTAGAGAAGATACACAGAAGCCATTAGGACAACAACAGGTGCAGAAATATGCATTAAGTCCAGGCACTTGGTAAACTATTATAAAAACACTCCGAATGCCCCCCCCCTTGTGACTTATCCAATGGGGTTGGATATGAGAGGGAATTACTGTAGCCTGTCTCAATAAAATATAGTTCTATCTTCTATTGGAGTCATTTGGGGCCCCTATTATTATTTTTTTAACATGTAGCATATGCAAAGACATATTAAAAAAGTTTTAGGGCCTCAGTTACATGTTGCAACACTATCTTGATTTCTGATTCTGTCTTCAGATGCTCCTCATTTTAGTATAAATAAGGATTGCATTTCATATATAGCATTCACTGGAGTTTCACTTTTCGAATGACTTAATGGCTTTTGTTTAAAATAAACTTATTGGTGAAATGTTTTCTTAAATACCAGCTGCTGGTTGATTGCAGTTCTACTGTTTGCAGGGGGGAATTTAAAGGTTGCTTCCTCATAAAAGTTTTATAATGAACACCACCCATCCACCTTTGTAAATGCTATCTTTTTTTGGGGGGGCAAAATAATCAAATATATTTTCTGTGTTGATAGCCTTTGATAAAAGTTTATCTGTTAGATTCTTTGGATCAACCAAGACAAGTTGCTATATATGAATAGTTGTATCAATATTTAAGAAATAAACAGGAGCATGTTATGGGGGAAGAGGCATGGTTGATACTTCACAATGATCCGGATCGGGTTTCAGTTTTCACTTTTTTAAGCCATTAAAATGCATATAATTCACACAAGACCAGTAAACTTCCTTGACTCCACCCAGCTGCTCTCACTGTTCTTCCAGAACTAGTTTCTGATGATTAAAAATAACACTTAATTTAATAAGCAAAATAAATAAATAAATATGGAGGCGTAACCATGTCCTGGCAAATTAAGTACAATTTTCATAAGTTAATAGCCACGTTTAACCAATAATGTTTATATCTTATAGCGGCCTTTCCCTTCCCGATGCCTATAGTTGTGCTGGTGCTACCACTGGTACTACCACTCCTCCCAGAATTCTTAGTGAATCCAGTGGGAATTCTAAAGTGAACTCTGGGAATTGAACATCTGCCCTTAACATTACTTATATGTCAACTTCAATGCACTTTAGTTGGGGATGCTTTTAAAGCATCCTGCATTGATTGACACTGAGATGTTTTTAGAACCACTTTCTCCAGGTGGAATGACTCAGTATAGTCATCTCAGAGAAGCTAAGGATACCCCACAGCCAGAAGATAACAGATACCCCAGCTAAGAGAAACTAAGGATACTGCATCGTCAGAAGCTGAGCCAGAAAGCATTCCTTTTCTGTTATGACTCTTATATTCTGGGATATCCTTCTCCCAAAGATTCAGTTGCATAGGCAGCCACACCAACAGGCTGAAGAACAGTTTTTATCTGTGGGCTGTCAGACTCCTGAATGAAAAATAACTACAACAACATAGTATGATTGACTTGTGAGGCTGGCGTGAAGTGCAATAAATTCACATGGTGCAATAGGACTGAGTGTTTGTTAGTAAGATTCACTGGGCTAGGGATTTTCTTTTTGTCTTTCACTGTAAGTTGTATTGTGTTGGGGGGAGGTGTGCGAAGGGAGGCTCAGCCAATCTCATTGTACACATGTTGGACTCTGACAATAAAGGTTTGAATTGAATTGATTGAGTTGTGTCTATATTGGCATTATTTAGAAAGGCCTCGAAAGTAGAGATTTTCTGTAGGCTATTGGGCCTTAATAGATGTGAATTGTATGAACCTCTCCCTTCCCAGAATAAAATATTCCACATAATATTTTAAGAAACAGAATAGAATATTTCCCCTAAAGGAGAGAAGGAGAAAAATCTCCTTAACAAAGGCAGAAAGCAGCTTCAGTCTTTCCTGCAGAAAAAGCTTAAGGAAACTAAGCTTAAAACAGCCTGCAGGCACAGCTTAAGGAAACTAAGTTTCATTCATAAAACAATTAAGTGCTTTTTTCTCCACTGGTCTACCCAATTATGGGATGGCGCATACTGCTTCCGTTTACAGTGATGGCGAAACCAGAACGTGAATGTGTGTGCTGGAGCTCCAGAAACCCAAAGGCCAGCTGGCCAGCGCACATGTGCGCGCAGGAAACCAGAAGAGCAGCTGGTGATGGCGTGTGTGCTCGCAGAGAGGGCTCTGCGTGCCACTTCTGGCACGCGTGCCATAGGTTTGCCATCACGGACCTAATATGTAAGCAACCCGGGTTCGAATCCCATAAGGGTATAGCTAGCTGATGAGAGCTAAATAGCTTGAAATAGATCTATACTAATCTCCCTTTATGTCTTTGTCAGTAAAACATAAATTTAACACATTCATAAAACAATGTATACATTATAAAACTGGACTTGGCTAAAGTGATCGCCAAATAGATGGCAGAGTAGACTAGGAGGTGAAACAGACAAGATTAGTCTGATAGGATTAGATCAGGAAGACAAACACCTAGGATTTTCATTTCTCCTTTACCTTTAGGGCTGCTCAGGACCTTACAAATCTTGCAATGCAATTAAACAATAAAGGACACATAGTCTCAATTTCAAAGCCCTCAAAACAGATAAAAACTCATCTACTGACCAGACAAATTTGCCAGCTGTCCCCAGAAATGCTTGCTCTTGTCACTACTATCTCTGGGCTAATAAACCTCATTTCCAACTGCAGACTGCCTCAAACTTATTTTCATCTGCCTGCATTTCTCCCCTGGCTTGGAATAAGACACAGACCAGATTTAACTTCCAACAGAATGATTATGCAATATCATCCTTTATTTTTATTGCTTTTTATTTGTCGTTTCTTATTGCATCAGAGTTGATTTGAATGACTGTAAACCATCAAGAATTAGCTAAAGCTGGTGAGATCCTAAATAAATCAATCTACAAGCCTTCCACACTGAATAATATGCCTTTACAAACAGCTGCCCTTGCCACTATTTTTCGCCGATGTCTGCTCAAAAGAAAATCAACTACACTAGTAGTAATCATCTGAAAAGCAAATTGCTAAGATCCCATCAAGCAGCAGATGAAATCAGAAACAAAAGGTGAAATTATAAGTGAAACTGAAATCCAGATAGTGAGACAAACAGTAATGCTGAGTCCAAAACGTTGTCAAAACAGCCTAAACTTCTAAGACTCAAGTAATCAAGAGATCACAGCATGAACTACAGCTGATTTATGATTTTTGTTTCTTTCCCTCTGAGTATTGTTATTAGATGCTGTTATGACTTCAACCCATTTATTAGAATATTTCAACCATGTTCAGTATTATTAATAATACTGGAGGGGTTTCTGATTGCACTTAGGGTTTTGTCCAAGGTTCTGATGGTTGTTTGGCTGAGGTCTTAGGGACTTTCTGACTGGGGCCTTGGATTGGGTTATGTGGTCTCTCTGTGGATATCAATTGGGAGGGAGGGTAGATTCTTTTGGTTTTCTTAGGACCTTTGGAAGAGATGAAATTTCAGAAGACACATCCAGAGTAATTGTTAAAGATAAATAAGAGAAATGTAACCCAAGTATGTGTAAGATCCCACATTAGGGATTAACATCATGGAGATAAATTGTAGATACTTCTCCACTCTTGTTGTGTTGCTAATAGTCAATCAGTGACACTTTTATTCATAACTGAAATAAAATTGGAAAGTATTCATAATATCTCCTAGACCAGGGCTGTCAAACTCACGTTGTCATGGTGATGTCACGTGACATATCGGGACTTTTTCCCCCTTCGCTAAACTGGGCGGAGGTATGGCCAGTATGTGACGCATCCGGCTTGCGGGCAATGGGTTTGACAGCCCTGTTCTAGGTTATGACCTATGTGTATAAAGTGTGTTTATATATTCACACAGACACATATGCACATGCACACATATATTTGGAAAGGTCTCTCCATCATGATATTTTGGCCATTTTGATTTTTTTAAAATTTCTGTAAATGTATAATAGTCATTTCTGTTTTTTGTTTTAATTTTGAGTTCTTGTGCTGATAACACAATGTGAAATCTTACAATGGTGTATCTTGCATCTGGAAAGGTTGCTGATTTCTAGTTTGAGCATTCCTTCTTTGAGAACAATACTCCTGATCCAGAATTGAGTCCCTGATAATTACTTCAGATTATAAACAAGACATGATCAGTTTGCAGAATACATTGGCATGAGCAAAAAATCCTTCTTTAAAGCATTAAAGCAGATGCATCCTATGTAATGCTCACACAAGTGGTCTTAAAGTAACCCACTATTGTCTGCATGTATATACCAACACAATAGCTTTGCTTTGCTGTACTCCTAACGAAAGTATTGTAAGTTCCTACCACACCAGAGGTGGGTTCTACTTACCTTTATTACCAGTTCATAACGGGGGCACGCATGTGCTCGCTTCGCTTGCGCATGCTTCTGCACATGCGCAGAAGCTTCTATGCATGCGCAGATTAACATTTATGACGTCCAGGTGGGTGGGCGGAGCCTCCCCCAATTTTACTGCCTGTTCTATAGAACCAGACAGAACCGGGAGCAACCCACCACTGTACCACACGCATATGTGTCCACAGTCACCTGGACAGATTTTGAAGGAGCAATACAAAGCTTTCAGAAGCAAGGCTAGTTTACTATATGAGGAAGAATACTTCACTTACTCCCCAACATTTTACAAAAGCAACCTCATTTTATTTTTAGTGTAAAGTCATGACCACTTTGTAGAGTGCGTCTTTTAATTTTTTTTCCACATTACTATTTAACACATTATCTTGTTTACTTGCATGATTCACATATTAATGAATTCTGCATAACCTCTGGTGCCTTAGATTAGAAAATTTATGAGGAAGAAGATTTTATGGATTAGATTTCACTTATAAACAGCATATGATTAGACTGATTACAGGTACCTCTTCTTGTAGGATTAACATAATCTGCATTAATCCTCTACCTACTTTTGCTATTAGGATTTTGAGAACTTGGTGAGATTTATTTTTCAGTAGCGCTGTAAGTGAAGAATTAAATAATATGCTATGTCTTTCCTGAAAATATATTTTATGACGTACATCAATATATACCTACTGAATGAGGAAGAAAGAATTTCGAGAAATGGTTAAATTGCTTTACTGCACACTACTTGGGCACAACATTTTTTTCTTGCTTTCCAACCACTGCAGAAAACAATTTTAGAGTGCCTGTTTCTTAAGATTTCTTATGCAGTTACTTTTAAAAAATAAATCCTTGTAAGAAAAGAAAGTATCCAGAAATCTTATTAACTTTCCAGTTTACCAGTTTTAAATCAAATGGCTGGGAAAAATTAGAGTACACTATTAAAATGGACAGATACGGATTTGTTAAAAACCTGAAGCATCTGAAAGAGAAACCAATTAGAGGCATAACATACAATTCAGCTACAGTCAAGCAAGACTAGGGATATGGTTCTACTGAATTTATTTGGGAATAAACCTTAAGGAACTCAGCTGGATTGTTCCACCAAACACATGGATATAAGGCAGGTTCCCTAGACCCATTAAAAATAAATGAATTGTGGAAACCATGCACTGAATACTGTCTCTGCCTACTGCAATATCAACAGGGGATGATTTATAAAGAAAGAAGAAACAAGTTGTAGATTTTCTAATTGAAACAAGAGTTTGAAAACTTAGCGAAAGAATTAAATGTGAAATTATTTATGGGAAGCTAATTTCTATAGTTAACACTGTTAGGAATATTTACAAAACACTGTTCAATTGATATGAAAATAATCTTCTGATGCCACTTCTGAGTAATGATATCTGATATAAGAATGGCTGCCCATTGAATTTGCTCTGCCCTTATCCCATGTAGTTTTCAAAAGAAGTCAAGTTGAAAGCACTTTTGATTTTGCCTTTTATGAGATGAATAGAACTTACCTTTGTGAAACAGTTTATATCTGATTTTTTTGGGGGGGGGGGGCATCAGAAAGGCCTATAGGTTCACAACTGAATGAATAGACAAATTGGCAGAATCCCCTGAGTTCCATCATCTTTTACCTGAGGCAATAGTTTTATTCTGCCCAATTATAAGAATGGTCCTGGTTGGTTTTCTGGCTGTTCCTGCTTTCTGGACACTCCATCAAATAATAAAGAAAAGCTTGGTGTTTCCTTCCTATGGACTGGAACTGTCCCTGGAGAGAGGAGGAGAAGCATCACAATACTATGCCCTTCACTCTTCTTTCCTTAATCAATCTTGTTTAAAGCACACACTTTTTTCCCTGCAAAACTTTCCTATGCCTTCCAAATGCAGAAGTAACTAAACTGAAAGCCTGAAAATACAGGGGAGGTTTATGGGATTGCAAAATTGCTACTCAGGGAGCTTACCTAGTTTATAGGCCACAGGTCTTTGATTTAAAGCAGTATTTTCAGGACTATACTTTTTATGAAGCAGCCTACACAGACGAACACTTTCAGGGAGTCATAACAGCTGCAGTGATAAGCATATAAAACACTTTTGACACATATCGACTATGAATTCAGATGAATATAGTTTTGAACAAAACTGTTATCTGTCAAAATAGCTACACTAAATACAGCAGAGACTAAATACTTCAAGGCTGATGAAAGATATATTTCTGATTAAAGCAAAGTATAAGGTAGTGCCTCTTCCCATTCCACTTACACCTGAAGCTTATTCTAATACCCTGTTCCCCCCCCAAAATAAGACACCCTCTGATAATAAGACCAATTGGGCTTTTGAGCGCATGACAATAAAGCCAACCGCTTATTTCAGAGTTCAAAAAAGTATAAGACAGGGTCTTATTTTTGAGGAAACATGGTACCGTGGTGAAACTGCTTCTCTGGGAATCAAATATTGACTATATAGCCCACACAGCCCAGGATAACAGGTTTCTTATTTAATATATTTAAATTTATTAATGTTTGAAGAACAGCCAAAGCTGTTGCTGTAACCCTCCAAACTATCCATCATTTTTTTGACTGATACAAGCATTTCAATCTTCCTAATAGCAGGGCCAGTCTTGAGACTGATGATTATAGGAAGAGTTGTCATACCACCCACTGCTGGGAACTCCCCATGTACTGTATTAAGCCTGACAACCTAACAGCTTTAATAGTGGATACTCTCAAGTGTTCCTCATCATAGCTGTTATTTCATAGACCATATTTGCTAGAAAAATACAGTAGTCCAAATAGCTTGATCACAGGTTTTTAAAGTTTAAGAAAACCAGCTCTTTGAATTAGGACCAAAAGTCAAAGGGCTTTATTTTTTTTCTGCATTACATACTAATTAGAACTTCCAAATCATCTTCAGAAGAAGCCTTTGTAGTTCACTTGGATGCTATTATTCTGTCTAATTCCTGACCCATAGAAGGAAAGTTGGAGACTGGATAATTATTTAAGTTCATGGGGTTTAAAATGCACTGCAATGCTAAAGACAATTAGAAACGCTACAAGCCATGAAAGGTGCCAACTTCTGGTTGTTCAGCAAACTTGTGCATATAATTATTTATGCTGTCCTGCTGACCAAGCTGCTGTGTAAGAAACTGCTTTGACTAGTTGTGTGAAAAGATAGCAGAATAGCTAGTATGCACAGACCATTTTTTTTGCGAGCTTCCATAGTGATATGTGAATTGTGAATGTGTATGTGAATGTGAAAAAGTAGACCACTTTATTTACATATATGTATTCATGTATATGTATTAACATATGTACTGTACATATATACACACATATACATATGTATATATATACATATTTATATGTATGTGAATAAAGCAGACCACAACCTACTTCTTGGCAAGCTAGAAAAATGTGGGATAGACAGCACCACCACCAGATGGATTTGTAACTGGCTGACAAATCATACTCAACATGTAGTCTTCAATGGAACTACATCCAAGTAAGTAGTTGGATATCCCAAGGTTCTTTTTTTGGGCCCAGTACTCTTCAATATGTTCAGAAGCAATCTAGATAAAGGAATAGAACAGGAACTCATCAAATTTGCAGAAAACACTAAGCTGGCAGGAATAGCCAACATCCCAGAAGACAAGCTCAAGATTCGAAAAGATCTTGACAGACCTGAACATTGGGCCCTATGTAACAAAATGAAATTCAACACAGATAAAAGTAAGGTTTCCACTTAGGCAAGAAAAACCAACTACAATATATCGGTACAGACTAGGTGACACTTGGCTTAATGACACTAACTGTGAAAGGGATTTGGAGTCCAAGTGGACAGTCACTTAAATATGAGCCAGCACTGTGTGGCAGCGGCCAAAAAAGCCAATGCAACCCCAGACTGCAATAATAGAGGGATAGAATCAAGATCATGTGATGTTCTACTGTTACTTTACAAAGCCTTAGCAAGACCATAGTTGGAATGTTGCATCCACTTCTGTCACCATAATATAAAAGAGTTGAGTTGACTCTGGAAAGAGTGCAGAGAAGAGCAACAAGAATGATTAGGGGGCTAGAGGCTAAAGCATACAAATTGGGTATATCTAATCTAATGAAAAGAAGGACTAGGGATAATATGTAACATTTGAGGGGGGTGGGGTCAAGGATGAGGGGGTCAAACTATTTTCCAAAGCCTCAAAAGGCAAGACAAGAAACAACGGTTGGAAATTAACCAAGGAGAGAAGCAACTAGAACTAAGGACAAATTTCTTAACATTGAGAGCAGTCAACCAGTGGAATAGCTTGCCTTCAGAAGCTGTGGGTGCTCCATCACTGAAAAATCTTGGACAATCATTTGTTTGAAATGGTATAGGGCAGAGGTGTCAAACTCAATTTCACTGAGGGCTGCATCAGGGTTATGTTTGATCTCAGAGGGCTGGGATGGGTGGGGTAGGCCGTGTCTATGGTGGCCGTGGCCATGGTGGGTATTTGACACAGGCTCAAGATGCATTTTTTGCCCTTTGCATTCAAAACAGCTATTCCAGACAAAGGGAGATTTACTTTCTGGTACAAATAGTCTCAATTCTATAATGTAGAGATTAAAGTCATGTAGAGTCCCCAGTTGCTATGGGGCTTGACTCTTCTGTATAGGAGCAGAGCATAAACGAACTGACAATTTCTCCAGATGTCTCTAAAAACTGTCTGTCCAACAGTCTATCAATCTTTGTTACTGTTGTGGCCTGACAGCTTCCAGTGGAGTTAGTGGCAGACTTGGAAGATGAGGAGGTTGGGGAAGAACTTAGGCCAGTTCTGGAGCCTGGGGGAGGCTCTGATGGATGCTCAGCATCGGACACAGAGATAGAGCCAGGGCTGTCCGGCATTTCCCAGCCACTGGAGAGGCAGCTGCCTTTGGAGTCAGAGATGTGAGGAGGAGGAACAGCTGGGGCCTGTTCCACATGTGTGTATGCGCAGAGCAGATAGGAGAGGTGAACAACGGAGGACAATGAACCGGCTCGGGAAGCAACACAAACGTGGACGCTGACTGGCCCCTCCCTGGCTGGGGAATAAATAGGAGGAAAAGGGAGTGGTTTGGTTGTCACAGACAACCATTCGCATTTCTGGAAAGTTTGCTCCTTGTGTGTGTCATGTGACAAAGACTGCCTTGCCAGAACTGAGGTTTGTCTATTTCTCTGTTTGAACTGACTTAATTTGCAGCCGCCCAGCTGGGAGCTCACAGCCTTGCATTTATCATAACAAGCTGATGAGGATAATTGTTTTAGTTAACTTCCTTGCAGAACTCTTGCCTGGACTTTCTGTTGGTGAATGCAGTTAATTCCCAATGTGTAAATAAAGAGGGGGTTTTCTTTGCGGGGAGTCTGTTACTTGCATCTGCAAAGGCCAGGTCAGAACAGTTACGAGGACTTAATATTGGAAATAATTTACAAAATTGATATACCACCCAATTCTCAATGAATGACCCTGAGTGGCTCACAACGATAAAAAACTTTACAATTAGATCAATCACAGGTAAAAGATTAAGATAAGATGACAAACTCAGTGTTATGAGGGGGCTCACTCTCTCTCATCGAAGACCTGGGTGAACAGCCAGATGTTTTTGGCTCTTCTGAATAAAGCCATCCATATCTTGGAGGTTTTGCTGCTATAGAGGTGAAGGAGGTGCTCCCTCCTGCAGCACTCTGCTGGCCAAAATGGGCAACAGGGTGCCTCTACCTCCTGCAGCCCTCTGCCTCCTGCCCGTGGGGCTGGCCTGGAAATATCAAAGGACCGGCCCATGGTGCCCATGCTGGACCAAATGGGGCACGGGAGGGGTCTGAAAGCATTCGTCTTACAGATATATTAGAAATGCACACAATTTGTACTATGCAGTGAAAAGCATGGATAAAAAGTCAGGTAAATTGCACAAAAATGTCAAGATTGATGTGGTTACAGAAAACTTTACTTGGCTTAGCTATCCAGACAGCTGTTTATCCCTAGTGATCTTATAATGGAAGGAGTCTGCAACACATTTTATTAAAAAACATGACCTTTCATGAGCTACAGCTCAGTTTATGTCTTTAATAACATTTTTTACTTAGAAAAAGTGCTATTAAAGTCTTTCTGATTTTTTGCTATCATAGACCAGCATGGCTCTCTTCCTACAATATCTCAATAGTGCGGCATCACAGAACATTGGGATCATCTAAGATTTAATAGTTCCAAAGGTGGGTAATAACTAGATTGAGTATTTTAAAGGTAAACGTAAAGATTTCCTCTTTCCTGTTGTGTCTGACTCTAGATGCTCATCTCTGTTTCATAGCCAAGGAGCCAGCATTGTCCGAAGATAATTTCCCTGGTCACAGGGCCAGCATGACCATAAGATGAGGTGCATGGAATGCTGTACCCTTCCTACTGAAGTGGTACCTACACACATTTGCATGCCTTCAAACTGCTAGATGAGAAGAAGCTGGGGCAAGTAATGGGAGCTCACCAAGTTATGTGCACTGGGTTGTCAGCTTTCCAACTGACAAATCCATGCTAGGAAGGCTAGATCAAAAGATCTGAGTAACATGTGTACAAAATGGGGCAAAAAACCAGAAGGTTTATTGATAATTTTTATTGGGATGGTGAGGTGGTTCAGCAGTTAAGACACTGTGCTTGTTGGCTGGAAAGCCAGAAGCCCAGGTTTGAGACCTGAGCACCATGCGACAGGATGAGTTCCCATCCTCAACCCTGTCAACCTAACAGTTTGAAAGCATGCAAATACGAGTAGATACATAGATACCACTTTGATGGGAAGGTAACAGTGCTCTGTTGATGTCATGCTGGCCACATGACCGTGGACATGTCAAACAGTGCTGGTTCAATGGCCTTGAAATGGAGATGAGCACTGTCCCCTACATTCAGCAACAACTAGCAGAATAAAATCTGCAGAATCCTTTTACCTTTATTAATCAAAGTAAGCTTTGATGAATAATTTTATTATAGGATTCAAAGATAAAAAGGATAGATAGTAGTGAACTGATTTAGGAAACCAAGTCCTTGGAAAAGAAATTCTTAGCAGATGTTGTAAAGAAATGAAATTGTGTGACAGGCCAGATAATTGTTTCTTTTGCCATACATAGCACCTGCTCAAATCTACTGGGATATCAGCTCCTTGCAGGAGAGATTTATAAAAATGTTCCAGTGACTAGTAAACCATTCCTAAAACGTGAGCTAGATTGACTACAAAAACAAGGCCAGTGTCAAGATTGATGTGATAACTGGTTGGCATAGCTGCTGCATTTATATGCATTGCACGACCTTCAGTTTTTAAAGGTGTGGATGTAGAATAAAAGCAACCAGCAGTTGCTTTAACTGGTCCCAGCATGTCTTTGCATAATGCTTAGCTGGAAATGGAACAAAACTACAGACAGCAACCAAAAGCGAAATGCAATTTTCTGAAGAACATTAGTTCTTTTTTATGATATAGTTTCCCTTCCCCAATCTAAGTCAACCAAACAGCCTTTGGTTCTTTAAGTAGCATTCGATAGCATTCAATTCATTATAGATCTTCCTCCCGGATTCCAAATGCTATGATCACAAGATCCTTGGTCTTAATATTTCAGGCTATCCACTTGACTGAACCTCAGTATTGGCTAAATAACAATAATCCCACTCTAAACATGCCAGAGAATTAAAGCAGCTTTCTTCAATGTGTCCTCTAGGCGTGCCAAATCCCAGGATTGTGGCTAGAGAATGTCATCCGATGCACCTGGGTTGCACCAAACTGGGAAACCACGTTTTAAAAAAAAAAATCCTCCGGTTCCTGGCGCTCCTCAGGCTCCTTCCCGCACAGCGGCAATCCTCCTACGCATCTCCGCTAGCATCCTTCTCCCAGCTTGCTTGACTGGCCGCGTTTCTAGTCCTTTCCAAGCGCCAATCCTCGCAGCAACACAGGGCGGCTTCCTCACTTTCTTCTTTCGCTACTCAACCTTCGCTCCGCTCCGAGCAGCCGCCACTTTGGAAACTTTGAAGGCGGAGACCCAGCAGGGAAGAGCAGAGAAGCCTCCTTTCTCGACCGGCTAGTCACTAATGACTTGGATCAAGGATTCAATAAGGACGCTTCGTTTGCGCGGGCTTTTTGCAAGCCTTAAGGGCAAAAACCAACAGCAAAGGGAAGCGCGGTTAGTTTGTCGCTCGGCGCTCCTTCGCCTCTAAAGTTTCGGGTTTCGCGGGCGGGATCCTCCGTCGCCCAGTTGTACTTTATTCTGCTTCGAGGCGCTCGAGCTTTAAGGCTGCTCTTTCGAGGACTTTGCCCGGGGTCTCTTCATCCAGTCTAAGAAAAAGGCGGGTTCTTAGTTGAAGGCGACTCTAGTTCTTATCCCTCGAGTTTAAACAAAAATAAAATAAAAATCCGGCAATGCCTGCCATGTCCGAGGAGCGAGGGAAGACAGAAGCTCGATCCTGAACTATGCGAGCCCTGAACATTACGCCGGAACAGTTCGCGCAGCTCTTGCGCGACAACAACGTAACCCGCGAGCAGTTCATCGCGCTCTATGGGCTCCAGCCGCTGGTTTACATCCCGGAGCTACCCGAGCGCGCCAAGCTGGCCTTCACGCTCATTTGCGCGGCCATCTTCGGCCTGGCGCTCTTCGGGAATTGCCTGGTGCTGTACGTGGTGACCCGCCGCAAAGCCATGCGGACCGTCACCAACATCTTCATCTGTTCGCTGGCCCTCAGCGACCTGCTCATTGCTTTCTTCTGCGTCCCTTTCACTTTGCTGCAGAATATCTCCAGTAATTGGCTGGGAGGTGAGCTGGAGAGGCTGCTTAGACTTAGAGCCTCGTCCTAGCAGGCGGGAGCTTTGTCTGCCAGCGGTGTGTGTGCTTTGCTAAGAATCTGTGCCTCGAAGCCATCCCCGCATACCTTTCTGGTTCCTTCAGGCTGGGTTTCCTTTTAACATTATGCTTAGGTGTGCAAAGAAGGAAATGTAGAAATGCGGGAAGTGGGTATCAGTAACTGGCATTGTAATAGAGAAAAAAGTATTCTTACATCTTTGGAGAGGTAACCTCTTCATCATTTCTTTCTATTGCTCTTGTTGGGGTGTACAGTATATGCGTGAAGTAGATTTTTTGCGTTTGCAAAAGTCCTTGTTTAAGGGGCAGATATTACTTCCCTCACTACATTATTCTTAACAGGTGTATTGGCTTTAGTGCTGAGTTGGGGAATCTTGAGCCTAATGTTAATTCTTATTGTTTGAGAATTCTCTACTGGCAAAACCCAACTTGGTGCTGGACTTCAGTTCCCATAATCCCCAGAGTCAACACATTGGGAAAAGCTGATTTCCATTTTACAACCATTCATTGTTCTCATACCATTATTAGTAGCTCAATTGTAGAAGGTGGATATCATACAATATAACATTTATATGTATGCAGTTAAACTTTTAATATGTATAGGTGCTTATTTTCTCAGATGCAAGATAAAAACTATAATCTTACTAGGAGCTAATTTTAATAAGTAGAGTGTTTCCCATGGATTATTTTCATGGTCATTTCTTTATAACTTGCCATGGCAGAATTAAAGTGTTCAGAAAACTGTCTTGACGTTGTTAGTACATAATTAGGAATCAAACAGTATCTGTATGTATGCAATCAAACTTACAAATGAGTATAAATATATAACATCAGCTCTCTTAGTATTTTAAAAGTATGCATTTGTTTTATCAATATCTTCCTACTGAACAGTATTTCTCATTCTCAATCATCTACTGACTTTTTAAAACCTGGGGGTAGACTCTTTGAGAAAATAAGATTTTTGTCATACTGGAAAGGACCTCTGCCTTTGCAGGTCGAGTATTCTATTGAATTAATTGAAGAAATTGATTAGTCTTATATTAATACTAATTTAATATTTGTAGTAGATTATGTTGCATTATATAATAGCAATTTGGATCCATATTTCAATCTTCTGGTTTTGTTCCCCATCCGAATTAAAAACTGGTAAATAACCTGTGCAAAAAAATTATTCCATTCATTTCACTTCAGAACTAGGCTGCAGAAGAAGCTTAAACTAATAATATGTATTCAAAATCACAGCCCTGTGGTTTTATTATAATGCACAATCAAGCTTAATCAAGTTTAAGATTGAACTGTCTAGAAATTAATTGGAGTATGTTTATATGGGCATCTTCACCTATAATCGTAGTCTGAGACAGCCACCCCTTTTAACAGGTTTTATGTTATTGATTGATTGATTGATTGATTGATTGGAATTTGTCAAACAAAAATAGGAACAAGAATAAGAGAATAAGAATACAATATGATAGGCACGTTAGTGTACTTATCCACGCCCCCTCTACTGACCACTTAAGTATGAAGTAAAGTCCACGGAACTTCATTTGTGACTGAAACTGAAAATCTGTAGCTGAGACAACTGAATCAGACTGACAACTCTATTACAGAAATCATATTTTTTACAGTCAAGTTTATAACAATTTACATTGAGTTTAAAGCAGTTGTTTGCGTGCGTATTATTGCGATTAAAACAGAAAATGTCATTTACAGGTAAAACATTGCTACGTATAATTTTGTATGCAATACCTAGGTCTGACCGCAAGTGACACAGTTCTAAGTTATCCAAACGGAGAATTTCAAACCTAATAGCATAAGGAATTCTATTGTGTACAGAAGAGTGCAAGTACTCTTTTCTCGTGAAGTACTTCTGAACCCACTTGATCTTCTTATCTTCTGAAGTACTAGATATTTTGCAGTCAAAAACACATTATTTGTGTTTATGTATGTCCTAGTACAAGGTTTCCTTTATTAAGGTTTCTAAATAAAGTGCAGTAACAAAAACTCAAAACACATTTACCACTAGTAACTAGTTATTTGCAAATCAGTAAATATTATGTATCTGTGTGTAAACATACATAAATACATACCTACATACAATACATACGCCATCAAGTTGTTTTTGATCCTTAGCAACTACGTAGATACTCTCTATGATGATCTGTCCCAAAACTGTTCTTTCAAGTCTCCCAACTGATTAGCTAGGCTGATGTTACCAAGAGAAGATTGTCTGGAGATATCCAGACCATGAACGATGGAGGACTTTAAAAGTAAAAATGAACGTTTTTAATTCCTTTCAGAAATAAAATGGGAATCAGTGTGGTGTGTACTTAACACCACTATAACTTAAGTTCATCCACCTTGCTGCTGGTTCGTCTCTTACTAGTTTTTTTTTTTTTAACTTTTCCCAGCATTAGAGGCTTTTTAGAGAGGTGGGTCTTTAGATATCTGTAGATGTTTGTAAATAGCTATAGATAGCTATATTGATATATCTGATCATAGTACTTGAGATTAATCTGTGCATTGTTCCGCTTAGTAGCCAAATGGCATACTTAAACTTAGTTTTCTCCTTTTTTCTACTCCAGTGTTCTATAGTATTTGTGGATAATGGTATTAAGCATTTCAATAGTTGATTAGTTACAGAGCTGCTCTAGTCAGTTGATTGCATAGTACCTTGTTATGTAATTGAGATTAAAAACTAAATAATATAAATCAGATTAAAACAGCATGATCCATTGTAATTGTAATTCTATAAAACCAGGAATCATAACCAAAAAAATAAAATACTTTCTATCTTCCAGAAGGATAGTCATAACAACTTGTCCATCCTGGCTTGATGAAACAACTATATAGTGTCCAGTTTTGTATAATATGTGTGTGTGTGTATGTATATGTGTGTGTGTGTATACAAACAGCATATGTATATATGTGTGTATGTATATGTATGGGAGTATACACCCACACAGATATTTTTTTGAAAAAGGGCATCAAAATTTCATTTTAAAGTGTGCCAGTGTGTACACAGAAAAAATGACAATAGAGATTATCTTATCTATCTTTCATGTTCCCTGAAGGTAACATCTCTGACAGAGGAGATATATAGTGAGCCACCCTACAGAAACTAGGCTGTGCTTATTAGGTAGGCTGTGATAAGACGGCCTATAGATACCCCCACTATGAAGGGCTTTGAAAGTAAAAATCAGTATGTTTTTTTTATTTTATTTATATGCTGTCCTTCTCCGGAGACTCAGGGCGGCTTACAATGTGTTAAGCAATAGCCTTCATACTTTTGTATATTTTATACAAAGTCAGCTTATTGCCCCCACAAACCGGGTCCTCATTTTATCTACCTTAGAAAGGATGGAAGGCTGAGTCAACCTTGAGCCTGGTGAGAATTGAACTCGCAGTAATTGCGAGTTGGAAGCTAAATACTACTTTTTAACCATAGCATTAGTCTGCTGCACCACTCAGGCTAATGTTGAATTATCTCTAGAAACAAAATGGCAATCAGTGTCTCTCAAGGAGTTTTTAAGTAAGAGCCTTGAAGGGTACTTATAACTATATGAGCCACTATGTCTTTACCATCTGTAGCTTCTAAATGTTCTTCAACTGTAGCTCTCAAATAGTATGCATTGCAGTAATCTACTCAAGGGGTAACTAAAGCGTGAGAACCACCCCTCTCAGGAATGATTACAGTTGGTACACAAGATGGAATTGTGTAAATGCTCACATGATGACAGTTGTTATCTGCTTCTTGAGCAGGAACTGTGACTCCAAAGGCTCCTCAAATGTGAACTAGCACTACCAGGGAAGTACAATTCTGTTCATTAGATTCTGTAGACCCCCAAATCCATAGTTACTCTGCCTTACTGGTACACTGGCATTGAATCTTAATCTGTTTCTCTCTATGTAAATCCAGGAAGTCTCTGGTCATTTCAACTTCAATTGCATGATTTATTTGGCCAAAAATTGAGATGTATAATTGGGTATTATCAGCATGCTGATGAAACCTGTCTCTATGCCCATGCTATGATATTACCCAGCAGCTTCATATAAATATTGAATAGGAGCTGTATAAAAGTTCTACTCTGCTACAAATCCAACCAGAGATCATATATAACATGAATGCTATGAACCTGAGCTGAAAACCTGATTGAAATGGTTCAAAATAACCCATTTCCTTTCTCTTGTGGTTACTCTCCACAACTTTCACTCTAAAGTGGTGGTTGGAGATGGTAATTGCCCAGTATATCTAAATTGGGCATTATTTTCTTGAGGAGGGACATGCTCTCACTTCTTTCAGAGAACAAATGTTCAGAGGAAATCACATGCATCACTTTTTTATCCTTACAATAGCTCTGCTCTAGGAACAAAAAAGAATTTGGAAAAGCCATTTAATCAGTTCATGGAAGGGATTTGTTTTAAGCTTCCTGATTGTAGCTGTCTTTGCTGTAGTCAAATTCTGAATGGAGAGTTTTAGTCACTTTTCTTTGAAATACTTACACTGCTCTAGAGAATTTCTCTTTTATTATTGTATGATAATCAAAGTCTTATTTTTTACGTGGTGCAATTGGGGATATAATTGTCATATATTGCATTATACTCTTATCTTGTTGCATATGTGAATATTTAGTCCACTAGTTCCACATCTTAAAGCTATTGCATTTTATGGCTCCTTAAGGACTAATAGTGAGCTTAGAAAATGGTGTTGATTTTGGAAATTACTGCACAAATGTTAAATGATGAATAAGAAAAAGCACTTCAAATGTAGGCAAACTACATCAATGAAGTCTTTGTACTTAGAACTAATGTAGTTCACCATTGATAAGTTTTCATGTCACTAAATAGAGTTGTAAAAAATCCATTTTGTATTTACATAGGAAAATCTGAGGTATTCTAAAGAGATATTTACACACATAACTGCTTCCCTAGGTTATATATGTGTGTGTGTTTGTTTGAGTGTGTGTGTGTGTGTGTTTAATAGAGGAAGAGAAAATTGATTTCAAACAAAGCCACAAGAGTCCTGTAGCAAACTTAAATAAAATCACACTCATTTGTATTAACCAAAAAAAGGCTAAAATAATTACAAAGCTAAATTACTGAATGCTATTTGCATTCAGGTAACTGCAGGTAGTACTCTGGTACAATGGCAGTTGAGATTGAAATTTTTATTGCTTAGCAATATGATTGTAAAGTGTGAGATCACATAACCATGTTGCTTGGTGACAGCAATTCTAGCGCTCTCAGTTTTGGTGGTAACATGAGGTCCACCCAGGCAAAAGCCTCATGTGATCATGACTTCTTACTTTCTGTGGCTTCCCCATTGACTTTGCAGGAAAAAAATTGGAAATTGTAATCATGTGACTGAGGGGATGCTATGATAGCCAGAACTCCAAGGACTGGTTGTAAGTTCCCCTTGTTCTGCACTGTCATTACTTTGAACATTCACTTAAATGAATAATCTATAACCTGAGGATTACCTGTAACGATGCAATAAAAAATAACATCACAAGACAGAGCTACTATATCAGATTATGCAGAACTGAATGTATATTAAACTGAGCATTACGCCTTTCTCTACTTCCTGTTATGTCCCACCTACTTAACTTTACATCCTTTACTTGAAAAATGTTAAGGATTACTAGTTCCTCGTCAGAGAATAAGGTGAATATTCATTTAGTAGATGTAAAATATCTACTAAGATTGCTTATGGTATTTGGATTCCTTGACTCAAAAGAACAGAAATATTTCTAATGGCTTTTATCCATCCGTCTGTCCATCCATCCATCCATCCATCCATCCTCATCATCTATCTATCCAGGATAAGTTTTCTTATGCTGCAACTCAATCCATCAGATCCAAGTGATGCTGAAGCTCACAAAAATGACTTTTAAGACATTTAGTTAGTTGGAAAAGGTGTTACTAGACTCCCTGGGTTTTTTGCTACCATAAATAACACATTTCTCCTCTTACAAGTCCCTTCATGGATTGTTACCTTATAGTACTAAACATTTGTAAAACACAATAAGCTATAAGCTATACATTTGATGGGAGGTCATAGATAAGGTAGCAGGTCATAGATAAGGTAGCGAAACTTGAAAAGAAAGTGACAACCTGTCCCAGAATGCTGCCAAAAAACCAAATGAACATTCAAAAGTAAGATAATACCAATGTTTGTAAAATGAACTCCCTAAACAGGTAGGCATCCAGTGAGTTATTGGAGAAGAGTAGAAGAAAGGGCAAGGATGAGTAGTACTGCTCTTTTGGTAGCAGGCTTAAAGTTGAAAAGTTTAACTCCGGGTATGTCCAGGAGTAAAAGGAAAACTTAATGCTGCACACAAGAAAGATGCCATTTATTTAGTTAGTCAGTTAGTCAGTCAGTCAGTCATCAAATGTATATTGCTGTCCATCTCATGAAAGAGTGACTTGGCATTGTACAGCAAAACTATGAAATAGTAATATAAAAAACCAATTTTTATACATGAAATATGTGAATCAAGATCAAAGTAAACTTGATTGGATAAGAGCCGGAATACCAAGACTGAACACTGACATTCTGATGCTATAATTGCTATTGACTAGCAGATGGAACTACAGTACACAACCACTTGCATCTTTATTAAGGTTTATCAAGAAAAAGTAGTCTCTATAAGTTAAAAATCCTCTACCAGGATTTGGTTTGGATCAGTGGTGAAATTCAGCTGGTTCTATCCGGATCAGGCGAACCGGTAGTACCGGCGGCGGGAGGCTCCACCTGGACATCATCATGTCCCGTTTTTTACGCTCTGGGCATGCACAGAAGGGTCTGCGCATGCGTGGAGGAGGCACACGTGCTCACATTTACGAACCGGTAGCAAAGGTAAGTAAATTTCACTTTATCCACCTAGTTTGGATAATCCAAGAGAGGACTTAATATATGAGGACTACCTATGCTAATGCATCTCAATAAAGATGAAAATGTTCCCATAGTGACTTCTACTGGTCAGTAGTAATAATAACATCTGTAAAGTCTTTATAAACTCTTTCATAAGTGGGAAGAGTCAAGTCTTTTAGCATGAGGCCCAGACACATAAGAACAGTAAACTCCCTAATCTGACAGTATATAAGGAAGGAAATCTATTGTAATATCTATTGACATTCCAGGAATTATTAGACCAAATGGACTGGAATTGATTCAAAGCAGATCTGTTGATTAAAAAATCATAAAATAAATAGTGTAGCAATCAGTGACTGAATATCTTCTTATTTAACCTAAAAGATGCCTCTACCCATGAACATCAGACCCGCAACAAAATTTAATTGGCAATATGGTATTCAAGCAAAAATGGAGAGGCATTATTAAGTCAACAAAAACATGAACATCTTGAAAAAATACAGCTTAAACTAAAAAACATCTGACCAACAAGATATATTCTTAGCAATAGTCCATGTGGTTATATGGTAAATGACCATAAAGAATAGATTTAACTGACTGAATCTGACAAATGGAATTCATGAAGCATAGAAAGCTGATGTGATATAAACAAAAGACAACATAAATACACAGAACTACATAAAACAAAATACAAATTGGTATGTATGAAGATTTCATAACAGAAGTAGAGCTAGACACTGGAAAGTGAAGTCAAATAGAACTAGAAAATATTGCTAAGAATGAATATGGTTGGGAATAGTGTTAGCAACAGGAAATATTATATTTTAATAGTAACATATGACCCAATGTCTCAGTTCAGGTTAGAAAAATTATAATAATAAAACATAAAAAAAACCAATTTCTATTCTGATTCCATGGTGTTGGCTTATGTTCATAAAATTGGAACTAATTTTTTCTAGTGTGCAGAAACTATTAATTATTTAATCTTTATTCACTAAAATTTTCAAAGTTACTGATGCTTCTTACTTTATCTCATGATGCTTTAATTATTTAGCCATTGTAAAAGCAAATACTGCAGTCCTCATTGTTATATGTACACTCATCTGGAAGTGCTACTTAAGTATCTGCATGAAGCAGATTTATTTTAGGGAATCGGTTGGCACAAAGATTTTCTATTTCCTTCCGCATCTTATATCTTGTGTAATGAATTTAGAATTATTTCTATGTTCCATGATAATCAGGAATACTTGATTTCCTGAAGAAGAGATTTTTGCAAAACCTGGAGCAAATCTCATCGGACATGAGGGTTTCTCATCAAGATTAAGGCCTACATTGTGATGATGTGGGGGCAGTATTGGGGATCTTTACATTAGAGGTTTTAAACAAGCATATGTGTTCCAGGAGTCCCAAAATGAATCTATAATTAATAACTGGTCAAATTATTTATTAAGTAATCTTTGAAATTAAAGTAAAAAGTCAATTCAAATAAAGTGGCTGACAGTTTATGGGGAATATAGTACAAACTTCTAAAACCAATAAACATTCAAATAACAAACAGTAATAATTTGAGAGAGAGAGGCAAAGATTTCAGAGAGTGGCATATTTATTTTAATGAGAAAAAAGCAGGATCTTCAGGGAGTAACATATTTAATTTAGAGCTTGGAGAGCAACAAACTGAATTCAAGAGAAAAATTGGCCTGGAGTCCAAAGAGTAGCATACTGAGTGCAGAATGAGATAAAAGCATGGACAGTAGTAGGTTTCAAATTTTTTTACTACTGGGTGTGGCTTGGTGGGTGTGACAGTGGAGGATACTACAAAATCCCCATTCCCTTCCCACTCTTGGGGAAGGTTATTTCAAAATCCCCATTCTCTCCCCATCCCACTAACCTGCCCTGGGAAGGAATCAAACTCCCCCCTTTTCATTTCCCCAAATAAAATATTATTCATAAGAAAAGGCTCCAAGAAAAACAAGGAAAAATCAAGCTGCTAACAAAGGAACCTGCCTGAGGATCATTCCACATTCCTGCCAGGTGCATAAAGGAAACTTTGTAAGAGGAAAACAGCTACCGGTGCTTCGAGATAATAGAAAGTGGAAGCCGGAAGTTCAGCTCCATTTACAAGCAGGCAGAAAACTCATTCAAGACAGGATAGTTCACAATGGAAATCACCCAAACCATTTTAGAAACATACAGCCCATGTTGCACAAACCCCAAAACTTCAAAAATATGCAACATTATAAGAATCCCTCCTCTTATCCAGTTTGTTGTTCAGCTGACCCAGAAACGAACTGCTGAATGTCACTTCGCTTCTGCAAGTAAAAACCTCCTTCCAGCAGCTGCTTCTTGGCTTGTCAATTTAAAGTGGCTGCGTCTTGGGTTTCCCCCCCTCTTCTTTGCCAAGTGATCTCCTGGCTGAAAAGCAAGCCCTATTTTTTTCCTTCTAGCTGATCAGCTGAGAGACTCGGAGGCAGCGAATAGATTGGGGGCGGGGCCAGGCAGAGATGGTATTTACCGGTTCTCCGAACTACTCAAACTTTCCACTACCGGTTTGTAAGAACGGGTCAGAACTGGCTGAAACCCATCTCTGATATAAGAAAATGGCATGGGAAATGATTGATGAATTATGTGCCATTAGCTCTTAACAACTATATAAAGATAATCTTCGATATACAACCAAAATTGGGAACAGAATTTCCATTACTAAGTGATGCGGTTGTTAAGCAAGACATTAAATGATAGAAATGCTTAACAGCAATCCTGACACTTGCTGTTGCCATCATTAACTGACAATCACGAGACGTTAAGCAAGTACCCACCCCAATCCAAGCCATTCTCAGCTTAGTCCTTCCCAGACCCAAGTCTCAGTAAGGTAAGGGACTGCCTTCCACTGCCCCCACCCATGTATCTCCCTCCTGTCTGCAATTTGGCTCCCTGCCTCCCTTGGCTCATGCAGTGCCAAGATGTCCAGACCCAACCCAGGGCACTGCAAAAAGCAGAAGCAAGCAAGAAGCAGTGCCAGATCCATGGCCGTTTAGGAAGCCCAGCTCAGTACATGTTGTGGCCGGCCAGCGGCCAGCAGAGCTGGCAGCAGAGTCGGACAGTAAGGAGGGTTGGGGAGGAATGTGGGCCAGTCCTGGAGTCTGGGGAAGGCTTGGATGAGGGCTCCGAGTCGGAGGCACAGAGAGGGCCAAGGCCATCTGGTAGTTCTTTGCTGCCTCCGGAGTCTGACATCAGCGAGGCAGAAGAACAGCTTGAGACTGTTCCCAGTGCGTGCATGCACAGGCCTGCCAGAAGACAGGAACAATTAAGAAAACGGTTGACTTGGGAGTAAGGCTTGGAGATGATTGGCCCCTCCCATAAGACACAAAAGAGAAGCGAACTGGGACGTGAGCTTTTGCAGGAAGCAATTAGTTCATCTGATCGGTAACAGCTCTGGAAAAGCTCTATTTGACTCTGTGCTAAGTTTGGCCTTGCCCTGCGTTTGGCAATTCTCTGGTAGCAATCCAAGGCAGATAAGGTGTGTGTTTGTAAACACTACCCTGATAGACTGTTTGAGAAGTCTTTCAGACTGGGAATGAATAATTCACAGCCATTTGAATTAAAGTGGTTTGCTGGGACTAAGTTTGTGCTGTTTACTTTCTAAGGAAGCCTAGGTCAGAACAGTGCAGGGCAAAAGGACTTCTTGGGGCGAAGGGCAAGGCTGAGCATGCCTAGTCAGTAGCGGGAGCAGGAAGATGTTAAATTCAGCTGGAGCAATGGAGTGCAGACTGGCAGGGGCAAAAAAGCATAGATGGAGGAGGTATGTGGGAGGGTGTTGAAGTGGGATGCATACCCACTTAACAATCGAAGATTCTCAGTTGTTGATAACAGTGTTGGGATTGCTGTCGCTAAGTATCTTGGTCATGTGATATCTCATAACTCTATTGCTTAGCAATGGAAATTCTTGTCCCAGCTGTGGTTGTAAATCGAGGATTACCTTTTTATAGGTAAGAGCTGATGGCACATAATCCACCAATCATTTCCCATACCCTCATTTCCCATGCCATTTTCTTACATCCATGCTTTTATCTCATTTTGCACTCAGTGTGTTACTGTTTGGACTCCAGGCCATTTTCTTCTTGAATTCAGTTTGTTGCTCTCCAAACTCTGAATTAAATATGTTACTCCCTGAAGCTCCTGCTTTTTTCTATTAAAATAAATATGCTTCTTTCTGAAATCTTTGCCTCTCTCTCAAATTATTACTGTAAGTTATTCAAGTGTTTGAATGTTGGTTTTAGATATTTGCACTATATTCCTGCTTATTTGATTGCCTTTCTACTTTAATTTCAAAGATTACTTAATAAATGGTTTGACCAGTTATTAATTATAGGTTCATTTTGGGACCTCTGGAACCATATGCTTGTTTAATAACCTCTAATGTAAAGATTCCCTCTACTGCCACATTATCATCACAAAATAGACATTAATCTTGGGTTTTGATGAGAATCCTCATGTGTCTGATGAGATTTACTCCCAGCTTTTTCAAACATCACTTTAAGGATCTTTTCTGCTACTCTATTTCCCAGAATTTCTCAGTAATTTAAGTATTCCTCATTATCATCATGTATAAAAATAACTATAAATTCATTGCTGAGAATAATGCAGCAATATGTATCATTATGGCAGAGATTTTATGATATTTTACAATAACACTTTATAGATTTTATTATAGTAGTGAATTTATTAGCAAACCAGTGACTGTTGAAAAGTAAAAAAAGGATAAAAACATGATCTCTATATATAATTGAGTTCTCATTGATTACGTTGCGGATAAAGAGCAGGTAGCTACATACTTTATCTTTTTTAATGTTTTAGTTTCATTACATTTTCTGTTGTTTTATGTATCATAAAGAATTATGGTCGATTATGACAAATAACATTTGATTTTATATGCATACTTTCAAGCTGTCTCCTTAGAATGTGGATGCAAATCTAATTTTGCTTCACTATTGCACAATCTCTGATTATTTAAAACCAGGAGGGGAACTAATAAATTCTTGGCTTTGGGGAAAAAAACATGATTGTATAAGTGCAATCTTGGACTTGATTTTTTAACTTTAGTATTGATTTTGGTTTAGTACTTTAGAATGTGTTCATGTGTGTGAACAGCTCCTGCAATTAACCAGAATGGTAGTGCTGACTGAAAATGTCAGAGTTGTAATTCTTGACATCTGCCGGGCACACACTTTGGTTTTGGAAAAAGCTGCACTAAATCATAAACTATGTATTACAAATTGCAGGGGAAACTCTGCATGTAATATTGATGACTAGATAGTTGATTTGCATTTCTAGGTATCATGACCATTGATCACTGACTTTATTTAAATATAATTTTGTTTATATGTTACTTAGATTTAATATATACAAGTGGAAATTTTAGTCAAAGCATCAGACTAGAAACCAGGAGACTGTAAGTTCTAGTCTCACCTTAGGCACAAATCCAGTTAAGTGACCTTGGTTGAGTCACTTTCTTTCAGCCTTGAGAAAGAGGTAATGGCTAACCACTTCAGAAAAACCTTGTCAAGAAGGGAGTAAGGAAATCCAGGTAATCTCTGAGAGTTGGACATGATTGAACAGACGAAAAAGCAAGGGAAATTGTACTTTTCATTCTATTTTTATTTTTGAAAATAAAAAAGAAAGATGAATTATAGCAGTTTCATTACAATATGTTGGAGAGGTTATGTCAAGCGAGGTGCTGCCCATTCTGTCAATTTGTTAGAATTTTATCATTTTCTCTACATTTAAATTACATTTTGAGTCTGGTCTACTATAACTTCGTTACCGAACTAACTGAAAATTCAGCATTATAATTGGCTAGTCTCTTGCCCTTAAATCTTATCATACAACAGATATTGACATGACTGATGTTTAATGAGCTGTAATTGCCATTCATTACATATAAGACCTGGTGAATGATTCTGTAGAGGTAACAGCTAGGGCTTTTCATTGTAACTGAGAAAGGAATAATTTATTTTTGTGGGGGAAGAAAGGCCAAAAAAGGCCAAACACATTTTATTTAAATGCCTAGGTGCAGATGATTTGTGTTGCTCTTAACAAAGAGATAAAGTTGATTTGTAAATGAGCTTGAGCAAAAGCATCACCGTATACATGGGGTGGAATTGGTAAGGACATTTTTGAATACCTCTAAAAACTAGGGAAAAGTAGGGAAAAGCACTAAAAACAAAATTGGGAAAGGAGTCCGGCAAGGCTGTATACTGTTGCCCTGCCTATTTAATTTATATGCAGAGCACATCATGAGAAAGGCAAGGCTAGCTGAATCAAAAATTGGAATTAAGATTGCCGGGAGAAATATCAACAACCTCAGATATGCAGATAATACCACTCTAATGGCAAAAAGCAAAGAAGAACCAAAGAGCCTCTTGATGTGGGTGAAGAAGGAGAGTGCAAAAATTGGCTTGAAACGCAACATTAACAAAACTAAGATCATGGCATCTGACCCCCTCAATTCCTGGCAAATAGATGGGGAAGAAATGGAGGTAGTGACGGATTTTATTTTCCTGGGCTCCAAGATCACAGCCCCTTCCCTTGCTCCTGGGGAGGAAAGCTATGGCAAATCTAGACAGCATTCTAAAAAGCAGAGGCATCACCCTGCAACAAAAGTGTGTATAGTCAAGGCTATGGTTTTCTCAGTTGCAATGTATGGCTGTGAAAGTTGGACCATAAGAAAGGCTGAGCGTCAAAGAATTGAGACCTTTGAACTATAGTGCTGGAGAAGACTGCTGGGAGTCCCCTGGACTGCAAGGCAATCAAATTGGTCAGTCCTAGAGAAGATCAACTCTGACTGGTCTTTAGAAAGCCAGATCCTAAAGATGAAACTCAAATACTTGGCCATCTAATGAGAAGGAAGGACTCACTGGAGAAGAGCCTAATGCTGGGAAAGATTGAGGGTAAAAGAAGAAGGGGACAACAGAGAATAAGGTGGATGGATGGCGTAACTGAAGCAGTAGGTGTGAGCTTAAATGGACTTCAGAGGATGGTAGAGGACAGGAAGGCCTGGAGGAATGTTGTCCATGGGGTCGCAATGGGTCGGATACGACTTTGTAACTAATAACAATAAAAACAAAAACTAGGCATTTATAGTACCTTACTAGAAAACAAAGCTATTTGGGAATGCTGAATGATACATTAGTCATTGTAATATTAGATTGACTGGCATGGCTGCCTTAATTTTAATGGTATTACAAGATACTGGAAAGGTCACACAGCGTTATTAGTCCTAAATGACATGCAGTTAGCTCTGCAGCACTTTTGCAGTGTGGTAGTTCTGCCTCCTCTTCTATTGTTTATCCCTCACTACTTCTTGAAAGATAAGGCTTTTCAATTTGAGTCAGTTAGGCTGAAGCTTTCTGGAAGAAAGAAATGCTAAGAGTAGTAAAAAAGCCCACTTTGCATAATTGGTTGAGTCAGTTTGTAGAAATGTTTTCTTCAAGCATCTTTCTGTTAGTTTCTGTGAGGAATTTAAACATTTAGTGTACTGCATTCTGTAGCTAGTGCTTCTCTCTGCAGTTGTAATGTTTCTACTGTGTATAATAGGGGATTTTACTTTGAAGGTAACCATGCTCATTAACTAAAGACAGGAGAAAAGAAAGAAGAATTTTCTTGCTTTAAATGAGTTTCTGTTAAATTTTATGGCAGATACCATCAAATAGTCATGGGCAAGATAATTTTAATGTTGCGATTTTAGAAGAAGTGTAGATACTATTCATAATGTTACATGGTGTTAGACTCAAGTGGCATTCCTTGAATACTTTCAGTTGAAGTGTTTCGTATTATAATCCTTACTTTATTAAAAAAAAATTGGAGGTCCAGGAAAAGTCACTACCGCATATAGTTCTTATATGTTTATCCACTGTTTTTTTAAACAAGGAAAAATATATATCCCCCAGAGATACGCATGATACCTGACCTCCGGGCTTTCCGACGAGCCCTGAAAACACATTTATTTCATCTAGCCGGCCTGGCTTGACCCTATTGTTTCGGTTTTAAATTATAAATTGGTTTTAACTTGGTTGTTTTAAATTGTGGGCCAAAACTATTTAATTATTTTAAATTGTTTTTTAATTTTGTATGCTCTATTTTATTTTGGCTGTTCACCGCCCTGAGTCCAGCTGGAGAAGGGCGGTATACAAATTAAATAAATAAATAAATAAATAAATAAATATATATTTTTTAAGCAAGTGTGCCTATTGAACTTAGTATTGATAAAGTCAAGGCTTAATCCACTCATTTCAAAGAAGTTACTTCTTATTCAAAATTGATGTTGCTTCTTGAGATGTTTTCTGTTTCATGATAAATAAATAAGTCAATATGAAGAGAATATCAATTCTGTTAAAATATCACGTACAATCTATCTTTCAGAAAAAAAATAAAGGTAAAATGTACTCGAATCAAATTTGACACTTGGGCATTTCATCCATGCAGCTTTCTTGGCAATATTATTGATGTTATTGGCCACTGGCTTTTTCAGAAATGCTTTTCTTCTTAGTCCAGACAACTTCCTGGACTTCCTAAATCGTCTGTCTAGTTTGTCCTCCCATAAAGTGACCCTGCAGGCTTAGGAAATCAGGCAAGATCAATAGATGTGGCCACCTGCACAATTCTCAGAAATAAGAAGAAATATAGCTTAGCCTGGTTCTGAATATATTAATAATATGATTAATTTCTTTTCTTTATAGGTGCTTTTGCTTGCAAGATGGTGCCATTTGTGCAATCTACTGCAATAGTTACTGAGATACTTACAATGACTTGTATTGCTCTAGAAAGGCATAATGGCATTGTTCACCCTCTAAAAATGAAATGGCAGTATACCCACAGAAGAGCATATACAGTGTTGGGTAAGATCCCATACAATTTTATTACTTGTTTTTAACTTTTCTTTCTTTTCTTTAAAGAACATCAGAATACTCATATAATTGAAAAAAGAAAGAAAAAGAAAGAAAAAGAAAGAAAGAAAGAAAGCAAATTATTAAACTCACACAAATTAGAGTAACAATGGTCTGCAAAGCTGAGTGTTTTCATTACCTTGGCTGCTCATTTTTGTGAAAATGAAAGCTCTTGAGTTCCTTAACCAAAGCTCCTTTGGAAAGGCATTTATCTGCATCTTCTATCACATTAATTCTGAAAACATACCTTATTCCTAGTATACAGTGGTGATAATATTGTGTAAAGATGAGAAGAGGAAGAAAAATGTCTAATGATTTTATTTAAATACTTTACTGTAATTCAGTATTTCTAGATTATTTCACTTCTTGAAATAATTCTAAATCTCATTCAGACATTCTGGCTAAGTCGCAGCAATGACATTTTGCCCATGCTGTCATCTCTAATTTCTCAGTCTTCAAGCAACAGTTAATCTTGCTTTATCAGGTTCCCATGTGCTAAAATTACTTTCATGTTTAGATTAATAGAAATAGAAATCCACTGTAATCAACCTAGGAAGTGATAAGTGATTGACAAGGAGCTGATTTATACAGGGATTTGGTATGGGGGCTAATGGATATAATTTTCTTCTGACTTTTTAGAAGTATTTCCTATTTCTGATAATGACTGGGCTGGTAGTGCAAGTACAGAATGAATAATATTCATCCACAATTAAGTAACAAGTAAAAGTATTTGCATTCCAAAGAGTTTGGACTACATGAGCATTCTTGAAAGTGCTATCAAGATACTTATCTTAAATAGAACTTAGCTAGAATGACTTTTATTTTTTAATGAATGGGGAATGGAGAAATATAGTAATTAGAATATCCATCTGAACAGTACTATTTTTCTTCCCCAAATATTGGTCTTAAAAAAGTAGATAAAATCTTTAGGATTCTGTAATTAACCCTTCTATAAATAAAGGTCATTACTTTGAATCTTCTGAGAGTAGATCAAAAAAGTTGTATTTCACCTCTCACTTTTATCATGTTTCACAAACTGGTTAATCTTAAAAACAACTACCAAATGCCAATAACCCATATATTACATTATTTTATTTTTATTTTCTCTGTTGTTTTTCTTAAATCACCAACAACTGTTTACTTTTAGGCATTGTTTGGCTGTTGGCTGCTGCTGTTGGTTCACCAATGTGGCATGTACAAAGAGTGGAGGTATGGTTATGTTGTATGTTGGCATTTATTCAGGATTGTAATTTGGGATGTTTTTGTATAATATGTTCAGGAGCTGAATATAATCTATAATGGAAAAATGTAAGAATCACATTTCATGTCTGCAGAGTTTGATAAATGTCAAATAGTAGAGCAATTGAAACTCTACCTTTATAAAAAAATATACATCACTTGTGCAACACTCATAAAACTGGACTGAGCTTTGATCTCAGCATTGCAGCCATCATCTTGACTTTTCTGACTATATGCTGCAGATATTCCTGCTCTGTAGCATATAGTTAGAAGTAGCATTTATGATAATTATGCACTGAATTGCTGCAGTATAAATCAAGTCAGTTGACGTAAATCATTGTATCACATAGACAAATTTAATAGGATCGGAAATATACAATTGTTTAGGAATTGTCTCATTTAGTGACCATTTGCAGTTATGGTGATTAAAAAAGTAACTTTACTACCATTTTTCATATTTATGACCTTCACAGTTCTGTAAAGCAAAGTAAAGTTGAAGTCATATCATGAGCACAGTTGTGGTTTCACTTAGTAAATGCTTGCTGATCCCAATTGTGGTTGCTAAATGAGGACTAACTCAAATATATACAGATTGTACACACAGTGAAAAAGCCATGTTTTTGGTCATAAAATCACAGTTTTCTGCAGATAAAACTCCTAGTAGCCAGGTTTACTTATTGAGTATAAAATGGATGAGATGTATGCTAGAGTATCGGCCCATTCCCTGGTGCTTTATTGATATGAATAGATAAGTAGTCCAAGCTTGGATGACTTAATACGAGATCCACATTTGAAGTTATAGTTTCCTATAGCTGAACATTCCATCTTTTGATATTTTTTTCTTACAGATAATATATTGAAAAAGGAATCTGTATTAACATCTGCTTAATGTCTTGCAGAATAAATATGACTTCCTTTATGAAAAGAAATACGTTTGCTGCTTGGAAGAATGGCCAAGTCCTGTCCACCAAAAAATTTATGCCACTTTCATTTTGGTCATTCTTTTCGTTCTCCCATTGATGCTAATGCTATTGCTTTATAGCAAGATTGGTTATGAGCTCTGGATTAAGAAAAGAGTTGGAGATGCTTCTGTTCTCAGGAGCATTCATGCGAGTGAGATGTCTAAAATTTCTCGGTTGGTATATATAATTTTATCTTTATGTTTGCTATGTTCAAAAAGGTTGTTATATTGCTTCCTGTAATTTTAATATAATTTTATATTACTTCTTACAAATTAATCTTTTCCTATTTCCTAGAATTCCATAAAAACAACAGTGAACTTAAGGACATTGATTGTTTGCTAAACAAGTTTTTCCTAAAGTCTATTTTTAGGAATTCATTTTTTGAATGAAGCTTTATAGAATTGAACTACATGTAATTAATAAATATACCTGGAAAGTGACAAGGCATAATTAAATATGAAGAGGAAGAGCACTCCAATAAAGCACTGAGGGATTCTTATGTTTGCTATTTGCAGTGTCCTTTATATTATGATGTTCTTTTATATTATTATGCTCACTCCAACTTAAAGAGTTGAAGAGTTGCAAGTCAGAATTTTGGGAAAGAGGGAGGGAAAGAATATGGGTTGGGCTATAGGTATTGGTATTAAAGTAAAAATCAAATCATTCCAGTTCAGAGCTCCAGAGAGATGGCCTTCAAAAATGTTTTCAGAGTCCATAAAACCTTATAATACATTGTGTAAATTCTACTTTCAAACTAAATTATAGCTTGAATAAGCTATGATGACTGGGCTCATGCACTGTGTGGCCCCTTAAATTATAATTTACAAAACACAGTGTCTGGGTTCATACAAAAGTCAAAACATTGCCCGACAAACTGTTTTATGACTTAATATGTGCATCCATCTCTTAATTTTTTTTATTCTTCATTTTAAAATGGGAGGGGGTTTTGTTTTTTGTTTTCCTCCATTAAATTATCCTGTACAACTGTATCCTCAATACTGTCTTTTAAGAACATCCTGTAGACCAGGTTATATCCATTACCAGCCTGTTGTTCTATAAGATTCAGTGGAGAGGGCTTTCTCCTTGTTCCAGTAGTGACATAGCATGACTGGTGAAAACAGATCAAGGGTGGTTTACAACATCAGCATATTGCCCACAGTAATCTGGGTCCTCATTTTATCGATCTCAGAAGGATGGAAGACTGAGTCAACCTTGAGCCGGTGAGACTCGAACTGCCAAACTGCTGGCAACCGGCAGTCAGAGAATTAGCCTGTAGTACTGCATTCTAACCACTGTGCCACCACAGCTTTAAAATCATACCTTTAAATTATTTTAATTTTGGATTTCCATATTGCCTGCCTTGCTGTATAGAGAATGTTTTCAAGAAGGACAGGATATAATTTATTTTAAAAATAAAATGTTAAACATTTAATTAGATATATGAAAATTGGATGTTCTGAGATCTAGTTTTTCCTCATACAAATTATTTGTATTGCCTCCTTATCAAAGTGATTTTGATCAACAGTCCAAACTATTTCTCTTTTCAGAAAGAAGAAGCGAGCAATCGTGATGATGGTGACTGTTGTGGTTTTGTTTGCTATTTGTTGGACACCCTTCCATGTAATGCACATGTTAATAGAATACAGTGAGTAGTTTGTTTTTATTAAATAGAGAGGAGGGTTGTTTTGCTTAAAGAAAGTAAACAAGATAATATATTAAACTACACCAGAATATTGGATTTTATATATGCTATTATAATAAAAATATTCCAATAAAGACAATTTTTCATGTTTACTGGGATGTATGAGTGAAGCTTAATCAAGTTAATAAATATGTAGTCCCCTGCAATCTATTTGCCAGGCCTGGAAGCCGCCTTAAAAGCCTTTTATTTATACATGAAAGCTATTTACATTTGAGTACATTGCAGTTATTTATATCTGTTATTCTTTATGCCTTGTCTTTTATATCATACTGAGTATATACATTTCCCTCTTATCCCCTTCCTTGCAAAGTTGAATTACAGTGCATTTTGAGAGTCCATTGAGAATGGCCCATACAAATAAATGACTTTTGTAATTCAGTCTGATTATGAAGTGAGTTTTATAGATTCACCCAAGAGCTTTTTTTTTTACTTCTCATCATTATAAACTTTCTTCAACAATCAGGGTTTTTAAAAGAAAAACTATCCCAGAATTGTTCATATACAATTCTGAATTGCACTATGATTCCGGCCTTTGAAAGTAATAATAAAGCCGAAGGGATCAGAGTTTTTGTGTTCTGTTTACTTAATTGGGTTCCTGCCCACCCATAGAAAAGCAGTACAATTTGACATATATATTTATTTTACTTTAATGTCCTATCTTTACATGGTTAAAGCTTTTTTATCCATCTGCTAATAAAGAAGAAAACAATATGTATATATCTATACACATACAGAATATGGAAAGTTGCCTGAGATATTTCTACCAAATAATAGTGAATGCATATGATTCATACTGTTGCTGCTTTCAGGATACCACAAAATATTTTTTTTAAAAAAGATTAGTGAACTATTGTATATGGCAATCATACTTTAATATTGTTAATTAAATTAATATTTTAAGTTAATTAAAGTTATTAAGTTAATTAAATTAATAATATTAATTAAGAAATTGGAAGACCATGAGTTCTATTTTTTTCATCAAGTTTTTATTTTTTTAAAAATTTATACATATCATTTGATTAAATTAATATATACACATATATACTCGAGTATAAGCCGACCTGAATATAAGCTGAGGCACCTAATTTTACCACAAAAAACTGGGAAAACTTATTGACTCGAGTATAAGCCTAGGGTGGAAAATGCAGCAGCTACTGGTAAATTTCAAAATAAAAATAGATACCAATAAAATTACATTAATTGAGCTATCAGTAGGTTAAATGTCTTTGATTTCAAAGAAAAACAGTAAATTAGCTCTGTAAGTGGAAAAGAGGATCAACAAAAACAATATGGTATCAACAATAACTTTAAAAGTACTGTATATGAGTTGGGTAGCTATATAAATTTGTTTAATAAATACAATGGGAAAGGTCTTCGGGGATTCCAGAATTTACATGGCACTAATTGGATTAGTGGACCCTCCCCATGCCCCATTTTACCTTTAGCAAGCTTCCCTGCAGCCAAAACGGTTGCAGGAAAAAAAGGCATTTTTTCCTCACTCGAGTATAAGCCGAGGGGGGCTTTTTTCAGCATAAAAAATGTGCTGAAAAACTTGGCTTATACTCGAGTATATACGGTAATTATAAACCAGCATTTAATTTCCTGTTGACAAATGCCTAACAATATGAAAATTTTACAAGGCAATACTTGATGTTTACTTTTATGCTTTCCTTTCTAGTGCAAGAATTTAGTCATAAATAGTGGAAAATTAATAGTACAGTTTTATAATATAAATGAAATAAATAATGTAGGTACGATATTAGACTTTTTCTATCTAAGAGGGCAAGTTTGGTGCAGTTGTTAAGGTATTAATTAAGAAACTGGAAGACCATGAGTTCTATTTTTGTTTTCATCAAGTCTTTATTTTTTAAAAAATGTATACATATCATTATGTGGATGGTGTGGTGTTTGAGTATCATACATTTCAATACAGATAAACATATTCATAATTATTACATTCCATTTTCCTTATTCCATATTATTTACCCCAATCTTTTACACAAAAATTTTATTTTCATATAAATATTAACAAGTATGCAATAACATCTAAACCGATATGCTTTAACATCCACCGTATTATCTTTCGTTATAATTTCAATAGTATAACCCTCAAGTAGAAAAAATACGAAATTATCTGTCTGTTTTCTCCTGTACATCATATTTCCCAATTTTACAACAACAATCCGTCTCCTTTCCTCTTCTTTTTCCTCCCTCTCTTCCCTTCTCCCTTATCTTTCTTTCTACTTCCCTCCTCCTCTTTTTCCCTCTACTTCCCTCTCTACTTCTCTGCTTCTCCTCTCCCCTATTCCGCCCCTCTCTTCTTCTCCACTTCCCTCTCCTTCCCTTTCTACTCTTCTCCTCCCCTCCACTTCTCTCTGTCCTTTCCCCTCTCTACCCTTACTCTTTCTCCCCTCCTCTCCTACTCCCTTCCACTCCGCTCCACTTCCCTCTCTCTTTTCGTTGTTCTGTATAATATTCCCAATACTTACAGGATATGGTATATTTTCCAATTAATATCTCTTTCAACTATAACTATACAACTTCTTAAAGTTACATGCAAAAATAAAAGAAACAGACTTAATCACTTAAACGTATTATTGATAATAATAATAATAATATATTGATTAATCATATTAATAATTTTACACACATAATCATATATATTGTAGTTGCATATATATTGTAGTTGCATATATATTGTAGTTGCATATATATATGCAACTACAATATTATTCTTTTAATACTAACATCACTTAATTGATCAAAAAGCATACCGTCTGAATACCAGTTTCTTACATCCTAACATTTCAAGCTTACCACCATTTTCATTCTTTGTGTCTATTTTTCATGTTTGTTTTCCTAACTTATTTGACTTTATGATACATTGCTTTACACCCTTCCTTTTTAAATTTCCACTAATATCCCCCCCAGATTATTATATTCAAGGACATGACACTCTGTTTTGTTATTCATATTCCCCTTATTTAACTCTTCCTCTCTGTATATTTTAAAGTTTGTTAATACATATAAATATATCTACTTTCACATTACCTACACAATAGTAATATTTTATACACTTTTAATAACACCATCATTCAACCTCTTATTTCCAATTAATAATGAATTCTCATTCATAATTTTCCAGTTTCATATCTGTTTGTGATAATGTTTTTCCTAATATTTATTTATATTAAATACCAACTAATTGTCCAGCCTATATCATTCTAATATTAATACAATTATTAACATATAATTATGACATATCTATAACTCTTTTTCTCTCCTTAACCATTGTCTCTTATCCACATCCCCTCCTTTAGTACTACATTTTTTTGACTTGTCTCCCCTGTTTTCCTCTTAAGTCTTTTATTCCATCTACTTCGAAGTTTATATACTGAATCCATAATTTAATTTTTTCTCCTTGCCCTGTCTTTTCCCACTGTTTAATTTGAAAGCTTCTATTCTAAATCTATCGTTTCCCTCCAAACTTCTTCCCGTTCCTCCCATTTATTTTTAAAATCTTTTAAGATGGTTTCCCCCTGTTTTAATTCCTCAATTCTTATTAATTTTAATAGTGTCGCCTCCTTGTTATCTTCTTTTTGCTGTTTTCTCAGTTCTAATTCCCCTTCTGTTCCAGCTGATGATTCCATTCTTTCCTTCTTGTCCTGGTCTTTGCTCCTTGTCTCTTGTATACAATTTTCCTGTCTTCTATCTATACGATCACATATTTCCACCATGGCCTTATGTAGTTCCAGGATAAGGTCCTTAATGTCCTTAATGTTTTGAATCATTAACTCCATTCCGTTTGAGTCTTCACAATCGTCAATTCAGAAACCAAACTTCCAAGTCAAATTTAAATATCTCATCAATGTTCAATCAAATCAGTTAGTTACTTTAGGAATCCTCCACTCCTCAAGTCGTTTTTGTATATCCAATAGTATTTAGAGGTCCCCAGATGCAAATTCTTTTTAAATATTCCGGTCTCCAGTGGTTAGAAGGTAAATATGTATAGTTCAACAGTTATTTCCCTTCATTTCAATATTTGCTCCCAAACTGCAAAAATTCACTGTCATCAGCAGAGGGCACTCTTTACTTCACTCTGCTGCCTCTGCTTTTATTTTGACTCTGCTGTCACTCTGCTTTTATTTTGACAAATCTAATTTATTTCTCTTGCTTAGTTTAACTTATAACTCCGTTACTTATGACAAATTATTTGAAGAAAAGGTAGGTTTATAGTTCCAGCATCTTAATATGCCTTCTTAATATCACACCTTTTGTTTTGGGGATTCTATTTCCAGCTTGATTTTCTTTTTAAGCAAATATTTACTTCTTTAAATTTCCAATATGCTTTTTCACAATAGTTACACGCCGCTGTAACAAATTGTTCTAAAAGGTATTCCCCTTAAATTTTTTTGGGAGTCCGGTTTCAACTGCAAATCTTTTCTTACCCAGACAACACATCATTCACTGTTTCTCTCCTCCTGCACAAACTTATTGTTTCTGGATGTTCCCTGGCTTTATGGCTGCCATATTAACTGCCGCTGCTCCTAGTCTTCGGATGAGGGAGTTTTCCGAGTCAGGGAGGGAAGATGCGGCTCCCCTCAACCTACAAGGCAGTCCCCCTTTGCTTCACCACCCCTACAGGGTGATATGGCTTCAATAGGAAGCCGCCTACAGGGAGAGCTCGGAACAGACCCATGGAGGTTGCAGATCTCGCTTCCAAAGGTGCTGAAAGTTCAACTGGAAGCTGAAGACCATGAGTTCTAGTCCTGCCTTAGGAATAAAGCTAATTGGGTGACCTTGGCCAGTCAGTCTCTGTTAACCTTAGCAAGGAGACAATGGCAAACTACTTCTGAAAAAATCTTGCCAAGAAAACTGTAAGGATTTGTTCAATCTCCGGGAACCAAAAATTTACTTGAAAGCACACAAACACACAAAAGAAGGTATAGGCTTGTGTGTTTGTAAGGCATGAGCCAGTTTATTAGTCATCAGCTTATTAAGTTATTCACTATAAATTATGTATATAGCAGATAAAATTTTAATAGTGTTAGGATTCTATATGGTGTATATAATGTTAGAACCAGTTGTCCAG
>WNWU01000007.1:11778854-11801284 GCA_012654045.1 Ptyas mucosa | reverse complement strand
GTGCAGTTACTCTGCTGGTTGGTAAAACAACATCAATATCCTTAACAAATAGCACGCTTCTTAATGAATTTCTTGAACATGTCTTATAATTAGCTTAGTATAAATTTCATTCTGGAATAATTGGATTTTTATTTCTACTTAACTTGTTCAGATAAATAATGAGATAAATGATTGAATAGATAATTAATGTATACAATTGAAGAGATGCTTAAACATATTTTTCTCTGTGTAGGTAATTTTGAAAGAGAATATGATGATGTCACTATTAAGATGATATTTGGAATTGTCCAGGTAATTGGATTTGCTAATTCCATTTGCAATCCAATTGTATATGCCTTTATGAATGAGAACTTCAAGAAGAACTTCCTCTCTGCAATTTGCTTTTGCATTATGAAAGAAAACTTGTCTCCATTCAGACAGCATAAAAACTTGAAAGTCACAACGATGCATCATGAGGCAGGAACCTGTAGAAGAGAGCTGGTCTCCCTAGAAGAGACTAGAAGAGGAGCATTCAGTGAAGGGAACATTGAAGTAAAATTCTGTGATCGATCCTTTCCTATGAAGACCTCTAGAAGACACCTGGCTTTGTTCTCATCAGAATTCACTGGGCACACTTCACTGGAATCCTAGCAAAAATGGCTCTTTATGTTCCATTATTTGGCAATGGTTTTTCAAGTATTATATTTAAAATGCTTTGCTTAATATACACAATACGAAGATGTTTTACGTTTGCCTCAATTGAGACTAGTAGCTATTAGGTTTAGATATGGCCATCACTGCATTAGGCAAACAGCCCACAGTGGTTAATTTTCATTGCCTGTTTTCTTTTTCCATTTGGTTTTTTTTAAAGTTTTATGTTGCTTTTTCTGTTTTATTGTATGTTTTTAGTACAAGAAATTAATCCTTGCCCTGCCAGATGAACTGTGTTTAGACTATGTGTTGCCTTGTTGCCAATCAGTTTAATAGCAAAAAATCCCAAACAAACCTGTGATCATGAATCACATCCATGCAGCTATTTGATATCCTAATAATCAGTATTTGGTTATTTTTTAAAATAATGTCTCCATCTTGAATAACAAGGGAAAAAACCCTAGAAACTTATTTTCTACAGAGGGAGTGCAAACTAAGTTTTGATAAGCATTTCTGACAGAGAAAGCAACCCAAAACAATTCAGAAATCATTTTTTTGATTTCAGAGGATTTTAAAACCAGCTATTAAGTAAACATAACAACATAGTTAACGCGGTGGAGCCAGTGTTAACTGATAAGAAATATAACCTTACTGCCTATGAATAGAACTGGCTTTCCAAGACACAGAACGACGCTGCTTAAAAGCAATTTAGGATTTGTCATGGCAGATCTTACCAAGTTAGATGGAAAATAGTTTTTACTTTTCTCCAAAGGAACTTGCAATGATCAGCACATACAGGCTAATATGCAGCAAAGTTACCAACTCCCCTTCAGTGTTTAATTACAGCTATTTGTATAATCAGCTTAGAATTGTTATTTCACCCACGAGTAAGTCCTGGAGAAGCAGGAAGCTTTGCATGTGCTACAGAATGTAAAGGCAGCCTGACAGCACAGCAAGACCGCTTCTACTGTATGATGCATAGACAAAAGGCTAATGTACAAATAGCCTAAAACTGAATTCTGATTTCACAATATCCACCAACTACTTTGTTTCCTGTTGTTATAAATTTGTTGCAAAATAGCAGATATAAAAATGCTTCATGGCAGTTTCTACCCATCTCTTCACGCTGAAAGGGTATGTGTTATTCATCCATCCATCCATCCATCCATCCATCCATCCACCCATCCATCCACAAGTATAAGGAAACAAATAATAGTATAGACATAGACATGGACATGGACACATAAATTTTTTTAGCACAAATAAAAGGATATAAATAGGCAAAACATAGCCATAGAATGATTACATATAAATGGGAACAGTAGGACAGGTATGGTAGGCATGCTGGTCCCCTTAGGAACCTCTTAAGAAACATGAAAGGTCCATGGTAGAAAGTTTAAGGTAAAAGATATGGGGATTAGAGAGACTAACAACAGAATCAGGTAGAGTGTTCCATTTCATTCATTTCATTTATTTAGATTTATATATCGCCCTACTCCCGAAGGACTCAGGGCGGTGAATAGGCACAGAATAAAATACATAAATACAAAAGTTAAAACATAAATAAAACCAAATTAAATAGTTTAGCCCCAGACAATTAAAAACCCAATAATTTAAAATGATTTAAAAATTTTAATTTAAAAAAATTTAAAAGAAAAGAAAAGGGGAGAAGGTTAGGCCAGGCCAGCTTGCTGAAATAGGAGAGTCTTCCAGACATTTACTACTCTACTGCAGAAGTTATATTTCCTACAATCAAGATTAAAGTGATTAACAATGAGTGAATCTATTGATAGCCCTTGTTTATTACGGTTAAAATGTTAGTACACTTGTTTTTACAAGCTAGAGACATGAACCACCATAAGGGCCTTTGGACATCAAAAGCACATAATCCCTGTCTTATGCGTTGTTCAATGACCATTCAGTAGAGTTTCTGCTTGTTACTTTATGGAAGTAGCATTAGTGAGTTATAGTTTGTACTTACTAGATGAAATTGCAGCTGAATAATTTGCAGCCCTGTTTCTCTGACTCTTTAGTAATCCAAGATTTATTGACCACAATCTCTAGATTTATTTTCTTTATTGGATTTATGTGATGCTGTCTTGTCTAAAGATGAGGAGTAGCTAGATATGTAAATAAATACACTGTAAATATATAGCACTTATTTATAAACTACTTAATTTTTCTGCCTTTGTTTAGCATCTAGACTTATTACTAATTTGGGTACATTCAAACTTAGTTATTTTGTAACTTTTTACTTTAAAGATGCTAAAAGTATAAACAGATCTTTTGCTTGGTCAGCACAGCACTTTTCTTTTTGTATTAATAATGCTGCTCTACTATTTTTGATCCCCGTCTTTGCTTACTGGAGCAAAACAAAGTTTTTAACTTCTTGTCAGTGAGAAAATGGCACCTTCCTGGCTTAACTAGAAAGCCTAATGAAACATTTAATTTTATCTATTACATTCTGGAAGGTTTCTAAAGCCAAAATTACAGCTAAAATATTTGTAAAAAATACTATCAATGTATATATAATTTTAAAAATAATAAAATAGAAATTTATCCTTAATTTATCATTTCCCTCCTCCATGTCGATAACACTGCTACTATATTTTAAAAATAATCAACAGTTCTAAAATTTTTTGAGATACTTTCAACAAAACTAATGATAAAATCTAAATATGTCCTGAATTTTTAACTATTCGATACAGGGGAAGGTTACCATGGAGATACTGGTTTCATTACAGAATGAGTACAATCCCTTTTCTATTTTTTAAATTCACGATAAGTTGGTGATATGGAAATTTAATTTACTTGTTATAGGTATTTTCCTCTGAGGACACAATAGGTAGAAGACTTTAAGGCCTGCCTCTCAAACAAATCCATGGCATGCATTCATTAGAATTGAGCAAGCCTAGGATCCCAATTGAACATATTAAAGTGTATGGAAAGTGCTCTAGTGTGCATAAACTTAGGTATCCTTAGTTTGCATTAAGCATACTTAGTTTATTGTAGAATGCTTTGGCATTGTAATGAACATAGTAAACAATATAGATGAAGCAGGATGTCTCCACTGGTTGAAGGAACATCCTTTCCTTCATATGTGTAAGAAATCTGAAACTTCAATAGAAAAACTGATGGAAATATAAAAATGAAGAATAGCTTTTTTTTTCTGATCTCACTAAATATTCAGAAACTGGATGTAGTTATGAGCATAATGGAAATTGATTCTTTATCTCCTTTATTAGTAACATCAATATGTTACTTAATAAGGATAGGATATCAAGTTGACCAATAGGAAACTAATATATTCTGTCATGTATTTTAAGCTAAATTATTGATACATAGCAATACATGGTAATGATGAAAGCTTATATTTTAATATACATTAAAATCTGTAATATTTGCTTTTTAAAAATGCAGCTACTGATGAATTGTTTGAGAATATTTTATGTGGTTGTGATTAAATAGCACTTCTTTGTAAAGGGAAAAATGTATAGTTCTAATTTTGGTTAAGTATTTTTTTAAAATAATTTTTGATAAATTCCATTTGTAACAGTCATGATTGTAGAGTTTCTCCAAGAAAAGAATAGTGAATTCTTAATATTTATTATATTACATGTAATAAGAGTTCTATTATAAATAAAATAACTGAAAGTTTGAGTTGAGAAAATAATGTATTAATAGTGTGAACCAAACCTGGAATCAAAATATAAAATTCATAAACATTAAACTAATATCAGCATGTAATACCAATTTATATTGGAATGGATTATATAAAAATCCATAAATATTATGATCTTGTCTAATAACAGAAATCAAGGATTTTAAGTTGACATTAAAAATCAAAGGAGAGAGTAGATACCTTTATTTAACACTTTTATAGACTGACAAATGTAGATTAAAAAGTCCATTGATCTTCACTATAGACCAGAGGCCACATAGATTATCTGAATAATATCTATTTAAGTATACATATAATGGAACATTTTAGTAGCTAATGATACATTCCATTTGTTATTGACTGAATTTGTTGTGACTTTGTTCCAATAAATATATAGAGAACTATAGCCTAATGAAATAATAGAATCTTTCATTTTGTTAATTTATTGGGAACCCTTGCAATATGCTTTTGTATGTAACTCTGAACAAATGAAATGGAATTTACAGTTTAAATTTATTAAACTGTAAGTTCCATAAAGAATATAAATACAAAGAAATTATGCATTCCAATAAATAAATCTATTATGTATTATAAATACAAATAAATAAGACTAAATTATTTAAAGGCTGCTCCAACTGATGCTATACGCAAATATGTATCTGTAATCGTGCAGTTGGAAAAGAACACATTTATTTTGTGTGTCAAAGGCTGTCCAATGTTTATTTTTTAATTTTCTTTTTTAGAATAAAGAGTTGGAACTATAGCATCTATTTTCCTCATGATTAAACTTGTTGATGAAAAAGAAGGGATTCTGGGATGACAATTAGGTTTTATATAGGGATCCTTTTAATAGAAAGAAGTAGATGTTATTAACAGATTAGCCTAGGGTAAAAATCATAAGAGCAGAAAAATTATCTACATAAGCCATTTGTATGTGTATGTGTGCGTTTAATACATAGTGTATTTTATATACACTATGTTTTATACATAGTGTGTATAAAACAGATGTGTGCCCAACCAAATGGTTTAAAACTATTTTTGATGATATATTAAGAATTCGAAATGCATAGTGCCATTGTTTAATTTTGATTTCCAGACTGCCAGGGAATTATTTTCCTGTTCCTTTCCTATTGCGTTTTGTTTGTCAAATCAGTTCATGTAAAAATATTCTAAAAATTTAGCTTGTAAAATTTACCATAGTTTACAATTTTGTCACCTACATATTTCTGTTTATTGTGTTATCTGGAAGCAAACAGGGTACAACTGTACATATTATTTCTTCTTTAAAGATATTTTTGTCCTATTGTTACACTGATCTATTAAAATAAATGTTTGAGTACACTAAAATATTTTTTTATAAAGCACTGTGTATAAATATGCATATGAATCAGTTAAACACTATACAAAGTGTGCTGCCCAAAAAGATTCACTTTTTTGTCAACAGCATCTCTTTCTGTTTTTATCATTTAATCCTTTTGTTTTGTGTTCTTTGTGGAAGTTAGGAATGGTGAACACCTTGTATTTTACTTCCTTTGCACTTTTAAGACAAATATCCCTCCCATTTCATAGAACGATAATCTGCTTCCTTTGGATTCCTAGAATTAGAAATCTAGAAAGGACCTCCTTCCTAATCACTTTTTTTTTTTGCAATCTTTCATCACTATGGCACACTGAGAAGTTCCATTACATTGATTTGTAATCTGCTATCTGCCCAGTCTGAAAAGTTAGCTTCTCAAGGTATTCTGAATAGCATGATAAATATGGTAACCTATATGTGACATTTGTTGCTGGATTTAAAAAAAATATATTGGGGAATTCAATTTGGGGCACAGGAAAGGAAAATTTTAATTTCCCTTACTATTCATTTTAATTTTAATTAGTCATCTTCTATGAATCTAATCAGTGTTGCTCGTTCTACATGATATGTACAATGGATTGAAAGGCCAACATTGAAAAATGTCTGATCCAATTTGGTCCTTCCATTGAATGTACTGCCTAACATGTCTGCACTAAATATTTTTCTTTTTTGCTCTGTGATTTCTGAATTCCTGTTCCCACAAATTTCTGTCCAAGTGCTTCCTACAATATTATTCAAGTGGAAAGAAAAATATTTGGCGGAGAAGCTATAAACTCTACTAGAATTATTATTATTATTATTTATTATTTATTAAATTTATATACTGCACTACTCCCGAGGGACTCTGGGCAGTGAACAGCCAAAATAAAATACATGTAATACAAATATTAGAAACATTTAAAATATATTAAATATTATGGCTCCAAAAACAAATTAAAACCAATTTTAAAACCCAATTTAAAATTTAAAACAATTTAAAAGAGGTTAGGCCAGGCCAGCCTGCTGGAAAAGGAATGTTTTAAGGGCACGGTGGAATGTGAGCAGATCTGGGATGTTCCGTATCTCCGGGAGGAGCTCATTCCAAATGGTAGGTGCCCCCACAGAGAAGGCTCTCCCCCTGGGGGCCGCCAGCCGATATTGTTTGGCCGACGGCACCCTGAGAAGTCCCTCTCTATGGGAGCATACTGGTCTGTGAGAGGCTACTGGTGGCAGAAGGCGATCTCGTAAGTACCTTGGCCCTAAGCCATGGAGTGCTATAAAGGTGGTAACCAAGACCTTGAAGTGCACCCGGAAGACCACCGGGAGCCAGTGCAGCTCGTGCAGGAGAGGTGTCACATGGGAGCGCCACATCGCTCCCATAACCACCCACGCGGCCGCATTCTGGACCAGCTGGAGCCTCCGGATGCTCCTCAAGGGGAGCCCCATGTAGAGAGCATTGCAGTAGTCTAGGCGGGAAGTGACGAGGGCATGAGTGACCATGTTTAGCAAGTCCCAATCCAGAAAGGGACGCAACTGGCAAATCAGGCGAACTTGATAAAAGGCCCTCCCGGCCACAGCCGTCAAGTGCTCTTCTAAAGACAGCTGTGAATCCAGGAGGACACCAAGTTGCGAGCCCCTTTTGTGAGGGCCAACGACTCGCCCCCAATAGTCAGTGATGGCACCAACTGACTATACCGGGATGTCGGAAACCACACCCACTCGGTCTTGGATGGGTTGAGCCTGAGTCTGTTCCTCCCCATCCAGATCCGCACATTCTCCAGGCACCGGGACATCACTTCAAGGGCATCATTGGGTGATCCGGGGTGGAGATGTACAGCTGAGTGTCATCAGCATACAGATGGTACTTCACCCCGAAACCACGGATGATCTCGCCCAGAATTGATGTTTGGTGACTTATCCTAGGTGATTATAAAGTATGTTGCTGTTAGACAGAAATAAATCTTCAGTATCTGAACAATTTAGACAATTAAATATTATTGTATAATTAAAAAGGCTGCCCCTGACACATTCAAAGTAACTGTCAGAGCAGATTAATTGCTTATTTGGTGTAGAACTGGTGACATCATGTGGTAAACTTTGAAAAATATTTTTGCAAGTTTCATTCTGTATCATGTTCATGGCTTACTGGTAGCCATATCATTGGTGATCTAAAGGTATTTTCTAGCACCGTCCAACCATATAGGATAATTTCTTATATCTCAGACACCAGCTCTCATTTTCACTTTCTTAGGCCAGGGAGCACAAAAAGAGAATCTGGAAGCAGAACACTTTGGAATATGGTTGAAATACTGAGATGCAGCATCTTGCTATATTCTGGCAGTGGAACAAACATAAGCAATTGTTTAATGGAGTCTGCTGCGTATACTAAAATACATGGTTTCAGGTTTAATGTTACACCAGATTTATTGTCAGATTTTCTTGGCAATATCTTACCTGTTTTGAAATGAAAAATTTCAAATATTTTTATCTTAAAAGTGCAAGAATCAAGTCTTTATTTTTAAAACCATTCTCTCATGCACAAAATGGTGAAGAAACGGGTATGTGAACCTGCAAAAACAATGAAGAAGCAGGTAACTGAACCAAATATCATAGACAATCCAGATCCAGATGGAAGAGAGAAACAGACAGACACTGGCTTCCATTGCAGGTTGGCAAGGAATAGAAATAGGAAAAGGAACGGAACAGAATAGAGCAGAACAGAAGAGAATTTTTTATTGGCCAAGTGTGATAGGACACACAAGGAATTTACCTCCGGAATGCATGCGTGTGCTGGAAACCGGAAGATCATCTCAGTGCGAGCATTCGCACCGGGTGGCTGCTCTTCTGGTTTCCAGCACACACATGCGCACCAGCCAGCTGGTCTTCGTGTGCCCATGTGCACGCACTCCTGTTTCAGCACTTGGTACCAAAAAGGTTCCCAACACTGCTCTATAGTGTCTTCTTGAGGAAAGAAATCAAAACAGTTTATGTCCAGGATATGAGGCATCTGTAGATATTTTCACAGCCCACTTTCTAACTCATGCAGTATACAGGTCGTCAATGGAAGGCAGGGTGGTAGCAATAGTTTTTTCTGCAGTTCTGATTATTCATTGAAGTCTGTGTCTGTCTTTTTTGGTTGCAGTGCCAAATCAGACAATTATAGAGGTTTAAATGACAGACTCAATTCGTTGTAGAACTATATCAACAGCTCTTTGGACAGTCTGAGCTTTCTGAGTTTCTGAGATGGCGCAAGAAGATCATTCTTTGTAGTGCTTTTTTGATGACATTTTTGATATTAGGTGCCAATTTTAAGTCTTGAGTTATTATAGAACTTAGAAACTTGAAGGTCTCTACTGTTGATACTGTGTTGCCTAGTATTGTAAGAGGTGGTAGAATAAGAGGGCTTCTCCTAAAATCTACTATTATTTCTACAGTTTTGAGTGTGTTGACTTCAAGATGGTTTCGGTCGCACCACAAGGCTAGTTGTTCCACTTCCCATCTGTATGCAGATTCGTCATTGTCTCAAATGAGAGCAATCACTGTTGTATCATCTGCAAACTTAGTACTTTAAGAGACAGATCTTTGAGATGCAATCATTGGTGTAGACAGAGAAGAGAAGTAGAGAGAGTACACAGCCTAGCTTCACCTGCTGCTTCCTGTCTGTTAGAAAGCTTATGATCCACTTACAAGTGTGGTCAGGCATGGCTAGCTGAATCAGTTTAGTTAGAATATCTGGAATGAGGGTATTGAATGCCGAGTTGAAGTCTACAAAAAAGACCCTTGCATAGGTCCTTGAAGATTCAAGATGTTGTAGGATGTAGTGCAGAGCCATATTAACAGCATAATATGGTGATCTATTTGCTCGGTAGGCAAACTACAAGGGGTCTAACAGTGGATCTATGATTGTTTTCAGGTGGACCAGCACTAATCTTTCAGAGGCTTTCATAACAGATGTCAGAGCAACCGGTCTGTGGTCATTCAGCTCCTTGGTGGAGGGTTTCTTCAGCACTGGGTTGCTTGTAGAACGTTTGAAGCAAGAAGGAACATAACATATCTCTAGTGATTTATTAAAAATGCAGGTGAAGATGTGGGCCAGTCGTTCAGCACAAGCTTTCAAGAAAGAGGAATTACCTTGTCTGGGCCTGATGCTTTTCCAGGCTTTTGTCTGTGAAATAGACCTTGCACATCATTTTCTATGATCATCCAAGGTGGGGTGCCCAAAGGGATGGGGTCAGTTGTAGGAGGCTTGGCTGTTGTTGGTGTATCTGAGATGGAGATGGTGGTGATAGTTGAAAGTGTTTTTCCCCCCCTCAAACCTACAGTAAAACACATTCAGATCATCTGCCTGTTGTTGATTCCCTTCAGCATGGAAAGGAAGTTTGCTGAAATGCTGATACAGTTTCACATATGATATACTCATTGCTTGTACCCTGTTTCCCCCAAAATAAGATAGCCTTGATAATAAGCCCAATCGGGCTTTTGAGTGCATGGCAATAAGGCCAAGCACTTATTTCAGGCTTCAAAAAAAATATAAGACAAGGTTTTATTTTCGGGGAAACACGGTATAAGAATACATACCACTTCAAATATATAGGTAGTACTCATTTTACAACCATTTGTTCAGTGATTGTTCAAATTTACAGCAGTGCTGAATGAATGGACATACATCACATGCACAAAGGTCATTGCAGCACCCCTGCAGTCATGTGATAAAAATTCAGGTGCTTGGTAGCCTGCTCACACAATCACAGAGGTCCTGCAATGCTCCTACCCTTCCATCTCCCACTCATCTAAGCTCTTTTGGCCTTCTGCACAGTGTACTGTATGGTGGAAGTGTCAGAACTGGGGCTGAATTAAAGACCGAGGTCCTTCAGCAGTTTCAGACAACTGTCATTCCACCCAGGCTTTGACTTTAGCCCAAACACACCATTGCTACTGAGAAATGCTGCCGAACAGCCAGCCACACCAACACCATTCTATCCAGTACCAATTTCCCCCACTGCCCTGTGCTCCCCAGGATCTGCTGCACACACACACCTTCATGTATTTTTCTCCCACTGTTGACAGGCCTGCATGGCTTTCAGAAATTGCTCCTGTCTCCCTCAGGCCTTCTTATCAAGGTTGTCTTGCATCATTCTCCATGCAGGTTCCATTCTTGTGATAATTCAGAAGCTTCCTTTTCCCAATCACATGATGAGGAGAAGGTGGTTTCCAAAGGATCACAAAAATAGAGTCTTGTATTTGGGAAGGATGTTTTCAAAGCATCCTTCTCTAAATCACATGATTTAAAGAAGGAGTCTTCTGAAGCAGGGGTCATCAACCTTTCGGACCCCAGGGACCACTAAATTCATAATTTTAAATCCCACGGATCACTAATATGATCTGCCTAATGAATGGCTGGGAGGGCATAGCAAGGTGGTCATGTGACTGTGTGGGTGTGGCCAACTCGATGTCACTCACGTCGAGGGGTGCCTTGCCAGCCTCTATTCACCAAACCTCACCTGCCCACCCGGGCTTTAGGGCCCCAGCAGGAAGCAGGTGCTGGAGCTAAGCAGCCACCTTGAGAAAGACTTTGAAAAACAGCTGGCTCAGTTCAAATTGGATCTGACCGAGAAGGAGGCTCAGCAGAAGCACCTCACTGAGGACTATGAGCATAGGCTTTCCAAGCAGAGGAAAGACCTGCAGGAGTGCAAGGCCAGGTACCAGCACCTGGAAGTTCAGCGGGCTAAGATGGTCAGCCGGTTTCAGGCCATGATGCAGTCCACTGGAACAAGGCCCTCCAGCTCTTCGCCACCAGCGGCACTTCCCTCCAGCCTTCGGCCAAAGCCCCGCACCAGGAGGCTGAAGCAGACCCCAATTCAGAATTTCTGCCCCATTCCGACCTGCACAAAAAGACCCCAAAGGGGGAGACTCTCTGCAGCAACACAAACGTTCATTGCATGTATCTGGCCCAGGGGTTGTAGTTTGAGGACTCCTGATTTAGTGCAATAAATCTAGTGCAAAATTTAGTGCAAAAAATGCAAATAATTTTTCTGTGGACCACCAAAATTCTCTCGCGGACCACCAGTGGTCCACAGACCACCAGTTGGTGACTGCTGTTCTGAAGGATCACAAGAATGGAGCCTTCCACAAAGCAATTAGGACTTTGTGGAATGGTGTTGGTGTGATAGGGCATAAGTGGAGATGAGGCAGCATTTCTCAGTTGCAGTAGCAACCTTGAGGATAAGTAAAGATAAAGACTTGGAGGCAGTGGTATCTGGTTGAGGCTATTGAAGTCCTTAGGCCTCTACTTCAGATCCAGCATTGGAGCTGCTGCTACTGACAAATGTCACTGTGAAAGGAGCCCAAAAAAGGTATAGGAAGGAGATAAATGGGGTTGCAGGGCCCTCAATTAGGCCAGGTAGGCAGCTGACCTTCCAGAGATGTGGCAGCTTTGAATGAACTGTTGGGATATGTGAGCAGCTGAGGCTTCCAAGTGTGGCTATGACTTTGTCATGCTTGGCGTGCACCAGATCTGCCCTACCCCACTGAGACACCACTGCACTCCTTAACGGATCTTTGCTTAATAATCTGCAAAATCACTTAATAATTTAAACTAAAAGAGGCAGGTTGCTGTTGTTGAGTGAATTTGTCATGTGACAACTTGCTTAACTACTGTTTCAGGCAATGAGTGCAATTCCAGTTTCAATTGTAATCCGAAGTTGATGACGTTAAGGAAATACATGAAATGTACATCAAAATTGTATTACTGTTAACATTATAACCAAAGCCTAAAATATGACAAAGTCATTTAGAGGTTCAAAGACAGTATTAACCAGTAAAAATAATAAAAATTTGCTGCAAAATGCAAAGTAAAGAAGGAGAAAACCTGGGGACTTAGTTCCTAAAGAGAGATCATTCTAAAATTTATATGTCATAGCAAAAAAAAAAATTTCTCAACACTGCTTACCATACTTAAAATCAAGATTTTAACATTACTTTAAGAATATATTAATAAATGCTGGATGCATTTAAAAGTCAATTTGTAATCATGTTTATTTGAAGTAACCATTGGCCTAGAAAAATATTGAAAGTAGTTATCTATTAATATTTCAACTCAAAATTTATAACAAATATAAAATAATGCAGATGTGTGTACAAATGCTTGGTAAATGTGATTCTAAATAGATAGAATCACATTTAAGCAAATAGATAGAATCACAATAGCAAAAGTATGAATTAAAAAAGTTAATTCAGTTTTCTAACAGAAATTCTGATACTTATTTTTGTGATCCACCAGAGAGCGCTAAACAAACAAAACAATCAAATTAACTACAGAAAAATAATCTCATGAATTGAAAGGGTAATATTTTGAAGTTCATTCTCACTCAGAGAACAACATGATAGATCAGAATATTTTCTAAAAAAGGAACAGATGGTAAAAGGGCTTCTTCCTTCCCTAAACGAAGGCCAAGTAGTCTGTTAATGTTAGATGCACAAAAGGGGAATAAAAATTTGAATGCTGGAAACTTCCGGTTGGTGACCTGCAGTGATATGGCATTGGGAGAGTGACCGCTGCTCCTCAACTCCTTTAATCGCTGTGTTTTGGGGATCCCTTCGGGGGCGCGGAGCCCAGAGAGCCTCGCGGACAAGAGAGCGAGCCGGGTGAGCGTGAAAACGGATCGCAACGTTGATCGCAAGACTGGGCAGCACTGTCAATCCAGCACAAGCGAGTCAGCCAGTTGATGGCCGACCTGAAGCTACGGTAACCTACAATTAGAGAGGAAGCAAAGGAGATCGGAGGCTGCAGGACTGAAGTGTTTTCCCTGTCTTCACGAAATTGCCATCAGAGGAAGGAGCCGGTGGAGTCGGAGAGAAGAGCTCGGAGAAGGAAAGAGCTGACTGGAGAACAGAGTGACCAACAAGCCGGCAAGGAGGCGTGAGAGTTGAGGGGGTGAAGATACACGCACGAAAAGAAGATTGGTGAGAGGAAGTGAAATTTTGTGGATTAGAGCACTAACTTTGCTGCAGACTGAAGCTGGGTGGTGAGTGGATTGTGGATTGTGGATTATTTCTGACTATCTCTGAGACCGGAAACGCAGCCATCGTAGAGACTTGCTTGAAGAACATCCGAAACAGCTGACTCATAACCTAATTGACAGTCTAGTTCTGAGAAATACCATAGAGTCTAGCAGAGTTCGTGAAAGGAAAAGGAATAACAGCAACTGCTGGGCTCGGAGTGGGGAAAAAAAAAAGGGATCGTATGAACTAGAAAATTTACTTTATCCTCATATTCTTCTTGTCAAACTTCCTTAGGGAATCCGATATTTGGTTAATTTGGTTATTTGCTTATTTTGATATTTTTATTTAGACAATTGCTATTTAGGTAAGTAGGAAAAATTTGTTTACTTTTAATGAACTGTATTGATATATTATTCTGAATACCCAATATAGCTAATTAACTTATAGTATATTTATAATAGATATCAGAGTATATTATAGCATATCGATAGTGTCTGAATAGATATAGGTCTATATACCTAATATAATAATGGTGTTGACCCTGTGTGGGATTATCTTGCTTGGAATTAATTAAGAAAGTCAATTTATTATAGTATTTAAATATTTTCTTCTGTGAAATTTTATAGTAGACTCTTAATTATACTAAAATCAATATATTTCCAAGAAACCAATAGATTTAGGTTTGGATCAAGTTTTGGTACTTAAAGTTTTTAAGACTACTGAGAGATATAGTCCAACCGCATTAATTGTGATATTAAAAAATATATTGATAGTATCCTCTAAAAGATTACTGAAAAACAAATAAAAAGAGATTAAAGATAGGATTTAAGGAAAAGTCCCTGAACATATTGTGGCAAGTGTCACTGGATGGTCATCTGGAGGAATATAGAGAAAATATTAAGGGAGCATAAGTTGATTCTAAAAGAAATGGCAAGTTTGACCTCAACAATTGCCAAAACTAGTAAAAAAGTGCCATCTAACTCCACGTTGTCAATGGCATCGCCAGCGACCCAGAAAGCACTAGAAGGTCTACAGAAAACGGATAAGCCTCCAGTAACCCCAACATTGCAAACGGTACAATCCTCCTTGCTATCAATTCAAGAAACTATGCTAGCAATGCAAGAGAAATTATTGAATAGCCATTCTGAGCTAAAACTAGATATCCATGCATTGGACTCAAAAATGAGTGAGATCCAAGTCTCCATCGCCAAGAACGAAAATAGAATCCAAAAAGTAGAACAAAGGATCGAAAAAAACGAGGAGAAATTGGAAATAGTAGACCAAACCCTCTCGGCACAGAACAAGGAAACGGAAGACTCCCTGATACAACTTGAGATGGATAGGGCCTCTTTTTACCTTCGCTTTCAAAATATCGTAGAAGATAAAGAGGAGGAGCTGGGAGATAAGATGGCGGAGCTGATTGTGGAGGCCCTCCAACAAGATAAACAGGAAATAATTAGAGAGATCGACGAGGTCTACAGAGTGCAAACAAATTATGTGAGAAGAAACAGGCTCCCGCGGGAGGTCCATGTACGGTTTATTAGAAAACGGGTGAGAGATATCCTATACAATATAGCTCGAGAGGAACAAATTACCTTTGGAGGAAAAGAGGTGAATATTCTAAAACAGGTCTCAAGAAGAGTAAGGGAAAGGAGGAAAAATTATAGATTTTTGACAAGCCAGCTAAATAGGAGAAATATAACATTCAGATGGCTCTTGCCAGAAGGTATGTTAATATCATGGCAGGGGAGGAAAATCAAAATTGACACCTTAAGCACAGCCCAAGAGTTTCTTGACCAGTTAAGAGGAGGTGAAGAAGAACAAATTAGCAAGGAGGACACTGAAACGGCGAATATGGAAGAAGAAACGTCTCAAGAACAAAGCACAAGGGAAGACATAGAAGACAAGAAGAAAAAGGAAGACACAGAAGAAAAAGGAAAAAAAATTAGACCAGTAAGAGCAGTTACTTTAAAGGCAAATAAAAACTAGAGACTAGACACTAATACTAGGAATGAATGGTATTAAAATCTTATCGTTAAATGTTAACGGCTTAAATGAATTTAAAAAGAGGAAGTTAATACTCTCAAAATTGGCTAAACAAAACCCAGATATAATCTGTATTCAGGAGGTTCATATAAAAAAAGATGAAGCACATTATTTAGAATATACTAAATTTGGCAAAGTATTTGTGTCACTAGCTAAGAAAAAGAAAAGGGGGGTAGCTATATATGTTAAGAAAGGGATAGAGGCAGAATGTAAGTATAAAGATGAAAAAGGGAGAATATTAATAGTGGAAATAATGAAAGGTATTTCGAAAGTGTTGTTGGTAGGGGTGTATGCCCCAAACAAAAAACAAGGGAAATTTTATTGCAAATTGCATGAACAGCTAGCAAAATGGGCTCAGAATGAAATATGTATGCTAGGGGATTTCAATGGAATTGTTGACCCGAACAAAGATTATAAAAGTGGTAAAATCAGGAAAAATAAAAGATCTCCCCTACCTAAAAGCTTCTTTGATTTAGTCAATGAAATAAGTTTAATAGATATGTGGCGTACATTACATCCCCTTGATAAACAATACACATTTTATTCTGCTCCACAGAACTCCTGATCCAGAATAGATATGGCTTGGGCCACCAGAAAATTAGGATTGGAAATTTAAAAAGTTGATATATGTACAAATGCCTGGGCTGACCATAAGCTTCTTGAAATTAACTGGCACTATGTGAATAAGAGGAAACAACCAAGATGGAGTCTAAGGACGAACCTGTTAAAAGATAAAGAGTTCCTATTAAAATTGAAGGAAGAAGTAAAGCAATTTGTTATTGAAAATAGGAAACAAGACACGGCTAGAGAAATTGTTTGCGACACCATGAAAGCTTACGTAAGAGGGATAGCCATTTCACACATGGCGTTTAAAAATAAAGAAGAACGGAGGGCTAGGGAAGGTTACACCAAAACTTTAGTAGAAGCTGAAAAGGAATTACAACAAAACCCAGGCGATGAGGCGGTTAAACAAAGGTGGTTGATGGCGAGACACAGAATGAATATGTTGGACCAGGAGGAGATGGCGCAAAAAATAAAAAGATCTAAACACTACTGCTTTGAAAATGCCAACAAGTCGGGAAGATGGCTTGCCTATAAATTAAAAAAAGAAAAGGAAAAAAAATCAGATATTGGTACTAGAAGACTCTAAAGGTAACTTGCTAACAAAGGAAGAGGATAAATTAGAAAGTATAAGAGAATTCTTTCAAAACTTATATAAAGATGAAGGAATTGAACCAAACAAGGTGGAACAATATTTGATAGATGCCAGCCTACCCCAAATTACAGAAGAAGAAAGAGAAATGTTGAATAAAAAAATCACAGTAGAAGAACTAAAAACAGCCCTTTCTAAAATAAAAAAAAAACCAAATCTCCAGGCCCAGATGGTCTCCCTGGGGAATTTTATGTAAAACTTGATGAAACACTGAACTTAGAGTTATTAGAAGTATTTAATGAGGCTTTGGTTGGCTCAACAATTCCAGATACTTGGAGGGAAGCATACTTGACGCTTATATTGAAAGAAGGTGCCGACCCAAAAAGAATAGCAAATTATCGGCCCATCTCCCTTCTAAATTCTGATTACAAACTGTTTATGAGCATAATAGCAGAGAGGGTCAAAAAAATCTTAAATTCTTGGATCCATAAAGATCAAAATGGATTTCTCCCGGGGAGACAAATTAGGGACAATTTGAGAATAGTGCTAAATATTATAGAATACTACGAACAACATCCCGAAAAACAGCTGGTGTTAATGTTTGTTGACGCCCAAAAGGCCTTTGACAACTTAAATTGGAGCTTCATGATCAACCAAATCAATTTAATGGGATTTGGAACAAATTTTAGGAAGATGATTCAAAATATTTACTATAAACAGAGGGCCAATATATTAATGAATGGGGATAAGACTCAGATATTTCAGATTCAAAAAGGAGTAAGGCAGGGATGCCCCCTATCCCCCTTACTCTATATTTTGGCGTTAGAGGTGCTACTTAGAAAGATTAGAGCTGACAAAGAAATCAAAGGAGCCAAGATTAGGAAGGAAATATATAAAACGCAAGCCTTTGCGGATGACGTAGCCCTCATAATAGAAGATCCACTAGAAACGGGACCAAGAATACTGCAAGAAATACAAAAATATGGTCAAGTGGCTGGCCTTAAACTCAATAGGGAAAAAACTAAAATAATAGTGAAAAATATGATAGATACACAGAAAAAGGAATTGGAAGATCTATTAGGCCTCCAGGCAGTCAGGAAAGTAAAGTACCTGGGAATATGGATTACTGCAAGATTTTCATCACTAAAAGACGACAACTACACTCCACTACTGCAAAAAATACATCAAGATCTAAAAAGTTGGGAAAAACTAAAACTGTCTTTGATAGGTAAAATAGCGGCAATCAAAACGAACATTCTACCTAAAATTTTATTTTTGTTTCAAAATATTCCACTGACCCTAGACAAAAAATTCTTCCTAGATTTGAATAAATATATCAGGAATTATATATGGGAGGGTAAGAAGTCGAGAATTTCATTTAAAACTTTACAAGGGAAAAGAAAAATGGGAGGATTCGGACTCCCGGACTGGGAGGCCTACCAAAAAGCGGCGAAATTAATCTGTATTAAGGACTGGGTTACGCTACGAAATAGCAGAATCTTGACGCTAGAAGGACATGATCTGCAAGAAGGGTGGCACGCCCACCTGTGGGATTCCAGAAACAAGAAGAAGTCATATTTCCACAAACACAAAATCAGAGAGACCCTCATACAAACATGGGAGGAAACTAGACAGAGGACTTATGCCAAAGTTCCAAACTGGCTCTCCACTATGGAGGCCTTGATTGCCCCAAACAGAACAGAAAACTGTAAATTTGGCACATACAAAGAAATCTTAGATGAAAATGGAAAGATTAAATCTCTGGACACTTTGAGAGAACAGGGCTTCAACTTAGATTGGTGGAACTACCTGCAGATAAATTCAAGATATCAAAAAGACAGGGACCAATTTGGTATTGAAACCAAACATGGAAAGTTTGACTAAATTATATGGGGAGTGGATAAGAAAATGCTAACAAAAATATATAATTTTTTACTAGATGAGAATAAGGCAGAGGCCATAGCCAAAATCCAATTAAATATATGGGAAAAGAATTTTGGATACAGGATAAATTTCAATGATTGGGAGGAGGCCTGGAATAGAAACTATAAAATGACGAAATCTGCAACATTCAGAGAGAATCACTATAAAACGTTACACAGGTGGCATCTAGCGCCAGCCAGATTGGCGAAAATGTTTCCTAACCTCTCAGCTATGTGCTGGAAGTGTGGCAAACAGGTCAGCAGCTTTTACCACATGTGGTGGTCCTGCCTAGAAGTAAAAAGATTCTGGTCCAAAATACGACATTGGCTATGTGAAATATTGGAACAAGATATAACATCATCCCCAGAAATGTTTCTCTTAGGTATAACTGGAGATAGCTTCAACAACAATAAAACCCAACTTATAATTCAGATAACAACAGTGGCTAGACTAGTGTTCGCGAAATCCTGGAAAACTAAAACCCAACCATCAGAAGAAATGTTAATTAATAAAATTCTAGAGTGCGCAGAAATGGCAAAATTAACGAGTGAACTAACCGATGACGAGACATCCAAACATTATGAAGTATGGGGAAACTGGTATAATTGGTTAAACAATAGGAAAAAAGTATGACTTATGTAACTTGTATATATATAGGGTGGAAAGCGCTCATTGTCTGTAAATATAAATATGAAAAAAGGTTAAGAAGAAGTAGATTGGATGTATGATACTCAATATCTATGAATCACTGTACCTCTGAAAGATATAGAGATTTTAAATCTTTTTTTTAATTTTGAAAAACTCAATAAAGTATTTATAAAAAAAATTGAATGCTGAATCTATGCATGGGGTTTGTGCTTGGAATACTGTAGTTGTTATGTATCTTTAGTTATGAAAAATTAATGCAAGCTTTTTTCGTTTTTTAATTTTTATTACTTTTAAGGCCATGACAAAAAAGAAAAACCCAAAACACATAGATAATGATGATAAAAATCCATATATAATCAAGGAAAAGAAAAGAAAAAATATAAAAGAAGCTTTTGAAAAAGTGAAAAATACAACAAAGAGAAAAAAAAGAAAAAGGATTTGAGCAGTAAATAATTACATTTCTATATATAGTTATCTAATGCAATTATTATCCAAGCACATATATATTTGTAATAATTTATATAGCTATCATATTTTAAACTACTATATTTTTGTAAAAAATTATATTCCATTATACTTGTCCGTACAAAGTCTATGTATAGACCAGTGATGGCTAACCTTTTTGCCATTGCGCGCCAAAAGCAGGGGGAGTGTGGGGAGTCACGCACGCACGTGCCCACACCCATAATTCAATTCCTCCTCATGCCCCGCCCCCCTGTGCCTGCACGCGTGACCTGCTCCCCCTGCTTTTGGCACATGACAGCAAAAAGGTAACCGGTGGGCCCATTTTTCACCCTCTCCAGGCTCCAGAGGCTTTCCCGTTTCCTGACTTTCCGTTTCCTGACTTCTGGTGGGCCTGGAAGGCCCGAAAACCAGCTGGCTGGTGCATGCATGCGTGCTGGAGCTGAGGTAGGGCAACGCTTGTGTGCCCACAGATATGGCTCCTCGTGCCACCTTTGGCACCCGTGCCATAGGTTCGCCATCATGGGTATACACAATCCATTCAGTATTTATCTTTCCAATGTAGCATTGCCAGTCTTTGGATATACTAAGAGCGCAGAGAATTCATTTCAGTTGTCTGGTTGTCAGATTCCAAGTACTAGGTATGTAATTCAAGAGAACACTATAATCTGAAATTTTAACTTTTGTCACAAAAGCTACATTTATATAATCCACTACCAAAACTTAATAAGTCAGGACCTTGTAAAAATGTGTATTACATCTCCAATAAAATGCAATTTTGACAGTCCTTCTCTATACCAACATAATGGAGTCCAATAAATTCTAAATATTATTTCTTATATAAATCATAATTTGACACATTGACACTATTGCGAATTCATGCAAGATTCCAGTAAAAGAGAATATTTGTAGCTCAGGGTTGAAATGAAATGCAAAATTGCTTAATTGGTTTCAGTCTGTCTGCCAGTAGAAATTTGACAGATAAAATGGATTTTGCAGTTTTTAAACTCTAACTCTGGGGAGATATTCTTAAAATAGAAAGAATCTTTACTGAGTCCAGCAGACTACATTTTATACTTCTATTCTGGTTTATTTTTACAACAACAATATTTGCCAACAATAACCTCTTTCTTTACTAAAATCTGAGACCGTTTCATTAGATTCATGACAAAAAATTTTCTAAGAGTAACTATTATAAAAGAACACTTTGTTAATTTTTGGTTATCAGGTACAATATTTTTCTGAACAAGAATAAATTGATCATTTTTAATTTTGATAATAAAGTGATTAGATCTTGAGCCTTAACTGCAAATCACAATTAGGCTACTCTTTGAATTAACTGCTTTTTATCATGCAGTATTTGGTTCAATAAGGTAAATCAACTGCTGTGTGAGGAAGCCTCATGTGTGGAGATACTTACCCTGGTCCTGCTCCTCATTTTGATGTTGTTGATCCTGTGAACACCTCTGATCATCCCAGTCTGCCTTGCTGAGGGTTTTACCTTCTAGAGTTTCATAGTTCTGGTTTGATGAAATGAAGCAGGTTGTAGAACTGTGCTGCTTCACTTTAACAAAGAATCAAAACAGGCTGTCTTAACAGCTACTCTGGTCAACTGTTGATATGAAGAATGTGAACTAGTAGGCCAGGACCAGAATTTTATTTGAAGGCTTAGCTTAGATAGACACCTTCACTGATATTCAGAAGGGTATGTACTCAGCTATTCTGTTTATAACTGTAGAAAATGAGAACCCACCCATCCTCCTAGAAAATGAAACATTTTGGGGAATATTAAAAAAAGGCAGAATAGAATATTTCTCTTAAAGGAAAAATGGGAAAAAATCTTAAGGAGGCATAAACCAGCCCCAGTCTCCTTGCCCCCTTTTAGAAGTGCAGATTTGGTAATTCATTCAGAAAGATTGGGTCAGACAGAAACTTCAGATAAGCAACACAATTAGACAAGTCAAAGATTGACAAGATTAGCTCATAGAAAAGATTTGCAATTCCCCCTTTGCCCATAGAGCCAGTCATGAGCCTTACATGACCCCATAGGAATCAAGATTATAAAAAAACCTCACTCACTCTCAACTCCATTTTGTTAGCTGTCCCAGAATTGCATGCTGTATGTGTGTTGGTTCTGTGCATCAATAAATGGACCTTTCTTTCTTAAGCAGCCTCCATTTTATTCCCAGATTGGAACTGGACCTGGATTTTTCTTCCAATGTAACCCTATGTCTAAACTCAAAGAGGAGAGGTAAGAATACAAACTGTACTAATAAAGATTACATGCGTAAGATCTCCAGCCTCAGGGTATTTCGCTGTGCCCTTAAGACCCTGCTGTTCCGCCAGGCCGGGCTATCAATGTAATGAATTTAAATTGGATGTTTTAAATTCTGGGGTTTTAATATTGAGCTGAAATTATTTAATACTTTTAAATTATTTTAATTGTTGTTTGTCTTTGTGCTTTTAAAAGGCTGTACACTGCCCTGAGTCCCTCGGGAGAAGGGCGGTATAGAAATAAAATAATAATAATAATAATAATAATAATAATAATAATAATAATAATAATAATA
>WNWU01000007.1:11715818-11778844 GCA_012654045.1 Ptyas mucosa | reverse complement strand
TAATAATAATAATAATAATAATAATAATAATAATAATAATAATAATATAAATGGTTTTTACTTTTCAACAGTCAGTATCCAGTTTTCATATTAATCTACATGCTTGGTTTTTATTTTTATTATGGCATTTATCTCCTGCTTTTTCTCTGAGAGCTGAAGAGGCATGTGTGGAGTTTTCCCTCATTTTATTCCTGCAAAAACAGACTTGTGAAGTCAGCTTAGCTAAGAGAGAAAGTGACTGGCCAAAGTCCTTAAAGTAGCTTCATTTCCAGGCAATTTATCCAGGGAGAGATGAGCAAGCTGCAGTGCCAAAAAGCCTTACATTTACCCGAGCACATTTTATTAAATGGATTGACTGTGCAGCTGGGAGGAAAAAGTTATGTTACGAGTGTACAAAAAGTATGCAGCACTGAGTAGTATCCTGTTTAAAGTGAATCTAAAGACTGATCATTACTTCTGAGTTATATGGGAAGGAAATGACTGAAAACCGCAGAAATGAACAGCTTCCCTTACTGTTTGACTAATTCCCCCTCTTAACAAACAAGCATTTGTTGTGCTGGAAGGTATGGGGCTTTCCTTATTAAAAGTTAATGTGCACTGACGTAAGCTGAGGTTGTACTAATAATAAGAGAAATGGAAGTGGATTTAAGAAATGGCAAATATTTTCCCTAAATAAAAAAATTAAATATCAAGACCTAGTAATAGAAAACATGCAAATTGTCTTTATACAAGTGTATCTAACAAGCCAGACACTTTAATTTGTGATTCACACACTAAGATTGGCCTACTCTTTTAGACCTATGTTATCCTGGAATGTTTTCTAGGTCTTCTATAGTTACCAAGTTAGTCAAGAACTTATATGATTGATTGGTGATGACTCTTAGCAACATATAAATTTTGTCCATGACAAACTGTCCCTCATCTATTATTAAACTGTTTCTGAATTACTGAGTTTGCATCAGACTTGAGAAAGTTGGAGTTCTCCTCAGCTGCAACTTCTAGCAAACCGAGCTAGTGCATGGTGAGATAAAGTGGGAAATGTAGGTATTTATAGGAGAGGATGAGTTTATTTTTAGTCTACAATTGCTCCTTGTGATTCTTTAGGTATTAGACAAATATAGTATTCATAGCTTTATCTGGATGTGCTAAGGACTGAAACTGGGACACTCTATATGCAAAATTCAAACGTTGCTATTGAGACAATTTTTTTTGCCCCACAATCCACCCCAATGTCACTTACAGGTGACATGGACAATTCCACCCTACAAGGACAGTGTGACTTTCTATCCAATTTTTTTAGTTAATGATTAATGTAATAATTAATTGGAGCATCTAGTTTTATATACCATATTTTTCGCACTATAAGACATACTTTCCACCCCCCCCAAAAGTGGGTGGAAATGTCTGTGCATTTTATAGAGTGAATATTGAGGCGGGGGGAAGGGGTTGGTGCAACATAGACATTTGCCTCCTGTCAGCACCGCCGCCTGTCACCACCACCGCCTGTCACCGCTGCCACTGTTTCCTGCCACTGGGGAATGCTGGAGCCTTCGCTGCTGAGAAGCTGATTGGTGGTTGGATCAGCCTCCTGGAATACTAACTGCTCTAGGGGGTGGCGATAGGCGGCGGTGATCCCTGTTGCCTAGAACAGCTGATTGGCAGTATTCCAGGAGGCCAATCCAACTGCCAATCAGCTGCTCAGCAGCAAAGGCTCCAGTGTATCCCACCAGTGGCAGCAGCTCAGCTCAGTTGACTGGTGATGGGCGCAATGGAGCGGAGCCCTGATGAGCCACATGCTGGGGCTGCGAATTAGTGCTGAAGCCAGGGCCGGATTTTCCTTTAGGCTAACTAGGCTTCAGCCTAGAGCCTCAAGATCAAGAGGGGCCTTTTATTATCTCTCATGTAATTTACAAACTTAAAAATGGGAGTTGAAAGGGCCTCATAAGTGGAATAGCCTAGGGCCTCTTTTCATCTAAATCTGGCCCTGGCTGAAGCTGACCAGGCTGTTTGGTGTTTGCTACAAGGACGCAGATGAATACCAACCAGATGGATGCTAGGAGGCCGAGACAGATTTTTTTTTTTCTTGTTTTCCTTCTCTAAAGCTAATGTGTGTCTTATGGTCGGTTGCATCATATACAGTAATTGCTTGACAATTGATATTATTTGCTCTTCAGGTATCTTTCAGTGCAACATTGTTACTCTATTTATTATGCATTGCATTACTTGTACTTGGATGTATAATGAATATAAGAAAAGCCTTTTTTGTAACAAAGGATATGGATGTTAATTAGATACATTTTATTGTTGTTGGATACATTGAATTTTCATTAGACAATGTATTAAAAACCATATCTTACCAGTAAAACCTTATATGATTTTATTGAATTTTTACTGTATCAATCCTTGGTAATACAATAAGAGTTCTTTCAAAAATGTATTATCTTCATTGTAGCTATTAGAAAACATTAAAAAATATTTTAGATCTGCCATGTAGAGAAAGGAATAACTTGTATTTGCATGTTCATATGGGTGACTTAAAAGTTTTAATACACATTTCTGGATGATAGCTTATAATATGAATATATGCTAATTAACAAAGGATGGGTTGAGATACAAGTCCAAGAGTCACAGACCAAGAGTTTTCCATCTTTTTTCATATATTTCAAATATTCACTTCCATTAGTTTACACCAACTTTTATAGTTCCAACATAATAAATAAAGCTAACTAAAGTTTCTTTAATTAACAAGCAGCTTTTAATACTAATGGGAAGACACCTGATTTATATATTATATGCCACCAAATTGATGGTGATTTAGGCACAATGTATCCCAATGGTGAAGGGATCAGCACTATTAGTGAATCTGTCTACTGTGCTGCTGTCCTCCTTTTTTTCTTGGAAAGACAGCTAGACTATTTCATTTCCTGTTCTAGCTACTAGAAGATCAGATATGGTTGATATATGATGCCACTGGGAGATAGTGAAATCCATGCTATAAAATGGGAAATGCCATATAAGTATATAAGAATAGAGATCAACCTTTTAAACATTTAGAGGCAATAGAATAATTATATATATATATATATATATATATATATATATATATATATATATATATATATATATATACACATATACATACACACACACACACACACACACACATACATACATACTTGCTGATATTTTTAGTACTCCAAATGCTTGTAAATAAGTGACTCGTGTGCTATTTAAATGTGACAATTCATTAATTTAAAAAAGGAAGCAGAATTATTTGTTTTTCACCATTCTCTCTTGCTTTAGCTGTGGTTCTTGTTTCCTGTCAGTCTTTAGCACTTAATTTAATCTTTAACTCCAATAATTGTATGAGCAATAGCCAAGATACCATGCAAGTCCTGTTCCCATTAAAAAGGGAACATGTGAGAAAAACATCGCAATGAGAATTCATTTTTATAGTCTTCTCAAGTCTATAAGAAGTATCCTAACCATTTGTGCCTGAAGTGCTCTAATTTCACAAGCAAGAATGAAAAGAGAAACACTGGAAAAGTTTTTATCCCTGTATTTAGTTAATGCTTTTTCAGCAATTACTAATATTATTTTGACATTAAGATATGATTACTGGACAAAGGATTGACCCAAATCCTCTAGGACCATGATGGCGAACCTATGGCACACGTGCCACAGGTGTCACACATAGCCATATCAGTGGGCATGTGAGCTCAGCCACCTGATTTTGGGACCTTCTGGGCCCACCAGAAGTAGGGAAACAGGTTGTTTTCTGCCTCCAGAGGGTCTCAGGTGGAGACGGGGAAGACCCATTTTTCTCTAACACCTGGCTCTACAGCCTTTCTAGGAGTCTGGGAGGGCGAAAACAGCCTTCCCCGCCCCCTGGAGGCCCTCTAGAGGCCAAAAACGGACCATTTGCCAACTTCCTGTGGGACCGGAAGGCCTGCTTTTTGCTGTCCCCAGCCTCCAGAGCCTCTCTAGGAGTCTGGGGAGAGCTAAAATGGCCTTCCCCCCCCAGAGGCACTCCGGAGGCCAAAAATGGCCCGTTTGCCAACTTCTGGTGCCTCTGGGAGGGGGAGGCCATTTTTGCCCTCTCCCGACTCCTAGAGAGGCTCTGGAGCCAGGTGAGAGAGAAAAACGGGCCAACCAGACCATCACGTGCCAGGAGTTAGGGGAGCAGGGGGGTGCGCGCGGGGGCGGGACACATAGAATTATGGATGTGGGCACGCGGACACGTGACCCTCCTGCCCCAGCACACGATGGCAAAAAGGTTAGCCATCACTGCTCTAGGGTCAACAGAACACACTGTGGGCTTGCAGAATGATTTAGTTTTCCTCATGTTATTTCAGACTGGTATCACAGTTATACTGCTATGCAGGTAAGCCACTAAACTACATGAAAATAAATGAAGCCTGGAGTTTACAACAGTTGGAGAAGTCTCTTGAAACACTGCCATTTTTTTCTGGCAGCATAATATTTCCACAATCCCTGCATTTAGGTTAACCTATTACTTTTGACCTAAATGTCACTTGCTGCCTGTTCAATTTTGCACTATGGAGGGATTCCTGTAAATGATGTGATTTTCTTTTGCTCTAGTATGAGGCTAGGCGAGTTAGTGAAGTGACATCATCCATTCCTGTCTTATTTTGATTGATGATTAGTGAGCTAAATGGGAATAATTAGAGTGCCCTTCTCCCACACACTGTATATGTACACATCAACTGTCCCTGTCAGGGTTCCCTTTAGAGGTAGAAAATGACAGTTTCAGAATGCCCAGCCAACACATCTAGGAAAGCTGCTTGGGCAGGTTGACAGATATATAATACTATTCATTTTTAATCCATGTTTTAAAAATCCCCAAATCTTCACATTACCAATATTAGTCTTAGAAATCAAATTGCATCAGTAATTAAGAACCTTGCAATATTATTGCATGTAAAAAAGCAATTTTATTCATTGATTTAAAGCAAGTTGGCCACATCCTCTGGCTAAGAAAACGTTCACAGCAGTAGTCCAATATAATCACGAACAAATAAGCCAGCATAATACTATCCTCCTAGGGTTGTCCCAGGGCACTCTTGCACTCCTGTAAACAAAAGTCTTTTCCTCGAATAGTGTAGTGTAGTTTATTATATGACTAAATCATCTACACTAAAAAGCACTAAATGATCCTATGGCAACCTTTTTTCAGTGATGTCTATAGAGTGCATTCCTGGGGAATCTTCAAAAATACTCTGCCTTGTGGAGTAATTATCAGTTCTTGAAGAAAGTACTAGGGGGTGGAGTGGGGGTGAGTCTCTGCATTTGACTATATCCTTTCTGTGTTTAATGGCTAGTCTCTTAGATGTGGCTTCTAAGGTGGGAAAGCTTCTCCAGCACAAGCTGCAGAAATTGAGGATGGCCAGGAGAAAGGGAAGAGGAACAGCAAGGCTCAAAGAACCAAAAGTCTTTCTTTACACCTCAGTCACTTCAAATGTTCTTTTTCCTCCTGAGACAAATATGTGCAGCAGTCAAATTTTCCTTAGTCTTTATATTTTCAGCCTACCATATTTCAGCTACTATAAAAATCTGGATAATCACTATATGATACAAGAACCAGTTTGGTCTCGTAGTTAAGGTACCAGACTAGAAAATAGAAGGCTGTGAGTTCTGGCTTAAGTATGAAAGCCAGCTGAACTTGGGCCAGTCGTCTCTCTCACCTTACAGAATTGTGGCTAGATGTGTTGGATATGTTCGCCATCTTGAGTTGTCTCTAAAAAACAAAAAAGAGGGGATACAACTAAAAAAATAAAAGTAAAGAAATAAAATATGGCATTGAAGAAGCTGCCATCTTGTCATCGTTTAGCAATATCATACTGCCCCACGTTAGAAGACAACAAGCTTTCTTTTGACTATGGCCAAGAATGCTGAACAACAAGGCCCTCCCTATTCACCAGGACAATGCACAGCCCGTCACAGGATTGAAATCCTGTAGGCCAGCATGGAACACAGCTATTTGCTTAACATTTATTCATTTTAACTTTGAGAATGCCTGGAAAGAGGAATAGCAATAGCAATAGCACTTTGATTCATATACCTCTTCATAGTGCTTTACAGCATTCTCTAAGCAATTTACACTGTCAGCATCTTGCACCCAACAATCTGGGTCCTTATTTACCAATCTCAGAAGGATGGAAGGCTGAGGTAACCTTGAGCTGGTCAGGATTGAACTCATGGCAGAGATCAGAGTCAGCCTGCAATATTACATTCTAACCACTGCGCCATCACGGCTCAAGGTTAATGCAAGGTGCCTTCTTGTGGCCTGACCATTAGTGTTCCCTCTATCAAATCATCTGGTTTGAACTGCCTTACTCTGTCTGGTTGAAATTGAACAGAATTAGGTGTGATCCTGGAAAAAATACCTTTGTCGTGTATCAGTGGGAATGGAAAGATTCCCCTTGTGATAGTAATGCTGATATGCAAACTATTAAACATATTGTGCAATCTTGCTCACAACATGCATTGTCTGGTTCCCTAGAAGATCTACACAAAGCAATGCCAGAATAGAATTGAATTGGAAATGCAATTATAAGGTTGCCATACCCCTGTAGAAGTTTTGTATATAATTACATTGATTGTGCATATAAATTGCTTCTCTTCTGTCATACGAGACCACCTACTACAACCGATAACCTCCCACCAACCAATACGCTCTCACAGAGTAGGCCTACTCATAGTACCATCATTAAAACAATGTCGTCTAGCAGTTCCAAGGGAGAGAGCCTTCTCTGTGGGAGCACCTACTTTTTCGAACAAAATACCCCCTGGAATACGAATCATCCCAGATCTTCGCACTTTCCGACGTGCCCTGAAGACCTTTCTGTTTCAACAAGCAGGGCTAGCATAAACACCTAAATTCTATGCCAAGGTCTTAGCAGACACACCAAGTTGACTCAATTTATTATTTACTGTTTATATATATATATATAAAATTATTATATGTATATGAAATCTTAATCTGTTCACCGCCCTGAGTCCTTCGGGAGAAGGGTGGTATAGAAATCCAATAAATAAATAAGTAAGTAAGTAAGTAAGTAAGTAAGTAAGTAAGTAAATAAATAAATAAATAAATAAATAAATAAATAAATATTCTCATCATATACTAAATAGTAATAATAATGGGTGGGCAGAGCTCTGGTTTTCCTAAACAAAGGTCCAGAATAAGAATGATTCAAATGTCCATTTCCCAGTATAGTAAAGACAGGCCAGGACATTATTTATAAACTATTAATTTTCTTCCAATATGTATATCCATGTATGGACAACTATGTAAGACTGAATGCGTGTGCAGTTGTTCTAGAATTTTTGGTAAAATAACTTGCATTGATTGATTGGATCATATTTCACAGCAGTGACTTTGGATGACATGCAGGGAAAATGGAAGTACAAACCCAACCCAATTAAAAATAATGCATAGCAGTTTGGGTAAATAACACAGTCCAATAATAAAAATGCATCATCAACAGGTTAGCCTAACCTTCTGTACTAAATGCCTGGCAAATCATCCAAGTCTTCAAAGTTCTAAAGCCTCTGAAGGTCAGGGCTTTTCCAGAAGGCCTATCCATTTACTTATAAAGGGAACATTGGCGTGTTTTCCTGAAATGAAATGGCTTCTTACTATATGCCCATTGGCATTATTTTACTTCTAGTACAAAGGTCCCCTCATAATCATTTATCTGATCCAATGATATTAAATTTATTCTGATTTACCTTCATATTGATACAAACAGGAAGGTTTTTACACCTTTAGTTTTTTTTCATACTAATAGGTGCATCTGACTGTTGAATAATCCACTATTACTAAAAAAAAAATTTAAAACAATTTTTTTTAGCTTTATTGATTAGCCTATAGGCCATATAAAAGCACAAGGTTCAAACACATATCGCCAATAAAAAACTAAAATTCTGACTGATAATGTTGGGGCTATATTTTATAGCACCTTATAGAAATCTACCGATCACTGAAGAAAGGGAAGAAGCTTTATCCCATTAATAACTTCTGGTGGATGTATTAGGAGAGTTATTTGATTTAAAAAAAGTGTTGGTGAATGTAAATAAGGACTTTCTTAGCAGCCCTAATCAAACCAATGGTTATTATCAAGCACTGTAAAGTCATATTTTTGTAAAATAAAAAAAAGAAAGAAAAAGAAACCAATCTTAAAGAAGAGACTAGTATCTCCTACAATGTAAAAAATAGAATAGAATTCTTTATTGGCCAAGTGTGATTGGACACACAAGGAATTTGTCTTTGGTGTATATGCTTTCAGTGTACATAAGGAGAATAAAATACATTCATCAAGAATAAAAAGATACAACACTTAATGATAGTCAAGGTTACTAATTAGTTATCAAATTGTACTAGGAAACAAGTAAAAACAATATAAATTGAAAGATACAAGCACATAGTTTATATTATATAAATTAAATGTTACTTCATGATTCTTGTGGAAACAAAAATAATTCACGTCTTAAAAGCTATGTGAATGAAAGAAAGAATTCAACATTTAGGGAAATCACTAATCTTTTACAACAAAGCATGGTATACATTTCTTGAAATGATTCGATGACTTATTCAATTTTACTGTAAACACTATATACTGCTTTAAGGCATATTAGGTGGGCTCCCATTCTTGATCAACCTATTTTCCACCACAGAGGACATTTATCTCTCCCACGAAGGTCCCTTCAGATGAGGGGGAAGAAATATTTTGTTTTTTTTCCACGATCTATTACTTTGAAGAATGTGAGGGAATCCTTTCTGTGCTCTTTCACTTTGAATACTTTCTATTTAAACTACGTAGGTTGTGATTCTGTGTGATATGATTAAGCAGCTTTTTTTTTCTGTGAATATTTTAAAACTGGATTTCCCTGAACATGACCTTTTGAGAGATATATGTATATGTATGATTTGTGATAAGGGCTACAGTTATCTAAGAGCACAAACTCTGCATCTAGATAATGGTGAGTACTGCAGCTGTTCTTTATTTCTTTTACTGGCTGAATTAGCCAAAATTTTGCTTTTACATTGAATGTTTTCAACAAACAACATATCTTTATTTTGATGCAAAAATGGCTTATATTTATTTTATTTTTTAATGCAATTCACTGATAATCAAAATAACGTAGCTTCAAAAATACCTTCAGAATGCAAGTGGTCATGAAAAAGTGTCCAAAAACTAATTCTACTAGGGAAAACTATTTGCAGGAAATGTGTGTATTAGACAGAATTGTAGACAAACATTATACATGTGCTTAAGCAAACATACACTAAAATATATACAGATCATATTATGATTTTTAAGAAAATAAATCAAACAAACTCAATAAGTCCAACAAATCAAATACGACTTAGTGTCAAACATGGATAGTTGAGAAAACCTAACAATTAGGTTTTTGCTTTTCTCTTACAGAGTCCAAAATATAGCATTCAAAGCCTATGGCTCTTCATTGTCTGCTTTAGATAATGACATTGCAACCCTAGAGAAGAAAATATCATTCTGTGTCTGAATGAAAAATTGGGGTATAAATGAACACCAAGTACAACACAGAATAAAATGCATTCAACATTTTGGGAACTAATCAGTGTAATGCAGGACTTCACATTGTAATCTCATATTGTTTAGTCTGGGGCATAGCATTATAAACTGACTCTGTAATTCTATGTGTGATAGTGGTTACTTTTTAAAGTTTAAGACCATAGCATATATCTACATTTGAAGATGTATGTTGGAATCAAAAAGAGCTTGTTTAGAGTGAGGAAGATAACCAAGATAACTGTTTTGTTTTTATATAATTGTCAGAATCATAAGTTGGCTCAAATGTAACTTTGTGGATTTTACAGTTTGTGGATATTAAGTATTATCTTAAATTAGGTCTTTTTAATGGAATTTGTTTGCTTTTTCTATCTAGCTATCTTTACAAATATATATTCAGATTTATTAAAATTAATATTAGTATTTTAATGTAACATTGTAGGACTGGGCAGGCTGAAATGTATGAAATAGTGAATGAAGCAAAATCATAAGCATAGATCATATAATTATCTTAACTCTTCTGCTGTACAGCATAACAGTAATTATTATAATATAATTATGATGCATGATGCATGAATGAAGAATTTATTCATGCAGTAAAATTTTTCTATAATGAGTCTGAGGTATGGAAAGTAATCTGATAACACAGTTATTCCCTTTTGTATTTTCAAAATGTTGTTGTGAAGATAAAAATGTCACTTAATTTGCTTTAACTTCCTAAGAGACTTTTTTTGCAGGAAGTAGTAATATGTACTTCTCATATGTGCTCTGAAATGTTCGTTTGCTATAGATGATAAATATGAAGCAAGACACAGAAATTAGATGAGTGTACAAAATTAGTCTCCCAAGATATGATTATGGCTCAGAGACATAGTTCTCTAAACCAATTATTGGCTTAATACTTTTATCAGTTTTCATGGCATTTAATTTTTTTGGAAAATTACCAATTATAGAAATTTAATTAAGGCTATATATATCCTACATCTAAGTACAGTTCAGATTTGATAAGGGCCAGACTTGTTTTATGCCACAGATTCATGATTTAGAACTATAAAAAATTCACTGAATAGCTCTTGTTAACTCCATTTCTTACGACCTAGATAAGAATTGTTCATGATCAGTACTACAATATTTATAAAAGGACCATTACTTTAACCCATTTCAATGACCTTTCATCAACAAGGTTCCTTTCCTTATGGCGTTTAGAAATTTTGTTAAGTCTTGACAGTTTAAAACAGGAGTCTCCAACCTTGGCAGCTTTAAGACTTGTGGATTACAACTCCCAGAATTGGGAGAAACTCTGGGAGTTGAAATCCACAAGTCTTAAAGTTGCAAAGGTTGGAGACCCCTGATTTAAAATATCCTAAAAGGAAAAAAAATCTTTGTTCCCTGGCAGCAGAATTTATTTTTAATTTGAGTTTATTTATTTATTAAACAAATTTATATAGCCATCTAATTTACACATAGATAACTCCAAGTGTCTTACAACTTTTAAAAAATTCAAATGGTTTTGTTCATAACACATGTAATATACATATGTGATTCTTACTATTATGTAATTTTATGTATTTGTTTGCGTATTTTGGTTTTTTCAACCCAAATTATACAGGACAAATTGTTTATTCAGATTGTGATTGAAGCAGCATATATACTCTGCAAAATATATACACATCACTGGCTGAAAAATAGTGTGTTATTCCCATCTCAGGGATGAATGTATGATGATAGCAGCATGTATATTTATTAAATTATTACATGTTGTGTATAATATTAATATTATTTCATTAAACATGTTTTGTTGCAAATTTTAACTTGTGTTAATTTCCTGTCTCTTCTTTCCTAGGAAGATAACTCGCAGGTTAAAACCAGATGTGAAAGCCTGAAAAAGAAATTTGTAGATATGCATAACAGTCAGTCCTCTGATTCTGAAAGGTATGACATTTTGTTAAATGTTGCCCATTTATTACCTACAATCTGTCCAGCTGCAGTCATTGTGAATGAAATGGATGAAGTACAAACACTGGAAAGACAGGTCATTCATGCTAGTTATCTAATATGTAATCTATTCCAATCCAAGCTTTCCTGGAAGCAATTCCCCATGTATCCACTGGAATTTACCTTTGGATCAGGCTTCAGTTAGGTCAAGGATATTGTCTGAGGCTGAGTAGAAAAGCACTCATAGTCTTCAGGGCCTTCTGTTCTCTCTCTTTTCCTGTCTCAATAGTATTAATCTGCCTTTAGCTAGTGCTGCAAATACAGAACATGTATTGCTGTATAGGACTAATACTACACAGGAGAATTTTACTTGGAGGTCCAACAAAATATGCTGTTGTTATCAGGCTATCTGGGTTTGTAATGATCATGCTGGATCAAGTTGCTGAAGGTTGAGCCATCTCTTGAGTAAAAAAAGATGATATAGTAGCTGCTATATACAATGAAGAAAAGTAAAAAAAAAGTTTTTTATTAATTGTCTTATATTTGCAACCTATTTGAGATGGAATACTTGGGCTAGAATGTCATATTAGTCTTATCTTAATCGGTGAAGATTTCTAATTACCGAGTGGTTGTTCAAAGATTTTCAAGGCTTTTGGGGACACCAAACCTTCCCTTGATATTAAGCATTTACTCTTTTATTATAATTGAGCAGACACAGGTGCAGATTTTGTTAATTATTGGGGCATTCTAATTTTTTTCACCCAAACCAGATGTTTCCATGCTAAGTATGACTTTTTTTGTTTTAGTTTTGTTATTTCTGTGGTTCCAAAAAATTAAATAGAAGCTATTAGAAAACAATTGGTTCTATTCACATTTAACAACATTTAGTTTTCCAGATGTGTCATTTTACAAACAGCTGCCAGCTATTAGTTGTCCTTTAAAATGCCATTCCTTTTTCATATGGGAAATAGAAGCACCAGGACATTTATGGGGTGACAGGCAGATGTTTTGGTTGAATTAGAATGGAACGCAAGTGGTGCTTTTCTTTCTTACCTAATTTACATGTCTATATATATTATTTAAATCTATATTTATCTACATTATGCCATAGCACGCTTTTCTAAAGAAGAAATAATGATTATCTTCATAGCAACCTATGCACATTTTTGAATAATTTCAGAAAAAGCTCCATCTAATTGGTGACTGCATCCATGCAGTTTTCTTAGAAACATTTTGTTTGCTGTTGCTGTCTTCAGAGCATATTTGCCAGCATCTCATTTTAGCTAATAGTCATAGGAATTCCAGAATATCTCCCATCAAAACACTAAATAGGCTGACCCTTACCTTCTGAGGTCAGTTAGGTGCTATACTGGTTGAGGCAAACAAGAGTTAGACAATACAAATCATTTTTTTGTGGTGGAGTTTTCAATTTGTTTTCCAGGTCTTCATATATGTTAAGATGCCTTTGGAACCTGGTGCTATCAATAAATGTTAAGTACATGTTAACTGGAAATTATGGGAGCTGTCAATCAAATATATGTGTAGGTTATCACATTGGATAAGGCTAGACTACAGTAACAGAGAGACAGTAATGCTATACTTTTTTTCCAAATGCCTTTGATAAAAACATATTCTCAGTCTCAAATTCTTTGTACAATAATATGCAAAGAGCTCACGTGTATGTTAGATATGCCAGTTGATGTACAGAGAGTCCTCAACGTATGACTACAATTGAGTCCAAAATTTTTGTTTTAAGCAAGACAATTGTTAAGTGAGTTTTGCCCTATTTTACACCTTTTCTTACCACTGTTGTTAAGTAAATCACTGCAGTTGTTAAGTTAACAACGTAGTTGGTAAATGAATCTGGCTTCATTAAATTTGCGTTTCAGAAGGTCGCAAAAGGGGATCACATGACCCTGGGAAACTGCAACCATCATAAATATGAGTCAGTTCCCAAGCATCTTGAATTTTGATCATGCGACCATGGGATGCTGCCTGAGAAGCTTGCAGGGAGAAAGTCAATAGGGATTCTCTTGGACTTGCACTCTCTCTGCCATAATTGTGTGCATCATGCTGGCCACTTGCAAAGTCACTGCATCTTCCCCCACCTGGCAGCAACCAGTTAGCTGCCTGCTGGGAAAGAAGGAAGGAAGGAAGGAAGGCGGGAGGGAGGGAGGGAGGAGGGAGCAAAGGAAGGCAGAAAGAAGAAGGAAGTAAGAAGGGAAAGAAGGACAGGAAGGAAGGAAGGAAGGAAGGCGAGAGGAATGGAGAAAGAAAGGAAAGAAGAGAGCGTGGGAGAGAAGGAACCAAGGGAGGGAGGGAGGAAAAGAAGGGGGGGAAGGGAGGAAGGAATAGGGATAATTTATAAGTATCTTTCTCTGCCCGTTATTCACCTGCGGCCTTCCCCACTTTTAGTTGCTTCTTCCCCTCATCTCTCAAGGTTATTCCCACATACCAGTAGACTATATGACCTCAGAAGCACTTTGAATCTGATAATGATCTGAATGCTTTATAACATTGGTTCTGATTTTGAACCATTTCATTCTGGATAAGTTTATAAATATTTAATTTGATTGCTAACAATATACCGAAAAATAGCTTCTTTCTCTACCAATTTGAACTAACGTCATTTGGAGAACTGTCATTTCAAACATAGCATGTATCATGTTCCAGATGATGCTTTTGGCACTTTTACTGCAAAGATATTTTAACAGTCTTTTAGCTAGATATTTTAACCATCTTGGTGCTTTTCTGAAGCTTCCATTCAGGCTCATACTTAAGATATGCCAACACACAATCGATAGAGGATTGTATCAAAATGCCTGGCATATAAATTATGCAGATTTATTTTTTAAAATAAAGTTATAATGAAGAGCATATTGTAAAACTTCCAAACAACAACAACAACAACAACAACAACAACAACAACCATGCAGGTATTAGAGCTGTTAAAGCAACAGAATTGGAGGCTTTTTTTTGGCTGATGGTGGGAATTGAAGGAATGTCAACAAAGTTTTTATCATTGCTAATTTTTTTCCAAAGCATAAAACAATTTAGTTTTATCTCTACACAACCAACATAGTTATCACATTCTCGGCAAGAAAACAAGTGAAACTGAATGCATTTGAAAGAAGCTTCATCTCATGGAATTTTATTTGTAACAAAGCTATCAAAACAGTACTACCATTTATTCTGGTGGAAGCATAGTATCCGAAAGAATAGTTCGCTCAGAGTTTTTTAATGGGATTCTCCTTCAGATATACTGAAAACCAACCCCACCAGTAAAAAAAAAACCAAACCCCAAACCCATTGTATCCCAAATTTGGACAATACACACTTTGTGCATATCATCTTTCTCTGCTTTTGACATTCATTTCTGTCTTCCAAGGCTTGCCAATAAATGTCATCAAGCCATTTAATTTAAGGTGTGGGATAGAAAATTCACCAAAATGTTATGACAACTTTGAAATAGGTATAGTACAGATTTTAAAAAAAAAGGGTGGGAGGGGATTTCAGGAAATTTTTCAGAGTAGAAATGTGCATGATGTTACCTATTCAAGTTTCCATCAGAGCTTTTTCAGGTAATTATCCTTGCTAAAAGTCATTGTTTTTCTCCCAGGTACAAAAATAATTATTCCACGATTCTTTACTGTTTAACATGCTAGAACATCTATGGCTCACAGAATATACACCCTTTTCTAGCACTTACTTATCAGATGCCAGAGGAGCTCAGATTATGCTGTCAATATTGAAGGCAGAAATATTGTTTTGATAGTTTTTTTGTGTATTTTTTGTTTTTGCTAAAATAAGGGGCCAAATAGGTACATTAGGACTTGGCAATGCTGAATGCCTCTATTTCAAATCACTCCCTATAGGACCCTAAAACAAGCCAACAATTTTACTCTACCCATAATGTGATCTCAAATACACACACACACACACACACACACACAGTGAAGGGGGGGGGAATATAGCTCTGATGTCCTGTGCCCCAGCAATAATCATTTACCTTTTTAATTCTGCCTCACTTATCAGATATTAGAAATAATTAAGATGTAAATAAGAAATGTTTCTAGCATGTGAACAAGATATACTTCGAATGTACTTGAATATATAAGTTTAAGTTACAGGTTGTGGTATCTAGTAAAGCTTTGTTATTTTAATTCTGAGTGCTGTTTAGATTTTAAAAAGAAGTACTGCAATACTATTTTAAACTGTAAGGAAAAGTTCAGCAAGGGGAAGACACCAGGGGATTAAGCCATGCTTCATATCTGATTTGTTTTTCACACAATTAATAGCATGAAATCTTAATGCAGATTATCAGAGATCTAAACTCGATTTCTAAGCCGTTTCCTAGAACTAAGTGCACCCCCTGCAGGAAAATGGTAAATTTGTGAAATTGTCCTGCCTGGTTGGCAGCATAATGCTATGCAAGCATTAGAAAAAATTTACTCTGACAGTCCTGAAAACATATATTCTTCATACCTGTGTGAAATCCAGCACCCAGTTTCTCTACTGCAAAAGGGAGATTCCCAGGAAAAGTATTGTTACTTAAGATAAGCAAAAGTCATAGATTTTTGTTGTTGTTCCAACTGGCATCCAACAGCTACAGTATCTTCAGATGCTACCATTTACAGGTCATTTGGAGATCTGAATACTAAATGCAGTACTCCTATTATATACAATAGGACTATTTTTATGAAATGTAAAAGCTGATATAACCTATGTGTGTAAATTGGATGAATTCACATAATGCTATATATCACGATGCCCAAAATATAATGGTCTAAATCCAAATCAAACACACGGTGTACTGGACCAATGATTCTGCCAACCCACACATTAATCAAAGAAAATATCAATAAAAGGAAAGAAGCAATGACAAGAACAACCTTGCAAGCAAATAGATCAATAAAACAATGTCGTAAATGAAGTGATACATTTCATAGGCCTATGCAAGAATTTTGCCCAACACAAAGTTGGGAACGTCTTATGAATCTTCTTGTCCATTTTGGTCCTCCTTCATTTTAGTTTTGTCTGGTTGCATTGGGCTAGAACTCCTAGAATTCCTAGTAAATGTAGAACCTAGTAAATGTAGAATCTTATAAATATAGAACCTAGAGATTTCTGGAAAGTCTGCTCCAGAACTTTGCTAGTTTTATAGGATTTGGATGATTAATGCAACATTACTAGTTGCTTGCAGAAAATAATTTAAAATCTGTGACTACAGCAAGAATTTGATTTAGCTTGCTAATTTTAATTCCATATAAATATTTTATTAAGAATATATAACAATAATAGTTATTATAATTATAAAATTAAACTTGTGCTTGTAAATACAACAATATATGAACCAATGAAGCAGTACTGATGCTAAGGTAAAAATAATTACAACTGAACATTTATAAATAGGGCTGAATTTGGTATTTAAAGAACTTGAGCATTAGTAGTATTTCTGAGACAGTAATAAACATTTTCATATTTTATTTTTTGTGAAGGATCCATTTTAATCGTTTTTTTAGGGACTTGTGGGGAGTTCCTGAAAGTTCATAGCAGTATTATTTCAATATTATTTATGGATGGATGATTTTAATTATACTGCATCTGTCTGCTCTGTCAAATACTTAAAATAGAACTACTCAAAAAGTTCAGAAATATTTAAAATTGGGACTGTAGAAGTATAAATGTTTTACATTTATGTTTGCCAATATGTTAATCTGTTTAAAATGGAGAGAAGAACAAAGGAATATTTCCTGGTTTAGAAGGTGTTACATAATTACAGCCTTTACAAGGTGGAGTAGGATTTTCCTAGTTTATGACTGTTCAAATAAGTAATGAGATTAAATGTAAATGACATATTACTTCAACTGTATTTTGAAAGAACCTTTGGTAATTTTTGTTTATTTTAATTTGTCTTTTACACAAAATGAAAATATTGATAGCTCTATGCCGTCTCTAGTCGTTTTCTAACACTAATCTTCCTTTGATTTATGTAAACCTATGCTGAACACAGCATAGTCAGACCTCATGAAGACCTCATGACTTATTTGTATCCTTGTTACTTTTAGAACTTTTACTTTTTGAGAACACATAGTTGCTAAGCATAACAACTTGCTAGCTCAGGTTTGTTGGAGCAATGGGAGGAACATTTATAAATTCGTTGAAAGATGACTGAATTACTTTCTCTTCCAACAGACTGCTAGAAAATTAGTCTCATAAAGTATATTTAACCTCCTTCTTTCCATGAATAGAGATACTTTACTAACTATTTTTGAGAAACAATTTCTTGTCCCATCATCTCCTTCTCATCTTCAGTCTGTTGTTTGGGCAGCCCTGACCTGTCTTTGGTTGTCAGCCTATAGTGGTGCTTTTGTCTCTCTTTCAGCTCTTTCTCTTGGATGTCTCTGGAACCAGCTTGAGAATAATATGGTCAGAGACATTCCCACATCCTGTTTACAGGAACTAATTATGGTTTCTAGTCCAGAAAACCTGAGGTATCCTCCCACATACCTCCAAACAGAGCACAGTAGAAATCTTTTGGCTACTTGGTGAGAGGAAAAAATCAACCAATAGTGCTGTCTTTGAATGCCCTATATATAACCCTATCAGGAGAACATATCAACAGCAACCTTGTTTATGACTATATATTTACCATATTTTTCGATGTATAAGACGCACCAGAGTATAAGACGCACCTTAATTTTGGGGGAGGAAAACAAGAAAACAAGAATTCTACCTCTGTCTACCAGCATTTTGAAACGGTCTGGGGGGAATCTGCCTGGCAGCTTCGGGGAACAAGGCAGGTGCCATGATTTGTGGCTGGTCACCCCTCTGGCTGCCCAGCAGGCAGCTTAGGGCAGGCAATGGCTGCAATGACTTCACTCCCCTGCAATGTAAGGAGCTGCCGCCTAAGCCCTCTGCGCCCAGGAGCCGAGTGAGCTGAATGGGAGCTCCTAAAGAAAAACGCCCCTCCTTTCCAGCCACCACTGCCTGGATTCCCCAAGGCAATAATCAGAGCCGCGTTTCAGGTGGTGGGCAGCCAGTTCCCCTGCAATGTGCAGCGCGGCTCTGATTATTGCGTTGGGCTTAGGTGGCAGCTCCTCATATTACAGGGGAGTGAAGTCATTGTGGCCATTGCCTGCCTGCTGGGTGGCCAGAGGGGTGACCAGCCGCAAATCGTGACACCCGCCTTGTTCCCTGAAGCTGCCGGGCAGATTCCCCCCCCCAACCGTCCCGAAGAGGGTTGTTCCTCAGGCTGTGCCATGACCCAGATCCCTGCTGCCTGGAACTGCCCAAAAATGGCCGAAGGGTGGGGGCCGGCGGGTGGGCGGAGCTACATTCGGCATATAAGACTCGGACAGATTTTCACCCACTTTTTTGGGGTAAAAAGGTGCGTCTTATACACCGAAAAATACAGTACATTAGTTGTGATAGATTCCATATCCTATGTGAATGATAGTAGCATCAAGATTAAATATCCCATCAATGCATAAGAGAAAAACAACATATAGGTAATTTCCACCCTTCCTTAAAAATGTTTATGAAAACAAAAGTACAATTCAGGAAATCCAGTTTCTAAAGAAAGATTAAGTTGCATTGCTACAATAATTTGATTCTTATTCTAAGAACAAGTTACTAAGATCTCTTTCTCAGGGACAGATTATTATATTTTATGTAAAAAATAAATCGCAGTATCTTTGCAGTGTGCCTACACCAGGCCTCAGTAACAAGGCTTGTGGGCAGTTTTTCTGCCCTCCTGCAATTTAATATGGACTAGTTGCAAGAATTAAAGCTTTATTTGTTTATTTCTTTCATTTATTATTAAGGGAATGGCTTTTTTTGCCATTCCATTGGATTAACAGAAAGATTGCATGGTTCTTTCCATATAAAGTATCTAATTTTGCAGTAACTAATAATAATTAGTGATATAGAATAGAATAGAATTTTTTATTGGCCAAGTGTGATTGGACACACAAGGAATTTGTCTTGGTGCATATGTTCTCAATGTACATAAAAGAAAAGTTCATCAAGAATCATAAGGTACAACACTTAATGATAGTCATAGGGTACAAATAAGCAATCAGGAAACAATATCAATGTAAATCATAAGGATACAAGCAACAAAATTACAGTCATACAGTCATAACTGGAAGGAGATGGGTGGTGGGAACAATGAGAAGATTAATAGTAGTGCAGACTTAGTAAATCAATCAAGTGTTGAGGGAATTATTTGTTTAGCAGAGTGATGACATTCGGGAAAAAACTGTTCTTCTGTCTAGTTGTTCTGGTGTGCAGTCCTCTATAGCCGTGATAGCGAACCTATGGCACGGGTGCCACAGGTGGCATGCGGAGCCATATTGGTGGGCACACGAGTGTTGCCCTAGCTCAGCTCCAGTGTGCATGCGCACACCAGCCAACTGATTTTCAGGCCTTCCAGTCCCACCGAAAGTCGGGAAACTGGTTGTTTCCAGTCTTCGGAAGGCCTCCAGGGGGTATGGGGAAGGCTGTTTTTCCCTCCCCAGGCTCCTAGAAAGTCTCTGGAGCCTGGGGAGGGGGAAAAATGGTCCTAGCGGGCCCACTGGGCCGTCGCTTCCCAAAAGCAGGGGGAAGTGTGTGGGGGGGTCATGTGCGCATGTGCGGGAAGGCGGGGCACATTGAATTATGGATGTGGGCACACGCACCCGTGATCCCCCACGCTCCCCCCGCTTTTGGCACTCGACGTCAAAAAGGTTAGCCATCACTGCTGTATAGCATCATTTTGAGAGTAGGAGTTGAAACAATTTATGTCCAGGATGTGAGTCTGTAAATATTTTCACAGCCCTCTTTTTGACTCGTGCAGTATACAGGTCCTCAATGGAAGGCAGGTTGGTAGCAATGGTTTTTTCTTCAGTTCTAATTATCCTCTGAAGTCTGTGTCTGTCTTGTTGGGTTGCAGAGCCAAACCAGACAGTTATAGAGGTGCAGATGATAGACTCAATAATTCCTCTGTACAACTGGATCAGCAACTCCTTGGGCAGTTTGACTTTTCTGAGTTGGCGCAGAAAAAACATTCTTTATTGTGCTTTTTAATGACATTTTTGATGTTAGCTGTCCATTTTTAGATCTTGCGATATTTGAAGGTCTCTACTGTTTTTTTAAAAAATAGTCTTTATTTACATTTTTCATTAAAAAAGAAAACAACACACCATATAAAAAACATACAAAACAGCACAACAAGTAACAAACGTATCTATAAGTAGTACCTTTATATTCGGTACAGCTTATCTACCTTTATACATCGATTAGGTCTATCCAACCTCACTATATTTGTATCATATAAGTTTCTCAAATAAATACAAAAAAGCAGATAAATTGACCAAAAAACTAAAAGATAGAGACCAAACACAAACATGTTTATCCTGGGAAAAAGTATATATTTGGCTAGAAAAAAGAAAATCATAACCCAAACTAGAGGAGGAATTGTATTTATTTGAAGGTCTCTACTGTTGATACTGTGTTGTCTAGTATTGTGAGAGGTGGAAGTATGGAAGGGTTTCTCCTAAAGTCTACGGTTTTGAGTGTGTTCAGTTCCAGATTATTCTGGTCACACCATGAGGCTAGTTGTTCAACCTCCCGTCTGTATGCAGATTCATCATTGTCTCGAATGAGACCGATCACTGTTGTGTCATCTGAGAACTTCAGTAGTTTAACAGATGGATCGTTAGAGATGCAGTCATTGGTATACAGAGAGAAGAGAAGTGGGGAGAGCACACAGCCTTGGGGGGGGGGGCTGTGCTAATTGTACAGGTATCTGATGCGATTCTGCTTAGCTTGACCTGCTCCTTCTTGTTTGTTAGGAAGCTTATGACCCACTTGCAAGTGTGTTCAGGTACCTGTATCTGGTTTAGCTTAGTTAGAAGTGTGTCTGGAATAATGGTATTGAATGTTGAACTAAAATCTACAAAGAGGACCCTCGCGTAGGTCTTTGGAGATTCAAGATGTTATAGGATGCAGTGCAGAGCCATATTAACAGCATCATCTGTTGATCTATTTGCTCGGTATGCAAATTGCAAGGGATCTAACAGCGGATCCGTGATGGTTTTCAAGTGGGACAGCACTAGCCTTTCAAAGGTTTTCATGACTACAGATGTTAGAGCAACTGGTCTGTAGTCGTTCAGTTCCTTGATGGTGGGCTTCTTCGGCACTGGGATGATAGTAGAGCGTTTGAAGCAAGAAAGAACATAGCACATCTCTAGTGATTTATTGAAGATGCAGATGAAGATGGGGGCCAATTGGTCAGCACAGACTTTTAAGCAAGAAGGAGTTATCTTGTCTGGGCCTGGAGCTTTTCCTGGCTTTTGTCTGTGAAATAGGTCTTGTACTTCCTTTTCTGTGATCACTATGGGTTGTGAACTCAATGGGATGGGGTCAGTAGGAGGCTTTACTGTTGTTGGTGTGTCTGAGATGGGGGTTGTGGAGATAGGTGGCTGTAGTTTCTTTTCAAACTTGCAGTAAAACACGTTCAGGTCATCTGCCAGTTGCTTATTTCCTTCAGCCTGGGAAGGAGGTTTGCCATAGCCGGTGATATTTTTAAGAGTTTTCCACATGTTTGCTGGTTCATTTGTTGAGAACTGATTCCTTAGCTTTTCAGAATAGCTTCTTTTTGCTGCTCTGATCTCCCTTGTTAATACATTTCTGGCCTGATTGTACAGCATTTTATCACCTTTTCTGTAGGCTTCCTCTTTGGAACAATGAAGAATATGCTTAAGTTTAGCTGTGAACCAAGGTTTGTTGTTACTGAATATTCTCAAGTTCCTAGTGGATACACATAGGTCTTCACAGAAGCTGACATATGGGTGAAGCTGATAGTAGGGGTGAAATCTAAAATTTTTGCCTACCGGTTCTGTGGGTGTGGCTTGGTGGACGTGGCAAGGGAAGGATATTGCAAAATCTCCATTCCCACCCCACTCTAAGGGAAGGATACTGCAAAATCTCCGTTCCCTCCCTCCTGGAAGAAGAATATTGCAAAATCTCCATTCCCACCCCACTCTGGGGCCAGCCAGAGGTGGTATTTGCCGGTTCTCCGAACTACTCAAAATTTCCACTACCGGTTGGTTCTCTAGAACCTGTTAGAACCTGCTGGATTTCATCCCTGTGCTACAGTCTCTGTGAGTTCATCTAAGTCTGCATAGGTCAGTGATGGCGAACCTTTTTGGCATTGCATGCCAAAAGTCTAAGCGCACGTGTGCTGTCGCTCTCCCGCATGCCGGAACCCATAATGCAATGCGCGCCCCCATTTACGCATGTGTGCACAACTCCCACGCTCCCTCTACACATGCGCCCACACTGTGCATGCATGCCCCCCCAATGCGCCCCCCACTTTTTCAAAGTGGGCCGGCATACCTCTTACCAGAGGACAACTAGGTACTGGCCGTTCCCTGGTGAGACAGCTGTTCCCCGCCTGGTGCATGGCGCTGCCAAGATGGCTTGGCTAATGATCAGGCAACTCCAAAGTTTCCTGCTAAACGTGTTCGTTCTTCTTTCCCTGTTTAAAAGAGCCGAGCTTGTAGGGGGGAGAGATCTGGCTAAAGAGCTGTGCTTTAGCTGTGCTAAAGAGCTGCCTCCTGCCTTCCACGATCTCCAAAGTTCCTCCCCCCATGGAATCCTAGCGTTTTCCTGCCTTCCACGATCTCCAAAGTTCCTCCCCCCATGGAATCCTAGCGTTTTCCTGCCTTCCACAATCTCCAAAGTTCCTCTCCCCATGGAATCCTAGCGTTTTCCTGCCTTCCATGATCTCCAAAGTTCCTCCCCCATGGAATCCTAGCGCTTTCCTGCCTTCCAGGATCTCCAAAGTTCCTCCCCTGATTGAGTGCCTCCTGCCTTCCGTGCCTCCTCAGATTTTTGCAGTTTCTCCCCCCATCGCGTGCTAGCTTTCTCCTGCTTTCCTGCCACAGAGAGGCAGAACCTGCAGAGATCGGGGAAGGCCCTGCTTCTGTTCATCCGCAGCAGAGACCAGAAGACCAGCTGGCCGGTTGGAGGTGCACGCATGTGTGGTGGACCTGGGGTGGGCCGTCGGCTGGTGTGCCGGCAGAAAGGGCTCTGCGTGCCACCTGTGGCACGCGTGCCATAGGTTCGCCATCACGGGCATAGGTACTTTCAAAAACATTCCAATCAGTGCAGTCAAAGCAAGCTTGTAGCTTTAACTTAAGATATAGCTGTGTTTGATAGCATACTAATTATCAGTGGACAGTTTTAAAAAAATGTATTTGCTAGGCTCCACTTTTCTTTCAAGAGCTCAGTACAGCTTCCATGGAGATGTCCTTCATTTTATTCTCACAGCAGCAACCCTGTGAGACAGTGGGGCTGAAAGAGAAATTGCAGTATAGCAAGTAAGATTTCTTTATGTAAGCAATTTTCTGTGCTTGTTTCAAATCACCTGGTGCAGAAGTATCCATCCAAGTATTAAGTATTAGTGAACTGTGGATATAAATTTTTATGTAAAAAGAGGCATTTTGTTTTTTATATCAGTCTTTACCAGCCTGGTACACTCAAGATGTTGAACTGTAAATTCTGAAAGTTGAAGTGCAAGTAAAGGATATTTGGGGAGCAACAGTTTGGAAAGTGGATATTGTTAACTGATAACTCTGGAACGGAATGAATTTGAGGAAGTTGGGTCTCTGGCAGAGCTGTCAATCATAATATTTTAAGGCAGTATCTCTTGTCAAAAAGACAAAAATTAAAATGCAGCTGTGGAAAAAGTGTGTACAGAGAATTTCTGGTAAGTTTAAAATTTTTGATTAGCTAATGGAAATACAATACATATAAGAAACCCCCCTGGATGAAACAGTATAGAAAACTGGCCCAAATAGGAAAAAGAAACGTCTTTAATTAAAATACTATTTCACTGGGTGGTCTTGTAATTCAAAACTTCTAATGAATATTTCATTGAAAACAAAGAGGTTTAAATATAAAGAACTTTACACATGTGGCCACAAAACCCCATTGTAGCTATTTAGTACATATGAGAACCATATTTTATGTTCCAAGATGGATATATTTAAGATTATTAGATCAGCAGATTCATAATATCAACTAACTTAGCATCTTTTTAAAAGTATTTGAACAACATTTTGTAAGATTCATAACTACCGTAATGAACAGGTTATCTTTTTTACCAGAAGCTCCAACTTGATTTGACAGAATAATTTTTGGAAAATACTTAGAATATGTTTAAGAATATTCCTAATTAAATAAAGAAAAAGTTGAATTAATATATGTATATTTGTTGTCTTTAGAAAATAAGGTATCATTTATTTTTCTCTTCTGAAACCAGATGTGACAGTGTAGAACTTGATGATAAAATAAGGATTTTGATCAGGAAGAATGATACTCCAGAATCCTGTAAGAAACCAGAGGACAGTTCATGTGCCTTAAATGTAAGTATCTTGTGTTTGTCATTCTTGACAGCTACTTAAAATTAGTCAGTTGAATTTCTTTTACGTAATTGTACAAACACTTCATTTATTGCTAAATTAATGCAGATATCTCTCTGCTCTCTGCAGTTGCTTTCTGGTAATACGAAGAACATTGACATGAGATGGCATTGTTTGTATAGTAGTGTAAGACATCATTACATTGGTGTGGCAGATTTTGGACATCAGATTTACAGTAATCACTTCTGCAATAATCTATGAACTAATCTTGGAGGTTTGAAATCAACACATCAATGAAATGATTGCTCAGGTTTTAGGGATAAGATCAATACTTCTTAGTTCCATTCTTGCTTCCTTATTTATTTTATATTATTCTGTCAGAACTGTATGAAGACAAGAGATGGATATATATCAGTACGATTTATTTGAAAAAAATATTTATAATGGTGTTTTTATCCATTGAACGGATATCATTAGTATGCTTCCCCTTGGTGAAGAAGTGTTATATCATTATTCAGATACAGAAATACTATTACATTGTATTCAATCAGATACTGCACAGTGATTTGTCAGAAATACTTTACTTTGAATTTCAATACTGTGCAATGGATTGAAAATGATGATCTAAATGGCAGCTTCCAAATTATTATTCTGTCCACACATCTTCACTTTGAAGATATATCAGAGCTAGATGAAAACTCTGATTATATGAAATAATCATGAGTCAAAGGGAAAATGCCACCTCTTCTTTATCAATCAGACTCAAAGATGGAGTTTCTTCAGCAACAGCTGATAGACTACGTGCTTCATTTCCTCATGGTAATCAGTTGTGCTTAATTTGGGAGGAAGGGGGAGAGAGAATCCAAGAACACCATCTGCTTGATAGAACTAAAATAATGTAGTTTACACCTGATTCCAAAGAACCCAGACTTAACGAATTGACATAAAGAACTGAAACAGAAAGCATTGTTTTCTGTATTAACTAGTTTTGTGTATCATACTAAGAATAATGAGAGTTGTGTGACTAATGACTAATAATTCAAAAACCTTACTACTCTGTTTCCCCGAAAATAAGCCCAATCGGGCTTTTGAGCGCATGCGCTAAAATAAGCCTCTCCCGTAAAATAAGCCCTCCCTGAAAATATTTAAACACAGAGCTGGAAATCAGATAAGATGGCAAGAGGAGCCCCGTCTTGCTCCACGCACCCCAAAATAATAAGACCTTCCCGAAAATAAGGCCAAGCACTTATTTCGGAGTTAAAAAATATAAGACAGGGTCTTATTTTTGGGGAAACACTGTACTTATTTTTCCCCTTTTTTCATTGCTGGATATTTATAGTTCTTCCTACTACAATTATTTCTGGGGTGTTAGGTTAATGTATGGAATGAAAAGTGAAAAGATCTTGTTTCATTTCCCACTTAGACATTTTTGGACAATAATGATTCAACAATACTGTTTGTTTAATTTATCTTTCTATTTAATCTCAGTATAGCTATAAAACATCTGAGCAATAGCCAAATAAGTGCCAAAAGAAATATCTATAGTGCGTTAAACCCCACCATTAAAAAACTGGTTTCAATTAGTTAAATTTCAGCTTGCTATAATGGAATCACAAGTCTAGATCTAGGAACATAATAGCCTGGTAAGAATGTAAATGGATCTGGCTTCTGGTGACATCTGTTCTCTAAACGTAAGCCAGTTCCTTTCCATTATTAAAGTGATTGTCAATTGATTAGACATATTGAAGGTTAGAGAGGTCCAGATGACTGAAAAAAAATAAATCCCTGAAGGAGTTTTTTTTCATAACGTCCAACTCCATCATGTGCAGAACATTCCTGATATTTTTGATAATCTCCTGACTATTCTCAGGGATGGTTCATGTAGACTTAGAAATATTGACAGAAAACAGTATTGCATGGATGCAAAGTTGTTTATAATGAATACAAAATTAGGATTATAGGACTGAAAAACACATACAATTCCTGTATAGAATTCTTTAAAACAGTCCAAGGGCACTTCTCCATTTTCTTACAGCAATTTCTTGCCGAGTGCAAACCAAACGGTAACACTTAGATTAGCCCTGCCTCCCTATAGCACTTGACTGCCAAAAATAATTCCAAATAAATAATAAAATGCATCTGTAATATTTGTGACGTTCTCCTCTACTTTACAAGACTGAGATTATGTAGATGAATGAGTGAAGGAAGGTGTCACAACATGTGTCATATTTTATCTGCATTACAATTCTTTCTTCATTTCTACCTAGTCATGGCATTGATGTTCCCTGGAAATATATACTTTTTATCAGTTGTGCACAAGTTGTCGTTCGTTTCATTTCCAGCCTATGCAAATAACAGTCTAAATTCAGTCTCAACTGCAGTGTTATTAAAATAGTTTTGAGTACTGCTCTGAGAAGGCATGTAAATTAATGAAATTTGTTATGTTTCATTATGCATTACTCAGAATGGAGTCAAATGAATAGCAGTGACCTGAAACAGAAGCAGAATTTCTGCTGATTCATGATGAGTGGATAGCACACATTCCTATGTGTCCTATTCCTGTGGATAGGACACAGAAAAGACCAGAGTAAATTTTGGGTTCAAATTCCCTTAGATAGTGAAGATTTCAAGATGCATCTTTCAGAATTTGTATAAGATTACTAAAGGAAACATGATATGAATATATGAAATACCGTATTTTTTGGAATATAAGACACACTCCCCTCCCCAAAAGAGGCTGAAAATCAGAGTCTTATACTTTGAATGTAGCTTTTTCAAAGCTTTTTTCAGCCCTAATGAGGCACTAGTGAGTGAATCGATCTTCTGTGCTTTGCCTGCTCCCTCCGACACTCAACTGTTCTTTAGAAGCCATTTTTCAGCCCTAATGAGGTGCTAGCGAGTGAAGCGATCTCCATGCTTTGCCTGCTTTTCTCATTGCTGCTCCCTGTCAGCTGTGCTTTAGAAGCTGTTTTTTTATCACCAAGCAGGGGATAAAAAGCACGAGCACGTGTTCAAAACCAGCAAGCCAGCTGAAGCTGACCAGTCTAAGGATGCTAGTCAGATGAATACCTGGTAGACAGATTTTTTCCCCCTATTTTCTTCCCCGAAAACTAAGCTGCGTCTTATACTCCGAGAAATACGGTCGATGTAGGTGAAAAATGGTTATGACAAAATTAGTATTTTAATATATTGTATAAATGAAAGTGTACAATAAAGAGAGAAAGTAATTATGTTTTAATGAAAAGAAAAATAATTTATAAATTTTGCCACCAGCCTTCTAAATTTCAAAGTACTGTATACTTTTCAAGAAATGCACCTTTTTGATATTAGATTGTATTTTGCAGCCTGATGTTTGGTTTGGATGAAAGAGTAGATACCATTGAGAAATAAGAGAATATTAGAATAAGAAGAATATAACCAGTAGAAGAATATAACCTGAGGGTGAAATGTTTTTTTAATGGTACAATAAAGTTAAATTTAATGTGGATTTTCAAAACCACTATGTTAGAAGTGTTACAATAAGAAAATGGAATAGATATAAACTCAGACTGTGCCTGAAAATACTTTTATCGGTTTCAACACAAGACACATTTTATAGAAGAGAAATAGAAGGCAGTCAAATTGTTAACATATCTGGATTTTTTAGTACAGGAACATGAGAATTTAAAATGAAATCAAGAGAACAACTGAGTGCAGAGGCATTTAGTTTTCAATATTTCCAATATTTCCAGTTCTTATATACAATTAAAAGAAAGGTTTAAGGTACATAGAAAAATAATTGAAATTGAACAACATAAGGTGGAATTTGAAATTGAACAGTATATAAATGATGAACAAACGATTGGTAAAATGTTTTAACTTTTGTTGAGGTTTGAAATGGAAGAACAAGTTAAATAGTGCATGATAAAATGAGCTAAGAATTTTGATTATAATATACAGATGGATTAATAAGAAAGAATGTGGTTAAAAGGACTGAAATTTACATTGTGTTATAATTTAAGACAAGACTTTTATAAAATGATGTACTGTACTGTTGGTATGATTTAAAAAAAGTGTCTAAAATATATAAAAGTACTTCTGATCTATGTTGGAAGTGTAAAAAGCATAGAAATTTTACCAAAGCCCACAATGGACACTGGATTGTGAGGATGTCAGGATTTGCAGAAATGGCAATATTTATTTATTTGATCAGAGATAAAACAAAAGTACTTTTGTAAAAGACTGGAAGCCTTTTATGAACTTTTGCTAAAAATGAAAAAAGAAATCAAATAGTGTTCGGATTTGCTGATTAAAAAGGTTGAATATGGAATAGAAGAAATCTGTGTGATGTAGTCATAGAGAGAGATGAGAGATAATACAGTAAGTTGGTTTGTAACTGTTGTAAAGAAAATTGGAAGTTACTTTATTAATTACCTTTTTCTTTTGGTTTTCTTATTCTTAACTCTCCTCTTTATATTTATCTTTTTTCATGTAAAAACTTTAATAAAATTATATTTTAAAAAAGCTTCAGTTTCTTTAAAAAGTGAAAAGAATACTATTAGCTACATTTCATTTTGAAAATAAGATGTGGCATATTTCTTTCAGCTTTCTTGTGTTTCTTTTGAAACCCTATGCTCATTTTCTCCAATCCTGTTTGGTAGCATTATATGTCTACATACCTTTTGCTAGTGTTTATAGTTTCTACAGTAAAGAACTCAAATGACATTCCATAAACTGACATCCTACTACCCAAAGGCTCTTGTAAATCTGTTTTCAAAACTTAAGTGTAAACAAATTCCCTCTACTTCCTTCCCTTTTTATACAAAACAGGAAATCTTTGTAGAGAAAATAAAACTGAGCTTAAAAAATACCACGATTGAGAACTTAATAGGATTGCGTACATCTGCTTTATGCATCAATAATCACATCTGTAATAATTTTTCATTGCCTTATGTTGCAATATTGTGGGCCTTTCCTAAGACGTGGCAACGTTAATTATTCTTACTTAATTTCAAGAGAAGAAATTGAACCAATTCTTCAAATACAGTATTTACTTCCCCCTAGGAAGACACAGTTTTTCTCCCTGATAATTCATGTGGTTTCAAATAGACTGCTAATAAAAGAAGGTTTTGAGAACAAAGGAATAAAAAGACACTGCAAATGTAGATGCTGGAAAATGTAGATGCCATTACAAATTAGTCAGAGGTGTAGCTGTTACTTGAAAGTTGTTCCTTTCCAGTGAATTTATTTCTTTTTCTAATGCAGAACCAGGCTTCAGTTTGCTTTTCTTCCTTCCATTTGCTTTCCATCCAGTTTTGTTTCCCATTCCTCTTTCTTTCCTGTTTCTCTTTCCTTCTTTTTTAGCCTTTCTTTTAGAAGAAAGAAAGGAAGTGTGTCTAGCATGTGTTTCTTTGTTTAACAATAATTTGGGTGTATCAGACATAATGAGTTGGTATAAACATCCCTCCCTCCCTACCCCGCCCTTTCTCTTTTTCTTTCTCTCTTTCTCTCGTGAAATTTCTGATGTACACTTTAACAAGTGTGACCTATGCATCTATTTATTAGGTTTGCTTCCTGACACATCATTTAAGGATTATTTGCAAATTTGTCTCCGCTGATGACTATGGGAGTAGTAGCCCAACAAAAGCTTCTTGTAATCCTGCTCAAACAGATCCAAAGAATCAGTAGATTAAGCTTGATATATCTGAACACCCATAAATATAGTTCAGCCTCTATCATCGCACTGAATTCTTGCAGAATGGAGTTCAGAACCAGTTTCATTTTAATTATTGCCCAGCAGAGTTTTCTAGTATTTTTGTTATCATTTAGTCTTATTTTATTCAAATATGGTAGTTTTATTATAGAAAATGTAATTGGAACATGTTTGTTGTCTACTTAGCTGTATGCAGATAGTTTATTTTTTTAATCTGAGCATGCCATTTCCATAATTTATTTCATAAATATTAGATTTTAAGGACAACTGCATTAAGAATATATTGTATATTGTGTTTTGTGTTTTTCGGTTGAGTAATCAAAATCTTTATGTCTTTGAGACTGTTTGAAGCTGTATGTAATATAATTGAAAACTTCAAATTGCCATTATAGATCAAAATGGTGCATATTTTATTTAAAGGAGTTCTGTTGGTATATAATACTGTAAGAAACTTACATATACTGTCATAAATCCTTCTTTATGATTACATTGTAATCTGAAGGCAAACATTTTCTACTATTTGGTTATGGGTTTTGCTAAGGAATAATAAATATTTGAGAACCTTTACCAAATTAATATATCTCAAGTAAAATTAATGTGTTGTATACTTATTTCAAATAAAAAAAACATATTTAAAGGTAAGTAATGAAAATCATATATTAAATGTTTCCAAGAGATGTTCATTAAAAACAGTAATGAAAATTCTTGGAATGCAAATATATCAGTAAAAAAATGTGAGAAATTTCACCCAGGTGAGAAAAAAATGTAGTAGCTAAACATGTGAAAAATTTACTGTATAATCTGGAAATCTAAAAAGAGATTTATAATACTGTATTACATTTTAATGAATTTGGGGAAATAATGAGTGCTTCAATTTATGTCCCAATAACAACAAAAAAGCTTAATGAAAGATTTTTTTAAAAATACATTTTGAAATGCAGAGTGAAATATTCTAATTTTTGGAGATAAGAACATACTTTCCCCCTACAAATCCGGTTTCAGTAAAATGAATTCAGTTAAATTCTCTGGCAATCTCTTAGACTACATGTAACTATTACTCTCTATGTAATAGTGTAATAGTTTTCTTGATGGTAGAGATACAAACACCCTGTGGAGAAAAATATACTATTACTCTTCAGCTCTTAAAACGTGAGAAGAGATATGTCCTGGATTTCTAACTCATTGTTTACTAATCACATAAACGTGGAAGTTGCAGGTTCTAGGTATAACCAATAATTTTTCTGACATATTTTGCTTTTAACTTTTTAATTGTAAATTACCCACACTTATTGAAATAGAAAGAAAAGAAAAGAAAGAAAGAAATGTAGAAATGCAACAAATTACAACTTATTTTCTTTTGTTTCTTTTTTATTTTTTCAAATTTCCCTTTCCCTGGTACTGTTGTAGAGATGCACAGAGATAAATTTGATGAAGGAATGCAAGAACTGTTAAGAGAAAGCAAACAGTAACTCAAAAACTCCTGGGAAAGGAGAAAGCATGAGAAAGAAACTCAAGATAATCCTGGCTTGAATCTGTTGGTATCTAAGAATACAGAAGAAAAGATTCTTTCAAGATTTTGTCAATGTACACTATAGCAATAAAGAAACATTCTTATAATCCTCACATAGTCTAATTACTGTTTTGGCCTACCTGAAATAGCTCACAGTTGTACATATTACAGGCATTGACTTTTAAAAAACATATATGACCAATTTTCCTGTGAAAATTGATAAACTGGGCTTTTCTATTAGGGTGATATTTGGATAGTAAAAGTATGCTTTTTTGGCATTATTTCTTTCAACTTAACTGTAACACTGGCATATTTTGTATCATTTCTTTAGCACCTTCTTAGAAAGGTACTGATTATGGAACACATAACAATGTGATATTTAACATAATTGTTTTGCTATTTTCACGTAAAAAAGAGAGAGAAAACATGCCCATATTTTATGGAGAGTTCTTAAATAAAATATATAGCTTCAGGATTACTATAGAAGTTTTAATAATTTCCCTCATAAATTGAAAGAGTGAATTATGGTTTCTCTAAATCCACCCACGTTTACAAATGTGTAAAATTTTAAATGAGAATAACTATATATAACTCCAATATACCACACTCACAGAAAGTGATATATTTCCATTCTCATTCTTACACAGAACTCAAGTATCATAGTTTCTTATTCACCTATATTCACCTATATTCTTATTCACGCATTTTAATTATCTGTCCAATATACTAAGTTATTAATAGAAATGTTGATTCAGACATGTAGTAAGAAAGCTACCAAGAAAAATAATGGGGAAAAGGCAAAATTTTCTAATCTGATATTTATAAATTCAAAAATTAACCTAAAATTCTAGGAAAACAAATCTTTATTGAAAACAATACACAATATATCTATATGTGTAAATGTGAATTTCCTTTTTTAAAATTAAGAATTTCATGAATGAATAGCAGCCAAAGACTGAAATTGCACTCAAAGTGCTTCAGAAAAACTGGAGAGAAAGATTTTCCAGAATATTTAGAAATTTATTAAAGCTTTAGTTGCTCTTTGAGGGAAGTTATCATGTTAAATCTGGGTTTTTGTATAAAAGCATTATTACTGATTAACATTGTCAAGCAAATATCTGCAATTCATATTTAGAAAAGTCTGTTGCTATATCTGTGCAGTTATCAAAGGAAAATTCATTTGATGCATAAATGTACAACAGTTCACAAAACATGGTGTAACTTTGTGTGGCAAACAATCAAATGAATTGGGAATGTCTACAAAAATATTTAAAACAAAAACAAAGTAGACAATATAAGATGTACAGTACTCCTCTGCTTTTTTGACTAAGTTAATGATGGGTCAATCCAGATCTGTATCACCAAGGGGTATAACTTTACACCAGCTCTTAGTTTAGCAAATGTTCTTCCCACACAGGGAAAAGCTCATAACAACTATATAGTTACTATAAATTTATTATTGCTGTGATTAGAAATAATATCAAAATTCCATTCTACTGAAGTAAAAACATAAGTTTCTTCCAGAATTCTTTTCCTTTTGAACCCACCAATTTTCACAATAGAGAAAATGGGTTTATTTGCAAGAATTAATTAACTTTCATTGAAATTCGTTCCCGGGTCATAAAGGACATATTTTGTGGTATTAAAATTTTACAATCATTCTTCTGCTGTATAAAATATGATCCACCCATTTCCTTGTCATGGGCAAATATCCAGTATGTGTTAACAGTGATCAGAAAACTTTCTGGTTCATGTGGGAAATAGCATAGAAAAAATTCTGATAGGAAATGGTTGTCATGGATGGTGGTGAGGAGATAATAAATTTACTCTATTTTTTTTTCTTGCCTGTGCAGTCCCACCCCAGGCAAAAACAACTGAAGGACAACAGGGAAATTGCAGTTTGCATTTATAACAGTTAACTTTATTCATTAATCATCGGCTGTATGCTTGAGATATTCTGGAAAGCCCCTTTTATGAAAGATTCAAATACAAGTGCCATTGCTTTCAACATTTCACATGCAGAAAAAAATGGGAAATTCTCATGTAAAGTTCCTGATACTATAGTTTTAGTGTTCCTCTTTGGATTGATTCTATCATAGTGTACATGATTTCTTCATATTGCATGATTTAAAGCCCTTTGCAAAAAGCAAGAGCCAAAATTGTTCAGGGCAGTTGTTATGGAATCCAAGAAAACTTCAGGAAGCATTTCAGAAGTAAGTATGTTCCCAGTCTAAAGCTGTGTCTATGTCAATTCAATCATTTTATGTTACTTTATAAATACATACTAATATATGAATATTTAATATATTATTATTATTGTTCTTGTTGTTGTTGCTGCTATTACTATTGTTACATTATTATTATATACACAACAGTATATTATACAACAGTATAAAATCAGAGCTTCAGTTCTTTAGCTAGATTTGACTTTCACATGTACTGAATTCTTCCCAAGTATCTAAGATGTCATAATGTTTCAGGGTAGTATATGTGCAGATCCAAGCACGGTAGCCTTTTGTAACTGATAGAAATTTTGTCAATATGCAGATTTTCTAAGTGCCATCTAAGATTTTTGACATGGCACCTAGTGTGCAAACACTGAGACAATCCTGGCCAGTTTATGCCATAATCTTTCAATCTTTCAATAAACAATAAAAAAAGCAAATAAAATACGGATTGAATTGAATTCACAAAATTATTATTCAATAATAACTTTTTAATGCACTGTGATTACATATACCGTATATATTTGAGTATAAGCCGACCCGAATATAAGCCGACCCCCCCAATTTTACCCCCCAAAACTGGGAAAACTCATTGACTCGAGTATAAGCTGGGGGTGGGAAATGCAGCGGCTACTGGTAAATTTCAAAATAAAAAAAGACTGGTCAAAAGTGCGAGGACCTGTCAGAAATCACTTTTTTTCAGCCCTCTGGGTAGTCCTTTTGTGCATATGGACTACTCAGAGGGCTGAAAAAGTTATTTTTGACTGGTCCTCGCACTTGTGACTAGTCCTCGAACTTACGACTGTCCTCACATTTTACGTTTTTGCCCTATCTTGTCACCATGGTAAAGAGAAGCAGTTGTGAAATGAGTGACATGGTTTTAAGAATGCTGCATGGGCATAAATGTGAGGATGGTCATAAGTGTGAGGACCAGTCAGAAGTGTGAGGACCTGTCAGAAATTACTTTTTTCAGCCCTCTTGAGTAGTCCCTATACACATATATCACATGACCAGCTAGCCACGCCCACCCAGTCACTGGCTTGATCTAATTTCAGGCAAGTTGAAGCCTCTGTTAAGAAATACCAGGGCTGGGCAAATGTGGCCCTTTTACAACCTGTGGACTTCAACTCCCAGAATTCCTGAGACAGCCAAGCTGGGAGAACCCACTAGCTAGCAACCAATTACAAGAAGGCTAGCTAGCAGCCAATTACAATCAGTTCTCAACTCAAGCTCAGTGCACATGGGATCTTCCTAAACGTGAGGATTTCTTTGTTTCTTTCTCCCTTTAAGCCCCCCCCCCCCAGCCCATTTTTGCTTCCAGGGGGCTGCAGAGAGTCTTGCTAGGCACCCCCCTCATGCCCCTAGCAAGCCTTGGGAGCCAGTTGCAGGGAAAAAGTCATTTTTTTCGTGACCCGAATATAAGCCGAGGAGGTGTTTTTCAGCCTGAAAAACAGGCTGAAAAACTCGGCTTATATTTGAGTATATACGGTAATTGTTATTGCTTTTTGGAATTTTTAAATGAATCAGGATTTTCCCTGTGTTTTAATATGTATTTTATAATAATAATTTTAAACTTCCTGGTGAACGTGATCATTTTTGTAATTGAATGGTTTATTGTGCGGACTTATTTTCATAGAAGAGAGAACTATTCCAACTATGAGGTTATTCATGTCCAAATTGTTCCAAAAAATATTGCCTAGGTGAAATTGACCTCTATGCTTTGCCAATCTTGTTTTGCCCCTCAGGTATGCTCCTAAACATAACCCTGTTTTTTTGTTTTTTTTTTTAAAAAAGGGCAATGTTCATTTATGCTTGCTGAAGATACGTCTCTCCTTCTTATATATAATTTCTGATGCTAGCTGATGGTAAAATAATTTGCATGCACTGCCTTGGGATCTAATGCCCCATAAGACATGGGAAGGAAGCAAAGACGTGGCCCCGAGTTGGTAATAGTGGGAACCTAGTTTTCCCATTCTCATAGAGCAAGTGTGATCAAGCCATTCAGAGAAGATGAACAACAGGAGCCCTGGTAGTGCAGCAGACTAAAGTACTGTTATTAACATCAGCTGCCTGCAATTACTGCAAGTTCAAAACTCACCAGGCTCAAGGTTGACTCAGCCTTCCATCCTTGCTAAGGTAGGTAAAATGAGGACCCAGATTGTGGGGGCAATAAGCTGATTTTGTATAAATATACAAAAGTATGAAGGCTATTGCTTAACGCATTGTAAGCCGCCCTGAGTCTTCAGAGGAGGGCGGCATATAAATCAAATTAAAAACAAAACAAAACATCATCTTCATCAGTTTTACTATGATGCACACATGATAATGAGTGAGCCATGGTGAGCCACAGCGGCGCAGTGGTTCGAGTGCAGTACTGCAGGCTACTTCTGCTGCCTGCAATTTGGCAGTTCAAATCTTACCAGGTTGACTCAGCCTTCCATCTTTCTGAGGTTGGTAAAATGAGGACCCAGATTGTTGGGGGCAATATGCTGATTCTGTAAACCGCTTAGAGGGGTCTGTAAAGCACTGTAAAGCAGTATATAAGTCTAAGTGCTATTGGTATAAATATATCTGCAATGTGCTTGAACTCTAATACCTTCTATTCAATGAAATGGGATGGAGCAAAATGCCTTGTATCTGAAAATCTGATCTCTTGTGGAATTAATCATCATGGATGTGTTCCATATTCATCCTGTGGCTATGGCTGGTATATAATATAGAACAAGTGAAATATTTAAATGAATCTTACATACTGCAAATGCTAAAATATTTTGGTGAGAAATGCATGATTCTGGTCTGGATCTAGCATAGTTGTAAAAAACAGTGTTTATCCCAAAAAATTGTATTTAATGATTTTTTAACTAGTATATGAATCTAATTCGCTTCTTTGTTAGGGTTCGGACAATTTTTAAAGCTGCATTTGATTTAAAACAGAAACAGATTTTTTGATATTTCACAGATGTGCTTTGGAAGTAGAACAAAGGAGAAGTATAAAGTGTGTAAAGGTCACAATAACTCATTATTGTAAAGGTAAACTTTACAATTTAGAGTTCAACCCTGTTACCCCTGAAGAAGTGGACAGAATCATGAGGAAACCGAGTGCGACCACTTGCTTGCTGGACCTGTGTCCCTCCTGGCTGGTCTATTCAGCGTGGGAGGTGACACGTGGCTGGATCCAGGCAGTGATAACTGCATCTTTGGATGAGGGGAGCTTTCCCTCTGCCTTGAAGGTGGTTAGGCCCCTCCTCAAGAAACCTGCCTTGGATCCGACCATTTTAGGCAACTTCCTTCCAGTCTCCAACCTCCGCTTTGTGGCGAAGGTTGTTGAGAGCGTGGTGGCACATCAGTTCACAGTGGCCCTGGATGAAGCAGATTATCTAGATCCATACCAATCGGGTTTCAGGCCCGGATACAGCACGGAGATGGCATTGGTTGCACTGGTGGATGATCTCGGGCGGCTCGGGACAGAGGTTATTCCTCTGTTCTGGTTCTATTAGATCTTTTGGCAGCCTTTGATACCATTGACCATGATATCTTGCTGCGGCGCCTTGAGGGGTTAGGAGTGGGAGGTACTGTTTTACAGTGGTTCTTCTCCTACCTGTCGGGTTGTATGCAAGCGGTGTTGACGGGAGGGCAGAGGTCGGCCTTGAGGCCTCTCACTTGTGGGGTGCCTCAGGGGTCGGTCCTCTCGCGTCTTCTGTTCAACATGTACTAACCTTGACTGAACCTTTTTAAAAACCATTTTAATTTCCTCTAGCTAGAATTTAAGTTGGCTTATTAAACAGCCTATATGTCAGGTGTGAAAGACCTACATGTGAAGGTCCAATTAAACTTATTTATTGCTCTTACTTACAGGAATCTACTCAAATATTAGCATTGTTTTGTCTAGATCAGGGTTAATGGAATTCAAGGGGAATTGGATTTAGTCCATTTGTGGTTATGTTAAGATTCTAGCCCGATTTCCCTTTTGACTCCACCTTCAGTTTCAGCTACTTCTTTTTCTACATGATTGAAACATTAATGAAATGAGAAAGTACATGATACTAAAGTGAACTAAAGGCATATGTTACCTATGATTAATTTAATTAATAGAAAATAAGAGCATTCAAAACACAGCAAATCATAAATAAACTACTAGTCCTAAAATGCCTTTTAATAAATAATTAAAATTATCTTTCTGGAGAAATAGTCACATATGCATATTAAAGCAGTGGTGAAATCCAATTTTTTTTAGTACCGGTTCTGTGGGCGTGGCTTGGTGGGCATGGCTTGGTGGGTGTGGCAGGAGAAGGATACTGGAAAATCTCCATTACCACCCCACTTCTGGGGGAAGGATATTGCAATATCTCCATTCCCACCCCACTATGGAGCCAGCCAGGGGTGATATTTCCCAGTTTTCCAAACAACTCAAAATTTTCGCTACTGGTTCTCCGAACTGCTCAAAATTTCTGCTACCGGTTCACCAGAACCTGTCAGAACCTGCTGGATTTCACCCCTGATATAAAGGTAAATAAATAGCAGGTTAATAGATTTGAACCATACTGTAAAATATTATTTTAGTAAGTTGTAAAAATGGCTTTAGGATTTTTAAAAATTATCTTGGATACTTCATCAGAAAAGATGTATATTTCCTTCCCCTTAATTCTTTGTAATATTGTAAGTGTTCAACGTAATTTTAAATATTGCAATACTTAGGTACAATATTTGTACATAAATATTATAAATATTTTGAATATCCGTAGAACTTGTTTCAAAATATAGATAATATAGTTTTAGTTGATAATTGAAAAATTGAAAAATATGACACACACACACACGTTTTAAATCAAAATATATTGCTGTCTGAAAGTAAATCAATTCAACAATTCAGTTTCCAAGTACCCAATCAGAATAACATTCAATATATTAGCCTAATAATAGCTTCTAACTTTCTATGATAGAAAAAATAAAATTAAAATATTCTAATACAGAATATATCATATTCTACCATAACAAACTTCAGATATTAAACACTTTCAATGTCACATTTCACAGAAATAGGAAGAGCAAAGGAAGAAACTTCAGGGAGAACCTAATTTACATTGGAACAATTAGCTGTGAATCTAGACTGGTATCTATTTTTATTTTACTTTAGGTCAAAGTAAATAGATTTCTTTTCAACTGAATCATTTTGTTTTTGTAGTGTATATTTACAAAGAACTTAACAGATACACCACTGCAACAAAAAATTATATCATTAGAAAAGCAAAAGCAGGAGGTAAGTTGAAGCAATCTTTGTTGCATTTTGAATCTAAATCATTAAGATTCTCCAAAACACACTTTCTATACTATTTTATGGGTTTGTCTGCATGGAAGGAGAACTACACATGAAGAACAAGAATAAAACTGCATGAATTATGATGATTCATTCCAACTACTGTATAAAGGCTTACTTGTGCTTTGCCAGAAAAGCAAGCCAAGCAGATCACTGATCTAGCAGTGCATTTCTGGATGCCAATGAGGGTAATGTGCAATCCAACAGTTAAATTTGAGAATTCCTTTCAGAATCACCAAATTGTTTATACAATAGTTGCCAGATCTTGGGTGACTTCAGGTTACATTTTTCTACAAATGAGATGCTGAAGGGGCAATCAAATAATTCCTACAAGAAGAAAAATGGAAGAAATTTAAATAGTCCTGTGTAGATATATACAGATCTCTCTAAAATCCTGATGGGAAAAAGGGTACATGAATAAGAAATGGAATATGTAGACAAAGAAGAATGGTCTCCAGAAACTTTAGGAATTTAGCCTGCATGAGAGGCTAAAGCACAGATTAAATGGGGGTTTGCAAGAGATAACAAAAACAATTTTTTTTTTAGATAAATAGAGGGGGGAAAAACCCCAAAACTAGTGATAGTGTTGGCCCATTGCAAGGAGAAAGTGATGAATTGATAATACAGAAGAATAAGATAGCAGAACTTCTTAACGCCTACTATACTTGGTACCTGTCTTTTAGGAAACTGCTCAGTCAAGCTTTCCCCAAGTACTTTGAACTGCAACTCCCAGAATTCTCACTGGGAACTCTGCAGGTTGTAGAATAGGACAGCCAATTTGGTATAACGATTAAGATGCTGGCCCAGTAACGGGTTCCACTTATCTTTGCTACTGGTTCGGAATTGGGGGCGCACACATGCAGATGCTTGCTTCACTTGCTCGTGGCGCTTCTGGGCATGCGCAAAGCGTCCATGATGACGTTGGGGAGTGTGAGTGGAACCTACCATCGCCGCCACTACCGATTTGCCCAAACTGGGGCAAACTGGTAGAAACCCACCACTATGCTGGCCTAAAAACTAGGAGACTGTTTTAGGCATGAAATCTAGCTGGATGACATTGGCCCAATCACTCTCTTTCAGCCCAACTGACAAGAGCTGTAGGAAAAATAAGATGAAGGAGTATTAGGTATATTCAGTCCCTGAATTACTTATAAAATAATAAAGTCGGGATTAAAATCTCAGAAATAAATAAACATATCTGCAGACTGTCAGATTAGGAAGTATGATCTAGGTAACTAAATATATAAACTTATACTTCTCATTTTCCATGTGTTAGTCACAGTTTTATGATTTGATAAACTCATAGTTCTATGACATTTTTTCCCATATAATTTTAGTGGCACAAACTTTTACATTTTTTGCATGTAGGAAGTTATAGTTATGTTTAACTTTGTCCTATGCATGGATTATTTCAAGCATGTGGCTAAAAATTAGATGTGAGCATAATATTACCACATTGTGTGTAACTTATATGCACATATAAGTTATACTTATACTTATATGCAGCAAATTATACTTATATGCAGCAAATACAAATAATAATTAAAGCTGTTTGTTTGAAACTCCTGTTGGATATTTTTCCATCGGTGATATAATAAGCATTCGGACATATTTTTGTAACATTTCCCCTTTTAAACACAAGTTTATTGTATTAATTTTCAGATCAAAATTATTTTTTAAAAAGTCATTAATAGAGACATTTTGCATGCATTTCTTCAAATATGTTTTATTTGCATGCATTTTCTCTGATAGAAATAGAATAATAATTATGTTTCAATGTGCACCTTATTCAGGAACTGTGAATTACTGAAGGTTGATTTGTATTAAATTTGCAACAAAGTATTTTGCCTGTGAAACTAGCTCTGCATATTAAAATACACAGAGTAATTATAACATGACACCAAGGAGCTGGAACGAAGCTAATGCTATATTGTGAAATAACTTTCAGAAATGTAAAGGATCCTGCACATCTTGGAAATTCCCACAGGCAGTTTGAGTTGAGGATTTAGTGCAGTAAATTTTGCTACAGAGTAATATTGACTCATCTGCCAGTCCCAAACTATTCTCTTGCCTGGCACTTATATTCATTCATATTCATTCATTTCTGAATTACAGAGTAGATTAAATATTCTTAAGAATGCAATATATTCAACGTAAACAGTTATGAATTGTACAGGTCCTTACAACAGTTGATTTAGTGACTGTTCAAAGTTACAATGGCACTGAAAAAAGTGACTTGCAGCATCCCCATAGTTATGTGATCAAAATTCAGACGCTTGCCAACTGACTCATATTTATGATGATGCAGTGTCCTAAATGTAAAATCTCAATATTGCCTACACTACTGCTATGTGTACGTGCATGTGTATACATATGTACGTACGTACGTACATACACACATACACACACACACACACACACATATATATTCTTTCCTTTTCATAGGCTTTATGTGTATTTCTCTTTAGTCAGGTTCTTCCTATGTAAACCAAGATTTTTATGCAGCCAACTAGTGGATTGTGATTTCACTGAACTAGGGCTGCATAAACATCTTGGTTTACGTAGGAAGAACCTGGCTAAAGAGAAATACATACATACATATATACATACATACATACATACACACACACACACACACACACACATACATTTTATCGAAGAGTTTTATGCCAATGGTATTTGAAAAACTGCTTTCTATTTAATATAATAATGTAGAGGAATGTAAATCCCACAATAGCATAGCAGTTTAAAGATTATATGGTAAAATAGTGTAACATTATTTAAAAATAATGTGAAAATGTTGTATTAAGTATTGCTTAACCGTTTCAGCTTTTGTCAGTGAACAATCAATGGGATCAACATTCCAGGCAGATGAAACAGCATTATGAAAAAAAGGTAAAACAAATAACAATTTTGTTTTCACTGTTGTTTCAAAGTATGATCTATTTTCTACAATGTATAGTTATTTTTCTTTAACTTTAATAGCAATAGCACTTAGACTTATATACCACTTCACAGTTCTTTACAGCCCTCTCTAAGTAGTTTATAGAGTCAGCATTTTGCCCCCACAATCTAAAACAGTGTAACACCAAGCAGAAAAGAGAAAATAGTATTGCAGAACACATAAAGGCATAAGAGTATAATCCTTAAAACTAAATGAAAATTGCCAGCTATTATTTTGCTATAAAATATGCATAAAAATAATTGGTTGGGAATATTCATAATTAATATGGACAATAGGTAAGCACAGGTCTTGGATTGGGATCACGGAGACTCAGATTCAGGCTCCTGTTGTCCTTGGAGCTCATGGAGTGATTTTAGGTCAATCATATAATCTCTCAGACCTCCTGACTTTATCTAATGTTTTCAAGAGAAACATTTCTGCGACATTTAACCCTTATGGAAAATAGAAATATATATAACAGTATATAACAGTAACAACAATAATGTTGTCTTTTAAATTTCCTTTATTAGCAACAGAAAAAGTATGCTTCCATTTCATCAGCTTGTTGTAATTTCCTATATTCCAATCTTAGGTTACTATACATAAGTGCTCACCTTCTTTGAAACATCAAGGACTAGGAAATAATAACAAAACTTCACAGTAACTAGGGACTTTTGCACTATTTCTGTCACAAGCATCAGTTTTCCTCCCATAGCATCCTAGATAATATAACTTCAGGCACCTTGGAGGAAAAAATATGGCATATCGTCAAGAAAATAGCAAACAAACAAGCAAACAAAAAATGAGCTGACAATGTAGCAATTGCTGAATATCTTTCAAATGGTGCCATGGGCAGTGCTCAAATGAATTCCTAGTGAAGAAAGACTCCACAAAGCCATGTGTTTCATTTCTAACCTAATATTAGAAATGTTAGTAAAGGGCCAAAAAATGGAAAATAATATTTGAGTAATTTAGTAACTCCAACGTTAGCAACCTAAACAAATTTTCTATGTAATTTGTATATGACTTCTTAATAAACTTCATACATTTAACATTAGGATATAATTTATACTGTAAAGGATTGAAGTGGAGAGGCAGTTTGTGGAGTTTTGTGACTGAAGCTAAGTTATTTTGTTAGTTGTACATAAGCTTGATTCTGTGATAAGAGTTGATTATTATATCATGGTCTAGCTTTCTAGATCTTGACTAAAATACATTTTATTGCCAGTGGTTTCCCTTATATTTTGAGCAGACTGTTGTGTTTTCCAATTGCTGCTTCTTGATAGAACATCTTAGAATAAAAGACTCATTTCTACAATCACCTTGTAAGGAAGATGGGTGGCACAAAAACAAACAAACAAACAAACAAATGTGTGCATGTGTGTATGTGTATATATATACATAGTTTTGTATTGTTGCAGATCATGGAAATGAAAGCAAAACTGGAAAGTGTGCAGAAGATTGTTAGGGATCTTGAACGAGAAAGATATCAAACACAGGAAGAGTGCAAAAGACTGGGAGACTTCATGAGAAGCCTGTTAGCGCAGGAAATGGTAGGAGAACTGGTTGTGCCAATGTTTTTATTAGGCCTGGTTTCTACTGTTCATTGTTAGAGTGTTTGTATTTGTGAATCTTTCTTAGTTGAAAAGTGACTGAAATAGCAAGGAGTTACCTTTCACTTGGTAGCTATTGACAAAAGAAAACAAGATTTACATTTGTTGAGCTGTCATTCAGAAATATTTTCACAGTCATTCACTGCTCTCTTTAATTCAAGAAACCTGGTTTACTTTACTTTCTTTCTCATAAAATAGTTTTCAAGTAATATAGGACCAACCAGATAAAGTTTTTATAGGCATAGAACACAGTTGTCCCTTTAATGGAGTCCCCTTGTACAATTTCATTAAACTTTTTTTTTAAGGGAGAGTTTAAAAAAATCTGCATGTTAAAATTTGTTTAGATCAGTATTTCTCAACGTTGGCAGCTTTAAGATCTGTCGACTCTAATTCACAGAATTCCCCACTCAAGAATTCTGGAGATTGAAGTCCACATAGTCTAACGTTAAGTGTCAAACTGGTGGCCTGCGGGCTGGATGCGTCACCCACAGGCCACACCCACCCAGCTCTGCGAATGGGGAAAATGTCATGAAATGTCACGTGATGGCAATGTGACGTGGCGAATTTGACACCCGTGATGTAAAGTGAAGAAACAAAAACATGCTGTATTTCTGTGGTCTAGGGGAGAATCAGTCTTTATAATATCATCAACTTACATAAAGAGTTAGCTCTTTTAGATCCTGTTTATTTTTTATTTATAAAGTTATCAACTGCTCAAATCTATCAGATTATAAGTACGGTAATATACTGACAACTGACCTTATAAAATATAGTAACAACAGAATCAATCAATTGGTCCCTTGATTTTATTGTTTTGCCCATCTGTCATAACAAATATGATCAAACCTATGCAAAAGTGGCCAAACCTTAATGAAATATATTAAAATTACAAAAATTTTAACATGTGTTATTAACATGTGTTATTACAGAAAATAAAATATTAGAAACTTTTGGTAAAATATTTTCTCTCTTTAACTGCAGTCAGTAAAAATTGTGCTAATATCTAATCAGTGTCTCCTTGTTTAAATTCATTATTCAATTTTATTTGAATCAGGCCAAAATTATTTTCTTACCAAGAGGGGTTCTAGAAATTTTACACACTGTGAAGTACAAATAGGACAGTAATGGGTAAAATCTTCTATAATTTCCTTGGAGCAAGGGCAGAGCATGCTGTATATTAGATGGGATTTTGAGAAATCTGAGAAAATGTCATTTCAGGAACCGTGGTCTTGTAAAAAGCCTCTCTCACAGGGATTGCACAGTAACACAGCTCAGATAATGTTTGCATTCGATTTTGTTTTTATTAAGTGCATGCCAAGGAGCAATTTTATTTTGTCATCATTTAAGCAAATTTCTTTGGACAAAGACATTTAGCATTCTGTTTTCAAATAGTAGATTATTATTTTGATTATTTAAATTTAAAAAGAATTCTGGAGAGAAACCAAAGACATGCAGAAAACCATTTGCTCCTGAAAGCTTCGGTTTGATGTTTCTTTAGAGATTATAGTCCACAAGAGGGTAAATGTAATAAAATATACTGTAAAACTCATACAAATCCTGGCTGTTTCATCTTCCATATCCCCACTATCATAATAGCAATGAGTTATTGTGCTTCTGGGGAAATTTGTATTTACTATGAATCTGCTTGTATCACATGGGTATGACTCTTAGGCAGAGAAAATTTCAGGCTATTTGTCTGCTGAATTCTTAAAGATAAGAGACTGCCTGGTAACAACAGCACATAACAAATGCATATAGTTATCCAGCTAAAAAGCTCAGGAGATGATAAATCTTATATCACAGATCATTGAGAATATTTGATAGTGAAATGTAATAGCAACAACAAATAGTGTAATAGGAAAAACAATTTCCTATTTTTCATGTTCTAAAGAATTATTAAACAATATTATTTTACACCAGACGTTTGGCTTCTCAAAGAGCAAAATTACTTACTATTATGGCATCTGGGAAACAGTGGAAATTAGTTCCAGTTTCAATAAAGTGGATTTTGAAACAATTGAAAATATTTTTTCTTGCTCTTCTGCCAAAAACACACTTAAAGAAGTTTTATGTACAACAACAAAACATGCAATCCATTCTCAATTGCCTAAATAGGATTTCAGCAGAGCTGGCAAACTGGCTCTAAGACTACTAAGTAATGTTTATTGAAGAAATAAGTGAACACCATTCTTTATGCATTTTAGGAAGAGACTATTAACACATGCTCTTCTTGGCCTACCAAATAACTACACATTTTTATCTTTCTGTGGGCTGGTCTGATTCCATCTGTCATTTGTTTTTGTTGTGGTCAAATTTACCATTTGTCTTGTTTTTGTACTGATTGTAAGAATCTCCAATGTCATATTTCTTTACAAGAAATCCTTTGAGTTCCAAATTGATAATTTAGGCTAGTGTTTCTCAGCCTTACCGACTTTAAGATATGGGGACTTCAACTAGTGGGTTGCTACCGGTTCGCCCCGGATTGGGCGAACCGGTAGCAGCGGCAACGGGAGGCTCTGCCTACCCACCTGGACATCTCTGCGCATGCGAGTGAACCGGTAGCGATGGGATTTGAATCCCACTACTGACTTCAATGCATATTGGTGGGATGGAGTATTCTGGGAGTTGAAGTCCACAAATCCTAAAATTGGCAAAGATTGAGGAACACTGCTTTAGACCTTCTTAGGAAAATAATATAAATACATGATCCAAACCTACCCCAAAAATATAAGGTTGTCCAGAAAGAGTCCTGAGGTAGATGTAGAGAGCAGCCTTATCAGATGGCTTCTAGTGAATTTCTCTATCTCTATGCCCAAGATAGTAACCATTTTGCAAGGTTGGCTTAAGTAACTCCCTAAAATTTCAGGTGGGCAAAAAGTCCTCCAAACTGCTTGCTGTTCTGCACTAAGCCTGGCCTAATTCATCATTCACATGTTGAATGATCCTCAATACAAAATAATTGCTTCTTAACACAGATAGCTAGCAAGTCAGAGAGAAAGCTAAATTCTTTTTCTCGACAAATGTCAGACGAAATGATTTGTATGGAGGAATATTTGATAGGGTGAGTTTGGAGTTGTTTTAGGCTATCCCACAGAAAAGGAAGAGTGACTGTAAGAATAATTTTCAGTCTCCAGATTTCCAGGAAAGGAGAGGTCATATACATATATCAAATAAATTCATTAGGTAAAATAAACGATGGCTCTAAATCATTCACATTTACCAGCCGTGTTCCCATGAGGCTCAAATAGTACTATTTGTACTCTGAAATAAAAATGATGGAAGATTGGGGTAACCGTAGGACTTTTATTAATACAAAATATATTTCAAAAATATCACCCAGGAAAATCCCTTCCTCTGAAACAATCCAGTGGATTACGCATATTCAGTGGACATAGAAGGGCGACTGGTTACTAAATAGAAAATAGGTATGGGGTGTGGGATGGAGAAGGTAAAGACATTATTATTTTGTACACACTGTACATCTAACATTTATTTATAGATCCCCATTATTTTGCTTTTTAGTAGTCACTGTTTTGAGATTGAAGAATGATACAAGTTATATAAAAATAATAGCAAGATTGATTTCCCACAAGCTATATTTCTTCAGTTATATTGCACTGTTTATGGCATGTATGGGCCACAGAAGAAATCAATATAAAGTTTTATCACTCTTTACTGTTTCGGGGATACACTATGCATCAGTTTTATGTTGTTTTGTTTTTGAAATGTTTGGCATAAAATGTATATAATAATCTGTTAAGGAAAGGGAACAGATTCAATTATCTGTAGTTTATCAATGTATTTATATATTTTCATTCCAGAAAGACAAGAACACACTGAGGAAAGAGAACAGGTTTTTGAAACAGGAAACTACCCTTATAAGCACAAAGAATATGTTTTATGAATGTGAAATAAATCGACTAAACAAGGTAGGATTCTTCTTGTTTTGTATTCATATATCTATGTTAAAAAAATTATACTCATGTATCTTTCTTATACACTTGGTAATATTACATTGTAAATTATGTGGATTATCGTGCCTACACACAGACTAATCATGCTATTCTCATTCATGGTAAGAAAAAGAATAAAAAAATATAAAGGTATAAGCTAAAGGAAATATAATTAAATCTAGTGGGACTGCATCAAGGGTGAATTCTACTTACCTTTACTACCGGCTCACATTGGGGCCACATGTGTGAGTGAAGCGAGCATGCGCAGAAGCATTTGGGTGACATTAGGGTTGGTGGGCGGAGCCTCCCGCCAGTTTTACTACCGGTTCTATAGAACCGGTGCAAACTGGGGGTAACCCACCACTGGACCGCACCTACTGTACTTTTCTCCTGCCAGCCTCCCTGGTAAACCAGACAGATAGGGATCACAACTAGATGAACTAATTTTCTACCTTTTCATAAGGCAAATTAACAGAATCTTGCAACTTTGTTTTTTTTTATTTAAAAAGTTTTACAAAAGTTACAAACATTTTCTCCCCCCATCCCTCTCTCCCTCCCCCTCCCCTCTTCCGTCCAAACTCCCCCCAACTTCCCCTCCCCCTTCCCTTCCAACCTTCCCCCTCCCCCTTCCCCCCTCCCCGGACTTCCCAGATCAGATACAGGGTAAAGCATTTAGCAATCATAAACTAAAATAATCTAACATTTTATAGATCCCAAAATCTCTCTAGATATTTAACTCCATACAGTTCAAATAACTATAATCCTAAACTAGTAAGTTAATAATATTTCATTCAAAGGCTATTTGAAATTTTTTAGTTTGATATCTATTTTGAATATAGTCGATCCATCTTCTCCACTCCAATGCATATCTTTCATTTGAATAATCTTTCAAATATGCTGAAATTTTCGCCATATCCGCCAAATTCCCTACTTTTAAAATCCACTCTTCAACCAAAGGTATCTCTTCCTGCTTCCAGTATTGTGCCACCAGAAGTCTGGCTGCTGTTATTAAATTTAAGATCAATTTAGTCTCAATGACTGTAAAATTTATAAATATACCCAGCAGAAAAAACTGTGGAGCAAATTTTATCTTTTTCTTTAAAATGTTTTGAAGGATCCACCATATTTTTATCCAAAAAGCCTTAATTTTTTTACAAGTCCACCATATATGAAAATATGTAGCATCTTCACATTCACATCTCCAACATTTAGGTTGCAAATTCGGATACATAATGGCTAGTTATGTAAAACTTCTGATGCCAGTTTTGAATAATTAGATGGGGTCCTTCCTCTGACAGTTGAGATTGGGAGCTCCTCCTTCTCTTATCTGATTATTTTCCAGGCAGCATTTCTTCCCTTGTTCCTCAAGATCATTTCCACAAACCATTACATCCAACTCATTATGCTCCAATGAACCAGGAAGCCATTTCTCTGATCTGCTTCTGAATATTATTTTGTTTTTTCAGGACTTAAACACCCGTCTTGTATAGGTAACTGGTCTTGCAAATTTCCATCAAGATCATCTGCCTTACTCTCTATCTAGCATAGAATGCAGCAGCTATTTTAATAGGTGAATCTTTGGGCATGAACAGCTAGAAGCCAATAGCTATCTGGATGTTACAGATATATAGCGTTGCCAGTAAATAAATATATTTTCACCAGGAAGTCAGCAAAAACCAATGAATCAGTGGTGAAATCTAAAATTTGTTACTACCGGTTCTGTGGGCGTGGCTTGGTGGTGGTGGGTAATGTAACTGGGTGGGCATGGCCAATTTTTTTTTAACTTTTAAAACCATTTTTTCTACAACCTCTTCGGCGAAGAGGTTGTAAAAAAATGCTTTCAAAAGGCTTTGACAATCCCAGCTGAAGTGCCTGATCGGCAGAGGCTTTTTTTCTATTAAAAGCCTCTGCCGATCAGGCAACTCAGCTTGGATTGTCAGAGAAGAGGTTGTAGAAAAAATGCTTTTAAAAGCCTTTGACGATCCCAGCTGAGCCGCACGATCATCAGAGGCTTTTTTTTTTTTACTTTTAAAAGCATTTTTCCGGCTTTTAAGAGGTTGTAGTAAAAATGCTTAAAATTTTTTTTTAAAGCCTCTGATGATTGCGTAGCTCAGCTGGGCATGGGGGGGGGGGGGGGCGGGGATTTTTGCTACCGATTCTCCGAAACCCCCCCCCATCACTATTGGATCAGGCAATCTGGTCCGAACCGGGAGCCCCTGCAATGAATGTATTGTTTAAATTTAAATTAAAATATGCTTCCTACTTAACCTTACACATATTTCCTTAAAAATATGTTTCTTTAAAAAGTGTTCTAAGCTTAAAGCTAAGAAACAGGGGTTTCTTTGCTAAGAAAATTACCAAAAAAAGGAATTTGTTAGATTTGGTTCACTATAAACATGTAAAGATGTATAGATGGAGAAACAAAATGAGACTTTAAGAAATCAAAAAGTATAATTAAAATTCTTATTTACAATCTAAGGATATTTGTGATGGAGCATATAGATCAGGAAGCTCAAAGAACAGCAAAATTGACAGCAGTAGTTTAATTTGTAGAAAATAAATACCACTAGTTTGTTTTGTGATTCTGTATTTGGGAGAACAATGTTTATCTTTACATTTTTTTTGTATTCAAATGTATTTGTGGATATTGCACATGATTATGAGCCCTCAAATCTTTTTTTATCTGCATGTTAAAATTTGTTTATATTTAATAGTGTATTATAAACTATTATCTAAAATGACATTCTAAAATTAAGTGCAAGAACTAGACCATCTGCCACAATGTGGTTTGACGGAATTTACATATTGGGGTAAGATATAATTATCAGTTGGTTGGCATACAGATAATATTAAACAAAAAGCATACAAATGCCATTATAATTTAACATGTGAACCCAGACGGTTACAAAGTTTTCTTAAGCAAAAAATTGTCTACATGGACTATCTCGTGTTCTCTGAAAAAATAAATTGACACACACTTGAAAGTGATAAAACAAACCAGCCAGCAAAAAAAATTAGCAGGCAAAACACACCAAAGGCACAGAATATTCCAGAGCTATGGATAATAATACTATGAGTACGAAAGAATGGTATTTAGTTACTCATTTAAATATATTATGTGGCAGCAGAACAGAGATAAAATTAGTATACCCAGATGATCTATCCTCTTTTCTGCACCATAAAGAAAACAATTTAGTGGAAATGGATGACGTCTCCAACACTTGCTAGAAAAATGGGAAAATTAAATGGATAACTAAATATTTTGGTTAGTTAAATGTTTGTTTACAAACAGTGGAAATCTGTGTAATAATGGTTTCTGCAAGAATCTGAAATTGGTACTATAAAGTAAATAAGGTAACTAGTGTAGTAATAGTATAATCCCCGGTTTTTCCATTCGTTTACATCCTATAAAATACCATCCCAGCTTCAGCTGTATATAATAAAGATTTCAGGCCATATTTTAGAACATAGCTCCACTAAATATATTAAGGCACTGAATTAGGAAATAGCTATAGTTTTCATTGAATATAATTCTACCTCCAAGAATATATAGTTGGATTGTAGAATTGAAGCAGTATACTTATTTAAAATGGGACGAGAGAGAAATGTAGTTGCAAAAATCAATTCAAAACTATTCTTATTTTGAAAAAAAATGAGATTAGATAATATTTAGATAAAATATAGGATACTATAGGACCTATAGTAAATGACAATGGATTAGCATTCTTTATGTGACACTATTTTATCCAAATATTATCTATTCTCATTTTTTTTTATTCATAGTTTTGGTTTCATTTTTGCAACTCTATAAATTACGTAGAGTCTAGGTGATTCTAACAAATATAGAAGAAAAGTCGCACCATATCTTGTATACATTAACTGTTAAAAAAAGAGTTTATATTTGTATTTTGGATTAGTTGGAGGAAATATATACGTATCTCTTATTGTTCTTTGTTTGCCTTTTGCTTTTGGGGGTTAAGTCCCTTTTGGATATCTTGAAACATCAAAATTCCTCCTCCCAGAATTCTCATGTTGAGGCATTGGATAGGAATTGCAACCAAGAAGAGATGGGAATGCAAATCAAACTTCTCTGGGAACAGGTATGAGTGGACAGAATATAACTCTTTGCAATGTTCAGTTAATTCTGAAAATTGAGGAAGCAGCAGCATCTATGGGGCTCAGAGGTTACCATGATTACAGGGTTAAAACCCGTACACACATTTAAAGTAGGCAGAACTCTGATTGTGCAACTATCCTTGGCTTTTTTCATGCATTATTGCAAATCCCTTATTGGAGACTCCTTGTTCAGAACAAATGTCATGGGGTTATGTCACTCTGAAATATGAAAATATTTGCTTTTTGGAATGACAGACTAAACAAACTACAGGTAGTCCTTGACTTACAACAGTGATTTAGTGACCACAATTTGGTAACCAAAATTTAGTGATCAAAATTACAATGGCACTGAAAAAAGTGGCTTATGATGTTTTTCACTCTTATGACCATTGCAGCATCTCCATGGTCATATGATCAAAATTCAGATGCTTGACAACTGGCTCATATTTATGACAGTTGTAGTGTCCTGGGGTTATGTGATCACCCTTTGTGACCTTCTGACAAGCAAAGTCAGTAGGGAGGCTAGATTCACTTAACAACTATGTTACTAACAGAATAACAGCATAACTGAGTTGGAAGGGACCTTGGAGGTCTTCTAATCCAACCCCCTGCTCAAGCAGGAAACCTATAACCTTTCAGACAAATCGTTGTCCAATCTCTTCTGAAAAACTTCCAGTGTTGGAGCACCCACAACTTCTGGCGGCAAGTCATTCCACTGAATAATTGTTCTAACTGTCAGAATTCCCCCCCCCCCCCCTTAATTCTAGGTTAGTTCTCTTCTTGATTAGTTTCCATTCATTGCTTCTTTTCCTGCCTTCAGGTGCTTTGGAGAATAGGTTGACTCCTTTTCTTTGTGGCAACCCTTTAAATATTGGAACACTGCTATCATGTCACCTCTAATTCTAGAACTAACTTAACAACTACAGTGATTTACTTAACAACTGTGGCAAGAAAGATTGTAAAATGGGCAAAACTCACTTTAACAAATATGTTGCTTAGCAACATAAATTTTGGGCTCTGTTATGGTCATAAGTTGAGGACTATCATCAGAGGTGGGTGTCACATACTGTAACAACTTGTTCACCCGGAACCAAAAATGTGACCGTATGCACCGTGATGGCGTGATGGTGCCAGGGCGGGTGGGTGGTCCCAGCTGTTGGTGGGAACTACCTGTTCGCCTGAACTGGTCTGAACCGGCAGCAGCCCACCATTGACTACTGTACATGTATATGAGAAAAATGCATATTACAGAATGATTGTTGAAGAAATGAAGATGGAAAAAGATACTGTTTAATGCGTATGCACAGAAAAAGGTAATTACAAAGAATGTAATCAAACATCATGGGATATTAAGATTAAAAGATCAGGAAATTGGTTTTGATGTAAATTTTAAAAAACTGTTGAAAGTGAGTGAAAAGCACTAAAAAGCACTAAAGAGTAAAATTTCAAATAAAAATAATACAATTATTTGGGATAAAACTGATTTGAGGGGCTACTGTAAGGTATACTTTAGAGATTAGTACAGGAATGAGGTGTGATCTTAAAACAAATGCGATGAAGTTAATTCATTAAAAGAAAATCATAGATGCTATGAGAATGTTGAAAAATAGTAGAGCTGAGGATGTAAATTCTACAACTGAAGAAATGTTAAAATGTGAATATCGAACATGTTTGAAGAACTTTGTTCTGAATAAAGTTTGATAGTCATTTTTGTTTTATATTTTTATGGGTTTTTTGTCACTTTTTAACTTGTTCTGTTATTTCCCTCCCCATTTTCCCATCATATTACTTGGTTTTTTTTATGTTCATGAAATGTAATAAAAAAGACTTGTAAAAAAGATTTTTGTGCGAATGCATGTATTTTGCATGTAAATATTTTTCTATATGGCATTTATACCCTATAGACAGAAGCAAAGAAATTTGCATTTTTGTGTCTCTTTTAATTAATAATGCGCATGTAGAGCTGTCACATTAAATAATGCCAATTGTAGGTTCAGATTTATGAGGAAGACTTCAAAAAGGAAAGATCTGATAGAGAGAGGCTCAGTGAAGAGAAAGAACTTCTGCAAAAACTTAATGAGCAATCGCAGTCCCAGCTGAACAAAATAAAATCTCAGGTATGTCTCAAAACAAAAGTATCATTCCCAAAACACATACTTTATTCTTAGTTTCTCACTTCCAGTGTAACCCAAGAAATAACTGACATAATATTTTATATGAGATCCTCAGCTTGGATGAAATCATTCCAGGCACAACTGCAGGGGGATCAGGTACCACAAATGGTATTGCATCAGTATGATACAAGCTCTGCGCCTTTTTTCCATGCATCAGGATGTTGCATATGTTTACAGAAGGGTGGAGCTTGTGCCGTGATGGTACAACACTGCTTCTGTCTAAATTTGTGATATCGGTAGAACGTGAAATATAATAAATATAATAATAACACTGTCTCCTTAAATATTCTGTAAATAACATAAAATGCTCTATTTTTTCCTATCTCTTCTTTATGGATTCCAGAACATAGAAAAAAAGCAAAACAAATAATAATGGCTCAGTAACGTCTCCTATTGCAAGATTTACACTTTAAGCCATGTTGAAATCTCTGGAAGTTAATGCAGCATACTCAAAAATAATTTTGTATAGGATCTCAACCACAAGAAACATGGTGAAAAAATAATGCACCTGTATTTGGAGCCTAAATCTAAATGTGAGATCACCAGTGATTTTTTTCAGTAGAATTATAACTATTTTACTAAATCTTTAGACCACTTTTCCCAATATAATGCCTTCCAGATACATTGCATTCTCTGGCTAGGGAATTGTGAGATAGGAAGGTGAACATAACATAGAGTGGGTGACGTCTGCCAAATCACAGCAGAATAGTAGCATTATGCCAACAAAAAAGTTATTATGTACTGTATTTTTCGGAGTATAAAACGCACCTTTCCCTCCCCAAAAGAGGGTGAAAATTTAGGTGCGTCTTATACACCGAATGTAGCCCCGCCCACCCACTGGTCCCCACCTTTTGGCGTCTGCCTTGCAGCAGTTACCTCCTTGCAAGTAAACAGCAAGAAAAAAACAGCTCCTTTCAGCTTCAGCACAGCCTAATTAGCACAAGTTGATTGGATAGGCCTCCCGACTCTCAGCTGATTTGCTCTCAGCTGTTTTGCACAGGGCTCTGCTGCTTGCTGCAAAGAGGTAAATTGCTGGAGCAGATTTTTTTTTCCTTGTGCTAATCAAGCTATGCTGAAAACGAAAATGAAAAGTAAAGCAGGCTGTTTGCTGTTTGCTGCAACGAGGCAAAATTGCTCAGAGGCAAAGACAGAGGGAGATTTCTTTTTCTTCTTTGACTCACCAAAAAAGGTAGGTGCGTCTTATACTCCAGTGCGTCTTATACTACGAAAAATACGGTACCTATCTCTAAGTTCTTGGAATACCGGTTTCTACCTTGGTCAGGACCTGTCACTTCTGATCATCCAGTTTGCAGTTCTTCTAAAGCAGGGGTGTCAAACTCAAGGCCCGTGGGCCGAATCTGGCCCGTGGGTGCTTAGATCTGGCCTGCGAGACCACCCTGGAAACAGCAAGGGTGCCTCTGCCAGTGAAAATGGAGCTCTGTTTTCACTGGCAGAGGGTTGCAGGGGGCTGTCGCAGCCAGAAACGGAGCTCGGGAGCCCATTTTCACTGGCAGGCACCCCTGACACAAGTGACATCAAGCTGACCATGCCCACCCTGGCCACACCCATCACGGCCCCCTGAGGTCCAACACAATCTTGATGCACCCCTCTATGAAATCGAATTTGACACCCCTGTTCTAAAGAAACAAATGAAGGAATAAAAAAAATGGCAATGGGTCATACTCTGTATCAATAAAACAAATAAAACATGCAAATGATTTATGCACTCTATAGTGTATAAGAGAAATGAGTTCAGTCAATAACACAGGATAATCTGTACTTAAGACATCCTTGACAGGAATTTGTTCAATAGTTTCTTGACAATTATTGATAAATGAGTATTCTGAGTATTACATGCTATTACATTGCATTTAGAACATAAAACATGAATCATAGGGCTGGTAAGGATCTCAGTAGTCTTCTAGTCCAATCTTCTGCTCAAAGCAGGAAGGAGCCTTCTACCATCCCAGTCAAATGTTTAATAGCTTTTCACCTTGTATTCAACCTAAGATAGCCTGTTTAGTTTATTGAAATGACTGCTCTTGACTGAGACCTTTATTCAGAAGAAGCAATATATCTTTTATCAACATTAAACAATTTTATTCATCAATGTCTTTTTTTAAAACTTTGGAATACAGTAAAAACAATCACATTTCTAAGTTATAAAATGATGCAGTGAAAGGACCACTAGAGGGTGCAAGAGGTCCTCCTTTCAACAATTCTGAAATTTACTTTCAAATAACTGCTTGATCTTGTCAGATTTTCCTTTTTGCAAGGCTTGTAGGTACACAACTAATACTTGCTTCCTTATTGGGTGAAGGCCCTTGTTACTCTGAAACCTAGCAAGGTACTGACAAATGCATATTTAAACAAGGCTGTAAGGCTTCTTTTTAAAATTTCATCTTTTTAATAAGTAATAATTAAATGCTATTTTCATGCAATATTTAATACCAGTAGTTCTGTAGATACTTCTTTCTTTATAGCTGCATATTATATTGTATATATTTTTACTTCATTGGCTGAATTTCTCCTCTTCACAGATTAAACACTATCAGAGAGAAAATGAATTTCTCCAGAAGCAAGTAAAACAACAGGTTTGTGTTTTTTGCTTTAGATTTATTTAGTGACTCCTAAATTTGCAGACTATACTTTTAATATCACTACTATGGTTAAGCTAAAATTGACTAACATTCAGCTTTATAGTTACTGCAATTTAATAAGCTAAAGTTTTTAAAAATTCATTATCATTTTTCATATAATTCAATATTTTTGTAATGCACTATAATAAAAAATATTTGGCTGGCATGCATACCTGTCTATTGGTTAAAGCAATATAAAAATAAAAAACACAACCCTAATAGTTATATAGTATATATATATATATATATATAATAATTATAATATAATACATTTAGAAAACTAAAGTCATAACCAAATTTAAGCTTTTAAAGTTAAATCAACACTTTTGCTCAGAAATTCCGGGAAGTACTCTGCAACTTTATTTTACCTAATATAGTTTTTGAAAAGCATTTCCAAAAATGACACCAATAGTCAGAGTTTAGATACCCGTACTTGAATAGTATATTATCTATACTCTGATAATTGGGGTATAAAGTCAGCTCAAAGCCCCTACCCCCCACCCCCAAGGCTAAGACAATGTGGAACTTTAAAAAAATCTTATTCTGTATTAATGTGCATTTTTAAATGTTCGTAAAAATAGTTTGTATTGAACCAAAAACAATGAGCCATGAATGCAAGAAATGCAAGTGTGTCATGTTTTTCCAAGAAAAGTAATTGTTTCTATCAATTTTGTTTTATGTCCATTTTTATATAGGCCCAAGATTTCCAAGCGCTTACAGAAAAATATTTCAGCCGGCAGCAGTTGTTTGTTCCTTCTTGTCTTAATTGTGGGAATTGTGGCCTCCTTCAGCCATCCTGTGAACCTCGAATAACATTGGGGTCATGTGGTGCTAACAGAAAACAGCAGCAGCCCCTGTAAACTGAGACTCTGTCAGCAAAAAGACTCACAGACCAACATTTTACAAGCAGACTGTTCTGTGAGAATATAGTCACGTTAAAAAATATGCAACCCTACCAGCAGTTTAATTTTATTTCCAAATACCACATTTCTTTCTTAGCTATAATTTCATTATATCCTCTTTCATCACTGACCTCATCACTTTGCTTTCTTCTGGGAATTTGATAAGTTTATTATTTAATAGACTCATTTCTATTATCTGCATTTCCTGCACATCAATTCTAAAAGGAAAAGAAAAAACATTTTATTCTTATTTTTTCTCTTTTACAGCTGTACTTTTGTATCATTATCATTTTAAAAAGTAAGTTCATATTATTAAAAAGATGCATGTATTTTTCTCTATCTACTGATACATGTTATCTGTCTCTTCAATTAGAAATATATAATGTCCACTTTGAAATTATTTTATGCATATTAATTTTGTAAATAGTTGTACATTTATATATAGTAGCTTAAATAAATTGTAGATAAAATATTTTTAATTTGAAGTTATAGACAGAATTTAATTTATTTTACTACCATTTAGTTAATTTTATACAACTTTTTGTAAAAGAGATTCTCAAGGTGTATATATTCCTTTAGCCTCTTGACACAAAAAACACAATGACCAGGAAAATAGCAAATAGATAGACCACAATAGCTAAAACTGCAAAACCCTGTGACTCCCGAAGACGTGGACAGGATTCTGGGTAGACTGAGCACAGCCACATGTTTATTGGGCCTGTGTTCCTCCTGGTTGGTGCTGGCTTCTCGGGACGTGACACAAGGCTGGCTTCAGGGGATTATAAATGCTTCATTGAGTGACGGTGACTTTTCCACTGCCTTAAAAGTGGTGGTGGTGAGGCCTCTCCTCAAGAAGCCTTCCCTGGACCTGGCAGTGTTAGCAAATTATCGTCCAGTCTCCAACCTTCGCTTTATGGCAAAGGTTGTTGAGAGTGTGGTGACGTGACAGCTTCCCCAGTACCTGGATGAAACGGTTTATCTAGATCCGTTCCAGTCGGGCTTCAGACCTGGGTACAGCACGGAAACAGCATTGGTCGCATTGGTTGATGATCTCTGGAGGGCTCGGGACAGGGGTTGTTCCTCTGTCCTGGTCCTATTAGATCTCTCAGTAGCTTTTCATACCATCGACCATAGTATCTTGCTGCACCGGTTGGAAGAGTTGGGGGTGGGGGGCACCGTGTTATGGTGGTTCTCCTCCTTTCTTTCCGACCGGTCGCAGTCTGTGTTGGCAGGGGGACAGAGGTTGACCCCGAGGCGCCTTATATGTGGGGTGCCACAGGGGTTGGTCCTCTTGCCCCTTCTGTTCAACGTTTATGTGAAGCCACTGGGTGAGATCATCTGTGGTTTCAGGGTGAAGTACCATCGCTGATGATACTCAGTTGTACATCTCCACCCTGGACCACCCCAATAATGCCCTTGAAGTGATGTCCCAGTGCCTGGAGTCCGTGCGGAACTGGATGGGGAGAAACAGACTCAGGCTCAACCCATCCAAGACCGAGTGGCTGTGGTTTCCGGCACCCCGATATAGTCAGTTGGTGCTATCACTGACTATTGGGGGGCGAGTCGTTGGCCTCCACAGACAGGGCTTGCAACTTGGGTGTCCTCCTGGATTCATGGCTGTCTTTAAAAGAGCATTTGATGGCTGTGGCTGGGAGGACTTTCTATCAGGTCTGCCTGATCCGCCAGTTGCGTCCCTTTCTGGATCGGGACTCCCTACGCATGGTCACTCATGCCCTTGTCACCTCCCGCCTGGACTACTGTAATGCGCTCTACATGGGGCTCCCCTTGAGGAGCATCTGGACACTCCAACTGGTTCAGAGTGCGACCGCGCGGGTGGTAATGGAAGCAACATGGCGTTTCCATGTAACACCTCTCCTACGTGAGCTGCACTGGCTCCCGGTGGTCTTCTGGGTGCGCTTCAAGGTTTTGGTTACCACCTTTAGAGCACTCCATGGCTTAGGACCTGGGTACTTATGGGACCACCTTCTGCCACCAGTAGCCTCTCACCGGTCAGTACGCTCACATAGAGAGGGGCTCCTCAGGGTGCCGTTGGTCAAACAGTGTCGACTGGCGGCCCCCAGGGGGAGAGTCTTCTCTGTGGGGGCACATGCCATCTGGAATGAGCTCCCCCCGGAGATACGGAGGATCCCGGATTTACGCACCTTCTGCCGTGCCCTCAAGATCTTTTTATTTCAACAGGCTGGGCTGGCCTAACTTCCCTTTTAATTGTAAATTTTAAATTTGTTTTAAAACAGTAGGGGTGTTTTAATTTGTTTTGGGCCAAATTATTTAATGTGTTTTTATATTGTCCTTTAAATTTTGTAGTTTGTGTGTTTTATCTTTTGGCTTTCACCGCCCTGAGTCCTTCGGGAGAAGGGCAGTATATAAATCCAAAAATAAAATAAAATAAAAAATAAAAAGCAAATATGAGAAGCTAAAGTCATTATCAATCTTAAGAATACCTGAGATAAAGTACAGTCAGGTATTAAGAAAAGGGTAAATGTATGTAATATATCTATGTATGCATGTATGCAATTGCATGCATGTATGTGTTAACCTCAAGGCAACATGAAATGTTCTGGTCTCTTTCTGATCTTTGTCTTGTCTCTATTACTTATTTCTCAAGTCAATGCAATCACATGACTTTCTTTGCAAGAACGAGTCGCAAAACCTAACAAATTTCATACATATTGATCCTGGGGGAAATACCAATTTAACATCTGTACAGCAAAGGATAATATAAGTCTACGTTTTTCATTTAGGGACATTTCCGCAAATGCATTGCTTAAGATATAATTGTGCCATAAGAGTAAATATATTTTTAAAATTTCTTATATATTTATAACAAAATAAAAATGTACATACAAACAAACACACTCACACTCACACACACATACACCAGGTTTCTCAACCTCAGCAATTTTAAGACTTGTGGGCTTCAAGTCCCAGAATTCTCCAGCTAACATTCTGGCTGGGAATTCTGAAAGTCCACATATTCTGAAATTGCTAAGGTTGAGAAACACTGATATAATATAAACCAAATTTGATAATTTAATTTAATAATTTGTTATTACTTTTCTAACATGAAGTTTATTAAAGTTGGCCTTTTTCCTACAGCTTTCACAATCTGGATTTTGAGCTGTGTAATATATTCTAAACATTTTTTGTCTTTCTTTGAGAATAATGTTTCAAAGGTGGAATTGTTTGCTGATTGGCTGTTTTTGTATTTTTTTCTGAACTCCTTATGATCACTTTCTTATACAATCAAAGCAGCTCTAACATGTATTTTTTTATAATCTGCCAAGCAATTTATCATCAAACATAAAAAGTGTTAAAGGCGTCTCAGGCTTAGCGTATGGAATACAGTACAGTTACTTCATTAAATTTTGACTTTCTATGTGCCTCTTTTGTATCTCACATTTACTATTTACTTTTTGGTTATCCATGAAAACTTTTGTTTAGTCTGAATGCAAGTCCTGGCTCTTTATTCTTTGGAGTAGTTTCAAGACCCTAATTGTGAAAATGATTTTACTTGTTGTAATGCAGAGTTTGCACATTAGTGTTTGGTTTCTTTGAATATTCAGTAGTTTGACATAGCATTTCATTAAAAACCATTTATACTTTTGGTTGCATATTTATACCTCCACATCCTCGTTTTATTTATACTTTTTAAAATCCTTCTCTGCTAAAATAGGTATACTGGGCAATTTATCCCAGTATTTGCTTGTAACTTTACAATCTACAATAACAAAAGGGAGTGAGGGAGAATGGAAAGGAAAGGAGAGCAAAAAATCAAATTGCATTATCATTGACCAGCAAGAAATTGTTCATTTTGATGGAGCAGTGGTTCTCAACCTGTGGGTCGGGACCCCTTTGGGGGTCAAATGACCCTTTCACAAGGGTCATTCTTAGGCGTCGCCTAAGACCATCCGAAAACACATATTTTCAATGGTTTTAGGAATAATTTTATGGTTGGGGATCACCACAACATGAGGAACTGTATTAAAGGGTCATGGCATTAGGAAGGTGCAGACCCACTGCTCTAGAGCTAGTGGAATGGCTTGCTATTTTCCTCTTTTAGACGGAAGACAAATGAACCTTCAGTTATTTGCCTCTATATCAGTGTTTCTCAACCGTAGCAACACTAATGTGTGTGTACGTCAACTTCCAGAATTCCCCAACCAGCATAAAGCTGCCAAGGTTGACAAACATTGATCCAGGGAGTTGTTAAACTGTAGAAAGTTGTTTTTTTATTTCAATGTGAAAATATTGAGATAAATGGATATTAGTTGAAGTTCTTATATAAATTGCCTAGCTGAGGATATGATGCCATAATTTTACTCAGTTCAGCAATTTGTCCAAATTGCTGGATTTGGACAGCCTGAATTAGAACAGCCTGAAATCCTACTTTTCCCCCAATGAAACTAACAGTGAGAACAATTAATCAGTGGAACAGCTTGCCTGCAGAAATCATGGGCACGCAATTACTGGATGTTTTTAAGAAGAGCCTAGATCAGGGTTATCAAACTCAAGGTCCATTGGCCAAAACTGCAGATTTGGCCTGCAGGGGCGCCCTGGAAACAGAGAAGGACCAGCCCACAGTGCCTCTGCCAGCAAAAACAGAGCTCAGGAAGGGTGCATGCGGCCCTCTTGACCTGTTTTCAGCTGTGATGGCTTCCTGCAACCCTCTTTCAGTGAAAACAGAGCTTGTGTGCCCCCAACATGAGTAATGTCAAGCTGGTCATGCCCACCCTGGCCATCACCACCAGACCCCCCCAAGGTCAAACACAACCCTGATGCAGCCCTCAATGAAATCGAGTTTGACACCCCTGTCTAGACAGTCATTTATCTAAAATGGCATAGGTTCTCCTGATTGAGCAAGGGGCTGAACTAGAAGATCTTTAAGATTCCTTCCGGCTCATTCTATTCTATTCTATTCTATTCTATTCTATTCTATTCTATTCTATTCTATTCTATTCTATTCTATTCTATTCTATTCTATTCTATTCTATTCTATTC
>WNWU01000007.1:11626800-11714378 GCA_012654045.1 Ptyas mucosa | reverse complement strand
GAGTAGAGTAGAGTAGAGTAGAGTAGAGTAGAGTAGAGTAGAGTAGAATAGAATAGAATAGAATAGAATAATTTATTGGCCAAGTGTGATTGGATACACAAGGAATTTGTCTTGGTGCATAGGTTTAGTGTTCTATCACAACTTTATATTGATTTGATGTCCTGGTTAAAAGAGAATTCTAACTGTAACAATAAGTTTTGAAACAGATAATACATCATATAATATTTAGAATATAATGAAAAATACTGTTCAGGGAAAACCAATGTATTACTTTGTAGATGTAGATTACTTGAAAATTTGGTTAACATTTGTTTGTTTATAGCCTTTGTTAAATCGGAGTATCATTTTGTATCTATCCAAAAGTGCATTGAGCTCTTTAGTTTTGAAGAAAACATAAAAGCATAGGTCCTCCTTATGGTACCTGTGAGCACCAATATGCTCACTAACAAATTCTTTAGTGCTTATCAGTTTCCAATTCCAGTCTCATTTTAAGAGTTTAATATGGGAAATTGGTATGTTGCAATGAAATTAATCACCTCTGCATCAGCCTTATTTTTAAGAATGTCTATACATAAGTCCATAAACATTCTTAAAATAAAAATTTGGATGGCTACATTCCAATATTTTAGTATGAATGTTGTAAGGAAGCATAATAAGAGACACTCTGAAAGGGTAGGGTTACTTCTAATGTGTGTACTGTGGCTGATAACTGCCATTTGGGACACACCAATAAAATGGATTCTGTTGGAATAATTAATCAGTGAAATGACTTGCCTCCAGAAATTGTGGCTGTTCCAACACTGGAAATTTTTAAGAAGAGATTGGACAATTATTTGTCTGAAATGGTATTGGGGTTCCTGCCTGAGCAGGCGGTTGGACTAGAAGACTTCCAAGATCTCTTCCAACTCTGTTATTTTGTTTTCTGACAATTCAAAATATATCTATGCCTCCCATTCCATTGCCTTTTAACATTTTATTTCAGTGTTCCAATTAAGATCTGAAATGAATACCTTAACTGGTATTCATTCAGATGAACCTTGGTGGTGCAGCAGACTAAATTACTGTTAAAGTAGCACTTAGCTGCCAGCTGCCTGCAATTACTGTGAGTTCAATTCTCACCAGGCTCAAGGTTGACTCAGCCTGCCATCCTTCCGAGGTAGGTAAAATGAGGACCCGGTTTGTGGAGGCAATAAACTGACTTTGTATAAAATAGAACACTGCTTAGGGGGGTCCAAAAAGCCCTACTAAGTAGGTATATACAAAAGTATGAAGGCTATTGCTTAAAAGCATTGTAAGCCGCCCTGAGTCTCTGGAGAAGGGCGGCATATAAATCGAATAAATAAATAAATAAATAAATAAATAAATAAATAAATAAACAAACAAACAAACAAACAAACAAACTGAAATACTGCATGATTTTGCAAAACCTGCAGTTTTTTTTAAAAAAAGTACTCAAATCCTAACTTATTGGCATCAGACATGGAGATTAGAATTCCATCTATGAGGTCAATGCATTTTAAAATAATAGTAACAAACGCAATTAAGTTCCCTTTGGAACATCTTCACCTGTCAAATTGATGCCTACCAGGTTTCTCTTAGCCTCTTCAGCTGACATTGACAGTCATTAGAGATCTGTTTATGATAGCATCAGGTGCATTCCATTTTGCCATGTCTTCTTCTGTTGGTTTTTAAGATTCATCAAATTCTCAGAAATCTGATTTGCTAACATTAATAAAGTTTGTTTTGATTTAGGAGGTTTCATCAAAAAGACAGGAATAAAATGAAAAACAGCTGAAGAATTTAATCAGAAGAATTAATTCATCAAAATAAGAGGGAGCAATTTAGGAGTAAATTACTTTGATACGACTAAGTCTCACAATATAATTATATTTACTATTTATACTAGTCTTTTGTTTGAAATGCCTATGAAGTCCATGTTGCTGTAATAATGTTTTATTGTTCTGCGCAGCAGACTATCAATGGTATGTTCCTGACTGGTTTCCGCCAGATGTGCACCACAAGGAAAATGGTTAGGCAGCAGCAAACACATATTTTAAGTATTTTCTTTTAAACGGTCTTTTTTTGAGGGGGAGGGTGATAGCTAATATACTTTCATAAGCAGTCAATGATGTGTATACAGCTCTATTTTGTAAAACTACAATGCATACATGTGGCTAAGACAATATATTCTAAATATGATACAGCTGTCAGGCTTTTTATTTTAAAAATATGTTATACATTAAAGAATTGTGTAAATAATCATACCCATGGAGAAGAAATTGTCATATAACTATTTGAATCTGAACAGTGTATCTATTGACTGATCTAAAGGTAGACGGTGCATCTTTGATATGTAAGGAAAATAGCCAATTTGTTTTTGCATACTAGAGGGAAATTCATTGCAGTTATCAATCAGAATAGAGCTGGAAGGGACCTTGGAAGTCTTATAGTCCAACCCCCTGCTCAAGTAGGAGATCCTATATATTTCAGATAGGTGGTTGTCCAATCTCTTCTTAAAAACCTCCAGTGATGAAGCACCTACAACTTCTGAAGGCAAGCTGTTCCACTGCTTAACTGTCCCCACTGTTAGGAAGTTTTTCCTTAATTCCAGGTTGCTTCTCTCCTTGATTTGTTCCTTCTGTTGCTTTGGAAAATAAGTTGACCCCCTCTTCTTTCTGGCAACCACTCAAATACTGGAATGCTGTTATTATGTCACCCCTAGTCCTTCTTTGCTCTAGACTGGACATACCCAATTCCTGCAAACTAGCCAAAGGAAATGTGGCCAGACACCTTCTATGATGGCAAGATTGTTTGAAGTGATATCATCCATCACTTCTAGAATGTACTCTTTTAGTTTTATGCCAAAAAGGGTGAAAGGCAATATATATTACAGTTATCCAATGGGATGAGTTTCTTTTTCTCAACAAAATAATAGTCTTTCAATTTGGAAGTTTCTTACATTCATCAAAAAGGGTAGAAGAAGCTGGAAAATGAAGGAATGAGTGAGACATACAGAAGAGTGCTGCAAAACATGGATGCCTTTGAAATTATCCTGGATAAATTGTTGCTTGGATAAAAGTCTGTAGAGATTCTCAGTCATCTAGATCATGGTTATCCCAAAGTTGCTTTTTTCAGGAGGCAACTGGACTTTTTTGTTTTTCTTTGAAGACATTTCATTTCTCATCCAAGAAGCTTCTTCAGCTCTGACAGGATAGTGAGGAATAGAAGGATTTATACTCCTTGCAGATGTTCCTTTGAAGAAACGTCTTCAAAGAAAAAACAAAGGGAAGTCCAGTTGCCTTCTGAAAAAAGCACCTTTGGGGAAATGTTGCTTGGAAGGATGATTTGTCTGGTGAATTTAACCCTAGAGTTTCCCTCCCCCCCACGCTGGTTTGTTACTGTTTTCCCTCATCTTATTTTCCTTAGTGTCCTTTCTTTGTTTTTCTTTTCATTGCATTGCAAGCATCTTTCCTGATTTATTTTTGCTATTTCTGAAAGAAGAAAGGAAAGTCGTGTGTGTGTGTGTTTGTGTGTGTTCTTGAGAATTTATATTTGCATTTTAAAGTACTCTCTGTTTGTGAGACAGTGACGATACGTATATAGTAAATAGTTTGTAAAACAGGGAAACTTATTTTATAAGAAATCAATTCTTAATTCACATTTAACAATTTAATTAATATATTCTTTTATCTTTCTCTACACACACTCACCTATGCACATACATACACAAACCAGTCTAATACACATTGCTGTATGAATATGTCACAGGAACACATTTATGTCGGATGAAAATATATGGGATTTGTTTTAGCTTGTGTTGGCTACTGTAGGCTGATACAATGGTGGCCTTTGCAAAATATTTTCATCAACCTTTTATTTAGAAATGTTGATCATCTTAAATTCAGATTCAACTTTATTTAAAGTAAATGCAGTGAAATTGATCTCATAGCAAGAGGAACTGGTGGCAGGTGGACTAAGGCAGTCATAGAATGGATTCTACTTGATAAAGAGACCTAAAACAAGATAAATTGACGAGATCAGCAAGTATTGTGGGCCCAATTGGCAAAAGAAAACTCAAGATGACATTGGTTGGAAACATGCTGAAGAGACCTTCATCCTCCAGTGGAATGACAATGTCTAAAATAATGACAATGATGAAGATGATGATGACAGTGATTATTTGATCTCATGCTTTGCTTATCTTTAAGTTATCTAAAGATGCCTTGTCTGAAAGCTATCCTTGGAGCCAAACAGGACTTTTTTTTCTAATTTTATCACATTCCTAACATTGTTTTCAGTTCCTATACCAGCACTAATGTTGGCAGGCATTATGTCTTTTTCCCGTTTCTTTTTAACTTAATGGATTTTTGTGGATAGAAAAGATGGTAAATTACAAGTGGAATCCAGTAACATCTGGCCCCTATAACATTCCGTGAATAAGGCAGATTACATGCTAAAAGCTTTATCTGGCAAAGCAACCTCAGCATATCATATTCAAATTGTTGTTTCAGATGCCCATTTTGCTGTTCATAAAACTTCTTTAGAGGCAATGAATTGTTGTAGCCATAAGATTGTCTGTTAACTCTTTGTATGAAAGCTCTGTGACTCTTTATAAGTACTTAATCACTTGGATTGTATGGCTTGAGTATTGCTGAACCAACTAACAGGAGAGCCCAAGCTGGCTAGCTCCACATACGTGGAGCCCCTGAAGTGCTTAAAAGCTTTAGTTTATAAAGTTGAAGTTTCATATAATTCTGAGCCAACTGTCCACAAAGAACAAAAACATTTGCAGAGAAAGTCAGTCTGGCTTCAAAGTCTTGGAAAGAGTTGCTGGAGAATAGATGAAAGGGTTGCTTTGTTTACTATTTATTGAGTAAGATATGAAAAGAAATTCTGAACTGCCTATTTAATAGGGATTATTATTTCATATATCCAGAAGTAGACTCTAAGGTAAAAAAAAGGTATGTTAGAATTTTTGATCTGGAAAAAACATCAAGATTCAGGTAGCTTACATATGGTCCTAGCACTTTCCCCATCATGGTGCTTGCTTTTCAATACATGTTTTGATTGTAGCTCCTATAATGGCTACCAGGCAAGTTTGAGCTGGCTTAGAATTTTTAAAAGTGCAGCTCCCAATGTATTTCTAGACTGAGAAAATATTACTGAAAGAATCACAACTATATTAAAATTAGAACTATCAAATACTGACTGAAAAAATTCAAGATTCAAAGAGTAAATGTGGAGTAAGGTAAACATATTATTGAATATATCTTTTCCCTCATGATGTGGTGTGTCATCTCAAAATATACTGTTACCTTTAGGAAGGAAATTTCAATTAGTGCCAAGGTTATTTCTTACAATTGTTACTATCATCAGGAAGGAAAGCATTTTTTTGATAAAGCAATTCTACTAAAGATACAAAGGCAATAATAGAGAAAATAACCAGCAATGGCAGCTGAATACTACAATACATATGTATGTAGCAGATATGAGATATGCCTCATATCCCTAGATATCCCTAGGAGTAGGTTGCATCCTAGTGGAAGTGACAGAAGACATCTATCTATCTGTTCATTGTTGTTATCGTCCTGTCTGGTCTTGGGCTTTTGCTGTCTGACTTTGACCTTTGGCCCTTACAATTTGTTTTGTTTCACTTCAGCATACTCAGCCAAGTTCAGAGATCCCAGTTTGGAGATCTGAATTATGCACAGCTAATTGTAATAAAGTATGGGTAAACATACCGAGCCCAGTGTGTGAACCAGTCAATGACTACATCAGGGGTGGGTTCTACTTATCTTTACTACTGGTTCACATCGTGCCTGCGCGCGCATGTGCAGATCACTTCTGATGATGTCCGGGTCAATGGGCAGAGCCTCCTGCCGGTTTTACTACTGGCTCTTGTGAACCGGTCCGAACTGGGGGCAACCACCACTGGAGTACATGCTTTCATGTCACCTCTGGAAGTTGCCCTGGAAAAGTTCCTGTCCCATGTTTTTACTTTTGGATGCTGGTTTGTGATTAACTAGACTTCTGAAGTCGTAATCTGCGTGTCCCGAGTGCACTATGGCAGGGGTCTCCAACCTTTGCAACTTTAAGCCTGGTGGACTTCAACTTGCCAAGGTTGGAGATCCCTACACTATGGTTTTGGTCCTGGTCCCCTTTTCTTTCACCTGCTGCTTCCAGATAAAACATTTCAACACCACTTAAAATAGTTTGATTTTTTGCGGTTGTTTTTGCTTTCTTTTGCTTTGTGGTGCCTTCAAATCCGTTTTGGTTCCTGGAAACCATATGGACAAATCCCAACATTTTGGAAGTGATTGGCATTGTCTTCTTGCTTTGGTTGAGAAAAAGTGACTGGACTAAAGTCACCCAGCTGTATGGTAGTGTTAGAACATTTGATGTCCCTGTTCTACAAGTGCATTTAGCAACTACACCAAAACTGTGTTTTGTAGTTTAGTCTTAAATATTCTTTTATCCAGCTTAAATATTTGCTATTAAAATATATTCATGCAACCGCCTTGCTTCATTCACATAATTTTCAGTGGATCAGAATGGCATGTTTGCCACGTAGTCCTTCTGTATTTTTCTCCTTTCTCCCCTCCTATTTTCCTTCTTTTCACCCAATGAATGAATTAAAAATAAATAAATTAAAACAAAGGAAGAAAAAACTAGAATAACTACCCAAAGATTTTTTTAAAAAAGTCTACTAGAAGCCTTCCATCTGGAAGCACCTTCCGAGTCATTCTGACTCATTTTGGCCACAGAAAGTCTGTTATTGTAACTGAAGTATTCTAACACTGAATTCATTTTTTTTTAAAAAAAAATATCCTGGAGAAGCTGGATAGCAAAGCTCCTACATGATAATTGCTAGGGAGGTAAGGGAACTCCAAGAGGAAACTTTGTTTAGATGTTATTAATGCACGTACTTCAACTTTGGCCCGCTCCAGAATGTGCTTTAATAAGATCCAGAAATTAAGTACATCTACTCCTTACAAAAAGTGTTGGAGTGGAAGACAGCCTGAGACAATGGAGACAATTTAACAACCACTTAAAAGTTTATTTCAAAAAAAAATATGACCCCCCCTTTCCTTTAATGATACCTTTAATGCTTTTTGCTGTCCTTCACATATGCAGGTTATTGATTTAAAGTACTTTCCATTAAATTTTGAAGTGTAGAAATGAATGCATGTCTTACTGCAAAAAGGCTCTTACACATTTTGTATGCAGATGAGCATAAACTAGTAACCTCTTCCCTCTGCTTGTTCAGTTTATCTTTCCCTTTCTTACTTAGGTTGCTCTGTCATAAAGAGAAACTCAGCTGTAACCCTAATGCCTAAGATGTAGGCCCCTGATCCCTACTTCCAGATAGTTTTTCCTCATAATTGCTAAGACCTGAATGATTTCTCTGGCAATTATAAATTTATCTCAAAGGAAATTGAATCTGTCTTTTGCTGTGTCATTCCCTGTCTCGTCAACCCTGCGTGCCTAAAGGAAAATTCAATATCTTTATGCCTAAATATACTATTCATATTCAACTGTTTTGGGATTCAGACTTATTTCAGACATTATTTTAGCTTAATGTCTGAATATTGTTGTAGAGAAAATTTGACAGGGGTTGGGACATGGATATGGTCAGATAAAAGTGTAACACAGCATAGCTACCAGTGCACCAGCAATTAGTAAGTGAATTTTAACTTTTATGCTATTGAAAATTGTGCTTAGGATCAGAGTTGTAGCCTATTGTGGTGATATATTTTTGCTGCTGTCAACAGTACTATAAAATGAAAAGCTACTTTTGGGGAGGGTATATAATTTAGATTCAAAATTTTGATTATAAGAATAAAGTCTAGTTCAAATTAAACTTAAAGAAAAGAGAAAGAAAGGATGAAAGATGCAAACCTCTTTTGTAAATCCAATAGGAAAAAATTGTACAGGTCACTCTCTTGGTTTATCATTTATATTTTCCATTAGAATTTTAAAACATCAGGCAATTTCTGTTGTGCAGCCAGTGAAATATCCTTCTCCAGGTCATTCTTTCAATCTGTCAGTTGTAAATCTACTTTTGATACCATCTCTACCTTGTCAGATAAAATCCGCTCTATATTTGTCATTTTTTCCAGTAACATCCTTGTACATAGTCTATCCATAGAGGGAGATTGCTGACATTATTGTTATTGCCAATGCAACAAAAAATGAAATGCAATCCTGCATTAACAGCTGTCTGTTGTTTATTTTTCAGACCTCATTTAGAATGTTGTGCCTAGTTCTGGGCATGGCATTTTATGACAAAATATTAACAAACTGGAGTGCATCCAGAGAAGAGTGACTAAAAAAATAAAATGGGAAGAAAAACATGCAATAATTGATTGCTCACTGTTTATAAAAGCTTCTTTCTGGTATCATTCAAACAAAGAGTTATTCATTTCTTATTTAGCCTGTGACTATACTTGAAAGAGATCAGCAGTTTGCCTAATTATTGCAAATGTCCTTCCAAATGTGGTGCAGGGAGAGTTAAAGTCCCTACTTACTTCCAGGATGCCTGGAAAACCCATAATGCAGCTATCATCCTGAAGCTAAACATCTTTTGATGTGATCAGTGTTTTAGATGGGAGGTTTCTTGGATTCCATGGAAGAGTTCTCATCATCAATTACATCAAGGGAAAAGGGAGCCTGAACAAGTAAAAACCAAAAGGAACTATTTCAGTGGGAAAGAAAGCTTTCCAAATAAATATCCTGCCTGATTCTAGCATTACTTTTTTGGCAAAATAAACTCACTATAGGTACAATTCCCAGAGCCACAAAACAAATGAATCAAAACAATGTAAAATTATCTTCCAGTGAGAGATAAATAATAAAAACTAGGACTATTTTTATACATAGTGTTAGCTTCTTAGTATTATGAAGTTACATATATCTGTATATGTATTTAAAGTTTTAAATCTTACATACCGTATATACTCGTGTATAAGCCGACCCCCCCCAATTTTACCCCCCAAAACTGGGAAAACTTGTTGACTCGCGTATAAGCCGGGGGTGGGAAATGCAGCAGCTACTGGTAAATTTCAAAATAAAAAAAGACGGGTTAAAAGTGCGAGGACCTGTCAGAAATCACTTTTTTCAGCCCTCTGGGTAGTCCTTTTGTGCATATGGACTACTCAGAGGACTGAAAAAGTAATTTTTGACTGGTCCTCGCACTTGTGACCAGTCCGCTCTTTCCTTCCCCCCGCAGGCGCCTCTTCCCTTTTCTTGCCCCGAACGGCCGGCGGGTGAAGCGTTCCTTTCCGAGGGGCTTCTCGGCACCCGCACCTCAAATTCAGTTCAGCTGGGGGAGGGAAGCGGGGAGGGGGACCTGCGCTCCTCTCCCTCTTCCATATCGGAAAGGAACTTTCCGCTTCAGCTCCCCACTTCCGAGAAGCCCCTCGGAAAGGAACGCTTCGCCCGCCGGCCGTTCAGAGCGAGGAAAGGGAGGAGGTACCTGCAGGGGGAAGGAAAGAGCGGGGAGCTGACGCTCTGCAAGGGGATCTGCTTTGGGATCCCCTCGGGCTGTTGCTGTCACTTTCTCGGAGTTGCTCCGAGCGCAGAGGGAAAGCGTTGGCTGAAAAAGAATGGGGTGAGAAAAACGTTTCCCAAAGTTTTAACAGGCGAGAAAGCTGAGAAAGGGCGAGAGCCTCCACTGGAAGAGCAAGGGAGATGCTAACTCCGCGCTCGGAGCAACTCCCAACAACTCCCAGCAACATCCAAAGTCACCCTTTTTTCTCGCCCCGTTCTTTCTCGCCCGGTACCCTGACCGAAACAAGAGAAGGCAGCAGGTGGGGGCAGCGAGAGGGGAAGTGTTCGCTGAAAAAGAAACTTTGGGAAACTCTTGCCCCGTTCTTTTTCAGCGAACGCTTCCCCTCTCGCTGCCCCCGCCCGCTGCCTTCTCTTGTTTCAGTCAGGGGACCGGGCAAGAAAGAACGGGGCGAGAAAAAAAGGTGACTTTGGATGTTGCTGGGAGTTGTTGGGAGTTGCTCCGAGCGCAGGGGTTAGCATCTCCCTTGCTCTTCCAGCGGAGGCTCTCGCCCTTTCTCAGCTTTCTCGCCTGTTAAAACTTTGGGAAACGTTTTTCTCACCCCATTCTTTTTCAGCGAATGCTTCCCCTCCGCACTCGAAGCAACTCCCAGCAACATCCAAAGTCACCCTTTTTTCTCGCCGCACCCCCCCCACCCCATTTTGGCTTTAGCAAGCGTCCCTGCAACAGTGGGAGCCAAAACGGTTGCAGGGAAAAAGCCGAGGGGGCGTTTTTCAGGCTGAAAAACGGGCTGAAAAACTTGGCTTATACGCGAGTATATACGGTATATATATTGTACTGTACATTAAAATACAATGCTGTATTTTTTCTATCCTTAACTTTAAATTAAGCAATAGTTTTTTTGATATTAAAGATATATGGTTCTTAGAATAATTTCTAAGGGTACATCATGCTTAATTTGAACAGTAGCATGATCTCAAATGTATTTGTTTCCTGATTTATAATACATGCTCAAAATGATCATAAAGAGGTCTGTCTACATATAATGATTATCTGATGTGAGGGACAGGATGCATTGGGAATATAACTAAGTATCTTGCAGTATCTTTGTCTATCTCTTTTTGCACTGTGTTTGCATATGGCATTCATAATACTAGGACTAGTAATATACTTTAAATTCCCAGATGTTAACAGGCTATATTTCTCCTTCTCCATTGGCTTCATGAAGCATTCATTTAACACATGGAAAATCTTGGCCTTCTCATTCATTAACTGGAAGAGGGACATGAAATTAGTTCCATACTATTTGTTCACTAGTATAGATGCCACAATCTGGAAAGAGATGAAGTTGTGGATGTGAGTCTCTTCACCTTTTTGATGAAATAGATACAAATTGTTCTTTAAGTACAATCTTCTTTTCTTTTTTGTTCTCTTATCTATTTTTAACTTTGCTAATCATACATGCCATCAGCTGCTGAGAAATGGACATATTAATAAGTCCAATTCTAATAAAATCATGCAGACATGATTTTAATTGTGAGTGCCAATGAATTCAGTGACACCAGTTTCCTAAAACATCTAAGTAACATTTTTTTGCTATAGCCTAATACCAACTTTCCTCCTGTTTCATATGAATGAACTGATTCCTGCTCCCCTCCATATTTCTCTTGAAGGAAAGGTTACAAATTGAAAAAATAAGCAAATAAATGATATCAGACATTTTGAGGTCAAAGGGGAAATCTATGTAATGCCTTAATCTTCATTTGATTATCTGAGCTTGCATTGCTAAACCTTTGATCCAACTTTAGCAACATTTTTGTTAAGTAGGATTTACTTTTGGCATGAGTGTACAGTCATAAAAATAAAAGGAATTTGAGTATTTATCTTATTTACTTTATCCCAATAAAGTAAAGATACAAAAGGATGCTGTAGTATTTAACTAACATTTCTTGTATATTTGTATTAACTAAGAAAGTTGCATCACTACTTCAGCTGAAAAGAATTTATTTAATAGAATATACATTTTCAATTGTTTGGATAAAATTTACACAACTATTTATCATAAAACATCTGCAAGGCTTTGGAGAATGCCCAGAAGTGATAAAAGTAGGAAGGTAATACATAGTCTTCATTTTGAAGCTGAAGGGCATTGAAAAAATTGTGAACAATAGCTTGCCTTTTGTGAGTGTACCCTTGCTAACAATAGTGATTATTCCAACAGAGCAGCCTGTATATACAGAGATGGGGATTATCAGGATTTTGTAGTTCTTCCTGAAATCTTCCCCTGGCCCCTCCACGGCCACCTAAAATTTCTAAAGCTCTTTGGAGCAATTAGAGAGGATGTATACAAAATTTACAACACATTCAAAATAATTCATAAGACGTTTTGGATTCTATTTTGAAATCGGAGAAAAAATGCACATTATAATTAAAAAAGTCATTCCTCCAATGAGATAATTAAAATAATTTTTTTTAAAAAAATTCATTAATCTATTTTTACATAGAAACTATCAGAGAGTTTTGTAAGCAAATCGTCTTGGTGATTGCTGCAAATATTTGTATTGGAAGTACATTTCAAATACATTCTAAATAAGCCTTTACTAAAATGTGAAAAATAATTTCATTCCGAGTTATAAAATGGTTTCTACAGTCTATTCAATTATATATTATATTAAATGGTGGTATCTAATTTAATTTATATATGGATTGTGATAATGTCTAGAATAGACCTGTGCTTCCTTATTACCATAAAATGAAGATGAGAGAAACTCTACCAGATTACCCTGGAGGTCTGATCAGGGATAATATTTAGCGATAGAAAACACATTAATCAAAATATTTATTTAACGTGTGAATTTATATGACTGAGAATTTTTCAGTCAAATAACTCAAAAACTTACTTAAGACTGCAGACTAGATTTTCAACTATGTTAATTGCTCTTGTTTGCCCAAACAATAGTTATTGTATTCTTTCTTTAATTATAGTCCTATTTATATAAATGACAATTTTAGATTTCTGCAGAGATAAATTTGGAATTTGGTAGTTTTGATTCTTTATCAATGGCATGGTGTAATGAATGTAATGTGTTTGAGTGTGCAGTATGTTAATAAACATTGCTAGATTATGTTTTACCTTGAAAATTGAATCGTAGTCCAGAACATGTTTATATATTACTGTCTCAAAAGACATCATTTTAATTTTATTTATTTATTTATTTATTTATTTATTTGTCAAGAACATATTAGGTAATAAGTATAAGCATGGATTGGATACATAAAATAGATACAGATAGAAGAAACATTTGGACAGGGACTGTAGGCACGCTGGTGCTCTTATGCATGCCTTTGGCCAACCTTACCTGGTCAGAAGCTAAGTCAGGTCAGGTTTCATACTAAATGTTGCCTCTGTGACTCAGGACAGGCTGAAACTACCAAATGTGTTCTTCTGTATTGACAATTTTATACAGTGCTCGGAAATGCTCTTAATTACCCCACTCCTGATGACCAAAACAGAATTCGCCAATCAAGAATAGAAGCTTCCGACTTCCTGCTTTATCATCAACCTTGAATAACAGATGAGGTAGCCAGGGCTTGCACGAGGGTATGCAAATCTGGGTCAAAATAATTAAGAGCTATTATAATAATTAAGAGTATGGATAGTCAGAAATGCTTCAGGCTCTGCATTAAGCATTGGTATTTTTAAACTTCTTGAGGTATTTATGCATTAGTATATACATGGAGCTATTATACTACATACTATATACCATATGTTCTTCTCAGGTTTGACACAATCTGTAAGATAAGTTTATAGCCTTTGTAGAATTTTATTGCTTTATCAATTCTTTTCTATTTTCTACTGCTAGTGTAAAGCTTATACTACTGCACTGCTAATTTTAATCTTTTTTCTTTGTTGCATACATGTAGCTGAGAAAGCGTATTATCTGTTTTAAATGCTATTTTTAATCAAAAGTATCTGTATGTATTTTTCCTAACTAATCTGATATTATCAATTCTTTTTGGATATTTGCATACATATTTTTGCCAGCTGTCAAGACTGTCATAAAGATTTATTTCTCTCTGTCTCTGTTTCTCACACACATACAAAGAAAAAAAAATAAATTTACACTGACACACTTATTTGTAGTGGAGGTTTAGCAGGTAATTTTGGAAAGCACAGATTCAGCTGGAGAATCACAGACGTCCTAATTATTTCATTCATACAAGTTGATTTAGATTCCACTTAATAGAATTGGTAGAACTAAAGGTGTGTGCTGCAATATGAATTCTTTTGCAGTTAAGTGAATTTCATTTTATACTTCCTTAACAGGAAAAATACTGGCTGATTGAATAAATATAAACTATTTTAAAAATAAGTTTCAGAAAATTACATTTATCCTTGTTTTTAGGCACTGAAAAATAATCCAAGTGTCCTTTGATAGAAAATGGGAATGATAGCCTTTTTAATGGATAGGAACTTGGCTTAAAGTTGGTCCAGAACGCAGCCACGCGAGCTGACGTGGGTGCACCTAGGTACACCTACATTATACCAATTCTCTGCGAGCTGCACTGGCTCCCTATTGGTCTCCGGTCACAATTCAAGGTGTTGGTTATTACCTTTAAAGCCCTACATGGCTTAGGGCCAGGTTAGCTTCCAGACCGCCTTCTACCGCATAGCTCCCAGCGACCGGTAAGATCCCACAGAGTTGGTCTCCTCCAGGACCCGTCAGCTAAACAGTGCCAGCTGGCAGACCTGCGGGAGAGGGCCTTCTCTGTGGCCGCCCCAGCTCTCTGGAACCAGGTACCTCCTGAGATCCGGACCACCCCCACCCTATTGGCCTTTTGAAAAGCGGTGAAGACCTGGCTTTTCCAGCAGGCCTGGGGCTGTTGATCTCGCTGTTGCAATCTGGTGAGATCCGACCATGAATGGTGTGAATGGGTTTTAATTGTTTTTAATGTTTTAATGTTTAATGGTTTTTAAATGCATTGTAAGCCGCCTTGAGTCTTCGGAGAAAGGTGGCATACAAGTTGAACAATAACTAAATAAAGATCTAGAAGCAACAGATAATTTAGCTAGCAGGCAGTATAGCCATAATATTCTTGATTAGTGATTTGGCTAATAAAAATGAGATCGTAGAAAATACTAATATAGTGCCCTAGGAAAATCCAATTATAATGTAACTTAACTCAATTCAAATGCTCAGCAGGTGATCAGTATTTGTGAAAAAGCACCTCAGACTTTGGATTGTAGTGAACACTACAAATAAATGTCTTAGAGCAGATATTAGAGCCAACAAGCCTCATTTTGTTCACATCAACCTTTCTGCTCACTTAACTATGAAGGTTGAATTTTCTATTTCTTAAATTTGTCATTAACATGAACATTCATGAAAACTGAGATGCATATATAATGGCTCCTTGAAATAAAGTGATCCAGGAAAAGGATTTTAGATAAAATTCATATATTTTGAAGTGTTGAAATAACCTTTTTATCTTAATGTCAACTTCTGTTTTGCTCTGTATTGTTGCCTAATCAAGCAAATATTATCTGCCTAAATTCCAGTGATGGCAATGATGAAATATTGATACTTTCTTACAAACTATTTAATGGCAATTTAGGTAGATATTTGTAGAAAGTAATATATTCAAAGCAGGAATTAAGATTCTATCTTTTTCTGCCTGCCTACCTACCTATCCTTAGAAATTCTATACAGTCAGAATAATATTCATTTATTTTCTATGTATGTAGTAACAGTTTTAACAGATTAGAAAGCATTTAAGTATTAGTTAAAATAATTTTTTTTGACAAGTTTTATTGGTTCCCCCCATACACACCTGCATATTTTTTGAAACAGAGCATTGACCGTATCACATCATATACAATTTATCGTATTCAAATATATTTTACTTCATTACCATTTCTGCCAAAGTGTTCTTTTTCCATATTTATTAATCAACTTTTAATTAATTAATAGTTAAAATAATTTTAGTTAAATTTACAGCTAACCAATCTTCAATGTGTCTGTTAGTCTAAGACATTTTTGAGCACTTTATTGTTTTTGATGCACTTGAATATTGGTGCTCATCTGGAAAGCATAATTTGAAAGCCACATTTTGTTATGCCCTTTATTCATATTCACCCCCAATCCCCTTCCACATGATTGTTGGCTTCTCTCTTTGAAACCTTTAATAGCATTTTTGGGGCCACATGGTGCTTAGCAAGTTTCTTCATCTTCCTTCATTGAAGCTCCTCAGCGAGGTTTAGTTAAATGTGTGGACTCTAGTTTTGCTATCTGTGTAGGAAAAGGTCCTTTTAAATTAATATCAGTTTTTTTCTATAGCACCACAATTTGTTATCTAAGGGAAAAAGAGTTTTTTTACATGCTTATTTAAACTTCTGCCCTAACTTTCCTTTGAAGAACATCAAAAGTAAGTCAATGTACCACTCTAATAATCATGTAAGATGAATTAAACCAAGAGATTATGACTGGGCCAAAACTGTCATGTGAATTATATTTATTTATGACATACTGCTGCATTACAACCTACTGCTGTTGGTCAATTTATAGCTACTTAGAGTTTTGAATCTGATATTTTCAGATGTAGATTAATGCTCTAATGATGATTCATATATGAGTATCATTATTTACTCCTACCGTTGAAGAGCCAAATAGGTAAGACTTTACCCATACAAATAGCGATTTAACAATTTTTTTTGGAGGTGGGGGGGGAGGAGAGCATGAGAAATGAGTTACATTTCTTGTGAACTTGATGTAGACTTGTTAGAGGTATTTAATACTTTCCCATTTTTCTGCTTTTTTTGCACACTCTCTATTTACAGGATTAAATCCAATACCAAAGATCCATTTGCCTTCCAATTGTGTAATTGCTCCATTACTTATGCTGAAGCATAAGAAAGCAATTTAATCTTATCCTATTAATTCTCTTTCAAAATCCTACTTCATAATTGCTCTCTTTCCTCTAGATAGGCATACAAATAATTAAGGCAAGGGAGGAAGCCAACTGAACAAACTTAGTTACATTAATAAATAAGTACTTTAGAAGAAAGCAGTGTGGACCTAAGGGGGATGCATCTGAAGGAGATATTATCAATACCATTGCTAATATATAGATAGAGATATCTTGTATACGGTACAAGGATCATATCATAAAATGGAGTTTTCAAAGATCTGAGTGATTTCCTTCTAAGATGTTTGCCATTTCCACATTCCTACTTCAGGCTCAGCTGCCTTTTATCTGGCCATTCCTGGTTGCATTTCTTTGACCTTTCTTCCATTCCCACACTGTAATAGCTTCTCATGTGGCTCAGGTGTCCTATTCCTTGCAACTGTATGACAAGTAGAAGACAGTAGATATGAACATGCAACCTTTCCCTTACCTTTCTCTTGGCTTGCTTCAATATCTATAGCTAGGGATGTAATGGGACTACTTGACACAGCCAACTTGCTGCAGCCAACTCGCCATGGCCAACTCACCCCAGGACAACTCGCCATGGCCAACTCACTGCAGGACAACTCACCATGGCCAACTCACCCCAGGACAACTCGCCATGGCCAACTCACTGCAGGACAACTCACCATGGCCAACTCACCCCAGGACAACTTGCCATGGCCAACTCACTGCAGGACAACTCACCATGGCCAACTGACTGTGGAACAACTTGCTGTGGGACAATTTACAATTCTATTTAATTATTTAGAATGAATAAAAAAAGTATTTTAATTTTTGCCATTCACATTTCATTCTGTCTCTCCTTTTGCATCCTTTCTTCAATTTTTTTTAAAAATTTGATTTATATGCCGCCCTTCTCCGGAGACTCAGGGCGGCTTACAATGTGCTAAGCAATAGCCTTCATACTTTTGTATATTTATACAAAGTCATCTTATTGCCCCCACAAACTGGGTCCTCAATTTACCTACCTTAGAAAGGATGGAAGGCTGAATCAACCTTGAGCCTTGGTGAGATTCGAACCTGCAATAATTGCAGGCAGCTGATGTTAATAACAGGGCTTTAGACCACTGTACTATCCAAGGCTTCAATGATTGCATTCCACTATTTTTTTGATATTAGTGTAACTCTTGTCCCATAGTGAGTTGTCCTGCACCAAGTTGGCCGTGGTGAGTTGGACGCTGAAAATTGTCATACAAGACGCAGCCAAGGAATGGGCAATCAGTACCTGAGCTTTTTCACCATTGGACAGGTACAGTAGATACAAAGAAATCTTCTTATCTACCGTTCTTCAAACCAATTCTGTGTGTGATATAATAGAGGGATGGTGGTGAAGAGAGGAAAGATATCAACAGCATCTGGTTCTGTTAACATAATCAAGAGTGGAGTACTGAATTTCATTCATGTAATGCAATATTTTTATCCATCTGCCAGGTTGGGGTTATTCTTAATAGTTGAAGCAAAACAAGCTTATATACATCAAGAATTCATATAATACAACATTTCTACCATCTGCCAGATAATATGTTTATTCTTAGTATGTGAGGCAACACAAGCTTAGATACATCAAAAATTAAAAAATACACCACAAGGCTTCAGGCTTGAATTATTGCCCTGGTTTTAAAACTACATAGTTACATGATGCAAATCTTAACAGTCTTTCATTTGCAGTTTTCTATATTCATTTTATTTTATATTCCTGTTACCAAGCTCACAAAATAGTTTTAAAAATACCACATAAATAAATAGGAATATCATATTATGAAACAAAAGGTTAACATATTTGTTGCAGTTGGGTATTGAAAGGCGTATAGGACAAGATGCCAAATAAATGTGTTTCCTTAATTAAATAAAACCTGCACAAACTGATGGCATGTTGGTTGACTCTGCTGTTCCCATTTATATGGCCTATGACTCTTGGGTTATATAATTTAAAAAGATATATTTAAAGTAGCAGGCATTAAAATATAATGTATTTCTCTCTATATTATAACCATAAACTTCTAAAATAAAATGCATTTACATTACAAATACATAACTTGGAGAAACATAAACACAATAGTTAGCCATTTAGTACTTTCCTGAATATTTATTTTCAATAACACCTAATGACCAAAGGGAAGAAACTGGTTCATATGCACTTTGCTTCTCTATATTGGGGTTCTTGTTATGGCTATAATCTAGTGCCAATATGTTTCCCACATTTAAGGTTGGGAAATTAAAACAAAACCACTACTTTCTGGTGTAAAAGAAGCAGGCAGTCTAATATTACATGTGTGAGAGAATAATGATTCTATTTGAATGTCCATTTAGGATAATGTTATCTAATTTATTTGACTTCTATACTCTTGTGTGCTGCATGTCTGAACATGAGCAATAATATGACTAATAAAACTGAACTGAACTGAAAAACACTATAAAGTAAAATGCCATTGTTGATAAGAAAATAAGTGGTTTTTTTACAAATGTTATATTTCAATCTATTCTGTTCTCCAATTTTATTTATTTATTTATTTTAAAAAAAATTTAATTTATATGCCGCCCTTCTCCGGAGACTCAGGGCGGCTTACAATGCGCTAAGCAATAGCCTTCATACTTTTTGTATATTTATACAAAGTCAGCTTATTGCCCCCACAAACTGGGTCCTCAATTTACCTACCTTAGAAAGGATGGAAGGCTGAGTCAACCTTGAGCCTTGGTGAGATTCGAACCTGCAATAATTGCAGGCAGCTGTGTTAATAACAGGGTGCTTTAGACCACTGTACTATCCAAGGCTCTTTTATTTTATTGCTCATTCTATTAAAACTGCAGCTAGGGTTAAACTTCGTTAGTATAACAACATTTGGCATCATAAACTTCCCTGACAGGAAAGAGAAAAGAGGCACAAAGGCTATTAGGAAGGCATCTTGGAGGGGAAACTCTCCACTGACAGAATTAAGGGGAATAAGGACAGGCATTGGGAAGGGAAATAACTTTGGGAGAGTTTAAGCCAGTCTTCTCACTCCAGATGTTGTCCTCTGCATTTTCTCATATATCCATCAAAGTCTCCCTAAATTAAAATGCTTTGTCATGTTCTAATGCTGGGATAGGCAGTTCTTTATGCAGGACACATTTTGAAAGCAATGGAAAGGGACTGATTACTAGCAGAAATATGGTCTATGGTGGCACAGTGGTTTGAATGCAGTAATGCAGGCTAATTCACTACTCTCTCCTGAAGTTCAATCCTGACTGGCTCAAGGTTGACTCAGCCTTCCATCCTTTGGAGCAGGGAGGCTCCGTCCATCCGCCCAGACGTCATCAAAAACACTCTGCGCATGCACAGAAGCATCACGCGCTTTCAAAGCAAGCACGCGTCCACATGCTACTGATAGCAAACTGGTAGCGCTGGGATTTGAAACCCATTACTGCTTCGGAGATCTGTAAAATGAGGACCCAGAGTGTGGGGGTCAATATGCTGACTCTGTAAACTGCTTAGAGAGGGCTGTAAAGCACTGTGAAATGGTATATAAATCTAAGTGCTATTGCTATTCATAGAATGGTTGCCAGGAAGACCATGTCTATGCATTAATCAAATATATACTAAAAAACCAAACTGGATCTGTTAGATGCTCTGCATCACCACAGGCAGTTCTTTGCAAAATTCAAAGTCTTAGCAACACAGTATTATTTTTTGTTAAATTTATTTGCTGCCTATCTTGCCATGGGACTACTCTGGGCAGCAAACAAATACAGTAATAAATAAATAAAACAATAAACAAACAAATACTATGATAAATGTTGATGCTGTCATTTGCAGCATGCTTGCTTTTTATTTAATTTTTGTATCTTTTTGAAATGTTGCATAGGCCACAAAGGCCTGATGTTTCCCATCTTCAGGGATGAAATCCACCAGGTTCTGACAGGTTTTGGAGAACTGGTAGCAGAAATTTTGAGTAGTTCGGAGAACCTGCAAATACCACCACTGGCTGGCCCCAGAGTGGGGTGGGTATGGAGATTTTGCAGTATCCTTCCCTTGCCACGCCCACCATGCCATGCCCATAGAAACGGTAGTAAAAAAATTTGAATTTCACCACTTCCCATCTTGGTATGTTCTGGAAGGCCTTGATGACCTTGTCTTGTTTGGTTTAGGCATTGGGTTAAGGTGGCTGGAGCCTCTTGTGAGTTCTGTTGTTGGCTGGATTCACCATCTTTTCTTTTACTTGATTTTCCTTGTTTTTGATTTGTTTTACTTAGTTTTTCTCACTATATTTTTGAACTATTGTTCCTTTCATCTTGAACTTTAAAGTAGATCTTGCATCGTTTCAGCTTCCAATATGAATGCAAACCTAAATTAGATAGAATGCTGACTTTCATTCAAAATGCCTCCTTTCTCCTTTCTTGTTTTTTTATGGATAATGATCAGATAACTATGTTAAAGAGTATTGTTTGCAAAATGAAAGCAATCAGTGAAATCCATATATTGTACATTAGTGATTTTTTTTTTAAAAAAAGCATTCCACTAGGTGGAGGTGTTGTTTAAAATGATGATGTGCTGAAAATGAACTATAAATTTGTGGCCATAGATTCCTCTCACCTAATCCAGTCCTACCTCATAACATACAAAAAAATGTTTTGATAGCTTGATTCTAATCTCAATTTTTTATAGTCAGCATTGCTTACTGGAAAGTATATAATCTAAAAATTACCATGTCAGTTTTTATAGCACCTTTCTTGATCCTTTCTTGTCTATTTTATAAACTTTCCAGAGGTTACCAGAAATGATGTTTTTCACCACTAACATCACCCTTTTTTATGCATCACAAATGTGACAAGTTATGCACAAGTTAATTATGAAAGCTGCAGAAGTCAAAGCACTATTCATATAGACCAGTGATGGCTAACCTTTTTGCCACCGTGTGCCAAAAGTGGGGGGAATGCGGGGGTGTCACATGCGCGCATGCCCACACCCATAATTCAATGTGCATGCGCATGCGCCCCCCATGGGGCCATTTCCGGTCTCCTGAGGGCTCCGGAAGGGGGGGCATTTTTACCTTCCATAGGCTCCTAGAAAGCCTCTGGAACCTGGGGAGAGCGAAAAACGGGCTTTCCCCACTCACCTCGGAGGCCCTCTGGAGGCTGGAAAGAGCCTGTTTCCTGACTTCCGGTGGGCCCAAAAGGCTGAAATAGGGCAACACTCGCGTGCCCACTGATATGGCTCCGCATGCCACCTGTGGCATGCGTGCCATAGGTTCGCCATCATGGATATAGACAGAAGAAAATGTATAGTGTGCAGAGATGGCCAAAAACCTCCAATTGCAACATCTGACAAAATACTAAGAAAACCTTCCAATGTGGCAAAGAAAACAGAGCTGTTTTAGAGCCGAAATACTTTTTGGGTTCCCTAAAAGCTTCTTTTTTTCCCAGCAGAAGCTATGACATCTTTTTTCTATGACAGTATATAGTTTAGCTTCACAATAGCGTTCCTTTTCCTCTGAAACATATTTAAAAAACATTTATAGTATACAGATTTACAAAAATGTAAATATCAATCTAATCTAAACAATTTAGCCGGAAGTCATTGTACAGTATTTATCAACATGGGTGGCTTTTCTAATGGAGAGATAGCCTCTTCCCATGGAGCCCTGGTCTCGCTAGATATTGGAACATGTTTCAAAACATAAACCGATACTTACAATATTAAACTTAGAATTGCACAATTTTACAAAGTCTAAAAGTTTTATTTCTAATGGAGATTATTCTCACTTTCTAAATGTTTTCCTTTATAATTATTGTGCTCTCTTCCCTGAAATTAGCCTCAAAGAATGTACGTCCCATTTTATGACATGGCACTAATTTTAAGGTTATTTGTATTCTCAAGTATAACAAAATGAAATTATTATGGGAAAAAAATCATCCAAAAGAAATTGTTTTAGTTTCCTGATAGAATAAGGCAATGCAAGTCAGCACCTCTGAGATATATTAAAGGGTACAGCCATCTGTTAAACTCAGTAACAAACCAAAGGCTTCAAAGGCATTAGTTGGTCACCCATCGTGTTTGTAATGCTCATGTGTATGTTTCTTGCTAATTTTAGCATATCAAGAAGTTTTTTCTATATGTTATTCATAACTAAGACTATATTTTATTCCCCAAATATGTGTGTGTCCGTGTTTGTCATTGTCGTAATATATTATGTTTCCTTAAAACTTTGGATTTCAAAAAAATCCAAGGAGACAGAGAGCTATGACTCTTTGCTTCTAGGGCATTCTAAATTGGGATATCATTTTAGAAGCTCATTTGTGTTCACCAAGAAGTAATAATAAGCAGTTTTTCTCACATGCAGTTCTTCTCATCCTAAGATGTACCTTCCTGCAAGCTGGTGACCATGTGTAGCTTAATATGTGTAATATCTAAATATTCATCAAAGGTATTCATTTAAAAAAATGCAAATTCCTCTTTTATATTAGTAATAAACTGAGAGGGCAAGCCTGATACAGAGCCTTCTACAAGGCTGTGAACAGTGAGATATGAAGGATTTCATTTTTCCACAAAAGTAATTGAAAAAAGATGGCAACTGACTGTTTAGGTCTGATTCCCTCTTTCCATCTGCTAACCACAAAATTCCTTTTGCTAGTTGATCCACTGCCTTGATATGAGAACCATTAGAGGGCTTCTGTGGAGTATCTCTAAGTTCTTTCCAACTCCAGCAAATGTCAATATTGGAGACCTCCAGGGCATCTTTCTGGAGGACCAAGAAACTGTGGGCCAAACCAAAAGCAATACTTACTGGTATGGAATGCCATACTGCAGCAAACACAGAGGCTGGATCTATAATTCTCATACTCCAGGAGATGCACAATCTCTCAGTTCATTTGTAAAAGAAAAAAAAAAAAACCTTAGCGGACGCCCTATGTTAGTGGTTGAGGGCATGTTGTGCCTGGAGAAGTTCCTACTTGTTCAAGTCAAAACTTTTTGGTGGCAGAAAAGAGACGATTTCCTAAGAATTAGATTAGCTATTGTCAGTCTGAAAAAAAGAATTCTTAAATAACCAATGGCCCAAAACATTTTAAAGGTATATTAGAATAAGGGTCTTGTGTCTGTCCAGAGCATGAAAGCAGGAGTTTGTCAGTTTTAATGAGAACAGTATTTTCTATGCTCCCAACTCCCTACCATGAAACCTTTGTTGTATTGTAAAGTTGCTGTAAACCAGAGTTTAATAAAGAGGTTTCTAGTTTTTCAAAAGTATGTAACTTCAAATAATAAAAAACATTCTGGCTAAAAACTGAGTTGTCTAGTAACATTGTGGAATGAGAAGATAAATGAGAACAAGAAAAAAGAAGACTTATAAAAAGAATATGTGAAAATGAATTTATTTCACTCTCTGATTGGAGTTGTTCTTCTTCCTTTGCCTTATTCTCTTGTTTTTCCCCCCAAGCAAGAGAGGATCAGGTTTTGCAGATCTGAATGTAGGCATGGTTGCCATATTTTTCGGACTTTAAGATGCACCAGAGTATAAAACGCACCTTAATTTTGGGGAGGAAAACAAGAAAAAAAGAATTCTACCTCTGCCTACCAGCATTTAAGGTGCACTGCTTTACTCTGTCCTCCTGCAAGCGAGAGGCACCTTAGAGACTCAGCTGGGAAAGAGGGCATTGATTACTGATAAGTTCTTTTCCAGAAAACTTATCGGGGTGCTCCTGCGATCTGTACGGACTACTCACTTTTCCCCAAAGAGACCCCTTGCATGCTCTGGGGGGAGGGTCAGAGCACAGCCTGAAGAACAAACCTCTTTGGGACAGTTGGGGGGGGGAATCTGCCTGGCAACTTTGGGGAATAAGGTGGGCCCCATGATTTGCAGCTGGTCACCTCTCTGGCAGCCCAGCGGGCAGCTCAGGGCAGACAATGGTTGCGATGACTTCACTCCCCAGCAATGTGAGGAGCCGCCGCCACTGCCGCCTAAGCCCTCTCCACACCCAGGAGCTGAGCCGAGCTGAACGGGAGCCCCTAAAGTGAAATATCCGTCCTTTCCAGCCACCGCTGTCCGTTGGCAGGATTCCCAATCCAATTCTCAGAGTCGCATTTCAGGTGGCAGTTAGTTCTCCTGCAATGTGCAGCGGGGAACTGGGAACCGTTTTGGATTCAGGGAGGGGATTGCAGCATTGCCGCCTGAAAATGCTTTCTTCCCATTGCACATTCAGAACCCTTGTCCTCCTTCTCAGCAGACTCACCTTCTCTTTCCTCCTGGCCAGATCTGTTACCTGAAATGCGATGCACTTTTTTTTGCCTCTGCACACGTCATGTTTGGAATCGGGAAGGGGATCACGGGTCTGCCGCCCGAAAACACTTTCCTTTGGAATTGGGATGGAATTGTCTGCCCTGAGCTGCCCTCCCCGAAGCTGCTGGGCAGATTGCCCCCCCAGACCGTCCCGAAGAGGTTTGTTCCTCAGGCTGTGCCTCGACCCAGATCCCCACCGCCTACCCGAAAATATCCAAAGGGTGGGGGCCAGTGAGTGGCAGGGCTACATTTGGTCTATAAGACACACCCAGATTTTTACTCTGGGGGTAAAAAGGTGCGTCTTATACTCCAAAAAATACGGGCATCTTTCATTCCCTTGAATTTCTCTCTACTGCTAATCTATGTGAAACAACCAGATATTTAAACCATATTTCATCTTTTTAACACTTTAGTTCAGTTTCTAGTTCAGTTTTTGATTTCTCATTTGTAGATGGTGTTAATAATTTTTCTTTTATCTCCTCAAGGCTTTAGCTTATATTCCAATGCATTCTCAAGTCCAACCATATAGATTATTTATGTACAGCCTGACAAATTCACCATTCTGCAGATTTTTCTTAAAAATATAGCCAGGATTGATCTGAATTGTTTTGAACCTTGCAGTTTTTTCCAACTGTTCTGTGTGCACAGTATTGAGAATTATTCTATTTTTCCTTTTTTTTTCAGTAGCACACTAGTTGATACACAGAGTATCAGTATACCCTGATTCCCACATCCCCTTTGATTAAACGAATCATTATTTTTGATAAATTCTTCACACAAAGGAAGACAGCATCTGATGAACAGTATATCTCAGGCGTTAGAAAGTGATTTCAATACAGGCAGAAGGTGCATTTCATTTTAAATCAGCATGAAGACAAGTAATTTTTAAGACCTCCAACAATAAATTATCTGGGGAAGATATGAATAAACTTTCCAGTACCTGAACCCTTTCAACACTACATGCAGAGGCCATTGAGACACTCTTTGTTGCTTTTACTACCTCACAATTGGAAAAACTATCAGAACAAATGCATATCTGGTCAACTATAGATCATTTGCACTTCAGCTTTTTCTTGGCTTCTTGCATTAAAAGTTTCTGTTTTATACTCGTTTGCCATCAATCATGATAGTTTTATTCTTTGGCCTATTGTTAAATTAAGCTTTTTTTAAAAAACCTGCTGTTTTACCTTCTGTTAGTCATTTTAATTTATTTAATCCAATATTTAGGGTACTATGATATTTGCTTTGGGCTGGCTAATGGAAACAGTAAAGACTGATTTTATTTGTTAATCCATTGCCAGATAAAGAATCTTGTAGTTTGTATCAGTTTCAAGATGTTTCTTAATACACAATTTTTCTGTGGCCTACATTAATTTTGAAATTTATTCCAACTTGAGTCAATGGTTCACTAAGAAACCAAATGGACAAAGCTAAATCAAATCCATACTGCTCAATTTATTTACGCAGGTCCCAAGTAATGCAAAGTTGGCTCCTTCATACAGAATCGAGTCATGGATGAGTTGTTTAAATTATCTGGCCTTTAGCAGTAACATCACAAGGCTATCATTTTAGAAGATAAATAGCTGTACAAATCCACTGAGGTTGTAGATTGTTTTATTAGATTTTGTAAAATTATTTCCAGAGTAGATTTTGAACAAACTTGGCATATGGATATGCTAGAAGCTTTATTCTCCCTATCCTTGTATCTTTAAGATACAGCTGTGTTTATAATTCTGAGGCATGTAGCGAATAGCAGAACTGTGCATAACTTGGAAGAGTTAGGGTTAGCTTCATTTTGAAAAAGTTTTGATCAGAACACAGTTTTGTAATGCTTTGGAAAAAGAAGCCTTCCCATCAATTCTTACAAGCAAGGTGACTTGTTGAGACAAACTGATGATCTCACCACTTGTGAAGACTAGTATAAAATAGACCTCACTTATTGAACAATCCTGGCAAGTTAATAAACAAACAAACAAACAAACAAACAAACAAACAAATTTATGATTTCTGGGATGACCAATCTATAAATAATTACAGGTTTGTGGTTAAAAGCTTGTCAGACATATTACTATCCAGATATTTTATAAATCTCTTTTGAGATCTTTGAGTAGGTAGGGATCTTCGGGTGATAATAGTGCAGGGGTGAAATCCAACAGGTTCTGACAGGTTCTGGAGAACCGGTGGCGGAAATTTTGAGCAGTTTGGAGAACCGGTAGCGGAAATTTTGAATAGTTTGGAGAACCGGCAAATACCACCTCTGGCTGGCCCCAGAGTGGGGTGGGAATGGAGATTTTGCAATATCCTTCCCTCTGAAGTGGGGTGGGAATGGAGATTTTGCAATATCCTTGCCCTGCCACGCCCACCACATCCACCAAGCCACACCCACAGAACCAGGAGTAAAAAAAAAATGGATTTCACCACTGTAATAGTGTTGTAGTAATCATAAATCTCACATTTATTTTTAAGATTTTGTGTGTGTGTGTGTGTGTGTGTGTGTGTGTGTGTGTGTGTGCAGGGAAGGATCCCACAAACATTTATTGGAATTTTTGGAACTAGTTAACTTCTGATTACCCTCTTCTGATTACCCTTTTGTGACTGACCATGATAATTTGGGAATAAGCAAGTTTCCACAGCACTCAACCTTTCAACATTCTAAATGTGCTTTCAAATTAAGAAAATTGTCTGTCTTTTATTATGTATTGCTTAACAAGGTAGTAACTGTTAATATATGACAATCCAATGTAATAATAACTTTATCTCTAGCGCTAGATATTAGGCCTGTGCAGTGCTTCATCTTATTTTTCAAAAAGCTTTGCAATGTATGAGAACATGAATGTAGCCCCTGCCTTCAAGTCTTTAAACCAAACCTGCTTTTACCAGGATCACATTGCTAATGTAGGAGTAAGCCATATGATCCCAGAAAAAGATAACTTCTACCTTAAATAGTTGCATACAATGTTACACGCTCTTAGTATCTTTTCTAAATTATTTCTAATGAATAATCTTCTAATGAATACAAAACCATTAGAATGCAACTTGAATCTTTATATTTATGCAGCTTTCAAATGTATTGGTTTGATGGTTATATTGTTATATAACTATTATATTATATTTAGATAAGTAGCTGGCTATTTGTGTATTTCTAACCATCTATCAATAATTATATACAGGTGTTTCTAGGGGTATACCCAAAGTATGGTAATTAACCTTTGAGCAGAAACAAATAGGATTATTTCCTGCCTTTTCCCCAAACAGACTCAATTTATGATACAATTGTCCTAAATATTAATGTATTTCTATGCTACTTTTATCCACTTTGCTACTATTATACCTTTGTTCATATTATTTTAACCAACAGTTAGAATGACATTTTGATATAGGTAATCAAAACAAACAATGAATCGATTTTCACAACCTGCCAATGCTTTTGCAGTGAGCAATAGGTTTATGACTTACAAGAATGCCTAATTTAATATTGGGAATTTTATTTAAGCACTTTATTTAAGTACTTAACTACCATATTAAGTTTCATCATGGGAAGAAAGAAGCACAGTAAACCACTTGGGATACAAGTAGGTGTGCCAGGAAGGAAGTGTTGAAGGAAAGTATAATATCTAAAAAATATAAGCAGATAGTTTGTATGTAGCATGTATACATTTAAATCAAAGGAATTTTTTTCATGAAGGTAATCCAGAAATCCAGTTCAGGATTTGGATGCATTGTCACAGTGTTTTAAGAAGCAACCAAATGACTGAACAGCGCATCACTACAGAGTAAGCAAACTGTGTGCTAATCCATCCTGACTGGTTTTTCACTTTCAGAATTGTGTCTTAGCCACTCCAACTTACTCATCTTGCCAATTTAGAGAAATGTGGCAGGAAAGCCAAGACGAACTGCTGATTGTTTGTTCTTTTTCACTCTGATCACAGACTGTATATTTTGAAGCGATTATGTACTCGGTTTCCAAACAGATAGCTCTGTTAGCCATTTACAGCAAAACCTACAAAGACACCTCTGGCATCTTAACCCCAACACATTCCTTTTTGTAAGCTCTTTTGTAAATCTTTAGAAGCTATAACACTCTTTATTAAAATGGCACAAGACTTTTATAATCTCCCCATTCATCTGTAAGAAGCAGCAATGTGCTTTTGGTAATGCAATTTCTCAGACATTTTAGCATGTACAGGACGATTTCCAGTTGATTTTGCATATAATTCAAGACTAAGATTGCATGCTTCTTATTTATATACTTTAATCATATACAATCCATCTACTTTAATAAGACTTCAAATGCTTGTCATATAGGATACATGTTTCTAGACATGTTGAATGCAAATGTTTGTATACCTTGATATTCCATGATATTCTATATTTAAAATGGGGCTTATGCCCGAACACATGTGCATTTATCAATCTATATGTAAAAATTAGCCTAACAGAACTGTTACACAGAGACTTAGACAAGCTGCTTTGAACTGAAAATATAGCTTTCTGCTCACATAAAATATTTTGTATTTGTTCAAGTTTGGATTGTTGAGTATTGCTGCGATTGGGAATATGACCTCAGCAAATGTTTTGTTTTCTGAAAAACTTGGTGATTATGACAGACCTCTTCAAACTGAACATATAATTTCAGAATGTCTGTATCATCTAGAAATCTTGAGAAATACGAAATTAACTTTTAATGACTATAATGTATTTAATTACATAATGTTTCCAACATGCTGCATGGATTTAACAGGGCCAAAAGTGTTTTTCTGCTGATTTTCATTTATACTCAGTGTCTGATGTATCTTGCTGCAGTGTCCAATAACAGTCTTCCAGTATTGATGGATTCCAGTTGCCCTGATACTGTTTTTCTACAGTATTGTGGCAATATCCCGGTGAAAATTTTCACCGTGTTTATTACTGACTGCACCTACATTTTCAGGAAGGAAGTCCAAAAGTGAATGCAGAAAATGATATGTTGCACTGTAAGATGTTCGTCAATCAGCCTGAATGTATTTTGGTGTGCTGAAGTTGCCAAGAAAATTCTCAACAATATCCTTTAATGCTTTCCAGGCCATTTTCTCTGGCCCCACTAGCAGTTCATTGAATCACTTGTCATTGATGGTGTATCTGTCCGGTGCACTTACAAAATGCCTTTCTTAATCTTGGCATCACTTATTCTTGGAGACATCTGTTTCAAATAATGAAAACTTCACCTTCCTTATTCATTGCTTCCACAAACTTTTTAATTAGTCTGAATTTTATGTGAAGCAGAAGCAAAAATATCACTGACAGGTCAACAAATGGTTCCTTTGCACTTTTTCTGTACTGGAATCCAATTATTTGGGAGTGAGCATTTCTTTTTAATGTAATGAAACTCTCTTGCAAAATCTTTGTTGTGTGATTAGTGAAGCAAAAATCTATATGAATTTCTAGGTTTTAATGGAAAATGATTCCATTTAGGAAAGCATTCGGTATACATTCAGTGATACATATTTTATTTTTGTACGACCACCTGATAAACATATATGCCATAGTAAATCAGTGAAACAATATGCTGTTTTCAACCACGTTGCCATTCTTGTTGTACAATGGCAGCAGTATGCAAACAAAATTGCTTAACTGAAGAATTCTTAAATCTATAGCTCCCAGAGGGCATTTAGACTTTAAAAATGGGAGCCACAGGCATTTCAGAGAAATAATTTTTTTATTGAGGCACAATGAGAATATGTTAGGTAATGTTATTGATGAAATAGTAATGAAAGACAAAGTAGCAATAATTAGGAATTAGCCCTTGGTGGAAATAGATTTTTAAAAAATAAATAAACAGGACAAACAAAATAGCTCTAAAAACACAGGAAAAATCATAAATGGCTTACTGTGTAAACAAGTAAAGGGAAAATAATATTGGGAAAAAAGCATTTATTTCTGTACTGTATTGTTAAATTTACATGGCTGCTGATCTCACAATCAAATGACTGTAGATGGTGTACAATAAGGCTAAAAACAATTAAAATATACAATTATTATTAAAATTTAAACATTCTAAAAGTCACAGGGTTAAGAAAGAACAATTAGGCTAAGAACAGATGTTAATAACAATGGAGCATCTCAGTATTTCACCAATTCCTTTGGGTTCCCAGGCCTGATATCATTGCTTCAATAGAGATAAAACCAGCCTCACTTCAGGGCATAGAATGTGCTATAGAGTGGAGACTACAGCAGGAAAGGCTCTAGTCTAGGACCCACCAAATTTAGCTCCCTTGCTGACAGGATTCATAAAACACCTGGATCTAGTGCAGTAGGCAAATGTAATTGGGAAGAGGCAGTTAGTCAGATAATCTTTCAGAATGTCACACCCACAGACACAGACATCATTAGCCTCACTTTAAATATTGCTTTGGATGGATGATTTATATTAATGTAGGTATTTAGCAATAATAGTTCTCTTCTCAATAAGCAGACAGAGCTTTATGCTATTTGAGTCTACTTCTGAGTAACCATATACAACATCCACCTACAAAAGTAGTTTCAAGCCATTTTTTAAATAATTGAAAATATATTGTATAAATCATTTATATGTTTAAATAATCCTTCTTCTATTCTTTACTCCTTTGTATAGAATGTAATAAAAGTTTGCAAAGCTATGTTTTGAGTACTAATCCTGTTTTCATTATTTTACACATGCAATTTTGCATTTTTACAATAAGTTTCTTCAATTTTATCTTACATATAATTTTATAACTTTATAATCAGATTTGGCCCATGAAACAAACATTCCCTTGTGACGTTTTCATCAGATATTTGAGCTTTCCCTCCCTATTTATGAATCCAAACAAAAAAAAAGAAGAAAGTTCAAGAATAATAGAATACAATTCTACTATAGGAGCAAGAAATAGTTTTATTATACATATATAATGTATATTGCCTGATATATGCATTCTGCATATATTATATTATGGATATATGCATATACAATCCCTTCAGAGCCAAAAATCACTGTTAACGATGCCCAGGTGACAAAGGCGCACATATTACTTTTATTTATTTATTTATTTGTATCCTGCCTTATTATTTTTACAGATAACCTAAGGCGGCTAACATATCCAGCACACCTTCCTCCTCCTGATTTCTTCACAACAACCACCCTGTGACGTAGGCAGGACTGAGAGAAAGAGATTGACCCATCTGCATTCATGCTGTCTGTCTGCCAAACAAATATGATATTACGCTCAAAAACTGCATGTGTGTTTCCTTTTTAATAAGAATGGAAAAAGAAATATTGTATGACTATAATCTGTTAGAAGTTCTGCATAAAATTAGAACACATCCAATTCCATGGCACTCAGGCAAATTTTGATCTTTTGGATGATTCAAAGTATTTTTAGCATTAGCTGTTTTGCCATAGCTAAGTATTATACTTTAGTATTAAATCAGGTGCTAGGAAAGTAAAGTGAAACACATAATCTATTGCTTCTCTCATAAAATTAATTAATTGGGAACAGATTTGTTAGTTTTAGGAAAGGATTGGTGGATAAGGAAGCTAAAGCTAAAACTGTTTCTTGCTGGAGTCCTGCAAATGCCTTCCATGTTTTCCTAGTTCTAAAGTCAGATGAGCTGAATGAAATTTAAAAGAGAGATTTAACAACTCTGCCTATTATAAGAGAAGAGATACAACTTGAAAAGAGGAAAAAAGAGAACAGGGAACTTGAAAACTTGTCTCAAATTGTAAAGGGTCTCCTTCTTGAGCAGAGGGTTGGCTAGATGACTTCCAAGGTTCTTTCCAGCTCTATTCTGATTGATGGACGGATTGTGATTAGAACTATAAGCATCATGTACGTAATAGTGAGAATCTTTATCAACATATTGCAAGACACATTCAAATCATAGCAAGAAAAGTAGCAGACTGTAGGAATCACCTACACTTCAACCTTAGTTGGTACATTTCAATGACTGTCTTGATACTCACCCTAACTACTTGGTCAGACTGAAGAAGCTGGGCTTCAATGAAAAATTAAGTCCTGTTGCCATGACTCAATTTTCAAACAACTCTACTTGGATGATTGAGAATCTTCATTGAAATATCATGTGCACTAACTAGTATCATATCTCCAGATATGTAGTGAAGTACGGTAATTATATTACAACAGAACTAAAAAACGTCAGACTTTGGAAAATTAAACTTAACTGAATCATGATACTTGCCATTTATTAGAATTGTAAAACATGAATTATAAATATGCCTGCAGATATTTTATATATATATATATATATATATATATATATATATATATATGTATATGATAAAGAGATATAGATAAATGGGTGAGTAATGTTAATCCTAAATATGCAAAGGACTCTGGGCTTGTGGAGGAGAGAAGTGGGAGAAATTATGAAAATCTATACAGGCATAAAATAATCACTGACTATAGAAAGGGTTAAGTCATACGCAAATATCAGGCCAAATGAATAAACAATATATAAGGCAAGCTTAGCAAAAACCAGGTATGGCAAAAATAAATTCTATGGATGGATTTTATGCATCACATTTTCGGCAGTGTTAATATAATGAATATTTTCAATTAGCACTGTTTACAAAGAAGGTTTCCTGGAATTATGCTCTAATTAAACAGAGTTCTCAAATTATTCCAGGCTTTACTAACTTTGGTAGCTTATTTTATTTCTTTTCATCGAAGCTATCTCTTCTTTTGGTTAAAGAAAAAAAGGTTGGTTAAAGATTTTAAAAGTTTTCAGTCTTCTTGATTTTTCTAATACAGGTGTACTGAATTTATTTTGGTTTTTTTATTCAGTCAATTCGTACACACAGAGTCATGGTGTTTCAAATGTTACTAAACTACTACCCCCAACAATCCCAACAGTTGGGGATAATATTGAGAGTTTAGAATTTTTCAGAAATTCTCAGATTCATTTCTTATGATATACACATTTATTTAGGGATATTTTAAGTGGAATCAGATTGCACGATCACTGTATCACAGAGTAGCCCTTGGTAGATTAGTAAAAAAAACCTTGGAATGGTTTACATGCCATGATTTTTTTTTAATTTACGAAAATTAGAAATGTGAAAGCACTGGGTTTCCCTGAGATATTGTAAGGCAATAGAAATTTGACTTTGAAGAAACATCAGAAACTAGAATACTGACAGTTCTGAACTTTGATTTTGTAGGAGACTCCTAAGAATATCATGAATAGTCAAAATAATCAGAAAAACAAATCAATATACGGTTCTCACTTGAGGCACAAACGGCTAAGCTCAAATTGTTATGTTTTGAACACATTATGCAACACCTAGTTTTCTTGAGAGGTCTACAATAGTACGAAAGAAAAGAGAAAAGGAGGCCAGACAGCAAGAGTGGATTAGATCACTGGGCAATGGAAAGCATGAAAAACCAGATAATCCCAAAGAAAATCTTGCTATGTGGTTGTTAAGAGTCAACAGCAACTTGATACATATATATGTGTACCACCTTTCATATTGCAATTTGCTAACTGTACTTGAAGACAAACTTAGAAAGGTTTGCATTTATAAGATTCTTACCAATTAAAAAAGCAAATATTTGAAATCAAGTAATTCCATGATGGCTTTTTAATATATGTATCTAAATTGTACATAGATTAAATTAAATTAAATTTGGTCCTGATTTGGATTAGATAGCAGTCCAGGAAGAAATGGTGCTTAACCTTCTTCTCCTGCTGTTTTTTATAATTGAAAGTTTTACTACCAACCCCAATAGGAAACGTTTCTCACTAGCAGCAATAACTTTAACAACAATTTTAATTAAGAAGATATTAACTCAAAATTTTCTCATTTTCAGCTAAAAACAAACATTGGGAAATCCCATCACACTCCCACAGAAACACATGTAATTTGGCATTTAGCATGATATACAGAGAAAGATATCGCAACTAACAATAATAACAGAGAAAGAAGTATACAGACCAACAAATGTATTTTCTATAAAGTGGATTTTTTGCAAAACAGGACAAAATTTTAAACGGTATCATCATTTTCAGTGATAATACAGCCTATATAATTAAGAAAGGTATGCTGAATCTGATGATATAAACAATAAAGAGATACTTAAAAATACTGTTTAAAATATTTTGGCTGTATTACAAATATACACTGATATTAGAAAGATACTTAAATTATCAATATATCAATGTATATAAATCAATAATCAATATAAAATTATCAGCATGATTATTAAGTTATTATGCGTAGGCAGCTTTAAGATGAGAGATACAGATTAGTGATTGATTAACAGGTAAGCATTCTTTTTGTAAGAAGTGTGATAAACGTGTCATCAGACTAATAATATAATATGGAGTGTGATTATGAATAAATGCTCTCATTAAGCCACTTAATATCTGTTATTAAGCTATATTGGAAAATAATTTAATTAACTTTTCCATGATCGATTATAATTTTATGAAGGCATGCTAGGATGCTCAGAACTTTTGCTCAAAACTTCATGTTGTTGTTGTTAGTTGTGAAGTCATGTCTGACCCATCGTGACCGCATGGACAACTTTCCTCCAGGCCTTCCTGTCCTCTACCATCCCCCGGAGACCATTTAAGCTCATGCTGGCTGCTTCAGTGACTCCATCCAGCCACCTCATTCTCTGTCATCCCTTTCTTCTTTTGCCCTTAATCGTTCCCAGCATTAGACTCTTCTCCAATGAGTCCTTCCTTCTCATTAAGTGGCCAAAGTATTTCTCACTATTCCACCTTACTATTTATGTAACTAGAAATCAGATACTGAAACTCAAATAATTTAGCTACTAAATGCGAAGAGATACTGATTTGGGAAAAATTGAAGGCAAAAGGAAAAAGGGGACAGCAGAGGATGAGATGGTTAGATACTGCCATTGACACAGTCGGTATGAGTTTGGGCAGACTCTGGGAGATAGTGAAGGACAGGGATGGTGGTGTTGGGGTTCGGGAGTCCATGGGGTCGTGAAGAGTCAGACACAACTTAGCGACTGAACAACAAAGAAATCATAAGAAGCTTAAATGTATATTTGCCCTAAATATGATTTCAATTTTTTCTTTCATTTTCCTGATATTAGCAATACACACAGCTGGTATAACAGCTAAGAGAAGCTTAAATAGTTTCTAATTTTTATGTGATGGTACAATACCAAAACCCTGTCCCAGGGGTTTTACAGGAGATACAATAAACCATCTCACAAAGTAGCTCACTAATATTGGTAAAGAAGCACTAATTCACATCATGTCACAAAGCAAAAGTTTTCCAATATATCGTCTATTTTGGTATGACAGCACTGTGTTACTTTGCAAATTTGAGACACCAGGTATCAGAGTCATAGTTATTTCATTTTCTCTGACACCCAATGTGAATATTTGAAATAAAAAAACTGCTAGTACAGTGACACTAACAATGACTTTGTTTCTGTTTGGATTGAAAAGTGCTTGCAGTAAAAACTGGATGACACATCTTGTGTTTAGTGCTTGTCAATTATACTACTGTTTGAGTTTATGCAAAGTCATAATCTTGGCTTTATATTTTACTTTGAACACATTTTGGGCATATTTGGCTTTAAGACTTACTGAGATAAAATTAGCCGTAATAATATAGGCTTGCTCAAAGCCTGTATTGAGTTCTGCTAGATGAAACATATTAAACCTCTTACTTTGAGTTGTTTCATGGAACCTGGTGAAATAGTTATCCCACGTATAAAATCTAATTTGATTCTGCAGTATTGATTTGTGTATATATGTGTATGTTTAGCCTGAGATTTGCTGAACGCTTTAAATTTTAAAATGGAAAGACAGTAGATTCCAGATATTCAGCATAAAGATTCAGTTATTTGGCCTGTTGGTTGAAGTGCCAAAGTCCCAGGTCTTTTTCTGGCATCTCCTTGTAAAAAAATATCATGGATCAGCGCTGATGAGGAAGAGGACAGGAATTTGCTTTGCCATTAAAACCAAGATGCTGTTGCTAATGAAGGGCACAAGAGAAACACGGAAGCTGATCAGATGCAAGCGTAATTAGAAAATGCTGGCTTGTACTGTGCTGTCCTGTAACCATAATAAACTCTTCATGTCCTGGGCAGGCATATCTCTTGGTTGGTTATATATCAAAAAACACCTGCTTGCAACCGGTTGCCTGGGCCAGAAGACTGGCATTGGAGCAAGTTAGCGCAGGCACTACAAGCACCTTTTTAGTAAGAGGTAAAACTAATATTTCCTCGCCAAAGCTTAAGGAAGGCTTTGAGAAATTCTTCCTCCCCGCCTGAGGTAAACCCGCCTACAAGCGTGTGCGGGGTGGGCTGCGTTTCCATACAACCCCCCCGCCCCCCCAGGCAACTGGCGCGGGAGAGAAGAGGCGCCCGTGACGGGACCTCGCCGGGCGTTGCACAGGCGCCTGGTTGGTGCTCGGCGGCCCTGCGCGCGCGAGGGAGCGTGTGTGGTGGCAACGGGCCGGAGAGGGAGAGCAGCAGGGGGCTGTGCCTGGGCTTGTGGGGGTGGGGGGAGGCTCTCTTCCACGCCGCACTCAAGTGACATTCAGGGCGAACACCACATGTCTAACTCAGCCACCCGGGCAGGCAGCGCACTACTAAGACTCGCGCGGACAAACGCCTTTCTCTCTCGGCTGGCCTAAACGTTAAATAAACTCATTGCTGGCCGTCGCTCTCGGACTCCCAAGAGATCCTCTCCCCTCCCAGCGCCAATTCGCCTCAGTCTCTCTTTCTCTCTCTTTTTCCCCCCCTTCCCTTTGGAGAGTTTTCCTCGCTGGAAGAATGGAAACAATCTAACCAGCCTCCGCCTGTCCTCCTTCTGCCCGCTGAAAACAACACCAACACCAACAAAAAAAAGAGAACAAAATCAAAGCAAACGAGCGGCCGAGTGCAACGCAAGTGGCGGCGAGGGCTACGGACTTGGAGGGAAGTGCGTTCGTTGCCTTGCCCTGCTGTTTCTTGGCAGGCAAGGAGCTCCAGGCGAGCTCGGTCGTCCTTCGGAGCCGGGGCTCATCGCCTGACGAACTTTGGGCAAGGTCGGCGCGGGCCAAACAAGGCTTGGCTCTTCAGGTAAGCGGGACGCCGGGTTTTCCGCGCGGCCACGGCTCGCCGAGTTGGGGGGCAGTAAGTCCAACAGTAGCAGAGAAGCTTTCCTAGGTCGCCTGGCTTGGGCGGCGAAGGAATTCTGAGCCTTTGGACGGGATCTCGCTGATGCTTTAGAATAGTTGGAATTAACTATTGATTAGCTTTGGGGCGTAAAGGAGAGCCAGGGCTGCTCCGCTCCTGATTCTCCCTCCAGAGTCCACGGAAAGGAATCTGGGTTTCAGCTTCGAGCCCTGCCCAGATTGCCCCGATAGCCACTCCAGGAAGTTGTAGAAGCATCTACAGATTCCTAAGAGGCTGCGCTCGGATGAAGCATAAAATGCAGCATCTTTGGAAACTTGTAAATACACGGCTATTCTCTCTCATCGCTTTCTTTTCTCCACCTTCTTCACTTTTATAATGGCAACCAATCCATTAGGTTGTTTGCCGTAGTGGACTGCCCAGCACATAACTCTGAAAAAGATTGAGCGTCAAGACCTAAAGAAGGATATTCTAATTTTGATAGACAAGGTCCGATCTCTCTTAGGAACTTAAGTCTGTAAAGTTTTATGAAGCCTGGTGGTGGTTGTTTTTTCCCAATCGCAGGGTAGCACCATTTTTCTTTTATGTTCTTGCGGTTTTTGTTGGCTTTCCGCAATCTTATGATGAGACAATTCTGCCTTGCCAGGCTTAATCCCGATTGTCGTCACTCCTTTCCCTAACAACAGTGTGCCTGCCACTGGGAAGGAAAGAGAAGGAACAGCCCAGAGTAAATCTTTTCCTCTGCCAGTTGGTGGTGTAGGGACGTTTCAATGAGATTCAACTTTGCAGAGTCCCTCAACAAGGTTTCATTATTTCCCTTCACTCCAAAGTTACTTTCTGTCCTGTTCCTTCCCATTCCCTGCGGTTTATTTGATGTAACACATGAGGAACTGAGCAAAGACTCCCTATTAGACTTATTGGAGCTCAATGAGTTTGTAGAAGGTTTCTGTCTAAAAACGTTTCATTTTTGGTGCATGGAATGTTTGCTTATTATGTTGGTTTTCTTTCAATCCAACAGTAACATGTCCTTTCCTAAGGTGAACCATTTATTATTTCTACTGTAAAGTTTTTCACAAAATATGAGCAGACTTAGGTGGAAGGTTTGCGTTCAGAAAGTTGTTGCAAAAGGAAAAGCAAGGAATGCAGAGTAAGCAAGAAGAAGAGAGATAGATAAGAGGCATAAATCTATAAGATACATTTATATCTAATGTAAGTTCTTACATTCCATCTATGAACTTTTTTCCAAAGTTTTGTGCAGCCTAAATACTTAGAGGATATGGGATACTGGCACTTGCCTCCATCTAAATCATCATCATAGCCTGACCAAAGCAAAATCTGAACTATCAAGCTAAAGTGTAATCATTTGTTTAAAAACACTGTCAGAATAGTTTCAGCAATGTAAATTTTCATATTTTTTTCAATGCTTTGGCTTCTTTTCCAAATTTCAGTAACAGTTGGTCCTGAGATTAATTTCAGTTTTATCTTCTACTATGTTTCAAGTGCTTGATACACACACACACACACACACACACATGAAAATACATGGAAATAAATAAAAATAAAATAAAATATTTTCTTTAAAAATATGTCCTGTTTTCAACAGATCTGTTGCATAGGATTATTTATTATTAAGCATACATTCTGCAGAAATAAATATGCTTTTCTTGATAATTTAAAAATAGTTTTCACTTATGCATTTTTGGAAATTCTAGCCTTGCATTTGATTTGGCAATAACCCTGCTTTAAATTGTCACAATAAAGCAAATTAATTGAACCTGTGCTAGTAGAACAAGTGAAAATTAATTATTTATGGCTTGTATTAGACATTTAGTTAACAGAATTGAAAACATGACTATGAAATATCTCTTTATTATTTGTAAATAGAACTTTTCAATCTCTCAAATAATATATAATTGGTGAATATCTGTACTCTTTGTACAGGACTTATTTAATACTTCCATGATTAAGTATCATAACTTTCTTCAAGTTATATAAGTTAGAGATACAGATCAGTGCAATATTTTGCCAATACCACTGACAAATGGGGAAGAATTGGAGAGACAATGCTATCTTTGAAACAAGTGGAAAGATGGGCTAAGATAGGGAACAGACGTTCTGTTTGTAGCTCTAGAGTTTTCAGCTCTATTGTTACTCTTGACCACTTTTTTAAAACAAACAATGCACAAACCTATGTGACATTTTCATTGAAGAATAATATAGATGCTCACAATAAAAATTATTTTAAAAAGGTAATCTGTTTAATTTTGAATAGTGTAGGGGAATTATAATGGTAATATGAGATCAAATTCCAATCATAACATCTTTTTTAAGGATTTGGTTGGTTACTCTCTGTGCTCAACTATGTAAAAATGATTTCAGATTCATTTGAATGGCTTAGATTTTCCCTTTTTTAATTTGATAATAGAACCAAAATTGATACTATCAGATTTTATCTCAGATATTTTTCCACATAAATCTATATTTGACTAGTCCATTTGTGTGCATGTCTGGTCAGAAATGAGTGCCACTGTTAATAGGATTATTTCAAAACAGGTCTTAGACTGCAGCCCTATGAACACAGCTGTTTTATTTCTGACTAAACATGTGTATTAGTTGCATGTCTAGTATTATGACATTAAAGAAGTATCCAGAAATGTATTTAGAGACAAAAGATAATGGAAATACAGGATAATTCTATAATATTAAACCTGCTTTTTGTTAGAAAACTATAGAGTAATTTTGAAAGGCATATTAGAAGAGGAATTCAGGAACCTGAATAATTCAACTCTCAAGGATATTAATGTGAATACAGAGTCAACCTGTATAGTCACTTAATGCAGATTGTGAAGATAAGTTTTATTAATATTTATTATTTTTATTATATAATATAATAATATTATTATTATTATCCAGATGTTTCAAATACAAAGACATTGAAGAAATTAGAATAAAATTAAAACAATGGAAACCACATTTTAGAAACAGCATGTAGAAACAATATTGATAGAAGATATCAAAATAGTGAGACTAAAATACATCACTTATTACATAACAGTTATAACATTTATTATATAAAACTATTATATATTACACAAAAGCTATATCAGGCATCAGAGAAAGGAATTAGAAATAAAACATAGACAATAGGACACCTGGCACCAAAAAGGAGTAGCAGGTGTAAAGGAAAGGCATTTCAAAACCAGAGAGACCATAATGAAAAGGCATTTTGTTCCATGGCCACCTTCAAACTTTTCACTGAGGGCCATAGGAAGAAAAAGAAAAATATTTTGAAGATTATAAAGAGACCAAACAGGTCCACACAAGAAGATACATTCCATCTTATTGAGATTACAAATCACGTAGAGGTTTATAGGTCAAAATTAGTATGTTGAATTGGATGTGATAATTCTTTGGAAGGCAGACAAAGAATGCTGCAATTGATTCATAACGCCTGGTTCTTATTAGAACCTTTGCAGGATTAAACCATGTTTAGGGGTAGCTTTATCATATAAACATTCAAAGACAATTGCACTGAATGAAACAATGGCTAATAGTTTCATCTTCATTTTTTACATTATAAGCATCAACTTATAGTAGTTCATTACAATATTGCATTTATAATGCAGCTATTTTTAACTTATATATGGGTAAAACTTATGTTTCTAGAAATGTATATCCATGTAATTGTCTAATGTTCCTATCATAAATGGGTCTTGTAAAATAAATAATTATTTATACCAATGATTTATCATTTTTGATCAGCCATATTCCTAACAGGAAATATTCTTTTGAACACTTCTCACTCTTTTTTAAAAAATGACATTTTTAGTATAGAGGGATTTTTTTTTTTAAAAAAAGACATGTTAAAGATTATTGGCATTTTCTTCTCCTTTTATAATGGAAATGAACTGAAATATGGGAGAATCTGAAGGACATATTTTAGTTCTGATATTTTTTATTTTGTGAAAAAATATTATTTCATATTGGCAATCACTAATACAATCACTATTCTTTTATATTACAAAATCTGCAGAATTTTGGCAGAACTTTGGAAATATTTCTTATAGATTCTTATTTTAACATGTTTTATTACATAGACATTCATGCACATACAAATTGGTATTTTAGAAGCCACCGAAGATGTATTGTGCTTTATAGTCCACATTAATTGCATGATTATGGTGGGTTGATTAGAAATATTATATTTAAAGCATCTTAGGGTCAAAACTAGATATCTTTAGATAGAGCTTGAAAATATTTATATTTGAATTTTTTGGGCAGTCATATATCATTATTGCATATATTATAATAACAAATTATGTATAATCTCAGTTGAGCCACTTGTTATGTTTCTATTAAATTATGCTAATTATATTTTAGTATTATAAAAATTAAATATATTTGGACAATTATAATTTTAGGTCTAGGGCTGCCATTTTGATTCTTGCTGTTCAGTCTGAATGAAAATGTTTGCCTTCCTTTAGTCGTTCAGTTTGTGCCAATTGGTCAGAAGACAGTTGCTTGTTTACTTGACAAAGATGTAATCTATTTTATGTGATCTATTTGATGCTATTGCCATATTATTATTATTTGGAGTAACTGTCACTCAAAGGCATAACATTTAAAAAATGATTAACATAATGATTAATACATGCCTGTTAGATGCATATATGAAGATAAATAATGCAAGAATTATTACAGATATATATATATATATATATATATATATATATATATATAATAATTATTAGTGCAAGCAGATTAAGATATTAATAGAGAAATAACTAGAAATAGAAATAAAAGTATCTCTTATGCTTAGACTTATTGTTAATAGTGTGGGAAAGAAATTAAATTCCAAGATATGACTTTTCTCCATGTTTTAGATTGCCTGTTACTTTATAGCAAATTTATAATCACTTTTCTAGTTGTTTTGTCACTAATGCTTAATATGTTTCTTTATGTCACTTCTTATTATAGTAGCCTCAAAAATTCTGGATCAATTTTTGCAATTAATATTTTGATGTATTATTGGTATCATATGATAAATTAAGACATGCATGATTGTCTGAGTAAGTGTGCCTAAAAAAATACATTACATTTTAAAAAATACATTAGATTTTTCATTAAATGATATGTAATTCTATACCGTATATAGTGATTTGGAATTATTTGTTATACATTCGTTGTATTATAAGTAGATAACATTTAATTAGACTTTTATTAAAATTTTGATATTTAATGTATTTACATGCACACATACATACATATTTGCAATATCTGTTATGTTACTAAAGGTAAGCATTTGTCAGATGTTAACTTTTGCAAAAAAAAGACTTTAAATTGATTTAACTGTTAGGCAGCTTTGAAGATAGTCTTTAAATCTTTAATAAATTAGTGCAAATCCATGTTTTAGATATAGTTCTGGTCTTTAAAAAGGATGATTTGATCATAATCCTATAAATTCCATGTAAAACATGTAACTTAAATACAAAAGTCTCTTCAAAACAAACAATGCTGGTGTATTTACAAATCTGTCCTGTCCTTTTAAAAAGTGTAAATTACTTAATAAACATAATCAACATTTTCATTTTGTAATTATATTCAAGATCAGATAAAAACAATGTTTTAGACTTGGCTATTAACTTTAAAAGACATGCTAGGGAAAACAGTCCAAAAATCTAACTTAAATTGAAAAGAAGTAATGCCAGATTCAGTCTGTGGTGCTTTCTTGGATTGAAGCGACAGCTTTAACATCAGAACATCTGAATTCTAGCTTCAGTTACAGTGCAGCTTTTGGAGAGGAAAGTATGTCTTGTTTATGCATTCATTTAAATGCATTAAATTTTTCATTATTTTTTTTAAATGCATGACTTTCTTGAAACAACTGCTTTTAATCTTGCCATTAAAAAGCGTTATTTAATTATTTAAACTTAGCTTAATTTAATTATCAAGCAGTTATCTTGTTATCGTTCACTTAAAAAGAGAAAAAATAGGTACAGCTATAAATACAAATGTAACATATTCTATTATTGTATTTTTGTAACTCTAGCTACCTTTACATTACAGAAGATCACATTGTAATATAACTAATGATATATACAAAAATACTATCAATATGAAGCTATTTTGGATTCTTTTGGAAAATAAAGCAAATTTTGTTTATTACTTTTCATGTGTTAATCATATAATGGACTATAAGTCCATAGGTTATATGATTGAAATAAACAATTCTTTTTTCAAATGCAATACATTTTAAGAAATTGTATTTTTTGAGGAGTATTTGATTTAACCATTAGTTTAAAAATAAGAAATGGTGGAGTTTTAAAGTAATGTATAATACATTACCTTTAATTCTGGAAATTGTACAATTGGTACCATGTAACAGTGATTTAAGATCTTTTGAAATTCTACATTTCAGTATATTTTTATGAAGTTTCTTTTAAGCAAATACAATATTTTTATAACCTGGTGAACTAGAATTAAATAAATGAAGGGTATTTATTTATATTTATTGATCAACTTATATTAGATTTATATTCACCTTTTCCTTGGAAGCTTAAGTCAGTATACATAGCAGTTCCTATTTATCAGAATCAATCTTTATTTCCATCACAGATCAGCACAAAAGTTAAACATCAAAATAATACATTCTCTAAAAATATTAGAAAATAACTAAGCAAAGTAGTAATATGAACAAGGATCTTTAGTTCTTTAGATGTTTATTATCATTGCAGTAGCACAAAATTTTGCTACTGCACGAGTGGTGGCTAGATTTGAATCTTGAAGAAGATGGTTCACACAGAAATTATCTGATCTCCCTACAAATCTCTCTAATAGAAGAAGAATGTACATTGGTTTGATGTCCCTGTTGCACTGGCCCTGCAATAGGACATGTGAGATATCTTCAACTTTTTCATCGCCACATGTACACATTCGCTCAGCTATTGGGGTTTATCATATCTGCCCCTATTTATCAGACAGTGTCTAATTATAAAATTGTAGATGTTACAATTAAATATAGCAAATAATGTATGATCTTGGTATATTTTATAAGTCTACTTAAATTGAGTCCAAAGAATAATAATACTACTTGCAACATTATCCATGTTTTATAATTGGAAATAGTTTTCCTATAGAACGCAACAGGCAGACAAGATACATTAGAACTACTGATGCTATGAGACATAAAGCAGCAATAACATTTTTGATTAATTTCCTACTCATTATTCAAAGCATAGGGCATGTTCTTCTGCTCCACTTCTAATGTAGTGTTTTTCACATTGTAGCTCCTTAAAGTCACATGTTCAGTTCAGTTAGTATCCTTCAGATGACTGCAGATTAAATCCAGCAGTTAATTTGCAGAAGATGGAATGTTCCTCCAAATGAGTCAATAGGTACTACGCTTTGCTATTTTTTAAAGCTACACTTTATCATAAATTTACAAAGAGCTGAATGATTATAATTCTTGACTAAATTGAAGGCTGCTGATTTGAAAGTCAGCAGAAACATTTTAGTCTTTTAAAAACAAGTTACTGTTTTATTGCATGAACAGTCCACTTTTCCTTACTTTTTTTTTACTCCATTTTGTACCATTTCATAGTTTTTCAGTCATTTCAGGTATAAGGTTAACTCATAAATTAACTAAATTAACATAAGTGCTGTTGGCAAATCTACATTTATAAAGCCAGATTTGTAGCCATTATATTCATGTTATGCTAAAAAGCATTGGTAAGAGAATAATAAGAAAGAATTTTGGTTTAAACTGCTTGTTGTAACTGCATATGTTCAGTATAAAAATTTTGATGCTTTAAAATTGTGTATGCATGCATGCATACACACGTGCCCATGTGCTGTATGTGTCTACATACAAGAATCCATCCCCCCACACATACATAAATTCCAGAATAGAGACTTTCGCTGGTTTCTATCATGACTGTTTCCTACTTGAATGATAGTTATCTCCAAAGGTGTTTTGTAATTAGGAGAGTTTTAATGGCAAAAACACTTAGGAAGAAGTGTTTTTCAGCAGAAAAACATGAGACTGAGAATATCAAGATCAATTTTTAATGGTTATTTTTTCTCCAAATAAAAACAGCTGAATAAAGGATGCTTGTTTAAATGCAGAAATAATGTTGTGCATAGTATGACTTTGAAGAATGCAACTTCATGCATAAATTATATGAAAGAAAAATTTGAATAAACCTGTATATGATCAGGCTGCATATAAGCTGAAGATTGTAAATATAAATTTTAAGAAAAATGTGTATTTATGAGGAACAGCTGCCAGAATAGCAATTGATATTGAAGAGAACATATAAACAATTCCTTTGCCTTGATGAAGTAAAGAAAACATTTTTAATCTTCTTTCATCAGTGGAGTTTTATTTATGATTATAAACGAGTGTATTGCTGTCACCATTCTTTCAATCAAAATTCCTTTGTATCCACAGATAGCATATTTAATGAATTCTATACTCTCTGTTCAAATACTAGGAAAGACTCAAACTAAAAATAAAAAACACAAGATGATTTATTATTTTAAAAGATTGCAGTAGGCTATTACTACAGAGATTTGTCTTAATAACCCAGGGGAGGAAATCAGAATTCCAGAATATGAATGCTTCAGAACTGGAGAAAGTCAGATGTATAACATGTAGGGGGAAAAATCAAGAGTGAGAAAAGTCTAATATATATTCTTAAAGGCTCAATTTATTATTTTCAGAATTATTATTATTATTACAATTTGAAAAACTTGCTCCCCAGAGGAATGCTATAAAGTAGCTGTAATTAGTTGCCACTGAAATCAGTAAGATGAGTTTATCATAAATCATGTCACTGTTTTAGCAAGAGCTGCTGTAGGTACCACTATATTTGTATGCTTAAATAAATTATGAAGGTGATACAAAAAAGAAAATTGAACGGCGTGTTAAATGTGGTTGACAGGCATTTGGCAAGTTAAATGTAATTTTCAAGAATAACCTCCCCCTATGCTAGAAGAGAAAAGTTTTCGATCAGTGTGTGCTTCCTGTTCTAACATATTCCAGTGAGACATGACACTAACTTCATAATCAATGCAAAAGTTACGAGTGGTGCAAAGACCCATGGAAAGATACTTGATTGACATACAAGACCAGATAGAAAGACCTGCACATGGATTAGAGAACAAATGAAAATATCCAATGCTATCAAAACTGGAAAAAAATTGAAAAGGAAATGAGAGGGTCACATAGCAAGAAGAACTGATGGCAGGTGGACCAAGGCAGTCATAGAATGGATTCCACTTGATAAAAAGCGTCCACAAAAGAGACCTAAAACAAGATGGAGTGACGACATCAGCAAATATTGCAGGCCCAATTGGCAAAAGAAAGCTTAAAACTGTATTGGTTGGAAACAATACTGTCCTACAGAAGAGGCCTACATCCTGCAGTAGGTAAACAATGGTTAGAATGATGATGATGATGATGGTGGTGAAATAAATAATGAACATATGCAACAAAAATAAAAAATAATCAAAAAAATAAAAAATATCAATTCCATGATATTTTATGGAATAATAATTAGGAATTATTATTGAAATAATTCCTTTTATTTCAATTATTATTTTAGGAATAATAATTGAAATTAACTATTTCAATAAGAAAGATAAGCAGAAGAATCATTTACTATAATGAATACAACTAAAAATATTAGTGTGAAACACTTAGGTAAGGTATGACACTGTACATTTTTGTACTCAAAAACAAGTTCTTTGTTACACATTATGCATACATACAATTACCTGTTTGTGCAAAAGTTCATCTTAGTGGCAGTTGCTTTTGGCAGTGAGCTTTATTTGGCTGATTTGTGGATTGCAATAACAATTGACTTGTATCGGAAGTTTGTTTGCTTTATAGAAAGATAATTTCACACTATGGTTCCTTTTGCCTTGAGAAAATATGACCTAGTGACTGAAAATCTTTTATGGAAATTTTGCATAAAAAAGAAAAGAAATAAACTTGTAATTTAAGGTTTTGATTAGAATGGAAATGAGTCATGTACTTGCAACTGCTGTAAGGAAGATCAGATGTCACTTCCTTATATCTTTGTACTTTTTCTGCTATTTTTCTTCTATTTTTTTTCTTTCTCCATTTTTAGCTTTTTCTTTTTTCCCATTTGAATTGAATTGAATGGGATGCTTTATTTGGCTACGTGTTATTAAACACACAAGGAATTTGTTTCCGGTACAGAATCACTCAGTATTCTTGCAAAGCAACACATAGAAGAAGAAGAATGTACCAATAAAAGGGGGAAGTAAAGAAAATAATAAAAAGGATAAATAGTAATACTACAGCCACGCTGTATAGGTCCGTGATGGCAAACCTATGGCATGTGTGCCAGAACTGGCATGCAGCGTCCTCTCTGTGGGCACATGATCCGTCGCCCCAATTCAGTTCTGTCGCGCATACCTCCCGCCGGCCAGGTGGTCTTCAGGTCTCTGCTGTGCGGGGGATAGGGCATGTGTCTGGAGGCTGCGTGTGCTGCACAGGGGGGCGGGGCACGTGTAGGGGGCATGCATGCATTGGATGGGGGTGCATGCAGGGGGGCCGCATGCGCATTTCATTTTGGGGGTTTGGTTGCACACTCATTTGCGCGCGTGCACACATGCTTTGGGCACTCAGTCCAGAAAAGATTAGCCATCACTAGTATAGATTAATATATACACATACACACAAAACAGAACTGCAAGAATTAGGTGTTCAACAGATGGCATGAATGAAAAAATTGTCCCTGTGACTAGTTGTCTTGGCATACAATGCCCCATAGCACTGTCAAAAGAAAAAGAGTTGAAACAATTTATGTCTATGATGTGAGGGTTCTGCAGATATCTGTTCAGTGTTCCTTCTGACACATGCAATATACAGGTCTTCTATGGAAGGCAGACTAGTTGCAATTATTCTTTCTGTAGTCTTGATTATCTGTTGGAATATGTACCTGTCCTGTTTGGTTACTATATCAAACTAGAAAGTTATAGAAGTACAAATAACAGACTCAATAATTTCTCCGTAAAACTGTATCAGCAGGTTCCTGAAGTAGTCTGAACTTTCTGAGTTAACACAGGAAGAACATTCTTTGTTGTGCCTTTTTAATGATAGTTCTAATGTAAAGTGTCCATTTCAAGTCCTGAGAGATTATAGGACCCAAAAACTCTATTGGTGATACAGTGTACTGTCAAATACAGTAGGAAGGGGGTCCTCCTAAAATCCATTCTCATCTCTGTAGTTTTAAGCATATTCAGCTCCAGATTGTTATGGCTGCACCACAAGGCCAGTTGTTCCACCTTCCATCTATTGTAGATGCATGCTCATCACTGACTCAAATGAGGCCAATGACTGTTGTATCATCTGCAAACTTCAGAACTTTAACAGACAGTTCCCTTGAGTTTCAGTCATTGGTATAGAGGGACAAGAGCAACAGAAAAGCACACAGCCATGAGGGTAGCTTTCTTCTTTTTCATTCTACTTTAGTTTGTATTGGTTATTAAGACTTTCAATAAGATATAAATAAATGGAAAATACGATCCATGGAGATAGAAAACATGCATACTTGTGAAATTATGTTAAATAAATATTAATTTTATTTAATTTATTTATTAATTTATGAATTAATTTATTTAATTTATATTTAAAACTTGTTCTTTTGATGAGAGCTATTTTGTGGAAGTGGGCATACATATTTATGTAAATATTAATGTCACTCTATTGTGTATTCAGTCAAAGTCAGATACAGTTTGTAGAGTGCTTGAGATTTGGATTTGCATCCAGCATCAGCATCACCCAAAAATAAACTTTATTTATAAACTTTATAAACTTTAAAAAATAAAAAAACTTTCATGCAAGCAACTGATTCCATGTCCCAGTTTACTACAATTTACAAGGGATTTTATTATAATTTAGATGGTGCTAGGAGACTAAATACAAACTTTCAAAATGCCATTTATTTAGGGAATTCTGATAAATAAGTGTAATTATTGTTTTTTGTCTAACTGAATGTAGAAAAATTTAATGTTAGCTATTTCTCTTTGATTAGAAGCTCAAATGGTATATTTCAGCTTCCATTTTTTTCATAAAACTCACTCAGATTTAAAGACAAATAAAAGCAATATTAACTAGGTAGTAAGAAGAATATTTTCTCCTAGGTTATTTCTCCTAAGTTGTACCATGCCATATCTGAGCCGTGGATTTGCCAATTTTCTTTATTAATTAAATTTTTGGAAAATTCCAAGATATTTAGCCAAGTATAACCCTCATTTGCTACATAATATATTGTATAATGTTTAATTATCTGAAAACTAAATTTATTTAATATTTGATTATTGCATTGTAAAATGCCTTCATTAACAATGCTTTCTGCTTTTACTGTAAGTAATGTCCATCTATAGTGGAGTGATAAATCTTTGCTAAGCCTCCTGATGCCTCTCAAAAGCAGGCTGCTAGGTTTCTAATACAACTTAGGCTATTCAATTTAAAAAATGAAATTCCCTTGATGCACTTTCCAAACTCACTTAATCTGGAAATAATAATTCAAAACAGGAAAGCAACTGATGCAGGCATCATTTCTCAGACATTTTTACATATGTCTACCAAATCTCCCAGAATATCCAGAAGCATTAATATTTTTTAACTCTGAACTAATTACCTCTCTCCCTGAAATATTGTTTTCTCATTCCTCTTCTAAAATTTAGATTTAATTCTCACAAAATTGGCATTGTTAACAAAGGAAGTTAGAAGGTTTTAAGATTGTTGACATGTTCTCTCAGCTTTGGTTTTAGTCTGAGCTACATTACTAACTATATAGTACCTTTTTTCTACAATAACTAAGTTTTCCTCTATATGAACACATTGAATAAGCAATCAAGCAATTAAGTGCTTTGGTAATTTGATAAAACTTGTGACTGTATTACAATTTCTATCTGTGTATTTTCCCCCTAATTACTATTTTTCACAATTTTAGAATGCATTCTTTAACATGTGAATACAAAATTACTTTAGGTAATTAAAGTATCTCAGAACATTAATAGACAGTTTTGCAAATGAAATTATAACCGGACACGATGAACTAATCAGATTGGCTTGCCAGTGGAGATTTTCTAATTTAAAGATTAAGCTTGATAAACCCAGCATTATAACTGGATATGGATTTTGTTATCTAGAATTCATGGTTTTCTGAACATTGAACCTGCAGTCCACATATACATAAAAAATTTGCAAAATTGATTTTATACCACTATGTAATAGTAAAAAATTAAATGTGTTAAAATGGAACTTTAATTTTGAGATACTTAGGGATGCTATAAAACATTATATGCATGAACTGTTCTGTGCAGAGATCATGCATGTTCAGTTGGAAATTTCCTGAACCAAAAATGGATTTCAGATATTTGGTTTGGACACAAACATAAATAGGATTTTTGTTTTGAAGTTGTAAGTGATCTGAGCAGCGTTCTGGGTGTTCTGTTTTGCTTTAGCTGCTGTGATTAGAAGTTGTCTTACTTACTGTATCACCTGTATAGTCTTATATTTATATTTGTTTATTTTGGACTTTACATCCAAAGACAAGGAAGAGTAGCTTAGATTGAGCAGAGGAAGGAGAAGCAGGATCTTAAGCTAAGAGTTTGGGAGTGATGGAATGGAGGTGTGGAGCAAAGGAACAGGATTCCAGTAGATTGCATGGGAGAGTCATTCTAGATCTGATTGTGGAAAATTTTATCAGAACAAAATTGTTGCCAGAGACCATTAATTTCAACATTATATGTAAACTTTTGCTGATGAAAAATATCTGTCTTCCTGCCAATCCAATCCAACTCAACTCAACCCAACCCAACCCAACCCAACCCAATATTACTTAGGGTCCCCACCTGCTATTCTTTTGCTCTTAAATTTGCTCTTAAATTAGTCCTGTTTGAGTTCTGTGTTAATCAAACAGACTACAACTACGGAAACTTAGGTTCAACTCCATTCTTATGACTGGAATTCATAGTCACTCTTCTCTGTTCAATATGCGGAGTGGTTAAGTCTAACATTGCAGACAAACTGCCCAGAGCCTGGATTTTGATCTTCATGGGTTCAAGGTTAACTTTCCATCCTTCTGATCTCAGTAAAATGAGAACCCAGATTGTTGGAGGCAATTTGCAAATGATGCTGACATTGTAAACTGTCCATAGAATGCTATAAAGCACTAAGGGGCAGTATATGAGTCCAAAATGCTACTGCAATTACTAATTTATTTCATAAGGTTGTATTGTGGGGATAAAATGGAAGGTCTATATTCTAAAAAGTAGAATATAAATTTTACCAAATAAATAAATGAATAAAATCATTTTCCCTTCCCCATCCCTCCATAAGGTGTCCTTGTTTATTTGGGGAAAATAATTATTTCAATTAGTATTTTATGTACTGATACTACTGCTTGCTAGATTAGATGCATATCGAATTATCTTTTCAGATGGCAGCCCATTGCTCCTACCAGAGACACCCTATTCTGCATTTTTGGACTATGTAGATACATTTTCAAAATTATAGTGGTTTCTATCTAAAAAATTCATCAAGCAAGCCATGGCTGAAAGCACTAGACAAGTTATAAGAAGGTTAAACAGAATACTGATGACAAAATGCCAAAGTTTGTTGGTCAAGAGAGGGAAAGATGTAATAAGGAGCCTTGATTTTAATACAATGGGCCCTCCTGCTGATGCTACAAATACACATTGTTTGTAAGGCTGAAGGAGAGCCTCATGCTGGGGAAGAAATACCCCCCTGCATAAACTGGGAACATGGTGATATTTATGTCCTAGGCATTTATTATTGTACTCTGTTGTCAAAAGGGTAAAGAAAGAAAAGAAATTGAATTCTTTTTTTAAGTCCCTGACACATAATGGTAGCAGTAAGAGGCTGAGAGGCTGTTCCTTAATACTAAAGATGATACATTGTGAGCTCAAGGACCACATACTATAGAAGCACTTCAAGCTTATACTTGAAGACTGATGCTATTCTAACTGCATTCATTGCAAAGGATTAGTAGCGAAAGGACAAGTAGGCATCTATCAATTCTGACGATGTTTAAATCTGTGTTTATGCATTGTCCGAGAGGTCTTCCAATCTTTGGTAGCATGAGGTAACTCATGTTACTAGCTAGAAAAAGCTATTTGTTTTCAGGTAAGGAACATTGGTTGAAAGACCAATGTGGTCCAAAGCATCAGACTTGACATATGTGCTGATTCATAAGATAATTTTGGATGACCAGCCATTCAAAATGTTTTGGACTAACTCATTCTAGTGCTTGCTCCATATAGTTGGCCCAGATTACCAGTTGCTTTCACTTAAAAAGCAGATGATACCTTCTCTGCATCATTGATACTGTGAGCAAGTTTGTGGACTGCTGTAAGCAGCAAGTCTCAACATTTATGCCAGACTTTGAACTACTTGAGATAGAGTGCTGAAACCTCTACCATGATGAAAACTTGTTTACCCCAATTGGTATTGTAACAGCACTCTTATGCACAGTGCCATAAGGCTATTGGTTATTTCCACAAAAGGACCATATCAAACACCTTATACTGGATCTCTCGGATGCCCCACCAATGGAACTTAGCCTACCTGTGGTTCAAATGAAGCTGGATTTTATGTTGGTGGTTTAATGTGTATCATGCTGAAAAGAAAAGTAGATAGAATGCTACAGGTAATATCAAAGATGTGCGCTGGTTTATGAACATCTTCTACATTGCTAAAATTCACACAAAAATAGTAGCAAGTGTATTAGTATATCTTGGTTCAATTGCTACTTAGTGGTAACATGTGCTGTGGATTACTGCCTCCTTGTCCCCTGAAGGTATCTAAAGTGATTTTGGTTGTTTGGCTGTTGGAGTTTTAACTATGACGATGCTGTTTCCATCACTTTTAGTTAGTGTGATTAATCAAATCCCACACCATCATTAAGCATGATGTTTTGTGGTTACTAATTGCAGCCTCCTGCCTGTTTCCCCATTTATTTTGTTTGTCAGAAGCTGGCAGTGAAGGTCACAAATGGTGATCACATGACCGCAGGATGCTGCAGCATCATGCTGCAATTGAGCAATTGAGAGTCGGTACACTGAGCATCAGTGTACACACACACACACACACACACACAAATACACACACACACACATTTCTCCCCCCCAAAATTCCAATTATATATGTATTTTCTTACAATATATATTGAATATTTTTATAGAGTTAGAAATCATCCTATTTTAAGTGATCTGTCACTTAACAGTAATTTTTTGGAGTATGAAGCCAATTCCTGCTGCTAAGTTTAATATCCTCAAGCATGAGGTTGCTTAATGGAATAATGCATAGTCCCCAAAGTCCAGTTTTAGCTATGTTATATAGTCCTCTTTGATTCTTAAAGGTTACAGTTAAGTTGTATCCTGCAGATTTATTATCAAATGGGTAATTCATGCAAAACTAACTACACTCACATTTAAAAATAGGATTTGAGGGTTACAAAACATTCCCTGCTATGGTTAAAGAAATACAGTACATAAATGCCTGTGGCAAGCTGTTCTTTGAAATTATCTCCACTAAATTATAATCATGCATGTTCAACTCTCTGTAATTAAACATTTAGATTTATTTATTCCAGATGTATTTGGTTCAAATAAATCCAGAACTTTTGTTGTAGTACTAGAGCTCTTACAAGTCTCAAGCATTTACAAATTGTCAGAAAATGAAGTGAATTGTCTCCTTTGGTTTTGCTTGCAATATGTTCACTGATGACTTCATTTTATGCTGTTTTGGAAAAGGATATGGATTGTGTAATTAGGGCATTTTAGAAACTACTGGTTTCTTTTGAAGTAACCTAATTAATCTGAAAGTGAACTTCAGACAAGCTATATTAATAAAAATGATCCTTACTTTAATTCCTTGTTTTGAGGCAACATTTGCAGGCTCTGCAGATTATCCCTTTTAAAAAATATGGATGAAACCTAAAAAAAAGAGTTCTTAAAATTCCCATAAGAAGGATTGGATTAATTTTTTATGTAATATATTTAAATTTATGACACACTACTATATAAATTAGATTGTTTGATATTTATGTAAACACTAGAATTGTATTTACAGTAAGTCTGGATGTTTAATTATATCTGAACCTTCAGTTAAAAGTTCTCATACTGTAAAGTTTTAGATCAAGGGTGTCAAATTTGATTTCATTGAGGGCTGCATCAGGTTTGTGTTTAACCTTGGGGGGCTGGGGTGGGTGTGGCCAGCTCAATGTCACTCGTGTTGGAGTGCCTGTCATGGGCCAAGCACTCTGCCAGTGAAAACGGGCTTCTAAGCTCTGTTTTCGCTGTCAGAGGCACCGTGGGCCGGTCCTTCACTATTTCCAGGGCAGCCCCGTGGGCCAGATCTAAGCACCCTGCGGGCCGGATGCGTCCCCCGGGCCTTGAGTTTGACACCCCTACTTTAAGTGATCCTATTGACATCACATGCAAAAAAAGAAAGTACACCAACTTTGAGTTCCTTGATTATGTGTATCGGAAGATAGTAAAAATCACCTGGTCCTTAGCAGTTCTTAAAACTAGGTAAATACATCACCAGATGAACAACAACACATTACAAATTACCCCATGTCATTGTTTATTTTACAAAAGAAATCCAAAATGGAGAAGCCACACAGCTGTGACTGATTTTGTGGCCTTTTTTTGCATTAAGTAACATGGCACTTGTCAAGTGTTAAATGAACACTGTGATTATTAAGCAAATCAATTGTACCCAGTAAACTTTTTTTTACTGAAAATCAAAAGTAATTGCTGAAACCAGCTAAAAACATTGAAAATTGCAGTATAAAGGTGAGCTGGTTGCCAAGTGTCCACAATGCAATCACATGACCATGGGATTTGCATGCATCTATTGTAACTTCAAAAGTGAGTCATAAGTAGCGTTTGGGGATCCATCATAACTTTGAACAGTTGTTAAGCGACAGTAGTAAATCAAGAAGTACGTGTATTTGTTACAAAATGAAGAAAACTTGGTAAAACAAATTAGAGACCAAAGTCAAATGCACATAAAAAGGTTGTATAATGCATTGATAGAGATAGACTCGGAAACGGAGTTAGTTAAAGACTATATGATAAAATGGGCACAAAATATTGAGGAACCAATAATGATGGAAACGTGGGAAAAAATATGGGTTAGAAATGTAAAATTTACGTAAGCCCAAAACCTGAGAGAAAATTTTTATAAAATGTTTTATAGATGGCATCTAGATCTTAAAAAGCTAGCTTGTATGTATCCAAGTTTACAATCTAAATGTTGGAGATGTAAGTGTGATGATGCCACGTATTATCATATATGGTGGACATGTAAGAAAATCAAGGCATTTTGGGTAAAAATATGATGGATTATGCAAAATATTCTTAAAAAGAAGATAAAATTTACCCCACAGTTGTTTTTATTGGGTATAATTACAGATTGTACGGTTATAGAGACTAATTTGATCTTGAATTTAATAACTGCAGCTAGACTTTTGGTGGCGCAGTACTGGAAGAAGGAAGATTTACCTACTATTGAAGAATGGACATTAAAAGTAATGAATTTAGTGGAGATAGCTAAAATTTCAGCATATTTGAAGGACCATTCAAATGAGAGATATATATTGGAATGGAGAAGATGGATTGACTATATTCAAAATAAATATGGGACTAAAAAATTTCAAATAGCTTATGAATGAAGAAAAGAAGATATTTAAGGGAATTTCAGTATTTAGTTATGTAAAGGGGAGTTAAAGAGCAAGAGGGAGAGTGGAGTCTATAGATAGTTTGTATATGTTAGCTTATGTTTGTTAAATGCTATACCTTGTATTTTGCTCTGGGAAGTCCGGAGGAGGGGGAGGGCTGGGTTGGGAGGGGGGAGGAGGGATGGGAAAATTGTTTGTAAAATTTTAAAAACTTTTCAATTAGGAAGTACCTGTATTTGTCTTAAGAAATGGTGGAATTTTAAAGGAAAGATTAAAAAAAAGTTAAAGTCTTTCCCTATATTCTTATTCTCCCTTTCTGTTTTGAAAAGCCTATCTTGAGTGTGGGAGGAGCTTTCTATTTATTAATGGTCCTCTGCTCAAGGCTTCTTGTACACAGAGCAGCCAACCTAAAACATTCCAATTTGAGACTATGGAAAGATATAGGGATAAGAAAAAATCAGTAGAGATTGGTGGGATGTTTGGATAAGACAGGAAAATCAGTTTATCAATTCTACCACTTCAGTTAGTTTTTCTCTGGGGTTAATAGCCCTAATACATTTACAATATGATTTACAGTATATCATTTTTATTTCTCTAGGATGCTCTTGATGAGATGCTCCATATTCTACCTCTTCCTTCTGCTACCATTTAGCTCCTGGATGCAGAAACTACCTACTAGAGATGAAGAACTTTTTCAGATGCAGATCCAGGACAAAACCTTTTTCCATGATTCTTCAGTACTCCCTGATGGAGCAGAGATCAGTAGTTATCTCTTCAGAGGAACACCCAAACGGTATATTGATTCATGTAGTGTAAAGTTAAGAAGTTATATATACTTGTCTTGCCTCTGTTCTTTTAGTCTGTCTTGATTCCTGGCAACTATATGGAGAAGTCCATTCAATTTTCTCAGCACCACTTGCCATTGCCTTCTTCTTAGGGCTGAGAGAAAGGGACTGGCTCAAAGTCACCCAGTGTCAACTTTGTGAGGTAGTCCAGACAGGAAACATAGCCAGACCATCTAATTTTATTTTATTGTAAGATTACTTTAACAGAATCTTGCAAATCTGAAAGTATATTCCTCTTACAGCACAAGAAGTTAGGGAGTGTTTCTTCTGAGCCTCTTTCTCTGCTGTAGGCTAAATTGCCTTTTATCTGACTGTTCCCTTGGCTGCATCTCTTTGTGCTGTCCCCCAAGGTCACCTCCACATATTATATCTTGTGTCTAATGCAGGATAAGTTCACTGTTTTCATCCGTTACGCTTATATATAACACTTCTTTAGTGATTCCATACAGAGCTCATCTATGAACACTAACTAGCAGTCAGAAGACATGAAAACTCCTTATTCTCATAACACATGGACAGACTCAACCATAATTTAAACTGGGAAACTGTAAGCATCCTAGACCAAGTTAAATCCAAAAATTTTTTGGAATTTCCAGGAAGCTTGGCATTCAGACAAATCTGCCATCAATGGGTAAAGGTAAAGGTTCTCCTCGCACATATGTGCTAGTCGTTCCCGACTCTAGGGGTCAGTGCTCATCTCCATTTCAAAGCCAAAGAGTCTGCGCTGTCCGAAGACGTCTCTGTGGTCATGTGGCTGGTATGACTAAATGCCAAAGGCACACAATACATTGTTATCTTCCCACCAAAGGTTGTCCCTATTTTTCTACTTGCATTTTTTATGTGCTTTCGAACTGCTAGGTTGGCAGAAGCTGGGACAAGTAACGGGAGCTCACTCCATTACGTGGCACAAGGGATTCGAACTGCTGAAGTGAATTTCGATCGACAAGCTTAGTGTCTTAGCCACTGAGCCACCACATCCCTTTCTGCCATCAATAGGCACATAGAAATAAACCACATTCATATACCATTCAAAAGAGACAATAAAGAAGCTAAGAATAGGAAACAAGAAGATGAGAATACATCATCTTCAGAAGCCTATAGCCATATAAACACAGATTATCATCAGACAAATAAAATCAAGCAAACCAAATCAAACAGAAAACTATATCCTAATTAAGGATCTACCAAGTACAAACCACATCCCACCAATAATGGCAGGGCAAGCCGCAATATATAAATAGGGAACAAATGCCACAATCCCCTTGCAATGATAATGTTCCCTAGTTGGGAATGAAATGAAATGAAATTGTAAGCAAATAACCAAGCTCATAGAGCATCAAGGACCCCACAGTTCAATATATGGGTTACACATATTCTGTTGTCTCTGTGTCCTTAATTTTGTATTGTGAATAAAGTTATGCTTTTATTCATCTTTCCATAGGTTTTTTTTTGTGGTAGAGGAAGATAATACACCATTTGCGATTACAGTGACTCCTTGTGACACCCCTTTGGAATGGAAACTGAGTTTGCAAGACCTCCCTGAAGAGTCAAGTGGAGAAGGGTCAGGTAAATTACAATAAAAACCGAACAAAGATTATTAATTTTGTTAAATATGAATCAGCTGACATAGAAAATATACTGAATTCCATCAGCAATTGCTGCTTAAAAAAATAGTAAATAAGAATTAATTTTTAATAATTGAATGATAAATTACATGTTTCCCTAATTTATCAAAAAGTCATTCTACTAGTTAAAAGTTTTGCATTAAACAGGCAAAATATTGGAGATAATTATAAACCAATAGAGGAGGATGTCTTATTTCACCTATTCTTCTCCTGCACTAATCTTAGGTTTAGCCATAATTCTTTATATGTATTCTACATATATAAATATGTACTGCTAAAATAAGCAAGCTTTTACATCACATGAGCAGAAAAAGTATAGTCAGTCCTCGACTTTCAACCAGAATTTAATCTCAAATTTCTCTTGCTTACTGAGACAGTTGTTAAGTGAGTTTTGTCCCATTTTATGACCTTTCTTGCCACAGTTGTTAAGCACTACAGTTGTTAAGTTAATAACACAGTGTTAAGTGAATCTGGATTCCCTATTGACTTTGCTTGTAAGAAGGTCGCAAAAGGGAATCACATGACTCAGGACACTACACCATCATAAATATGAGTCAGTTGCAAACATCCAAATTTTGATCACATGACCATGAGGATGCTGCATCAGCTGTAAGTGTGAAAAACTCTTTTTTCAGAGCCGTTGTAACTTCGAACAGTCACTAAACGAACTGTTGTAAATCAAGGACTAACTGTACAACAAAGCATTCTACCATGCTTCGCATGTGGATTATATTCTACAACAGAGCTGCCTGTCTAATATAGAACTCTATTTTTTTTTTAATTGAAAAGTTTTAAACAACAATTACAAACAATTTTCCCATCCCACCTTCCCCCTCGCAACCCAACCTTCCTCCTTCCCCCCCTGGACTTCCCAGAGCAAAATACAATATTTTGTGCCCATTTTATCATACAGTCTTTAACTAACTCCGTTTCCGAGTCTATCTCTATCAATGCATTATACAACCTTTTTATGTGCATTTGACTTTGGTCTCTAATTTGTTTTACCAAGTTTTCCTCATTTTGCAAGATACCAATTTTCTGATCCTCTTTCCATCTAGCTTGCAGCTGTCCATACTGAAACCAAGTTTGAATTATCCTTTCTTCTTTTAATACATTCAAAGACTTTAACTGCAATATTCCTCCTTCCATGATAAGAAGCTCTTTATAAGTGATCAGATCTTGTTTTTGTTCTACACTTATATTCTCTATTGCATGTCTGGGTATTGTCCATATAGGTATTTTATTGTTTAGTTTATATTGATACTTTTTCCAGACACGTAATAACACATTCCTTAATATATGGCTTTTAAAAGTTGTATCCACCTTTTTATCATATATTAAATATGCATGCCATCCATATACCAAATCATATCCCTCAATATTCAATATTCTCTCTTCTGTTGAGTTAATCCAATCACTAATTGCTGAAAGGGCAGCTGCCTCATAATACAATCTCAAATTGGGCATTTTGAGACCTCCTCTTTCATGTATATCTTGCATTATTTTTTGCTTTAGTCTCGGTCTCTTCCCTGCCCAAACAAAATTACTAATACCCTTCTGCCATTCCTTCAAATTTGCATCTTTTTTAAGTATTGGTATCATTTGAAAAAGAAATAAAAACTTTGGCAAAACATTCATTTTTACTGCTGCTATTCTTCCCAACAAAGACAGTTGTAATTTTTTCCAGTTTTCCATCTCTTTCTATTTTTGATTTTAATTTTAAACTTTTGCAACAGCCAAAACAATAAGTCCGCTAAATCAGGTTAATTTCCAGTCCTCAGTAAAAATTTTTAATTTGTCTAAAGTCAATTTTAAATTTTCATTCTTTTAAAGTAAAGTCCAATAGTTTTAAACAGGGGCTGTCAGCACTAGACGATACTTTGCTCTTAACTTTCACTTCCACGCCCCATTAAAACTCCGGTGCTATTTCCTTTCACTTTCTTCCCTTAATAGTCCAGAAGGAAGTATATAATACACATTCAGAGTTAAACTTTAGTACTTGCAACTAAGATTGCTCCTGCCTTTGCTCTGCCTGCTTTTGTATCCAGTATTTTGAAAGATTGTTGCAGGGGTGGTCGCGGCGTCTTGTTCTGCTTAAAGCAGAAGGGTCCCAGATCTGGAGATTTGTCGGGCTTCCAGGGAGCTCTCACCCTTCAAGCCCCAGAGCTGTTCCTGGGGCTCTTGGGGAGCTCTACCTATGTCCGGCTGCTCTCTTCCCCCCTTTTCCCAGGGGGAAAGTTTCCAAACCGCTAGACAGCTGATTTTCACTGTTCTAGGGCTTTAACGTGATCACGGGGCTAGCGTTCCCAAAGGATCGACTGTCAACGCCTATGGCGCCACTGGAAATCCCAGAACTCTAATTTTTGAGATAGGAAGCTTTCTATCATCTGATAGGAGTTTTCCTCTGCATATTCTCTCCGACCGTTGGCAGTCTGTGTTGGCAGGGGGGCAGAGGTCGACTCCAAGGCGCCTCATTTGTGGGGTACCACAAGAGTCGGTCGTCTCGCCCCTCCTGTTCAACATTTATGTAAAGCCGCTGGGCGAGATCATCCGTGGTTTCGGAATGCAGTATCATCAGTATGCTGATGATAACGCAGTTGTACATCTCCACCCCGGACCGCCCCAACAATGCCCTTGAAGTGATGTCCCGGTGCCTGGAGGCTGTACGGATCTGGATGGGGAGTAACAGGCTCAGACACAACCTGTCCAAGACCGAGTGGCTGTGGTTTCCGACGTCCCGATATAGTCAGCTGGCGCCATCGCTGACTATTGGGGGTGAATCATTGGCCCCCACGGAGAGGGCTCGCAACTTGGGCGTCCTCCTGGATTCACGGCTGTCTTTAGAAGAGCATATGATGGCCGTGACCAGGGGGATTTTTTATCAGATTCGCCTGATTCGCCAGTTGCGTCCCTTTCTGGATCGGGACTCTCTACACACGGTCACTCATGCCCTCGTCACTTCCCATCTGGACTACTGTAATGCTCTCTACATGGGGCTCCCCTTGAAGAGCACTCGGAGGCTCCAACTGGCGCAGAGTGCGGCCGCGCGGGTAGTTACGGGAGCGACATGGTGTTCCCGTGTGACACCTTTCCTGCGCGAGCTGCACTGGCTCCCGGAGGGTCTCCTCAGGGTGCCGTCAACCAAACAATGTTGGTTGGCGACCCCCAGGGGGAGAGCCTTCTCTGTAGGGGCACCTACCATCTGGAATTGGCTCCCCCCAGAGATACGAAGGATCCTGGACCTACGCACCTTCCGTCACGCTCTTAAGACCTTTTTATTTAACCAGGCTGGCCTGGCCTAATTTCTCCTCTTTTAATAATTATGTAATTTTGTAATTTTAACTTGTTTTAAATTATTAGGGTTTTAAATATTAAGGCCAAATTATTTAATCGGATTTTAATTGTTTTAAATTTTGTATGCATATTGTTTTACTATATGGCTGTTCACCGCCCTGAGTCCCTTGGGAGATAGGACGGTATACAAATCAAATAAACCTCAAACCTCAAAAAAGTTATAATGAGGGAAGCGTTATATACCTGCTGTATATTGCCAATCTTTCTTTTGTAAAAGGAACATGCATTTATTATAAATTAAGAACCTTGTAAGCCTAGATATCTTAAAACTAATATTTTCAATATATGAAGGTCCCTATTTGGATTTCTCTTTTTACAATAAAAATACAATATTAATGGTTATTTATATAACCCGTAAAAGCTAAACATAAAAAAGAAATGAAACAGTATCAGTTAAACCTATTAAAATATATAAAAATCACAGAATAGTTATATTACAAACAGGCATCTCTAATTCTAAAGGAATTAAATTAGACTTAGATTATAAAAACTACTTTTATTATAACTAATAAGAGTAAGCAATATACAAAAAAGTCAGGAAAGCCAAGGCCAGTCCAGAAGTTTAAATCCTCAATCTCATTGTACCACTATTTTTCAGAATGCCAAGAAAGTTTTAAATTTAGATTTAAAGGTTAAAAAGTCATCTGTCATCCAAAGTTTAACAAAAATGTATAACAGAAATGCGATTCCCAGGTTGTAGAATTAGATCCTGAAAGGTCCTATAGCTTGAATTTGTTATTGGAATCCTGGGAGCGTCTGAATACTTGATTTTGTGGGAATGTAACTGCTCAACAATGAAAATAGGAAATGAAAGATATTTTCATCACAGTGCCTATAATGCCATGAAAAGTAATTAAATTATAAAATTAATGCAACACAGAAAAATGATATCCTATTATCGGGTCCTTTGTGCAAGGTAGAGCAGCGACTTCAACCTGCCTTTTCATGGCAACTTGAAAGGATTTATTATATATAAGCAGTATTATATATAATGGCATCATTTACCTGTGCAAGGTTTGAATTTTTTTTATTTATAAAATTAATATGGCCATCTATTGCAAAGAACGTGACTCTGGGAACCATTAAAAATAAATGTTTCATTGTGCATATTACTATTAATATTTTTATTACTAGTAATAATAGTAGTAGTATATTTTTAATTTAGAGAATGGTAAGCATTTATGAGACTTTCTTCCTCAAATCTATAAATGAAATGCATATAATCCTCCTTCACTTTGGATTGCTGGCACTATTTGTTGTTTTTCCTAATGTCTTTGACTCTCCTGAATGCTGTAATATGAATCCAATATTATTTCTATAATAACTGAATGCTTTGAAAACATGTCCATAATTTTATAATTATGTGTCCACAAAAGTTGATTTTAGCAGTTTAGTTTAGTTTTTCATATAAAGACATCTTTTTCCAAAATCTCCTGTTTTTGTTTATAAAGCTCCTCTGCTTTACTATGTTATGAGATGCAAATCATATATTATAAAATACATATATTAGTGGGTACAACAGTATTTGTGTAAACTATAAATTGCTAACTTTATTAATTTAGATTATTTAAACCATTTTTCAGGAACAAGATTGTTAACAATGTTAACTATAATTTTGAATGTTAATTCAGGTTGCTCGAATTGTACAACTAAATATGTATTGATAGATTTTTGTGAAATTCATTGCATTATTTTGTAATATAATGTATCTATTTTCAGTTTGATACTTAATACTGAGATCTGCATAGTATTACGGTATTATTTATTGGTATGTGTGTACGTGTGTATGTGTGTATACACACACACACACACACACACACACACACACACACACTTTTCATAGATTTTCAAGGGAAGAGGTATGCAAGTTTTGGTGTATTCGGGTCTTTTCCCGTGTAAGATTGAGAGTATCTTGTTGACGTTTCGACGAGGTCCCACAAAGCCAGTACCCCACACCTCCCCACCAGTATTTATTTATTTATTTATTTTATTTTATTTTATTTCAAATTTATATACTGCCCTTCTCCCTGGGGACACAGGGCAGTGTACAGCCAAGTAAAAACACATAATACAAACATTAAGAACAATTAAAAAGAATATCTCAATTGGCCCAAAATTTAAAAAAGACAAACCAATTTAAAATCGTCTAAAAGGATTTGTTAGGCCAGCCCAGCTTGTTGGAAGAGAAAAGTTTTAAGGGCACAGCGGAAGGCACGGAGGTCTTGGATTCTCCTTATCTCTGGGGGCAGCTGATTCCAGAGGGTAGGAGCCCCCACAGAGAAGGTCCTCCCCCTGGGGGTCACCAGCCTGCATTGCTTGGCTGATGGCACCCCGAGGAGGCTCTCTCTGTGGGAGCGCACGGGTCGATGGGAGGTCGTCGGTGCAGAAGGCGGTCTCGAAGGTAACTAGGTCCTATGCCATGGAGCGCTTTAAAGGTGGTGACCAACACCTTGAAGCGCACCCGGAAGACCACTGGGAGCCAGTGCAGCTCGCGCAGGAGCAGTGTTATGTGGGAGCGCCATGCAGCTCCCGTAATTACCAGCGCGGCCGCATTCTGGACCAGTTGGAGCCTCCGGGTGCTCCTCAAGGAGAGCCCCATGTAGAGAGCGTTACAGCAGTATCCAGGCGAGAGGTAACGAGGGCATGAGTGACTGTGCACACAGAATCCCGATCAAGAAAGGGGCGCAACTGGCGAATCAGGTGAACCTGACAAAAAGTCCCCCTGGCTACAGCCGTCAGATGTTCCTCCAAAGACAGCTGCATATCCAGGAGGACATAGAGAGACAGCAGCTCCGATCACACTTTCCTCGCACAAGCACGAAGCCGAGGACACCAGCCTGAAGATGACGAGTGGGACCTCGTCAAAATGTCGCCAAGATACTCTCAATCTTACATGGGAAAAGACCTGAATACACCAAAACTTGCACACACATATACACATATACACATATATGTATGTAATTAATATAATACATATATAGTGTATTATATATATATATAATATTCATATATATGAATATAATATAATATTCATATATATGAAAAACAATGAGAATAAAGAGGAAAAAAACTAAAACTGCTTAAGAAAACAATAACGTCCCTCATCTTTGCATTTCAATTGATCTGCAGTATTTTGTAATGGTATGTGAAAATGACCTGAGGAACAAGGGAAAGAAATGTTGCAGATGAAATGATGAGACAATGGAGGAGAGGCAGCCAAGTGGCTAAACTGTCAGAGAAAGAAGCTTTCTTTAATTGATTAAGAAATTAAAAGTACCAGCAGGAAATTTATATTCTTGAACATTTCTTTTAATGTAGCTTTACAATAAAGTAGAATTAGTTTTATTATTTTTCATTTCATTTATTTATTTATTTATTTGACAAGTACATATTAGATAATATATATAAGTATAAGCATGAATTGAATACATAAAAGGAATACAATTAAAGGGAACATTAGGACAGGGACAGTAGGCATGCTGGTGCTCTTATGCACGCCCCTTACAGACCTCTTAGCAATGGGGTGAGGTCAACAGTAGCCAGTCTAAGGTTAAAATTTGGGGGGTTTTGGGATGAAACCACAGAGTCAGGTAGTGCATTCCAGGGATTGACAACTCTGTTGTTGAAGTCATATTTTCTGCAATTGAGTTTGGAGTGGTTTACTTTAAGTTTGTATCTATTGTGTGCTTGTATATTGTTGTGGTTGAAGCTGAAGTAGTCATTGACAGGTAGGACATTGTAGCAGATGATTTTATGAGCTATGCTTCGGTCATACTGAAGGCGACGTAGTTCTAAATTTTCTAAGCCCAAAATTTCAAGTCTGGTGGCATAAGGTATTTTGTTGCGAGCAGAGGATTATAGGAGTTCATCTAATCATATTTCCTGTCTGGTTTTCTTAGAAGGCCAACACATTTAGACCCTCCCTTTAGAAACCATACTGTGTTTTGTGTTTGCTTTGTTTCAAAATCCCTCATTTTTGTCTCTTCTAGGTGAACCGGAGCCACTTGAACAACAGAATCAGCAGATTATTCGTGAAGAAGACACAGAGCTATTTTCATACAGAGGAAATGATGTTGAGTATTTTGTATCTTCTACTTCACCTTCTGGGTTATACCAGTTAGAACTCTGGTCAACAGAAAAGGATACAAACTTTAAAGTCTATGCTACTACAACTCCAGAGTCAGATCAACCATATCCTGAATTACCTTATGATCCAAGAGTTGATGTCACTTCTCTTGGTCGTACAACTGTCAGTTTGGCATGGAAACCTAGCCCTACAGCTTCAGTATTGAAACAACCAATACAATATTGTGTAGTCATTAATAAAGAACACAATTTCAAAAGTCTCTGTGCTGTTGAGACTAAACAGACTGCTGATGATACATTTATGAAGGCTCCTAAACCTGGTCTGGATTTTAGCCCTTTTGATTTTGCCCATTTTGGATTTTCTTCCAACAGTAATTCTGGGAAAGAGCGCAGCTTCTTAAAACCAACACCAAAGCTTTATTCAAAACTTTATTCAAAGCCTAAAGTTGATCTGGAAAATATATGCATTGGAAACAAGAATATATTTACTGTATCTGAACTGAAACCTGGTACACAGTACTATTTTGATATATTTGCTGTAAATGTCAATACAAATATGAGTACTGCCTATGTTGGTACTTTTGCCAGAACTAAAGAAGAGGCCAAACAGAAGACAGTTGATTTAAAAGATGGGAAGATTACAGATGTGTTTGTCAAGAGAAAAGGCACCAAATTTTTGCGGTTTGCTCCTGTTTCATCACATCAAAAAGTTACATTTTTTGTTCACTCATGTCTCAGTGCCATACAAATGCAAATCAAAAGAGATGGAAAACTTCTGTTGTCTCAAAATGTTGAGGGTGTCCATCAGTTTCAACTTAGGGGAAAACCAAAAGCCAAATACCTCATTCGACTGAAAGGAAATAAGAAGGGAGCTTCCATATTGAAGTTTTTAGCCACAACAAGGCCCAATAAGCAGTCATTTCCATCTCTTCCTGAAGATACAAGAATTAAAGCCTTTGATAAACTTCGCACATGTTCCTCAGTCACAGTGGCATGGCTAGGTACACAAGAAAGAAACAAGTTTTGTATCTACAAGAAAGAAGTAGATGACGATTATAATGAGGAGAAAAAGAAAAGAGAACAAAATCAGTGTCTGGGACCAGACTTGAGAAAAAAATCAGAAAAAGTCCTCTGTAAGTATTTTCACAGTCAAAACCTACAAAAAGCAGTTACCACAGAGACAATTAAAGGTCTAAAGCCTGGCAAATCCTATGTTCTGGATGTTTATGTCATAGGACATGGTGGGTATTCGGTCAAATATCAAAGCAAATTGGTGAAAACAAGAAAATTCTGTTAGGGATCTTTTACATAAAAATCAGCAGAACATTACTGGATCAACTAACATACAGAATAGAAGTTGTAAACTGTATTGGTATTATGTATAGGAGATATTAACATCTATATTTATGTTTACAGAAAGACTGAGACTAGTGCTCTTCGTTGGTATCTGACGGTTGCATTATCATGCATCTGGTGGTCTATGTTTGATGATCAGTAAATAATCAAGATAGCAGGGAATATTGATGAACCTGTCCTTTTTGCTTCCATATTGCATGAAGTGCTTCTAAATTATTTTATCACTTCAAAGGCTAGCACAAATCATTCAGTATATATTAGTCATAGGCAAAGACAAGAACCAAAACTTCTATCCAATCTCTTTTCATAGACTACGGTTTATGTAAATTATTTTTACTGTCTTGTTTAATATGTCTATGTTTCTATGTTGTAAACTATGAAAAATCTTTTCCTGTTAAAAGCATAGATCTAAATTAAATATTAACTGGGATTTCCAGTTTTATTGTTAATATAAATTCCTATCTGAATTAATTTTAAATGCTTAAAAAGTGTATGTATTTCATGTACAAAATTGTAAGTCATTATATTCCTGTATATAAAATTAAAATATTAGATTATACATTCCTACTCATATTGATGTTTCATATATCTACATAGCCATATACATATACATAAATTTGTATAATTCTGAATGCATTTTGAGCATCTTTAATTAGTAATTATCTAGATATCATTTAATTGTTAGTATATTTCAAATATTTTTCAATTTGTCAGATCAATCCTTTCATCTCTATTGAAACAATAAGATAATCTACTTGTGCTTAAAATGGAAGAAACTGATATGGATGCCTCTATCTTTTAATTCATGGTAATACCTTGGCCTATCATATAGTAAGCAAAATCCAATGCTTTCTTACTTTTTACTGATTCCCACATATATTTATATCATCGTGATTTTATTTTGGATTATACTATGTGACCTACATATTGAACACTTCAGAGACACAAATGAAAGGAAGGCAAATACGGATTATTAATAATGTTTATTTTCTGCATTTTCATAGAAATCAGATTAAAAGTTAGATCTTCATCAAGCAGTTCCTTTTTTGTTTTCATTTGTTTTCTGAAAACAAAGCAATCATAGCAGTTGTTTTCATAGTATTTTTTAAAACAGCATAATATTAGAATTTACCCAGACATCTCTACCTTTAAAATTTGAAGGCAGAATTGAATGAAATATATAAGGAAGGTAATGTTTTCTCTAGTGGCAGATAAAATCTGCAAAAGATGCAAAGCTGATTACAATAAAGAATAATATGGATATAGGTGTGAAAACACTTTTCTGATCAAATGCTGGCACATATATGAATATATATGTGCATATACATTGTGTGATGTGTATGTGTTACACTTGTAACTCTCTAAGGATCTAGTTTCCCTTTTTTTTCAGAGAGTATGGGTATTTCCTGCTTTTACTTTCAGTGCAGAAAGTCCAACTCATTATGGTACTTTAATTATATAGGCACTTTTTTGGAGATGAGCAGAAGTAAAATGGGCAGAGAAAGAATTGGCAAGAAATGGCAAGAAAAATTATATGTTTTGCTTGTGATGTGTCCTCTTTAATTCTGGCAGGTCCAGAATTGGGAAAAGCAAAGTTTGGGCTCAGCAGATTGCAACTATATCCCTATTTCATGGAGCTTTGGCAGTTCACTCTATAAAAAAATCAGTTTAACAATATCCATTCACCACCCTATTCCATGGTTTTCACTCCCTATTTTTCTGGCAATCAAGATGTTGATACGATGGGAAGCTATGTTAGAGAAGCACTTTGTAAAACATGTAAATAAAAGCAGTTGACATTTCCAACAACTTCCTGTCTGGTTGTGAAACCATAGTCTGTAATTTTGCAGCTGGATCATTTTTCCAAATACACAAATTCTCATTTGAATACAGTTAAACTTGTTTCTGAAATATTTCTGTAGATAGCTGTATGGTTAACATTGTGCTTGATTCATTTTATACTTCCAGATGACTGAGGATAGTGCATATTTTAATAGTATCTGATTTAATTAGGCATTTTAACTTTGCATAATGGATTAGTGTGGTTTTTATTGTTGTGAGCCGCCCTGAGTCCATTGGAGATAGGGCGGCATATAAGCCTAATAAAATGAATGAATGAATGAATGAATAAATAAATAAATATTATTCAGTCATATTAAAATTAAATATCACAGACTTTACAGTATATCACATGTTCAGAATCTTTGTGACATAGGTTTGGTAGGTATCTATGAAAGAAAGGTTGGAACATTATTTTAACTCCAAATTTAATATAATAAGGATCTGTTCAGCTCTAAAAGCAGATTAAAGGATCAATAGAAGTGAATGAAAATACTCAACAATGCCTTCTATTTCTTTCATTGTCCTTGTGGACACCTATGTTTGGCCTGAATCTAAGACTAGAACAAAACTATAAAAAAAAAATTAAATTCATATGCCATCTGATGTCCAGTGACTGAATATTTATGGATGGAATGACATTTTTTTTAAAATTTGATTTATATGCCGCCCTTCTCCGGAGACTCAGGGCGGCTTACAGTGCGTTAAGCAATATTTCTCATAGCTTTTACAACTCTGTCAAACTTCTCAACTCTTTTGAATAAAGACAAAAATGATTTAATATTACACATTCACTGTAATATATAGCTTGGCCTCTTAGGTACACAAGTAACATTTGTAAACCAGTGGGTTCACTTGGAAATTTGAGAGTACCATGAACCCTTATTAAATTAAAGGAATTTATATTATACCTATTCACATAATGGTAGCTTTAGCCACAAACCTAATTCCAAACTATTTATTAAAATGTATGTTTTTGCCTCTTTAACCTCACACAATGTTTTGTTTAAAAATGTACAAAATGTGGAATGTATTTTGTTTCAAGTTTGGAACGAAATAGATTCATTTGAAACTTTTCATCAAGAAGGGTTGAATTGACTGATGGAACAATCCTCAAAATAGCTTCAGTGTCTTGTTTTGACCTTGAAACAAAATTTTACAAATGTACACATTTTGTTTGAAGGCTGTAATACTCAAAATACACAATTAACTGTGATTTAAAAGTAAATTTGTAATTGTGTATTACAATTAATACACAATTACATGTGATTTAAAAAGTACATTTGAAACTTGCATTACTTATATATTTATCTGAACACTGTTCTCTCTATTTCTTCCCAGTTCCATCTATACAGTAACAGCATTCTTAACAGCTTTCCATTAAAATGCAAAAAGAATTTCATGGGGTTTTCAAAGAAAATATATTATAAACCTTAGCATGCTAATATTACCCCGTTTCCCCCAAAATAAGACATCCCCTGATAATAAGCCCAATTGGGCTTTTGAGGGCATGGCAATAAGGCCAAGCGCTTATTTCAGGGTTCAAAAAAATATAAGACAGGGTCTGTATGTTTTTGTTAATTTCATATGTTTATGCTGTTCTTATTTGAGATAAGCAAGGCAAAGTAAAAAAATAGTGAAGTAAATATTGAAAGGAAGAAAAAGAAATATAGCTAAATTTAGTCTACAGCAATATTAATCATTAAACTCCTCCAGATTCTTCTATCCTTGCAAACCATTATGACTTTAAATATACCAATACACCAATGTATTCATTACCTTTACAAATTACAATTTATTCATTGTTTATTTTTTTCTTTAAATATTTGCCTCTTTTGTTTTAGGATCATTAATTCCATAGAACCATCACTTTCTTGGATGGTCAATTATTATTCATATGAACCTTCATTTGAAACGGTATATTCCTATATTTTATTTTTTGTTAATTGATCTTCAGTCTCATTGCATGACTGAATTCTATCTCAATGTACTTCTTTTGTACTGTAACTCATTCAGTATGCATAAATTCCTGATTGTATTTTTGTTCTACTGCACACAGTTCTTAAATATCTATTCATAATTAATTAAACTTACTTTAAAATTTCTCCCTACATACTGAAATCTTATTTCCATATAAACAACAAAATGGGCAAAAGCACTCTCTCATACACAACCACTTTCATTCACTTTCATTCATTGTTTTTGAATGATTAATGTGAAAAATCCTTGTGGTTAGCATGCTATTCTAATGATTTGATTATAGTTTATATCAATTACAATTGATTATTATTCTGAAACTTATATAGATGTGGTTAAAAGATGACATTCCAAATGCTTAAGGAATGATGGCATATTCAGATGGAGGGTTTGGCATACTCAGACTTTGTAAATAATCCATGAAACTCAAATCAAAGATGACTTTCTGCCTTACTCCCAAACTAATGTACTTCCTCTGAAGTTGTGTTTAATGACTACCCCAAACACACTTGTTCTGCTTTTAAGATTTGTGTTAAGACCTCCATCAGATATTTTAATTTGCTTTAAAATTCTTGTACTAAATCTTCATTTGGAAAAAAATTGATACTCAATGCCACTGGTGTATGTATGTATGTGTGCAAGTGTGTGTGTGTATATCATGTCTGTCTCGGTGTGTGTGTAGTAGCCCTGTTGGATGAACATCCCCTTAGTATGTAGTTTTATGCATGTGGGAAAAATGTTGTTCAATAATTAAGCCATGTTTTTTATTTCATAAAATTTTATATTCTGATCTATGATTGTGATAAGGATATGAAATATAAAATAATTATTCTTTTATTAAATAACCCTTGAAGAATTTTTTGGTATAAGATGTTGTGGCTAATTGGGAAAATTCATCAATCAACAATTGTTACTATTATTGTGAACTTAGATCTTTAACTGCAGGAAAGGCTTGATTTTTTATTTTGTTTTCTATTGTAATTAGTAATATTTTTATGGTAGATTATCACCTGTTTTGAGTGTGTTAAGGACAGAAAGTCAAGCTAATTAGAAATTAGAAGTATGAGCAGAGAAATTAGAATGTAAGCAGAGCAGTGGCAAGATGTGAGATAGGAAAGGGAAAGCAGAGACATAGGTTTCTATTGATTTGCTATTACTGTAGGACTTTAAGATTGCTATTTACTATTACCCTTAATACCATTAAAAATATTTTTCAGACTGACAGGTACTGTAAGAGTCTGACCATCATAGATAATTTCATATAAGAAATTGGTAGAAGCTCTTGGAAACTCTTCAGCTTGTTTTATGAAAGGAAACAAACTCTTTAAAAGGATCAATCTTATAATTGCTGATGCAGGTTTATTCTCTTGGGATAACTTTGCTTGTAATTTCAATCAATATCCTGGTTAAATATTCCTGGAATGCAGGCTCTTATATTCTTGTGAACTATATGGTGAGGGGGAATGTAGAGTAGCTTCTTCGTGTTTTCCAAGAGTTGAATGCATTATTGGGTAACGTGTATCTTTTAAAGAGACAGTTTTCACACGTATAGTCAACCTGGATACTGAATTAACCCATTTTCTGAGAATGAATCTGGATAAGCCTTGGAATAGATCAAAGTATATACAGCCTATGTTTGGATATTAATGTATGATGTACTGTATATGTTGTACTTACATGCAAATATATCTAAATGTATAGGGTTTACACTTTTAATTATTAATTGCTATTTGGTACTGAATGAATGGAGGTATGATTTTGGCTTTACTCTATATCTTCAGTTTTGTTGATCACCAGAAAGCATCATATGACTAATTTTGCATTTACAGGGATTCCTTAGATATGAGTAACCTATTTTATGGATTCAAACCTCTAATGGGAATTGAACTTGTGGACCTTCTGTGCCGTGCCCCCCTCTCCCCCCCCCCTCTCTCACACACACCACATTGAGTTAAAAGCTTTTATTCAAACACTTTTGAATAAAAACTTTTGAAGCTGTGGTTTTGAAGCAGTGGTTCCAAGATATTCCACATCATGAGTGGGTCCGGTTGCAATGCTCAACAAAATTGGGGTGATACAGGAGTTTTCGGCAAGGCTCAATCCACAAAGATGAAACAAGCAGTCCAAAGTCAGTCCAAAGTCCAAACATAAGTTTGAGAAGCAAGACACATGAAACAGGAACACGGAGCAAGGAATTGGACATGTTGCAGCAACACCCATCTTTTTGGGTGGGATTAAATAGACAATGTTGATATGAGCCTTCACGATGAGCAAGGCTGCCTCTTCACAAGTAGTCTAGCCGACTGACATTGTACCTGTCTCCTCTTTGCCCTGCACATCCTTGGATCGGGAGAAGGTGTAGACTTTATCTCTACATCTTTGCTGTTCAGCAGCAGCTGCTTTTGTTCCTTACCTGACGTTTCCAGCCTAACCTGCTGCAGCTGCAGCTCTTTCAGTTTGGGCTCAGCCTGCTACCACCTGGTCTTTCAGTAGAATGGTATCCATGGCTCATTTTCCTTAAGTTCTCAGAATGAAATACAGATATCATGACATAATGGTATATTTGTATCTGTCTGTTCTGATAGTTTAAGATAAGGCAGTTTAGGTGTACCAATCTTACTTCTTTGGTAAACTCATGGCAGACTGTAGAATTTCCATACTCTACTTCAATTGATTGATTGATTGATTGATTGATTGATTTGATTTATATGCCGCCCTTCTCCAGAGACTCAGGGCAGCTTACAATGTGTTAAGCAATAGCCTTCATACTTTTGTATATACCTGCTTAGTAGGGCTTTCGGGCCCCCCCAAGCAATGCTCTTTTTTATACAAAGTCAGCTTATTGCCCCAACAATCCAGGTCCTCATTTTACTTATCTCGAAACAATGGAAGGCTGAGTCAACCTTGAGCCTGGTGAGATTTGAACTTGCAGTAGTTGCAGGCAGCTAGTGCTACTTAACAGCACTTTAGTCTGCTGTGTCAAATTGGCTTCTGAGAGTAGGATTTTATTGTGTAAAAGCAAAATGCTGCATGTAGTATTCATACTGTACTTGTTGTACATATATATATATAGAGAGAGAGAACCAGTTTGGTCTAGTGGTTAAGGCACCAGTTTAGAAACTGGTTGACCATGAGTTCTATTACCACCTTAGCCATAAAAGTCATCTGGGTGACTTTGGACCAGTCACTTTCTCTCCGTTCAACCCAGATCACGGAATTGTTATTGTAGGAAAAATAGGAGGAGAAAGGTGTGTTCTTCACCTTGAGTTATTTGTAAAATACAAATAAAGGTATACTACCTTTATACAGCAGCAGCAAGCAATTGTTATCTTAAAATAAACAAGCTAAATTGCTGAGAACTAAATGCTGAGCAAAGTTTACAGAATGTGCACATAGGAAAATAAGATGTATTCATTTAAATGTAAAGTGAAAATTTATTTCTAGAGCAGTTACTTCTTTTTACATTTCTCTCAAGTGGTTGTTTTGATCTAGTTCTGCAGGATGAACACCACAAGCAGGCATTTTAGGTAATGCATTTTAGTTCTTTATTTTGGCTCTAGGCTTTGCTAATTTTTTCCAGTAGTTTTATGTTTAGAGTTGCTATTGAAGGAAAGCTTTCATTTTCTTCTTTGGCAGCAATACCGATTTTACAGAATACTTAAAATCTTAGGAAAAAAAACAAATGGCTGCTTTGTTTAGCAAGTGATATAATTTGAAAACAGTCCAGCCCACTCTTCAAATCAATCTTTAAAGTGTTTATAAACATTTAATATCAGTCTAGCTCACAATGCAAACTCATGCTTTGCATGAAATAAACTATTTGAACACCAATTGTCTCTTGTTTCAGTTGTCAACTGTCATGCTTTTTGTGTGTCTGTCTCTTAGTCTAAAAAGCAATTTATGTCGACATCCTTTGATATTCTACATTTGAGGAAAGAAGAAAGCTTTATGTAATAATGTTTAGTAAATAAGGCTTAGCAGTGCAATGAAAAGTTTATTATTGTACTGATGCAAATAATTATAGTTATCAGATAAAGTTAATAATTGATATGAACCTTAAAAGTATCTAAAAGACTGTGAAGAGATTGCTGATATTTGGCCAACTTGCCAGCTAATACCAAGTCACTTGTGTGGTCAATGAAATGAAATATAATTCTATACACCATTAAAATAAATATGTATGATTATCTTTAAAGAAGTTCAAAAAATTACTTTCTTGTAGCACCTTATTACTGCAACTTGCTACCATTAAGTTATGAAAAGTTCATTTCCTCTCACTGCTACTTGTTTTAACTTTCTTTAAACTGTTCTGCAAGAAAAAAGAGGTAATATCACCAAACGGCTGTTCTCATATAGCAGTCAGTACAATCTCTTCCAAGCCAAATATAAAAACTAATAGATAACTTACTTATTCTTGTCCTCTGTGTGAACTTTGAAGGATTTCCCAATCCTTCCTGTTTCCCTGAGAACTCTGAATTTTCAGGGATAGGAGGACTCTTGAGTGCTTCCTTTGGAAGAGACATCACTGCTCAAAAGCATTATGTAAAAGATTGCTTATTGAAAAAAATACAGAACCTTATGGAGATAAGTGTCTCACAATACAATTGATCAAGTTCTATCAAGGATTTCAGTTCACGATATTTTCTTTTTTCTGAATCTTTAGGATTTTCAAATTTTCTGTACAAAAGCAAACAAGCATTTTGTCACTACTTTTTTGTAAGTAGTTATGGGAAAGGGAGCAACCGCATGAACAGTCTCAACATGCCATTTAGTGCAATTATTTCTTGGTATTCCATTACGCCTAAGAAATATTCTCATTCTTTTATCAGTTATTACTAATTACCACACTATAAATGCTCTATAACTTTTAGAAAATAAACCCTTAATAGTTCCTGCATTTGTAACAAACCAATTTTTTTCAGATGCCCAACAATATTCAATCCTGTAAAATTTTATCTGCATATTGTGTATGTAAATGTTCTTAATTGATGTCATCTAGACAGTTTCAGCAGCTGGCAATATTTGAGCTCAGAAGAGTTGAACCCTGATTACCCACCCAGATTGCAGGCAAACAACTAAAAAGAAAAAAGGAATGGACATAACAAACAGATATTTTATCATATCATGCTGGCTGCCATCTTGATTTTCTTTAACTGTACCCTGAAAACATTCTGTCAGGCTTTACTTTTACTTTATTTGATCAAGTAAGGTTTTTTTTCTCATCTGTATTTCAAAAGACTGCCATTTTATATGTATGTGTGTGTGTGTGTGTGTGTGTGTGTGTGTGTATGTATGTATGTATGTATGTATGTATGTATGTATATATAAAGAAGTGTCCTAAAAATGTGAGTTCCAGGTGTAGTTATAGAAGAGGTGATAGACATCACGATCTCCGGAACGTTTACAAGTTTAAAATTTTTTATTTTAAAACTTATTTCGTCGGCCCCTACCAACTTCGTCAGAGTATAAAATCCCCATTGAGGAGGTGCTTGCTTTTATGTAATGCTAAACATGAGGAATGAGGAAGACAAGGGGGACAAGGAAGAACAATGCAGACCCATTACAAGATCATGGGCAAAACAAATGGGTTTAGAGGGAGCAACGTGTGTGCCTAAACGGGAAAGGCATAACAATAAGGGAGGGAGAGCCGGGAGAAATACCTTTAAAGCAATGCCGGATAACCCGGCGTTACCCCCCAGGGAGAGAAAGAGGCAATATACAATGGGGAAGGAGGCAGGGGGAAGTGCGTCGCCATCTGTTAGCATGACTAAGGCAGAAAAAAAAAAGCTACTTGTAGGGAGAACGCAAGGGTGTGGTCTTGTTACGCATGCAACAACTAAATTGTTTAGCATTACATAAAAGCAAGCAGCTCCTCAATGGGGATTTTATACTCTGATGAAGTCGGTAGGGGCCGACGAAAGCTTAGCATAAGTTTTAAAATAAAAAATTTTAAACTTGTAAACGTTCCGGAGATCGTGATGTCTATCGCCTCTTATATATATATATATACACACACATATATATATACACATATATAAACATACACACACACACACACACACACACACACACACACACACACATATATATATAAAAGAAAGAGCAACATATTCAATATCAATATAAACAGTGTGTTGTCTGGTTACAATTCTTTTGAGTAATACTCATTATAGTAGTAATAATAATATTCTTTAGTAGTAATCTCCTAATGACAATGCTTTTTCCTCATATTAATACATATTAATTATTAATAGTAATCAAAATTAATAAGTTACAATAATCAACCCGAAGAGTAAATTAATCTATGTCTTGTGATTTTAGAACTTATGTTTCTCTTATTTAACCATTGATAGAACAGATCTCATATCTCATAATACCAGTATTCAGTGTCTTCCTTTTCTTCAACTTTAAGTGTTAGTTTATTCATTTCTGCACATTCTAAGATTTTTGTTATTATTTTTTTCTGTAGGAATCTACTCACCCTTCCAATGTTGTGCAAACATGATTCTGGCACTGTTAACACATGTACTATTAAATATACATTCCTTTTACTGTATTTTTCTGGTATAATGCCCAACAGAAATATTTCCGGTTTTAAATCTATATGTTCTTTTTATCATTTTTTCTATCCAGGTATGTATTTTAGTTCAATATTTTTTTGCTTTTGGGCATTCCACCACATGTGGTAGTATGAGCCCGGGGTTTGGTTGTACTTCCAACACTTGGCAGACATTCTAGCTAATCTTGCTGGAGGGAAGTGCCATCTATAAAACATTTTGTATAGGTTTTCTTTATATGCAGTGGACGTTGTCAATTTATAGTTTCTATCCCACAAAACTTTTGCCATTTGTCCAATTCTATAGAATACACAAAGTTTTTAGCCCATGCTATCATGGCTTATTTTACTTGCTCCTCTTCCATTCTAATAGTCAATAGATAATTATAGAATTTTTAAATTAGTTTCTCCTCCGGTCCCGTTAAGATTTGATCCAATTCTGTTGGTTCTTTATAAAAACCATATGTTTTAGCATCTTTATAATATCTAGATTGTATCTGTACATCCAGCCACCATGCTAAGACTATCCCTTGGCTATTCAATTCCTGTTGTTTTTCAATTCCCCCTTCTCATTCAAAATATCTAGATTGTATCTGTACATCCAGCCACCATGCTAAGTCTATCCCTTACAAAAATTGTATCTTACAATTTTTCCCTTATCCATCACATTTGGGTATATTAGTGCCTCATCGTGGAGAGTCAGACTGGTATTTTCAAACAGTATTTTTCCTTGATTTTTGCCCATACTGAGAACAGAGCGTTTCTAATATAGTGTTTTGGAAATATTTGTGTGCTTTGTATTTCCCGTACCATAGGAAGGCATGCCAATCCAATTGCAAATCATGTCCCTCCAGTACAAGTAATTGTCTGTGTCTCAGAGTTATCCATTCTTTTAGCCAAGTAAGGGCAGCTGCTTGGTAGCATAATTCCTAGTTTGGCAACCCAAAGCTTCCTCTATTGGTAGAGTCTTGTAGTAATTTCAGCCTAATTCTCACCTTTCTACTTTGCAGATTAAATTTGGATACTATTCTATTTAGTTCCTTGAAATATATCCTTTCTAGCTTTATTGGGATTGTTTGGAACAGGTATAACAGTCTCAGTAAGATATTCATTTTGATGGTGGCTATGCTTCCTATCAGTGATAGTTGCATGTTTATAACAACAAAAATCTTAGAATGTGCAGAAATGAATAAACGAACACTTAAAATTGAAGAAAAGGAAGACACTGAATATTTTGAGATATGGGATCTGTGTTAGTTTTAAATAGTTGTCTTTTTTTATAGTTACACATCTTGCTGATAGGTAGATTCCCAAATATTTTACTTTTTTTTACTATCTGAATGTCTCTCTTTTCCATTAGGTCTTATTTCTGTTTATCTGTGAGATTCTTAACTAAGATTTTAGTTTTCTTTTGATTTATTTTCAATCCTGCAACCTCACCATAGTCTTTTATTTTCTTTATTAATTTGAGTCCTGTTTCTTCCAGTTCTTTTCTAAGATGAAAACAAAATAATCTGCGAAAGCTTGTAATTTGTATTTTTTCTTTTCTATCTCCATGCCTTTTATTTCTATATCTTGGGGATATTTCTATTTAACATTTCCAAAGTCAGAATAATAGTAAGGGGGACAATGGACATCCTTGTATTGTGCCTCTTTTAATATTAATATTCTCTGTTATGTCCCCATTTACAAACACTTTTGCAGAGAAGACTGCCATTTTTCAAACATCTATTTTAATTTTCATTTGTTACATCATTTCCTCCTCTTACTATACTATTGAGAAACAAACAGTATTATCTCTTAGGAAATATAGAAAGCAAAGAACAAATGCTTTATTTGGCATTGATGAAGTAAAATGGTAAATCTTCATTAAAATGTGGGTAGCAGTTTCCATAAAGATTTCAGCAATTGTGATATAGTGCTGTGTAAGTTGCCAAAGCAGACATTTATTTTGGAAGAGATTTTGCATACCATGCCTTAAGTATTTTACTAAAGCTATAAGCCATATGTCTGCATGAACTATTTGCAATAAAGGTGAAGAGAAGAGCTTCTAGAGTTAATGTTTATTCATGACATTCATCTGGATGTAACATTCATGCTAATAGGCAAAATGAAATATTAATAATTATAGAAACCAGTTGTGTTTGATGCAACAACATTTGTAAATACAGGTTTTCTTACACCTTTCCAGGGTAAAAATCCACATTCTGCACCTAGATCAAGATTTACTTAAGATATTACGAGGGATATCTTGTAATTCCATTCAATGCTATTTGTATAATTATAAATCTAGCAGTTTTCATTGTAAAGGACTACAATCAACACATTCCTCAATGAACAAACATCTCTACCTTCCACAAAGCAGATAACTGCTTCAGTTTGCCCAATATGGCAAGGACTCAGATTTACAAACATTGTCTACATCACTTTCTCCATGATGCTTGAAATGTGAATTGTCAGGGACTGAAATTTAAATGCCACTCAAGCAAAGATCCTCCTCCCTCCCTCCCTTCCTCATTGTATTTAAAATAGCCAAGTGCAATATATTGGCATGCAAGACATTTATTTCCAAGACCAATACTTTTAAGATGTATGCCTGCCAGACAAAGAGGCAGTTTGGTGTAATGCTACACTTGTCAAGATTCCAAGTAACACCCCCAACAAAACAAGACTTCGAGGCTAGAAGTTCCTTTTTATTAGAGATGTCATATTGGCACATCTGGGAAAGCCCGAATTTGAAAGCTTCCAGGTTTTTACCACCCAAAAGAAAGTCCAAGACCCTTCCCCTGCACCCACATGTCCAATCAATACACCGTCCCAACTGGAGATGCCTCCCAGTCACACCACTCCAGGTGCGGGCAGAATGTCCTTGACTCCCAGAGAAAAGAACAATCCCCAGTTTCTCACAGCACTAAGTGTGGCAGCCCTGAAGATCCAAAGAAAAAGATGGCCTCCAGGGCTGACAACACTAGGACCTGGAAAAATCTGGAAAATCCTGACTTATTATCTTTTCTCAGGTAGAAAACTAGCTGATAAGTTTAGGCAACACTAGAAAATAGATAGAAAAATGATTTTTGAAATTATTGCAAAGAAAACCGCGTGGACTTATCTCCCAGAGATAAGCGAGTAATAGTATCTATATCTATATATCTCCATCTCTACCTACCTACTTACCTACCTACCTACCTACCTACCTATCAAAATAAGAAAACAAAGAAAAGAGAGAAAGAAAAGACAAAAGGCAAAAGGCAAAAGGGCAGAAAAAAAAAGATAAAAATAAAAAAATGAAGGTTCTGGTTTCCTTTGCAGCAAACATAATTATAAAGTTATGTCTTTTTTTTTCTAATCATCAAAATCACACATCATGAGTACATTTTTCCTATTTCATGCAAAATGTCTAGTCAAGCATAAATGTAAATATTGTCTTTTGTCTAATCAAGGGAGTCAATTTAGCCATTTCTGCAAGTTCCATCATGTTCACCAACCATTCTTCTAATGGGTAAGGTTGAATTTTTCACTTTTGAGCATATAATAATGTTGCTGTGGTTGTCATATGTAAAAACAAAGTTCCATGGCTTTTTTTCTAGCTGTCTATTAATTCCAAAAGAAAGTTTCTGATTTCAATTATATATTAATCTTTGAAATCTTCTGAATTGTGTATTTATTTATATCCAACATTTTAAAAAAAATTTTTTTTTACATATCCTCTGTATATGATAAAATATCCACTACCTGTTGGTGACATTTTAAGCAAAAATGTAAAGTAACGTTATGTATTCTAGACAACTACACTGGTGACAAATATGAATACTATGTCATTTTATAAAAATAGTTTTTAAGGAAGATAATAAGAATGTCAATCCTTTCAACTGCATATTTTCCTATGGGTCCATTTGTAGATTGTAACCAAAAGATTTAGTCCATTTTATCATACATTCTTTCACTTGTTTCTCTTCTGGCTCATATTTCAGCAAAGTTTATATATTTTGGCAATAACATGTTCATCATCTATACATAATTATATTTAATTATATAAAGTCACCCAGCCAACTTTCATGAAGCCAGAAAGAAAATTTGAATGCCCTTCCTCCTCCCTCCCTCTCTTCCTTCTTTCCTTCCAGTCCAAGGCATTTGTTCCTTGGAAGTGAAAGTAATGCTAGCTAAGGAAGGAATTAAAATTCCACACTCTGCAATTAGATAAACAACTATTGGAAAGGGGAAGGCAAAAGTGGTTCTGACACTCAAGAATCTTTAAAGAACTTTTAGGAAGAGCTTAATAAATACACAAAGGGTATCCCTATTAAGCTTATACCTAGATACTCCCATGTGCTTTCACTCAGAAAAGAAATGGGACATTACATGTACAAACTAACTGCAATAGTTCTTTATTGTATGCCTTTGTAAATTGCAATAAATATTACTTTGATTAACATTTTATCTCTCTGTGGGTCTAAATTGGTTCTTACCCTTACCCTCTCTTCAATAATCCTCCATGCTAAGCAAGAATTGTGAAACAATATGAGAAATTGCAATTGCAGGTTTTGCTCCTTGGGTTAAGGGAGTTTTCATAAGGGATGCTGAAATACAACATAAGGAATGCATTCTGCATATCTATAAACAAAATGAAAGAATATCACAGATCTTCAAAACATCTTTTTTCAATTTTCTAGAGACCATCAAGAATGTTAAAAAATGTATCCCACATTAAAATATCTTTATTTGTTACAAAAATGGCTTAACAGTTTCCATCTACCAGGTACAAATTATAATTCAATTAACAAAGGATCTTATTTGAGCCAGGGTTTTATTTCATCTTAGTCTGAAAACAACTATTGTCCTATTTACTGAGAATAAATGACACTATTCTGCTTTGAGGTACAATTACTTGAAAGCAAGTAATATAAGCATCGATGGTATATATTTCCAAATAAATGGTTTTGGTATATGATGTAATCTAAGCATACATTCTTTTAGTTAGTGTAGTACTATAGTATATGCCAGCGTTTGAATACCTTACATGTCAAATGTATATTAATTTCAATCCTTAGCAATATTAACCAAGACATAATAAGGAGTTATTTTTTAACTATAGGTTAAAAATTGTATCAATTTAAGGTACTCAGTTATTGTTTAGGATACTTATAATGAAATTAAATTCAAACTCTATAAATGTGATTAAAAATGTCCCTCCAAAAATAATATAGCTTTCTGTAATTATTTGAGTCCGTTATGGACAGAAAAGGAGGTATGTTAGAGAAATGGTTTTTAACATTTTATTTTGGGAACTATTTTGTTTTTTTGAGGATGTGCTCCAGATTCAATCATAGTATGTGAGTAAGAATAGACCTATTTTGCATGGACCATTTTCTCTGACCACAAGCCTTCTACTCACTAGAGAAAAACGATCCTGGGTCCTTCCTGAAATAAAAATAAGTTCAGTGATAGTTCTACAAAGCATTTTGGAGAAATTTCATCACCGTTTTCTCTGTGGTGGTGCCCTACCACTAAAATGCTCTTCTTAGTTGATGACAAAACTCTCATATTTCTTTCTTTAGATTTAGACTGGAATATCTGCTTGCTTACTCTGTATCATCTCTGTTCATTGAAATTTGTTCTGTATTTTTAAAGCTTTTAACATTCACACTATGATACTGCATTATGACTTTACCGGATTAGTGTATGTCCTAGTTTATGTTTTGTGATTCCTACATCCTGCCTTTATAAATAATGGATTGAAAATATTTTAGGAGGCTAAAATAAGTACAATATTTAACTTAACCATCCCTCAAATTTGATGATCATGGCAGTATTTCTAATGCTTGAGAAGTTCTGACTTTTCTGCAAGGACTAAAATCTTTATGCCACTGTACTATATGCTAAATCTTTTGGGAAAGTTGTTACTATAAAAAAGCTGAAAGAGAAGAAAAGACAGGCCTGAAAACCACTCTTATGGAGAATAATAAAGGGTTGGGTTTTTTTGGTCCAAATATAATTTACATTGAATCGATGGAAGGCATGCTAACTATAGCTTATGAATAAGTGTGAATGCCATTATGTCATTTCACTCCTGTCTACAATATGATAGAAAAAAGATAGCAAGCTTTTTAAAAAATCCAAATTTTTTTTTTTTAGTTTTGTTTTCTGGTTAGTATTAATAAAAATTCCAGGGAGATGGTGGTTAGTGAACCGTACAAGCTATATTAATTTGTCTGGCAGATAAGTAAATATGTTACATCAGAGCAAGAAAGAACACTTAATTAATCACAAAACATACATAGTTCCCTACAGGACCATTTTCTTCTTAATTTCTACTGTTATTAAGGAGGTCAGTAAAATGAGGCTCCAGATTGTTGAGGCCAATATGCTGACATCTTAAATGGCCCAGAGAGTGTTGTAAAGCACTATGGGGTGGTATATAAGTCTAAGTACTGTTGCTAAGTGCCATTGCTACTTTCAGAGAAATATCCATAAATTATGTTAATCAATACATAGAGTAATATGAAAGAACCAGCTAATAAGATTGCATATTTTCTTGGTAACCCTAAGCTATAGTTAGCCAGTTGGCAAATACTTTTTATTTTTTCCTCTAAATAACAAATGAACTTATACTAATGTATGTTTGTTTTGCAACAATTTACTTTGTTACATCTGGTCACTACGGTAAGATTGATCCACTCAGTGGCATCTTCAGATCACCTTCTTGTGATTGTGTGATTCATAGAATAGAATAGAATAGAATAGAATAGAATAGAATAGAATAGAATAGAATAGAATAGAATAGAATAGAATAGAACAGAACAGAACAGAACAGAACAGAACAGAACAGAATATTTTATTGGCCAAGTGTGATTGGACACACAAAGAATTTATCTTGATGCATATGCTCTCAGTGTACATAAAATAAAAGATAGGTTCATCAAGAATCATAAGGTAAAACACTTAATGATAGTCATAGGGTACAAATAAGCAATCAGGAAACAATATCAATATAAATCGTAAGGATACAACCAACAAAATTACAGTTATACAGTCATAAGTAGAAGGAGATGGGTGCTGGGAACAATGAGGAGATTAATAGTAGTAAAGACGTAGTAAATAGTTCAACAGTGTTGAGAGAATTATTTGTTTAGCAGAATAATGGTGTTCAGGAAAAAACTGTTCTTGTATTTAGTTGTCTTGGTGTGCAGTGCTCTATAGCGTTGTTTTGAGGGTAGGAGTTGAAACTGTTTATGTCCAGGATGCGAGGGGTCTGTAAATATTTTCACAGCCCTCTTTTTGTTACTCAAGTAGTATACAGGTCCTCAATGGAAGGCAGGTTGGTAGCAATTGTTTTTTCTTGCATTGTTTTATACAATTTCACATATTTTCAAGCCTCGTACCTGTATTCTGGCATAAATAATCCCACATTTACCTTGTTAATAATACAATTGGATTTCCTACTGATTGATAAAAGAAATATTTTAGACTAACAATGTGATGGAAATGTCAGTTAACAGCAAAAAGTTTTTCAAAGAGCCACCTAAATTTAACAAACACGATTCTTATCAAAACAAATATAAGAACTGTGCTTTTAGTGATATTGCAGAATGAACAGTAAATATTTCTAAATCATTATAACTCTAGACAAAGCAAATGACATGATACATCTGGAAGAAAGAGAGAGAGAAAAGAATAGTTCCATATGCCACAACAGATACTTACAGTAATTGTTCAGGCAAATTGAACGTGCCTTTGATTTCTTGTAAAGAACTTAAATTTAGAATCAATAGTGCAGCATCTGTTTCATATTTAATTGATCTGAATGCAATTTGTTCTGGATCCCTGCTTCCAGCTTTCCTGAGCCCTATGGTAACACTGGCCTCAGAGAAAGAGAAGACATAGTGAATCGAAGGTGCTAGTTTCCCAGAGTGGTATAATATATAAACTCTTGTAGCTTGCTTTGCTCTTTTGGGAAATCCAATGACTTTTTGAAACATTTAATTCTTATATACTCTATGTGGTTCCCTCATTTGCTTTGATACCATCTTCAGCAACATGGTGCCTATGGTACCAGATTGTCCATATCATTTCTATATACAGCAGGACATTTTGCCCTTGTTGAAATAACTAACTTTTTTTTTTGTAGTGTTTGAAGCAATCACAAAATTAGGGGTGACATGATAGCAGTATTCCAGTATTTGAGAGGTTCCCACAAAGAGGAGGGGCTCAACTTATTTATCAAAGCACTTGTAGGCAGAACAAGAAACAATGGATGGGAACTAATCAAGGAGAGAAGCAACTGGGAACTAAGGAGAAACTTCCTAACAGTGAGAACAATTAATCAGTGGAACAGCTTGCCTTCAGAAGTTGCTGATGCTTCATCACTGGAGTTTTTTAAGAATAGACTGGACAGTCACTTGTCTGAAATGGTATAGGGCCATGATGGTGAACCTATGGCATGGGTGCCACAGGTGGCACATGGAGCCATATCGGTGGGCACGTGAGCTCAGCTCCGGCACGCATGCGTGCACCAGCCAGCTGATTTTGGGGCCTTCTGGGCCCACCAGAAGTCAGGAAACACACAGTTTCTGGCCTCCAAAGGGCCCCTGGGAGGGTGGGGAAGGCCATTTTTGCCCTCCCCAGACTCCTAGAAAGGCTCTGGAGCCTGGGGAGAGCAAAAAACGGGCCTACCGGGCCCACCATGCCATTGCGTGCCAAAAGCGGGGAGAGCACGGGGGGGCGAGGTGCATAGAATTATGGATGTGGGCACGCGTGTGTGTGACCCCACCACGGTTCCCCCACTTTTGGCACGTGATGGCAAAAAGGTTAGCCATCACTGGTCTAGGGTTTCCTGTTTGAACAGGGAAGTGGACTAGAAGACCTACAATGTCCCTTTTGCTCTATTCTGATTGATTCATACATATCTCGCAGCAAAGTAAATTTAGATATTTGGAAAAAGTTTTCTGTAAAAGATACATAAAATCAATCAAAAAGAATAGATTAAATGATTATGACAGATACTTGCAATAACCTTCAGTGTGTATTTTTCAATGTAAAGTACAAATATTTAGGTCAGCAATAAGAAAAATAACTGGATAGAGAAAACAAATATATCCATGCTTTATCAGCAGATGTTTCGCCACTACCCTTTCTCTTTCTTTTTCTGTGTAAAAGGAAGCACAGAACAAGAACAACTTCACTTTCAATTACATGATGTTGCATTATTTTAATTAAAATCCACAAAAGGAATAGTTATCCTGAAATATTGATGAAGCATGTATTGATGGCTATGGCTATGTGGTAAGTACAATTTCCTTCCTTCCTTCCTTCCTTCCTTCCTTCCTTCCTTCCTTCCTTCCTTCCTTCCT
>WNWU01000007.1:11614276-11626790 GCA_012654045.1 Ptyas mucosa | reverse complement strand
AAAAGAAAGTAGTATATTTCCAATTAAGATTTCATATGACTTTTGTTTAAACAGTGTTAGATACAAACAGCCTGGATTTATTCTTTCAATCTCCTTATTCTTTCCATTTTTTATATCCCATCATTGCATTATAAATCTGATTCTATGTATTTTAAGACACTAGTAATATGAAATAGTGGCAGAAATTTTGTCTATAAGGAAGATATGCCTTGGAATGACCTTTTCTGTCACCTTAATTTTACAAACTGGAAAACGTTATTCATGTGTCTTACCCATAGACTTACAATAGTCTTCTGAGAGGTAAGTATGGAAGACTAAACCTAACATACACCAGGATGAGAAAGTGCAAACATTAATCGCCAGCTGGTATAGCGATTCATGGCAGGAGAAAAGTCCTAAGTGTACCAAGTTCTTCTAGTATTCTAGTTGTCTCAACTCTCCATGGTGATACAAGAACTTTCAATCCTGAACTTGAGCAGCATTATTTCTCAAGTTATCCTAACCTCTGCTTTTAAGATAAATTTGCAGATTTAAACACATAGATTTGGGAGCCAACCCTACTGAATTCAATACAACTTTCACTTATCTGTCTAGGAATGAGCTATGAAATAGCTTCTCAGCAAATGATAAAGTTCAAACTCAGGAACATTAAAAGAATGAAGACTTAAATAAAAACATGAAACAAATCAAGACTTTTAACAGCTGTGATCTTAGTCTGGCTGGCTGTAAAAGAGTTTAGATCTGTAGCTAGAAGTAGCAATGTGTTCTAATGATAAATTCATACTAAATTAATCATTGTCTTCTAGATCCCAGAAGAAATGACTTGGGGATTTCCAAATGTTATTTTTCAGTGTTATTAAATTATTACAGCGACCCTGTCAATTACAGGAGACAGACCAATTGTTTTTATGGGTTCCACATTAAATAGCATTCTAGCTTTTAAATGAATCATCTAGTTAGTTGAAAAATATTTCAATAAAGGAAAATGGTTCATTTAAAAAGCCTAGCAACAATGCATAACAAATCAGATAATAGCTGCTTTCTTCTTATGTAATACTTCAGTCACCAAAAAAGCGGAAGTACTTCAGTATGAATATGTCACAATTCATTTAAATATAATGGCAACAATCCAGCACTTTCCCCCCTGCTACTTGGATTACTACTTCATATACGTGGATGGTTTGTATAGTTGGTTAAATCTCAAGAGGCTTGTCTTTTGAATTATATACTCCTATTTCTGCCTTTGACTTGAAAACTCACAAGGATCCTAGTTACTAATGACCGTAACTTAAACAATGCTTTTTCAAAATGACAATGCAAAGAATAACATAATTATACTCTTTGGCTTTCCAGAAAGGGAGCAATATTAATAAGGGCATTTTTAAACACACAAATTCACAAATTCACTGCAGCTAGTAATTAAAATTATAAGCAGTAAGTATACAGATTTAAATATAGAATTTTAAATACTGGTTGGTTTGTCAAATTCTCATTTGCTTTTTATTCTCACTTCTCTTCCCCCAGCTTTTTAACATTTTAAAATGCATGTTTTTTTTCCCTTTCAGCATTATAATCAGATTGAAATAAATGCCTCTCTCCATGGAGGGGAAAAAAAAGCATTTTGGCTAGCTCCAATCTGCTTTCTGATAAACTGAATGTAGTCTAAATCCATCGTATCGTGGATTGAATTCCCATTTAAATGGGTCTGTTTAATAGAGGAGAGTTCACTTTCAGGTCCTCCTGTCTTCCAAAAACACTCTAATGTATAATACATAATATTAGCAAAATAATCAAAAGTGATTTTAAAGCTTGGTGTTCAGAGTGGTACTAAATATAATATTTAAAATGAAATGTTCCAACTGGGTCCACTTTGTCTGTTACTATATAGAACTAAGCACTGGGCAAAAAAGATTTTCCAGATTATTAGAAGTTACTGAATTCTAAAATAATGTGAAAATTGAAATGTTAAAAATATCTTAAGCAATTAATGTTTAGTCATGTGTGTGTAAACACACACACACACACATGCATACAATTGTATAGCAATAGAACTTAAACTTATATTCCGTTTCACAGTGCTCAAGAAACAGTTTACAGAATCAGTCTATTGCCCCCAACAATCTGGGTCTTCATTTTACTGACCTCGGAAGGATGGAAGGCTGAGTCAACCTTGAGCCAGTGAGACTCAAACTGCCAAACTGCTGACAGCCGACATTCAGCAGAAGTAGCCTGCAGTACTGCATGCTAACTACTGCGCCACCACAGCTATAGATGATGATAATAAAATAATATATATATATATTCATCTGTTTGACTTCCTTTAGATATTAGGAATGTAATATGAAATGGAGAGAAAATAAAAGTTTCCTTTGTCATGGACAGATCACTGCCTGGTTAAGTGTGGTAAGATAAGGTGCCCTATTCGATACTATATTTCTAGTCCAAAGCTTGAAGATAACATTTCTTTTGTTTACCTGCCAGATACAGTAGTACATTTCTGCAAAAATCCTGACCACCTAGAATGGCTGTAAAATGGCACCTAAGTCTTTGTGTGCAGATTTTAAAAGTTTCACAAAAGCAAGGGAATTTTTTTCTTTCTACGTACAGCAGACCAGAGAAGTTCTCCATTATTTAAAAAAAGAAGAAAAGAGGACACCTGTAGATTTGTCTGTTTGCCAAATATTATGGAATTCCAAGTTCCTGGAATTCAACAGCATTTTTGGATTTAGCTTAGTTTAGGATGCTCACAGTTTCCAAGTTGAAACTATGGCTGACTTTATCCATGTGTTGCAAGGTTAAGGAGTTTTTCATTATGCCTTTTGACTGCTAATTGGGGTTCGTGGATGAGCTCTTCTGCTGGTCTGTCCTACATAGTAGCAGTTCCTGTTCTTATACTATATGTTATAGATGACTTCTGTTTTTTTCTTCTTGGGATCCTGGGTCTTTTGGGTTATTTAAGATGTTCTGGAGAATTTGTGTCTACAGTGACACCATGTAGTTGTTAATAGTCTGTTGGTTGTTTCTGAGATGTTTTTGATATATTATAGTGTTATTCTTTTCATAATTTGTGTTGGTTGTGTTGTAATGGGTTGATGGTCAGCCACTTTCTGGTAAAGTTGGGTTGGGCCATGGGTTGAAAGATATAACAAAACACAATCCTTTTCTTGAAAAAAATTATGGACAGTCTGCAGAACATTTGTACCAGTGGTGGGTTACCACCGGTTCGCTTTGCGCACGCGCTTTGCCCGTGCGTGCTCACATTGCTCGCACTCAATGCAAGCACATTAAATTTCAGAACAGCTTAGGCACGGCAATCTGCTCTGCTGCGCCTATCAGCTAGGCTAAAAAGGAACGAATATAAGTAGGTATAGTCAGGGGTGAAATCTAAAATTTGTTCCTACCGGTTCTGTGGGCGTGGTTTGGTGGTGGTGGAGTAATGTGACTGGGTGGGCATGGCCAATATTTTTTTTTACTTTTAAAATCATTTTTTACATGTAAAACCATGTAAAAAAATGCTTTCAAAAGGCGCTGACGATCCCAGCTGAGTTGCCTGATTAGTAGGCAACTCAGCTAGGACCGTCAGACCTTGGACCGTCAGAGCCATTTAAAAGAAAAAAAGTTTTTTTCTTTTAAATGGCTCTGATGATCCCAGCTGAATTGCCTGATCAGCAGGCAACTCAGCTGGGATCGTCAGACCTTGGATCGTCAGATCTTGGCTCGTCAGAGCCATTTAAAAGAAAAAAAAAAGTTCTGATGATCGCGCGGCTCAGCTGGGCATGGGGAGCGGGGCCAGAGATTTTTGCTACCGGTTCTCCGGACTGCCAGCCGCCATCGCTACCTACTCGCCCGAGCCGGTCCGAACCGGGAGCATTTCACCCCTGGGTATAGTGGAGGGATGACGGAAGGGCCCAACTGATGGTCGGAGCTAACCGATTCACTCTCACCTCACTATCTCCGCTACCAGCTCGCCCAAACCGGGGAGAACCGGTAACAACCCACCACTGATTTGTACTCTTCTGAATAAAGTTCTTACACAGCTCCTCTTGTAGGAGATTGGGTTGCTGCTTTGGTAATGGAACACTTAGTGTGAGTTGTTTAGGATTAGGATCCAGGAAGGGTAGTGTATTTATTTATTTCTTCATGAAATGCATTGCTTTGAAGATGTTATTCATTGTTTCATGTGCCTTCTCTAGATGTTCCTTTTTATTATGACAAAGGTGTCGTCTACATACCAGATTGTATGTGTGGGAGTGCTATAGTTTTCAGTTGCTATGAATCCTGAGACCTGTGATCCAAAGGTGTTCTGATTTCCTGGTGTTTCTTGGCTGTCTATCAAAATAGCGAGGCAGACTCTGGTGACTAAATTTAAATTTGGGTATTTTAATCTTAGTGTATTTGTCTAGGTTAGGTGTACTGCTGCTATGGATTCTTTTGCTAGTTCCAGATCTATGGACATAAAAGTTCTATGACATTGACTGAGACCATAATAGCATTGTCTTCTATTTTTAGATCTTTATTTTTTTTAAATTTGATTTATATGCCGCCCTTCTCTGGAGACTCAGGGCGGCTTACAAGGCTTTAAGCAATAGCCTTCATACTTTTGCATATTTATACAAAGTCAGCTTATTGCCCCCACAATCTGGGTCCTCATTTTACCCACCTTAGAAAGGATGGAAGGCTGAGTCAACCTTGAGCCTGGTGAGATTAGAACTCACAGTAATTGCAAGCAGCTGAATGTTAATTACAGTGCTTTAGTCTGCCACGCCACCAGGCTCACGATCTTTGATTTCCTGAACACATTATAGTGGTGAATTGATACAATATTCACTCCCTTCTGTGAGGTGTCCAAGCTTTTTGGGAAATCCTGTGTCTATATTGTATATTGGGGTCCCTGGTATTATGATGAAGTGTATGTTGAGATCGTATTGTTTTGTTTTAAAGCTTTTGGCAGACTAAATTTCCAAATTGTCTTACCTCCAATATACAATTGAAAAAGTTGCAACATATACAACTGAAACAAAATAATATGGCCTAGAAGTTTTAGCAGTCTCTGTGATATCTCCAATTGTTGTTTCTTTAAGAAATGCTGTGCTTGAATGGAAGCCAACTGTTCAATTTTATGCAGGATTAAAAGATGAAATGAAGGTTAGCATCAGATATATATTTGATCTGTGGAAGGAAGAATTGAAATATCCAATTCTGGAAAATCATCAGGACCAAGTGTTATTAAATGTGCAATGTCTTTCCTAGGATTTTTATATAAAAGTCATCAGAAGATTTTTTTGGATCTATTAGACTACTAAAAGAATATTTAAAAATTGAGCTAGCCTCACCTTCTCATTCTGGTAACGTAAGACGAACCTCACATGCTTTGGTTGTGTTCTGTTATAGCTCTGTTTTGGTTTCATATGAATACATTTGTCAATATAATTTGTGGATTTAGATTTAAGGCTCACAGTGTGATGCTGAATTATATTCCTAAAATATGGAAATCTTCATGTGCTAAAAATGAAATGGTAGCATAGAAAGGTCTAGACTTAGTATTAGAGGTTAATTATTAAGTTAATGATTCATTTAGGCATTTATCCGAATATCTTTTTGTTAATCGGATTGTTTGGAAAGCATATTTAGTTCTTTTAATCACTATATTTAGGATCTTTCTATTATACTTATAATTAATTATACTTATAATAGAAAGATCCTAAATATAGTGATTAAAAGAACTAAATATGTTGGTTAAAAGAACTTAAAGGCTCTTTTGTAATTCACAATTTTAATAAATTCACTTCTGCCTCTGGGATCAAAAAAGTTGAACCAGGTCTCTAAACAGCAGTCTAAGCGCGAAAGGCAATCAGTAGCCGAATTAAATCTAATCCCTTCCTTTATAACTTGGGTCTTGCAATATTTAGCCAGCACCGTAGAGTCCGTAGCCGTTAGTAGAAACAAAGAACCGTTCCTAACTCGACCACTCGGTTTCTCACTAGTGATCCGGGATCCTCTGCTTCGTTGCTTAATGGAATCTTAGTCTCTCCCCCCTCACCCCCCGCCTCAGTTTAGATCTCAACCAACTTTCGACCAATCACAGCGGAGCTTTACCCGAACTGTGGCAGAAGAACGGCACCGCCCTTACTTTCCAGGAGGCGGGGGCAACGGGGGGGGGGGTACTCTAGCAACCAGCGCTCGTTCATGGTTTCCCCTCTATCCCCTTTTGCCTTTGCCATTGCAATGCCTCTCGATTAGCCCACAGCGGGAGGTGGTTACAGTCCCTTCTTCCTTTCAGGTAGGGCAGAATGCTGGGCATGTACGTGCCGGACAGGTTCGCCCTGAAGTCATCTAAAATTCAAGACGGGATGGGGCTCTTTACGGCCCGGCGAGTGAAAAAGGTGGGTGATCTTTGTTATTGCCCCATTAAGGTGAGGGATACGCAGAGGAGGTAAGGCGCAAGCGAAGCTGGCGGGGTGGGCGGCGGGCAACCTTTAGTTTTAAACTCTTTTTCAAGCGCCCCACCCCCGCCCAGCCTTAGTTAGTTCCCTGCGTTCTGGGAACGCCTGCCACGTATTACAGCCTGCCTCCCTGCTTCTGCCTGCAGCTTTAAATTCTTGGGAGTCCCAACCCCTTCGCTTTTTCTCATTTCTCATCCCACTTCCGTCTGCTTCTCAGCAGTAAATGCTGATGTTTCGCATTCTGAAACTGAAACAGAGCGGTTTCCTGCCCTCTTCTTGTTCTTACTTTAAACAAAAAAGATGGACCAAAAGTAAAGAAAGCCACGGAGAAGCAATATAATAAGAGTATAGCAGCAGAATATTTCTAGAGCTTTGAACTTAATTTCCAGGGACTTCAGATTTAGCCTGGAACAGGGATGTTATGGAGAAATTTCAATGACGGATTGGGTCGTTCAGTTGTTCACTTGTTCTATGTACTGGGAACCAATAGAAATTTGGAGCCAAATGATATTCCGCGTAGAAGATATTCAGAATGTTGCTTCCTGATTCCTCTTTCCCTTACTGCACTATCTTGCATTCTTTGATCAAACTAGTTTTTAATTCACAATTCGCATTTCTTAAAATCAAGATATCCATACACTTGCATATATGAAGAACAGTAGATGCCGGTTTAAGAGAAAACTACTGTTCCTGCATCTGCGATTCCCTTCTCCTTTTGTTTGTAACAGCATTTACATTAAGTTACATTAGTTTGATTAGATTAGGTTAATCTAATTGTACATTGACAGTTTATTGGGAATAATACAGGAGTCTATATACTGGTGGTACCAGTACCTATACTGGTGCTTCTGGCAATCCAGAAGTATTGGCACTTTAGTTTCTAGAATTCCTAGTTGTCATAGCTTTCAGGTGGGAATTTCGGAAGTTACCTGTGGCATATTTGGGGCTTTGAAGCTGTGGAAGATTGTCCTATGCCAAAGCCAGAGTCAGTTGGGGGCAGTCAATCATGATACAATATGAGCCCCAGCTATTCACTTAATCATTATAGTGATGCAGTAATTGTTAAACAGACATTGCCAACCGAGATAGACAATCTTGGCAGAGAGGCCTTAGTAATTCTGCTTCTCTAGGCTTCTGCTATACTTATGATGTGCCATTTAGCCTGATTGGGAAAAGAAAAATTTAACAAGTCCATCAAACCTGAAACACAGCATCAGATACTACGCAGCATATCTCTTAATATTAGCTCAAATGAAAATTTTGTGGACAGTGATTTCATTTGCTATGGATATTTAGAGGATGGGTTATTCCCTCTTTTTTTGCATTGTGTTTCTGATATTATTAATTAATTGTTATGGTTCCTTGCACTGTCAGACAGATGGAATTTTTGTCTGCCTATCAAGTCCTACCCAAGGACCTGGGATAGGCAGATGTGATGTTTGACGTTGTTACAGATACCGTCAAAGGATGGTAGCTGATCCAATGGTTTCATTGCAGTTGACTGATGGTGAATTTGTCATTGTAGATGGTGTTCAAGTGGTCCTCCAGTTGTTTTGGGATTGCACTCAAGGCGCCTATTGCTATTGGTACTCTCTTTCCTTTCTTTTTTCATAGTCTTTCTGTTTCTATTTGTTGGTCTTTGTATTTTGTTATCTTCTCCAGTTCTTTCTCTTCTATCCTGCTGTTTCCAGGGCCTGCCATGTTCACTATCCAGATTTTTAAAATATCTTTCTTATCAGTAGTTTTAAGTTTGGGTTATTATATGGCAGGTGCTTATCTGTTTGCATTTTAAAATTGCAGAGCACTTTAGCTTCTTCATTTTCTGTTACTTTCTCTATTTCATTGTCTCATCAGTTCTTGTTGCAGGCAAATGATATTTCTTGCAAACCTTCCAATGCACCATTGTTGTTACTTTGTCATACCATTGTTTGTAGTCAGTCTTTGCAATGTTTCTTTAGCTGGTTTGTTGCACAGTCAACTAGATGTTTAGACTGGATCTGGAATTTCTATCCACCACCTATCAAGTCCTTCTCAAGGACTTGTTGTATTTTTTTATCCAGTCTTTATTACAAGTAACTCAAGGTGGTAAACATTCATAATACTCCTTCCTCCTCCTTTTTTTGCCACTACAACAACCCTGTGATGTGAGTTGGGCTGAGAGAGAGTGACTGGCCCAAAGTCACCTAGCTAAGGTGTGACTAGCTCTCCCAATTTTCCAGTTTCTAGCCTAGTACCTTAATAATTATATTAAACTGACTTTATGAATTATATGAATGCACCCTTACTTTCATAGTTGATAATTGAGCAGCAGAAGACAGACATACAAGTATTTTTGCTCTTTTTGCTTGTATTGTAAATTTTAACATACAGTTTGATTTCAGCAATTAATAGTAGTTTTTTCATAAACAAAAGATGCCAATTTTGTTACTGTTGCTAGGGTGAAAAGTTTGGACCATTTGCAGGAGAAAAGCGAATGCCACAGGAACTGGATGAAAACACAGACTGCAGGCTAATGTGGGAGGTAAAAAATTCCAGCACTTTGTCTAAGAAATTTTCTAAAACATTATTTATTAAAGACTAGAGCAGCAGTTGTTTTGGGGCAATTAGGAGGCATGGAATTTCTGATGCTTCATCAGAATAGTGTTGATATAGTGTTGATAGTGTACATTTTGTCAACAGCAGTAATGACAGCTGAATATGCGATCATGCATAAACTTGATTTATTTTAATGTAAGGTATAGTTTAACAAACCATGTTTGTGCTATAATTAAACCATAGCATGACTGATTTATCCATTTAATGTTTATGGTGCTAAAACATTTTATGATGTAGGAGATGAGAACTTAAGAGTTGTGGCAGATGTTTAGTTCTCAAATGTCTATGCTGAAAAGGTAGCTGAGCAACTATAAAGATATTGGTGTGTTCACTAAGACTAACAACTTGTAAATACAATACAATTTATGTGCTTGTCTATTTAGTATTCATTCATTCATACATTCATTCATAGAAAGAGACGAACTTTTATAAAAATACAGAGCTATGATAATTAAGCATAAGGAGGTGCTTGTTTTAAGATTAAGGCTGTGATTTGCTAAAGTGCTTGAGAAATTCTCAGAAAGTCCTAGCATATAAATTCCATCCACATGTTCTAGTGTTAATCTTAGTGTTAAAGCATCATCAATACTTTTCAACATAATTTTACCTGAAAAAAAATTGAAAAGAAATAGAATTAAATTTCATTTCAATGTGTAATTGACACAACTTCCCAATTTCCTACATAAATTTAATCACCAGTTCCATAAAGGATGAAGGCAGTCACTGGAAAGAACAAATGCCCATAGCACTGTATTCTTGAACTAGTAGAAATAGATTCAGAGAAAACTTAGTCCTGTTGAGGACTGAGAAAGGACAAGAAACTTATAGAAAATTTGCATTAGGTTGTAAAGAAGAGATGAGATTATGAAAAGATAGACAATTTACCAAACAACCTTGTGTATTAAACATAAAGGAATAAAGGGAAAGTAGCTTTTGGGAGTGGGTATTGCCAAATTATTTGTCTGGAATAAATAGACTTGAACCAGCCAGCGGTAGCTAAAAAATTGCTTGCTTTAACTTCATATTGACAGGTTACCTAGCGTTCATACATGAAATATGTTTCAGCATATTTTAACTCACATATTTTAGCTACTGACTGCTTCTTTTATTATGAAGTATATATGAATCAGTATGAACATTTCTTGAATGTTGAAAAAGGGTTACCAAAATTTATAATTGCTAAGTAGCTGACAAGTAACAATTCAACTTCTTTGTCAATGGCTGTAATTTATTTATTAAAAAAAGAATAATTGAAGAGATTCATATATTGTCCAGTGGCATGATGGTGCAGCAGTTAAAGGTGCTGGGTTCAAGACCTTAAGCATCGTGCAATTGGTGAGGTCTCGTTACTTACCTAAGCTTCTGCCCACCTAGCAGATAAATAGGTACCACTTTGGGGAGAAAGTGTTTTTGAACTACTTGAAATACCCCAATATTTTATTAATAACATCTCAAAAGCTGGAAAAGGATAATGGAGTGTTTCAGTACTCAGAGGATGTGGTATGCTCCAGCATCATTAAAACCTTGTTGTAACATGTTCTTGAAATAGACAAAATCAAGTACATAAGTTGATAAGAATTGTATTAATTAATCATTTTGATTATTTACCCTCATAAGTACCGTATTTTCCGGTGTATAAGACGACTGGGAGTATAAGACGACCCCCAACATTTCCTGTTAAAATATAGGGTTTGGGCTATACTCGCCGTATAAGACTACCCCTCTTCCAACGCACACCAAATAAAAATTTAAAAACATCAACTGGCTCACCCACAATCTAAAAGCAGCTGTGCTAGACCCAAAATGGCCCCTGCAACAAGCAGGAACCTCACACAGCCACAAAAAGCCCAAAAAAAACAACTTTCACAGTTTACACACACACAACACAACACAACTGGCTCACCCACAATGTAAAAGCAGCTGTGCTAGACCCAAAATGGCCCCAGCAACAAGCAGGAACCTCACACAGCCACAAAAAGCCAAAAAAAAACAACTTTCACACTTTACACACACAAAATTCCACATACAGCGTTGTGAGATTTTGTGTGTTTGTGTAGTTAGAGTGAAACACTACAGAAACACACTAAATCTCAGAAAGTTGCACAAATATTATATTATTTTATTTTTATTTTTATATGAAAGCTAAATTTAAAACTTCCTAAAGCTCCCAAAGGGGAAAAAAACTTACCCAATAGAACAGGGGTCTTCAAGCTTGGCAACTTTAAGACTTGTAGACTTCAACTCCCAGAATTCCTCAGCCAGCTTTGCTTTGTTGAAGTCCACAACTCCCTGCCTGCTTGGTTGCTCAGCTGGGATCGCCAGAGCCATTTCTAAGGGAAAAACTTTTTTCCTTTTACTCTGACGATCCAAGCCGAGTCGCCTGATTAGCAGGCAACTCAGCTGGGATCGCCAGAGCCATTTAAGGCTCGTCAGAGCCTTTCAGGCTGGTCCGCCTGGTTACTGGAGAAGGACACCCGGCTTATAAGACGACCCCCGACTTTTGAGAAGATTTTCATGTGTTAAAAAGTCGTCTTATATGCTGGAAAATACGGTATATTGCTGTCGATCGAAAGATCAGCAGTTCAGCAGTACGAATCCTAGTGCCGCGTAACAGGGTGAGCTCCCGTTACTTGTCCCAGCTTCTGCCAACCTAGCAGTTCGAAAGCAGATAAAAAATGCAAGTAGAAAAATAGGGACCACCTTTGTTGGGAAGGTAACAATGTTCCGTGTGCCTTTGGCCTTTAGTCATGCTGGCCACATGATCATGGAGACGTCTTCGGACAGCGCTGGCTCTTCGGCTTTGAAACGGAGATGAGCATCGCCCCCTAGAGTCAGGAACGACTAGCACATATGTGCGAGGGGAACCTTTACCTTTATCTTTACTATTTCACTGCTCTTTGTTAATTAAATATTTTTATTTTGCTAAAAACCACAGATTGTCTTGAGAACTTGATTATTGTCTGATAAGGATGCATAGTGCATTTTTTCAACAAGCCATAACATCAGGTTTTATGACTTTTGACACAGTATTTTAACTTTTCTTTTCCCTGACTTAGTTTTGGGATCGTGCAGAGATTGCTGCATGCAAGCTTTGATGACTTTTTGAATGCTTGAACCTAAGCAACTTATGTTTAAATGTGATGATCTGAATAGAAGAGTTGTAAGATACAAGTCATGTTGTGAGCTTCAGGTTTATTGCTAGGAGTATGTAAAGTAGAAAGCAGCTGTCAAGTTTATATAGATCAGGGCTATCAAACTCCCGGCCCACGGTCCAGATACATCATGCGCTGGCCATGCCCATGCCCGGTTTAGCAAAGGGGAAAGTCCTGATACGTTATGTGACAATGACGTGACAACCTGAGTTTGACACCCCTGCTATAGATAGTCTCTTAAAGAAAGTATGAATAGAATAGAGTAGAGCAGAGTAGAAGAATAGAATAGAATAGAATAGAATAGAATAGAATAGAATAGAATAG
>WNWU01000007.1:11554383-11614266 GCA_012654045.1 Ptyas mucosa | reverse complement strand
AGAATAGAATAGAATAGAATAGAATAGAATAGAATAGAATAGAATAGAATAGAATAGAATAGAATAGAATAGAATTCTTTATTGGCCAAGGATGATTGGGCACACAAGGAATTTGTCTTAGTTGTATATGCTCTCAGTGTACATAAGGAAAATAAGGAGAATAAATACATTTTATAAAAAGATACAATACATCTATCACTTAGTGATAGTCAAGGTTACTAATAAGCTATCAAATCGTACTAGGAAACAAATAAAAAGAATATAATTCTTTTTATATATAAAAAGATATAATATAAAATATTGTATATAAAAATATACAAGCAATATGGTTATAGTAATAAGTGGGAAGAGATAGATACTAGTAAGGAAGAAAAGAATAATAGTAATACAGTCTTAGTAAATTATTTGACAGTGTTGTGGGAATTAGTTGTTAAGCAGAGTAATGGCATTTGCAAAAAAAGCTGTGCTTGTGTCTAGTTGTTTTGGTGTGCAGTACCCTATAGCGTCTTTTTGAGGATAGAAGTTGAAACAATTTATGTCCAGGATGTGAGGAATCTGTAGATATTCTTACAGCCCTTTTTTTTGACTCATGCAGTATACAGATCCTCAATGGAAGGCAGGTTGGTAGCAATTGTTTTTTCTGCAGTTCTAATTATCCATTGAAGTCTGTTTCTGTCTTGTTTGGTTGCAGAGCCAAACCAGACAGTTATAGAGGTGCAGATGGCAGGCTCAATAATTCCTCTGTAGAACTGAATCAGCAGCTCTTTGGGCAATTTGAGCTTTCTGAGTTTGCGCAGAAAGAACATTCTTTGTTGAGCTTTTTTGATGATGTTTTTGATGTTCGGTGTCCATTTTAAATCTTGAGATATGATAAAAGCTAGAAACTTGAAGGACTCTACTGTTGATACTGTGTTGTCTAGAAGACAACTTCTGTTTGTCAAGTTGGCATTTGTTTCTACAATATTTATTATTAATTTAGCCACACTGAAAGCATGTTTCTACATTTGATTAGATATGTGCAAATACAGGAATAAAAGTATAGATTTTTGAACCTTATTAGGTAAGCATTTAGGTAAGTAAACTTAAACATAATTTTTTCAAAATATATTTGAATAGCATATCTGATATTAGGGAAATGTTGATCTATAAATAGCACAGATGCTCTAAAGATTGAGTATCAAACTAGTTTTGTCATTGTGCAATGAAGAAATAGTACTATCATTATATAGATGTAACAGTTTTTAATATTTTACCATATTCACTTGAAAAGAAAGATTACTTCCTTATGACTTCAGTACAGAGCACTTATTTATTTATTTATGAAATTTATATTGTCGCCCATCTCACTCATGGTGAGTGGCTTACAAAGTAAAATTCCAAATACAAAATTCACTATGTTCCTACTTCCTTGGTGACAACATTCAGGCACCACTTAATGGGTTCTGTATTAGGCTGGGATCTGCTGGTAAAGCCATGTTTTCAGTCCTTGCCTTCTTCCATTTTTTATATTAGCTAGAAAGCTGTTGAAAATGAATAACTGTCAAAAAGGCATAAATAATTAATATAGGAAGCTGAAGCAGGAAAATTTGCTACATTGCTTCATGAGGGACAAGTTTAAAAATATTGGACCTGCTTTCTCTTATTTCGTTCTAGATGTAAAAGATGCTTCCCCCGCCAGGGAGATTTCCCATCAGGGCAGTGAACATATCCAACACATTTCCCTTTTCCTATTTTGCTCACAACAACCACTCTGTGAGGTGAATTGGGTTAAGAGAGAGTGACTGGCTCAAAGTAACCAGCTGACTTTCATGGTTAAGGTGGGATTTAAACACAGGGTCTCCTCCTTTCTAGCCTGGTGCCTTAACCAGTAAACAAATCTGGCTCAATTATGATTTCCAGTTTCTGAAAAGGCTATTACACTCATGATACTTTGCCAATATTTGCCATATTTTTTAAAAAATTGCTACTTAATTGTAACTACTTAAGGTTCGATTTATGTCAGCAAGATTCATTTGAAATTAGACAGCCGACTAACTATTATTACCATGTTCAATACATTTTATGGAAACCAGCTTTAGTATAAGAACACTTTGTCAGTTTATGATGCATGAATTGGGCCTTAATAACACTCAGGGAATGAGTTGCCTCCGTGGTATTTTCCACATATGGTAACTGTGAACGCCGTATTTTTAAAAACTTGACCATTTTGTGAAAGTATTGTGAGGCTTTCACATTTGCCATGGCATTTTATATTTGTAAAATAACTAAATAAATATAGACATAGTACATTGCCTCTTTTAAAAAATAGAGGGACATTTGGATTGTCTTTTCTTGTTACTTTTCCTGTGACAAAGAGGTTATGGTTGTAATCTCTGAAAAGCCTATCAGGGAAAATGTTCTTGTAATATCAGTAAAGGTATTCATCAGTATTGTAATGCATATTTCTGCAAGTCTGTGGATTAGTCTTCTGACAATAGATTTTACTTTAATATCTATCTTTTAATATTTTTATGTTTGATATTCCACATCAAGAACTTTTATATGTGGGTTGTGGTTAAAAGAAAAATCTTGCTCAAATTCAACACCCTAAATTTTCAGATTCTTTTAAAAATGTTGGTATTCAAATGCATGAATTTCTTGTGTGCATGTTGTTTTTAATAGACATATTTAATCATGTTTACCATTTGTGAATTATAAGACTTCGGTTTCTTTGCCAGTCCAATTAATATTTTTAACAGATTCATATGACCTAATCTGCATTTTCTGATTGAATGCCAGTGGGACTCAAAAGCATCCAGTAATAATCAGAGGTACAACAGTGAGATTCATCTCATAGAAAGAAGTATTAATCTGGGGGGTTTGACCATACAAATGGAAACTGTTTACTGGCAAATTTCTTTTGAAATATTTATTTGACATCAATGTGGGAATCTTTAAGACAAGATTTTTGTTCTAGCAGAAAATTCAGGTTAGCTTCCTATTACTTTATAGAACTATACACAACCAGAATAGGCTTTTTTATGCTAAATTTAAACATGTCTATTTAGGATTCTTTGGAGTGACAACTAGTTTCAGGTACACCTTTTCTTAGATACTCTGAACTACTCAAAATTTCCACTACCGGTTCTCCAGAACTGGTCAGAACCTGCTGAATACCACCTCTGGAACCTGCAGTGAATTTTAGCTTTTACTAGGATGTCAGCAAAATAAAAACCTTTTAATAGTTTTTCTTCAGATGGGTTTTTGATCTTTAAATCACTTCTTCTGTCTAAAGTTTGTTGAAGTAAACACAATTTTCCATCCCATTGGTTTCAAGATCTATGCAAGGCTAATGTTCAGCAGTACAAGGCTTTGTATGTTATGCTTCAAAATTAAATTACAATCTAGTCACGGAATATTTTTCTCCTTGCTTTTTATACGGTTTCTTGCAGTTTTTATTTAATAACAATCTAACAAATGCTTTTCAGAATTTCAAGCAATGTTCTTATTAAGTGCAGGAGAGAAAGCCATCTGTTTATCCTCATTGTTGTGCTGACATTTTTCTTGACTGGCTACAAGGTATTTGACTTCAATTCATATCCCTGTGTCAAGTAGTACAACAAAATACATTCCACTCTGTAATATTTTTAGTCAAATTAAAATGTGATTTCATTTTACAGCCACAAGAAGGAGAATTATCAAGCAAGTTACCTGAACCATGTTTAGAAACATGCTCTTAAAGATCTTCACATTTCTTTTCCACCACTGCAATTAATATTTCTGATACTCAAAAATTGAGTTGGGTATGTGTGTTTCATTTTGAAACAACTAACTTCAAAGATTATGTTTATATTGTTTGATAAATGTACCTTCTTCAGAAGAATTTTGAACCTGGCCATTAATATCATAGTATGCCAGCAGACTTTAAAAATTTAACAATCTGGAGGAAAACAACCCAAATATATAAAGCTAGAAAGTGCAACAAATCAACTAGAAGAGTTTTTTAAAAAAAGAAGAAAAAAGTTAGCCTGGTTGCAAAGCAGAGATTGAAGTTAAATATGGAACAAAGTAATATCAGTCTAACTTAATACTTTCAAAGTTATTTTTATATTAAGTTATTCTTATTTCTAATTAACACAGATGAACTGAGTTTTCAGCACTTATTCTATTGAGAGTGACTTTAATTCTATAGCAACAGCAAGATTTTTCTTTTATTTTCATCCAAAAAACTCTGTATAACAAACGTGTGGACAAAGTATACTAGTGAGAATATTATGTAAACAACAGTAATAGTACATTTAGTTGAGAGGCTGCTTACATTTGAGAAATGAAAAGACAAATCTATATATAGGAAAACTTTATATGTCAAAGAATAAATCAGATTGATTTGCATTTAAAAACGATAGTCATGCAATTTATATATAACAGTAATAAGATAAAATGCATATGAGTCCTAGTTTTCTGAGGTTGCAAATAAAAATGGTAATGATTTTGTATAGCTTTTGCTTTATAGTACATCTGCATAAATAGAATATTAATGAGCTATCAATAAAACTAAGAAATTGTAAGATATCCTACTTTCTGCTAAATTCCTGGTTTAAGCAACCTTGCTTTATACTGGACTGTAGTATTTTCCAAAAGAAGGTTCCAATTTCAACAATTTCATTACTTGTCTGCTCAGTATAATGTTCAATTTTGTGTACTCAAGCATTCCCTTCAGGCTTTCAAATCTTTCATGTTGAAAACAGAGTAACCTATTCTGGTTGTGGAAATGTCAGTCTTTTTGAAATGTGATAGTTTTAATTTCATCCATATTCATATCGGAATTAACACTGGCTTTGCTTGTCTGCCCAAAGTCAAATGTATCTGAAATAAAGTGTATGGGGCATTCCCTTCCCTCCCTCACAGTTTTATATTGGTCCCGTAAGTTGCATTTCTATAGTTACCTCTTTAGGGAACAAATTCTTCTTTTTAAAAAAGATTAGTAGGTTGTGGAGTCTTAATGCCTGCTAAACTTCAAGAATTGGCTCTTTCTCTTTCCCCACCATTAAAAAATGATAATTTTTAGGCTGTTTATTTTGGACATCATCATTGAAATAGCATTCTCAAATCTACAGTGTTTACTATTGCACAATCCCAACATTGAGACCACTCTAGCTGACAGTGTTAAAGTTGAAAACAATTGAAGTGTACTAAAATTCCAAGTTGGGTAGGGCAGCGGGATCTGGGTATAAATATCTGCATGACCACTAGAATGGCAGGAAGTAGTTAGCCTATGCTCTACGACTTTACTGCCATTTAGAAGTCATCTGGATTTTTTGAGCACCGCTCTAGTAACCTAAAGATGGAAATCAGAAAGTTAATGTATTTACCAATCACTTAAGAATTAAATATCTTCCCACTGTGACAATTAATGATAATTTTTGTCTCACCAGACTTTTAAGAGTTTCAATTGAAAAAAATCTTATTAATAAAATAAAAATTAAGCAAATCATGGTTTAGAAAGTTATGTCTATTCAGCCAATGCTTTCCTCAATGTTCCCATCTTACACCGCTATTTCTTGAGCGTAGATAATATTCACAGAACCCTTTGCACATGAATTCATGGGATGTATTAAATCTTACAAAGATAAAAAATACTAACATTTTCCTAACATGCTCATTCCCATTTGTAAGAAAATGCCATATATTTGAAAATGTAGCTTTAATGGATTAAATTTTCTTTTTTTCTCAGTAATTTGAATATTCATGCTAAGGAGAAATGGTATTTCAGAATATAAGATTATATGCAATATATTTCATTGCCACATCATTCCTGATTCTTAATTTTCCCAAGAAAAATGCAAGGTAGAAGATCCAAATGAAAATGCATAAAATCTTATGTATTAATATACCATGCCATTTAATATTATTAAAGCATAAATTTTCCTCTTTAGAGGCCCTTAAAAAGAAGCTCATTTTTTTACTTTGTAATATAAAATCATAAAAGGTATAAATTTTCAAGCAGCAGCTGGAAAAATGAGGTAGCCACATGCTGTGAAGAACAATAAGATGTTGGTTTTGAAAGGCAAATGAAGGGGAATACGAGGAGCTATAAGTGCTAATAGGAGCCCAGATGTGTTTACCTTTTCTCAACTTAAATTTGACGTTGGGCAAATTGCCACTCCTGCAAATTTTGCTCATTTTCATAGGAACAGAGCACCCCACTGTCATTCTCTGTAGTAAATCTAGCTCTGACAATCTCTAATCCCTACTTTGAATTTTGGGCCAGCCTGTTGTATAAATTCAGCTTTGTGGTTTGTTAAACATTGTTTATGGTTTAGCATGATACTTGAACTCAATTATTTTGACTTCTTTAATAAATCAAATTTTCACATGATACATGAATCCAACCAGAGATTTACTTTTATTAGAGAATAAGAAAATGAGAACTTGGGGTTTTTTCATCTTTGCAGTGTTAGCTTTATATCTTTCTCAGTTTTTCAAAGATTTAGCTTTGCTCACATTTTATTACCCTTCCAGGTTCGTGGAAATAAAGGTGAAGTGCTTTATGTTCTGGATGCTAGCAATCCAAGGCATTCTAACTGGTTGCGATTTGTACATGAAGCACCATCTCAAGAACAAAAGAATCTGGCAGCTATCCAGGTAAATTTATCCAGTTCTTATTAGATTTCCAGTTCAGTCTTCAGGTGGTATAGCTTATTGTTTAATTAGTGACTGTAGGATGACAGCCATAAACTGCTGAAGTCTTAGCAAAGTGGTAGGTCACTTCTGGTAGCTATATTGATTGTTTAGGACCACGGCTCAGATCTGGAGTGTTGAATATTCCTGTCAGCTTGGTATTGTCTGCAGATTTGATGAGTTATTCTTTTATTCCCTCATTTAAATTGTTTATGAAGATACTAAAGAGTACTGGTCTAAGATACTACCTTGGGGTACCCCACTACTTACAGTACTTCCCTCAATGTAGATTTAGTTCCATTAAGAACTATATATTGAGTGTGGTTGGTCAGCCGGTTACAAATGCATCTGGTGGTGATGTTGTTTAACCCACATTTTTCTATCATATCTAGTATGGGTAGTCCTCAACTTATAACAGTTCTTTTAATGACTGTTCAAAGTTACAATGGCACTGAAAAAAGTGACTTATGACTATTTTTCACAGTTATGACCTTTGCAGCATTCCCATGATCACGTGATCAGAATTCATATACTTGGCAATTAGTTCATATTTATGACTTGCTGTGTCCCAAGGTCATGTGATTCCCTTTTGTGATCTTCTAATAAGCAAAGTCAATGGGAAAGCCAAATTCACTTAACAACTGGGTTACTAACTTAACAGCCACAGTGATTCACTTAACAACTGTGGCAAGAAAGATCATAAAATGAGGCAAAACTCACTTAACAAATGTCTCACTTAACAACAGAAATTTTGGGCTCCATTGTGGTTGTAAGTTGAAGAGTACCTGTAGTAGGTTGTGATCTACTGTGATTAATTTCAATAAGTTCTAATTGTTTCCTGATGACTCAGAAAGCTTCTTGTTTTAGAAATAGATTTAATAACAATAAATTTCTAAAATAAATTTTTCTCCCAACAGGAAGGAGAAAACATTTTCTATTTAGCTATTGAGGATATTGAAACAGATACCGAACTCTTGATTGGTTACCTTGATAGTGATATGGAAGAAGTAGAGGCGGAAGATGAAGAGGAAGCCATTATTAACCAGGAAGAAGAGGATAGCAACAACAACAGTAGTAATGGCACTCATAAGGAATTGCAACAAACTAATGAAAAAGGTATGATAAATTTTAAAATAATTTTAATTTCTAATTAAAAACATCTCTTGATAAGGAGAAGAATGAATGGGTACTGAATGAATGTGAATTGAATGCAAAAATGAGTAATCAGTACAAAAGATGCAGTATATGTTGAACTGGTTAGACTATAAGCAGAATGAGTGAGTTTCGAATCAGAATGCAAAAATTTCAAAGAAGAATGAATGAGTCAAAAGAAAAGGGAAGAACAAGATAATTGTTAGAATGGAGTTGATACAATCTAAGAAAAAAAAGTTGAGAAGTTTAAAGAACAAACCTTAATATATGACTTTATATATGAATATGGTGGAATCAAAAATGATTTGTAAGGTCAGAAAGATGTAGAAAGCTATAGTGTATAGCAGGGGTCTCCAACCTTGGCAACTTTAAGAGTTGTGGACTTCAACTCCCAGAATTTCTCAGCCAGCTTTGCCAGAGTTGAAGTCCACAAGGTTGGAGACCCCTTGTGTCGAGTGACTTTACTTTTGAAAATGTTTCTTCTTTGTTGCTCTTTGCATAACATAGTATGATGGTATGAATGTATGTGTTTCTGTACAGAAAAGGTTATTATAAATATTATACTCCTCTATCCAAAGGTGATACTTCTAGAATCTTAAGCTATTTCCATACTCAACATTGTCATTCAGTTGTAATTCCTAATAAAACATAAATAATAAAACATAAGAAATTATGAAAGATATAGGAAACAATCATAATGACATTTAGCTTATTCTTGTTTTGTTTGCAGTCTGGCCTCTGGCACTGTGTTGATCTCTGCATGATAAAAGTTGGACAGCTTTCTCTTAGAACAAAACCTATTGCAATGTTTTTACAAAGAACTAATTTTTTTCTGGAATTTCTGTCTTTTCTCTACCATGTAGATTGTTTTCCCAGTAAAGAGGACCATGCTTGTCCAAACTGTGAATCCAGTTTTGCAAGCCAGGAAATATTAGCTGAACACCTTCAGACATTGCATCAAAAACCCAGTGAAGAAAAAGAATTCAAATGCAGGAATTGTGGAAAGAAATTCCCAGTAAAGCAAGCTTTACAGAGGCAGTAAGTCTGTGGCATTTGAAACTATAAAGTCAATAATACCATACAGAAGTATTTTTGCCAGTGAATGTTTTGCAGACTACAGCAAATTTAGTTTTGAACTTTGCTAGGTGTTTCATGGGCATATATAATAAACATGTAATATGAATGGGACAAAAACTATGTATAAACAGAACATCATGAAGGCATGCTTAATCAGTATCACTTCATTCTAAGTTATGGCTCATTTATCAAACTTATCTAAGCCAATGTAATACTATCCAGTATTGTGGATGCTGTGATGTTAGATGCACACAATAATAAACAGAGTAAGCAAGATATTTTCATAAGTGTATATATTAAAAACAATAAGCATAAAAAATTGATAATGACATTTTATAAACATTCATTATTTTAAAATTTGGACTTGGGAATATAGTGAAACTGTTTGTTTAAAAAAATATATTAAATTTATCTAACATAAGTGTTTCCAGGAAATTATGTGAGTCATACTGCAGGATCCATTACTTTTTGGGGAAAAATATCTTTTATTTGCGGTTTGAGATGATATCTTTATAAAATACAAGTTATTGTATATCATGCTAAAGCAGTGATAGCTAACCTTTTCCGGATCGAGTGGCCAAAAAGTGTGCATGAGTGAATGCGCACGCACAACCCAAACACCCAAACTGCAATGTGTGTGCGGCCCTACACGTGCGCCCCGCTGCATGCGCGTGCATTTTATTTTTAAATTTTTTTACTTGAACTACTTTTAAAAAATTATTTCTGTATTGTTTTAAACTTGTTATCTGGATTTGCTGTTAATTATGAAAAACCAGTTATATTTTGCATAAGTAAGCAAATAAATCAAGGCCATGCCCATTTTCAAATGTATGACAGGTAGTCCTCATGTTAGGATGGTAATGGGGCCTTTTCATTGGTGGGTTCCTCCCAGTTCAGCCCGGTTCTCCCGAACCGGTAGCAGTGATGATATGACATCACCAAACCGGTTCTGCCCCACCCCCCTGCATTATTCTTACCTTTTATTTGGCTCCACCCCCAATCTATTGCTGCCTCCTGAGTCCCAGCTGATGGCTAGAGGGAAAAAACTGTTTAAACTCTTGCGGTGGGGCTTCAAAGGGCCGCCCTACAGCTGATCAGTGTTAAAAGAAAACAAATGATTAGTGCCTGCAAAAATACATGAGTAGATCAGTGCCTGCAAAAATAAATGGGTAGATCGGTACAGCTCTGCAAGCAGTAAAAAGCCTGGTAGACCAGTATCTGCTAAATCCTAAATAATTGTCACATGACCATCAAGCCACACCCACAAATTAAGTCACGCCCACAGAACCGGTAGTAAAAAAATTTAGAACCCACCCCTGAGCCTTTCCATCATGATTGTAAACTGGGGTGGTTATAAATCGAGTCACCCCACGTGACTGACTCAATTTTGTATATATATAATTAGTGTAAGCATTTTTGTATAAGTAAAATTCAAAATAGATACGTGTTTCTTTCTATATGAGCAAAATCAGTCACATCACAAAAACAGTTGAAGACTGATATGTTTGACCTGAGATTTCTTTTCTGTTTCCTAACAGTGTCCTTCAGTGCACAGAAAATGTGAATCCAGGAAATTATTCAAGAAGTTTTCAGTGTTCTGTTTGCAACATATCCTTCAGCTCAGAATTGAGGTTCCCTGTCTTAATTACTGGACTACTCTCATCTTGCTGCTGACTCCTCTTTGCATGTTTGCTTGCTTTCAGATTTGATAGTTGCCTTGTGAACACTTAATTATGTGAGATGGAAACTGCTTTTGTCCCAACATGCAGTAAGTTATGCATGAAGTGGTCTAAAAGTCTGCTGTCCAGCATGTGCATTCAAATGCCTTTCAAGATTACATTTCCAGGAGTAGATTATTTGATGCCTTATTTTTCTCTTCTTCAATCACCTGATGATCAGTTTTGAACAACACAAAGAAGCATGCCGAGGAGATGCTAGGTTCGTATGCAAGGCTGTCAGCTGTGGGAAGAGGTTCAAGAGTAAGGATGCCTTGAAAAAGCACAAGGAAAATGTTCACACTGGTAAATAACATATTGGATTTGTCATTACTAAGGAGAAATTTCACCCGTTTTAGAATGCATTGATACACAGTTAAGGAAAGAATGTGGATTTTTTTTTTTTACAAATTGTGGGAGCTACAATTGAAGGTTCAAATTCAGAGGAAGATAATTCTGAACACTAGTTTTTGTAAAAAGCCATAAGAGTCTGTTGTCGTCATCATCATCTTCAAGGATACACTTGTGATGGTTGAGCAGTTGCTGATACTGAAGCAGCATCGCAGACTCACAAGCATTTATATCAAGGCCCAGTCATGTGGCCAAAGGAACAGCATGATCTAGAACATGAAAAATGGAGGGTGGTTTCCCAAGATCAGTTTCTGGGAAGGTAAATGTATGGCAAGGTTTCTGCTCAGATTAATAGGTGTGTTTTTGCTCACACTGCCCCACTTAAATATGGGTCTGTTTATGATTACCATATGTTGTTTTTAGACCCCAAAAGTATACAGCTACCGGTAACTGATTACTGAATATACAAATCAGATAATTTTAGTGTTTGTGTTCACATTTTGAAATTGTTTTTAAAGAACCTGACAAAACATAAACAGTGCGTTAGTCATGTGCAACTTTCAAATGCGGACATTTTCCCCAATTCATATGTTTCTTTTGTGACTGTATTGTTACAGTACAAAATCTACTTCTTTTCTATATGTGTTGCAACATTGCAGGCAAAGGAACAAAGCTTGCAACATGAAACTGCATTCATTAGACTGATTAAAGTAGAAAAAGCATACGGATGCTAAGCTCTTATTATCTATTAGAAGTGATTGGGTGACGGCTTCTTGCTGAATAAATAGAAATCATAAGGAGTGTAAGGCAGCTTGGCTTCAGGGAAAAAGCTCATGGAATGAATAGACAGAGTTGGCGGAAGTTTGCCTGTGATAGGCACCTTTATTTTCTTGGTACAAAGCAATCCGAAATATATATAAATGTGTAGCAATCCATGAACAAACATCAAGGATAGGAGCAACAAGTTACAATATTTCACTTCATGAGAAAGGGGTCAGCAACAAATTGAACAGTGAAATCATCTATCCACACTCAAGAAGATAGAGAAATACTGGAGCAAGCCCAGTGAATAAACAGCTAGAAGCTGATTACATGGGTGAAATAGGCTCTGTGTACTTAGGAGAAGGAAAAGATTGCATGATTGAAGGTCTCTAAAAGATGGAGAAGACAGACAAGTCATGGTAGTTTTTAGTTTTCTACTATGAGAAATTGAATTAAAAACTGCATGTGAAATGTGCTATCTCTGAAAGCAAGGATCAAGAACATGACAGAAGAATATCTGTAATTTATCAAGTTCAATGAAAAATTACTTTTCCTGTGTATAGGAACATGATGGTAGCGTTATCTGTTCCTACAATTAAAAGAAGAGGGCCAGAATGGAAGTAATATTGGAAGTCAGTAATTAGCTACACAAAAGGTGTTGATATTTGGAGATATTTGGTTTTGGGTCAACAAATAAAACCAAGAAAACTAGATTCTTGGAGTCTTTTTAATCAGTTTTTTTTTAAAAGGAAAAACAAGTCATTTTGGGTACAGCAATCCTGACAACTACATTTATTTATATTTTATATATTCCTTAATTTTGTTAAAATGGAGATTTCCCAATCCATTAGTTACCTGTTGGTGGAGTGGAGAGTTGCCTCCCATTTTCTGAATGAAAAAAATATGCAAATATTGTGCCCTTGTAATATTTTTCAAACCTCTATTATTTTTTTCCAGACTCTGGAAAACTGAGAAATTTGTTAGATTGGATGTTTCTAAATGATGGTCTGCTGGTGCAAAATATGTCAGTCCTACTAAGTAGAACAGAGCAGGAAATGAATTCCACAAGGATAAACTTGCTTTTATGGAGATTGGCTGTAATACCAGAATTTTGCAATCTTCCAGAGAAAAAAATGATAAACTGAAGATGGCTTCACCTTTAGAAAATGGCAGAATGAAGAACTGGCTACTCATAATTCCTCTCTGAAAAGGAGAGGACAGGAGATTGCCCGCAAGCGTTCCAGACAGTTGCAATTTGCAAGGAGACCACAAGACAGTCTCTGATGGGTTTAGAGCTATGGGAGAAGAGGGAATAGCCATCTGACTCAAACTGTGGTTAGCACCTTCAAAAGGACATTGGGTCCACATACTTCTTTTTGCAATCACTTTTGCAAATTGCTTTTTAGCTGCTTTTCAATTATGAGGAGCTTTGGATCAACAAGTCTGAAAATACTGGGTGAGTTTTCTTCCTTAATGAAAGAAGTTTAAATATAAGTTTTTTTAATAGCATAAATAACAAAAGGATGGTCAGAACTTTGATTTTATAAAGTTGCAAACTAACTAAAGATGTAGATGGATTTGAAAGATCATATTGGAATTAACTATAAAGAATCCTTCCCATGAGAAAATGAGAACTATTTTGAGTTCTTTAAAAACAAACAAACAGGATGGGACTTTGATGGTTGTACACTAGAGGAAACTGCAAGGAACTAAAAATTACAATTAAAAGAGATGAATACTCAAACTCTACTTAAAAATACAGAAAGCAGCAAAATACTTTTTAACAATGGATATATTGAAAGATATTTTTGAACAATGGACCCAGAAGATAATTGTAAGATCCTCTGCCTCTCTACAGAAGAAGAGATTGCTTGTTGTATTTAAAGAAAAGGTGATAACTTACTAATATTGTTTATATTGTGATGAAGGAGGAAGTAATTTATATTTTTCTTTATATATTTTTTCTTTATTCTATTTTTTCTGCACCTATTTTTTTAGTTTGGATTTTTTATCACTGTGTCATTTTTAATAAAATTACTATTTAAAAAAGAATCTTGCAAGTCTGATTTTGCTGTACTATCTCTTCCTTATACAATAATGAATTAGGGAGATGTTTGAACTGCTTTCCAATGATACATCATTGTTCTGGACATAAAAATGTTTCAGTACCTTTTGCCTATGTAATGGTTCATGCATATTTCCATCAAAGTCATCTTCCTTGATGATCTTACATGTTGTACTTCACAAGGACTATTAAAATGGCCAAAAATAGTTGTAAATCATTTTGCCAAAGCATGGCAAGGTTGATTGGAAGAATTTTAATTTGAGCTGTTGAATTTGTAAATTCAGGCAAAGACTTGGACCCTGTACAGTAGCAAGAGTTGAAATAAATCAAAGAAAAAGTTAGAAAGAATTTGAATACTGTATTATGCATACTGTATAAGAAAGAAACAAGATGAACAAGATAAGATTTCATAGGATTATGGAGTTGTGGGATGATTCTCATTACTGGGAGGTAGCAATGGAGGATTATTATTTGCTCAAGTGGAACAGAAGTAATTATAAATGAATGAATTGCACTGTACACTAATATCAATTCTTGCTTAGAAATCCATATGAATAAACTTGGCAAGGCAATATATATAGTATTTTGGATTAAATAATCAAAAGAACTAATAAAATGACTACTGTTCTTGGTGATTAAAATTATCCCCTTTACTAGGAGATGTGATTGATATTTTCCAAAAGCAAACTGCACATATTGTAAAGAGGCATAATAAAGTAGTAGTGATGGATACTTTAATTACCCCATCATGTTTACGTGACAGACTGCCAAGCTTGATCCTTCTAGGAACTCCTGACTTGTCTTGGCAACAGCTTTCTTCTTGCAAGATTAGAAGAGTGAATGACAATAATAGATAACTGATTAAATCCTTAGTCAATTTAATAACCAAGGGTAAAGGAATATCAGAATATATCAAGTTATGTAATGCTGGAGTTACTCATTTTAAGGGAGACTAAAAAAAACCATAGTCAAACGTATGAGCTGTGGTGGTGCAGTGGTTAGTGCAGTACTGCAGGCTACTGCTGCCTGCCAGCTGCCTGCAATTTGGCAGTTCAAATCTCACCAGGTTTAAGGTTGACTCAGCCTTCCATCCTTCTGAAGTCGGTAAAATGAAGACCCAAATTGTTGGGAGCAATATGTTGGCTCTGTAAATGCTTAGAGAGGGCTGTAGAGCACTGTAAAGCAGTATATGTCTAAGTGCTATTGCTATTACAGACTTCAGAAAATTTGATATAAAAAACTTGGCCTTTTTGTTACTTATTTATTAGACATGTACCCTGTCTTACTCAAGCAGCTCCTAGGTAGACAATATAATCCAGTTAAAAGCTCATAAAATTTCTTCCTAAAACCATAACATAACATAACAAAAATAGAAATGGTGCAATGCATTAAATCAAGAGAGCGCCCTCTGAAATAGTTAAATGTTCAGTAATTTCCTCAAAATCAACAAGGGCTGAGTCTTCTCTTCAAATCTCTGACACAGATTATAATTTTTGTCTCTCAGAAGGGCAGAAGCACCCGGCAACTCTTCCCCACAATATCTAAGTGATCTGGGCCAATTCTGTGATGTACTCCACTCATTAATAATGTCACCTCCTGTTGGTTTCAGCCTGGTAATAAATAAATGTAGTAAAATAAATTCAATAATTGACATGAGAAGCTAATGGGAAAAGGAGCTTCAATTTTATGGAAGTTTGCAGAGAAACATCTTAAAATAACAAATTGCAACACTTCTAGTAAGGAACAAAAAATGGACTGCCATAAAAGAAGTCTTTATGCTTATTTAGAAAGCATAGGGGGAAAGATCTGAAAACAAAAAGGAACATATAAGGAAAATGGAAAGAAGATCATGTCAAAAAGGAGGTGCATGACCATGTAGTCTGGAGCAGAAAAACTAATGTCCAGAAAGTGAAAGTTTAGAATTTGTTCAGGATAGCAAAGATCGTGGTGAAAAGAAACTTCTTCAGTTAAGTTCATGATAAGCTTAATAACATAGATACTCAGGTTCTACTTTATTCAGCCTTCTCTAACACATGAATCTGTTCCATCAGCAAATGTTGAGGCAAGGTTAAAATTTCAGACTGACGAAAACATGGTCAAAATGAATCTAAATATTCAGGACTACTTCAATTCCTTAGGCAGCAGAATGGAAATCCACATATAAAATTGATGGGTTGGCACACAATGTTGTGATTGGGAAACACTGGACTGGTCAATCCCTTATCTCTGATGTTTGAGAAATCTTCAAAAACTAGAGGATTTGATAAATGCCAGTTAGCTAGAAGAAAGAAAATATTCTTCCCATCTCCAAAAATGGAATATTGTACAATTTACAAATTGATCATCTGATATTGATACTAGTGTTAATAAAAAAAGGGATTGATCTGTAAGTTCACTTAAAACATTGCAGTTCTAATAGCACTGTACTATACTAATACAATTACTATATTAATACTATGCTATGCTATATTACACTAATACTGAACTGAACTTAATCTAAACTAAACTAAACTAAAACTAAATTTGGAGCACTACACTCAGATTGCTCACTGATAGTTCATTAAATTGAAGTGAGACAAGTTAGGTGCCAAAGTTATGTATTTTCATTAACTTTTTAATGAAGAGGTGGAAGGAGAGCTTATCAAATGTTCAAATGATACATATTTGCAGAGAATAAGAGTAAAATTCAAAATTATGTTGATAGGAGAAGCAATTAAAAATAACAGTATGAAATTTAAGTACCAAAAAAAAGTACAAAACCCACTTGGGAAATAAAAATAAAATACCGGTATACAAGTATAAGGATACTTATTTACTAACTGATTATGAGCCAGCAGTGTAATGTTGCTAAAAGAGGATATATACAACTTTAATTGAATTAAAATTATGCACTAAAAACATTATTATATTTGTATCATTAAAAAAAATATTTTTCCCTGCTATAATAGTTCCATCTATTCTACTTTGGTCAGACCCTACCCCAAATTTTAAAGATTTTAAGAATGGTTCAGCAAAATTACCTGAATTCCAAAAAAAGGGCAATAAAAACAATTGGAAGATTAGAATATATGAAAAGAGCTTAAAGAATTGGATATATTAAGCCTTGAGAAAAATTACAGATAATCCTTAATTTACATTTATGATGGCCATGGAACAGGTACTTTATCGTATCTTTAAAACACCCCCTGGCTGTCATAAATGGTTATGCTATACCCACTCCATGGTCATAAATACATTGGATGCTTGGCAAGTGATCACCTTTACAACTGGTTGAAGTGTTCTGTAATTGCATGACCACAATTTACAATGTTATTTGCCAGTTTCTACCATTGGGGGGTGGGGCTGGTTTCTGGCAAAAACATCCATTTTAATGAATGGATTTACACTTATGACTACTGTGTTTGCTTAATAACTGCCACAAAAAATAAAATCCAGTTACATGTGTACCTCAACTAGCAGCAAAGGTTGTCACAAAAAAGATGACCTGTTGTGTGTTTTCCAGAATGCAAGAAGTAGAATATGACTCTTTGTTTAATTAGTAATATTAGTTAATTCTCTTAAAATGCTAATTAGAGCAGAGAAGTATTTCATAACATGTTAATACGAAGGAAGCATCCTTTACTCTACCATTAAAGTAGCTGAAATCTTTGAAGAGTCAAATATTTGCTTTGAAGACTTGCCTGGATTTTATGTGCATGCTTTGTGGCTCCACAGACAATACTTCTGCGGGGACCACCAGTGAACTCAAGCTTCTGTTGATGATCACACTCAGAGATATGAAAGCAGCTGGGGATACCCTCTGAAGTGACCACATAAGCTTTTCAAAGGACACAGCTGCTTTAACACTTTGAGAAGAGATGTTTTGTTCATGCTAACTTACTTGGTTTTAGCATTTTCACCATCTTTACCTGTGATAGAAGCTGCTTGATGCCACACAAATTATTTAGGTTATTAAAGAAATGGCTATATTATAATATTTTCAAGTCTGTCTGTTTATTCAGTGCGATTATAACTGTGTTTATAATAAATCTGAATACACTTTCTGAATCGGATATTATATGGAATTAGTCACAGTATATTGACTGCCAATATACAATTTTTTTCCTAGTTATAATGCTGTCAGTTTGGGGTAGTGGTTAGGGTACCAGGAATTGTGAATTCTAGTCCTGACTTAGACACAAAGCTGGTGTCAGTCATTTTCTTACAGCCCAAGCAAAGAGGAAATGGCAAACCACTTCTGAAAAACTTTCCAAGAAAACTACAGTGACATGCACAGGCAGTCTTTGAGAATTGGATGCCTTAATACTGAAATCCATAAAACTAAATCAGAGTAACTTTTGAACTTTCAGTTAATTCTTTTATGCAAATATTTATGATATTCCTTGAAAAGAGTAATTACTATATGCAATCTTACGTAGGCACCCTTTAGCCTATATGGAAATAGTTCTACACAGATACTACATTGGGTTGCTTTGTTTAAGAGAAATGAAACTTTTCTTGGTCTACATTTCATAGGCAAAATCTTTGGAGGACACCTACCGAGTCTGTCTTGTAACTTAATATGTTAGAGATGGAGTAAGAGTGTAAAATTCTTGTATCCATTAAATGACCTGTGAAAAATGGCACAGGCAGTGAAAACATTTGGCCCCGTCCTTTGTACTTCTTTATTAAAGCTGTCGGTGGTATTTTTGTTTCTCTTTTAGGAAACTCTAGGAAGAGGCTGATGTGCTCAGTATGCAATAAGAGGTGCTCTTCAGCAGCAAATCTTCAAGAGCATCGAAAGGTCAGTTGAGTGAGGGCTGACCCCCAGTAGGTCTCAACTTTTCTAGGGTAGAGGCCAGAGAGATCAGTCCCTTGAGAGCTGCTAAAACACAAATTATCCACGTTTTTTCCCCAGCTGACAAACACAGTAGTCTGAAACCTAAGTATTTATTTTCATTACCATGTTAAATCAAAGTTGAAGCAAAACACTATTCTGTATTTCTTTCCTGTCCTAGAGATAGCGATTTAGCCTTAGGTATATATTACATTTTACTGTATAGTCAGAATGCTTAAAATTATGAATAGATGGTAAATTCATAGGAATAATTTAATAGCCACTTAAAATCAAAGAATTCTTCTTTTAACAAATGTCTCTCTTGCATTATTTGTTTTACTAAATATTATTAGCACTGTTAGTCATGCATTTTAGTGAATTTATCCTACATTAAAATATTTATATTTAATTGTCCATGAACATTATTTGAAAGAAGAAGCCAAATTATAGATCTTAAAGAAAAGAAGTATCTGTTTCAGCCCTGTCAAGGAAAGAAGAATATAAAGCAAAAGTAAATGTACTTTTGCTTTACCCCATTCAGTTGTGTCCAGCTCTAGAGGACAGTGCTCATCTCCATTTCTTAGTTGAGGGAGCCAGCATTGTCTGAAGGCATTTTCGTGGTCATGTGACCAGCATGACTAGATGCCGAGGTGCACAGAATGCTGTTAACTTCCCACTGAAATTGTACCTATTTATCTACTTGCATTTTCATGCTTTTGAACTTCTAGGTGGGCAGAAGCTGGGGCAGGCACCCCATCGCACAGCACTTGGGTCTTGAACCCGGGCTGTCAGCGTCTTTAACTGCTAAGCCATTGTGTTCCTACTCAATTAAATATTTTTGTTTATGAACATTGTTTGAAAGAAGAAGACAAATTATAGATCTTAAGGAAAAGAAGTATCTATTTCACCTCTGTCAATGATAGAGAGCATGCAGGATAAAATATCTGTTATTGTGGCTGACATACAGTATCATTAGATGTTATCCACACCAAACGTCAGTTCTTAAGAGTTGGAAACATGTTTATTTTCAGAACAAAGTATAGCATTTAACTTTCTAAGTAGAGTAGTACTTCCAAATTCTTAAGTTGATGTACTCCCAATTATGTTTTGATTGATGCAGCTGCAGATACATTTTGGAAGTTGCCTTATATATTGGAATAAATTAGAGTTATTGCTTATGTTAAAATTTAGTCTGATAACATAAATTTATTAATATAATTAATATATTAATTAAATTAATATTTGACAACTGCCTGAAGCTCACTTTCTCATTTTGATTATGAGTTTTATGTGCTATTATTTTATGTGCTATTTAGGTCAGTTGTTGCAGGTTGTCATATCATACTTATGATATCCTAGCAGCTACATTTGCATATGTAGCTGCTAAGATATGCATATTAACTGCATATAGATATGCAGTTAATCTCAAGCAAATTTTCAATGTTTATTCCAAGGCACTCAGTTCTGGAGTTTTTTTTTTAATGTGTTAGATATTTTGCTTTCTGTACTTTTAAAGTGAGTGATGGATAAAATTTATATTCTTGTATAAAAACTATGTTTATTTCCAGTGCAATTGGAACTATATTGTAGACTAGTTTATCTATGTCCAGAGTGCATGAAGGTATAATCTTTTATAAACAGCTTTGTACTTCATGAAATCTAAGCAACTTTATTTCAAGGCAAGTTTTTGGCCCATGTTTTATAACAGTAAGAAACAAAATATTTTTTTTCACAGATGTTGAAGTACAAAGCCAATTCCTTCATAAACTCCAAGTCTAGCCAAGTATTTAGAATTGTCTTTAAAGATCAGATCACAGTGCTTGGATTAGATAATCTTTTTAGAGGCTTATAGTATTAAGGAAAAACTATCAGCAAGTTTATGGACTATACATCAGAATTCACCAGGAAGGAGCCCAACTAAGAAACAACATTTTATGGTTCATTTACTCCTTTTCTTTCCCTTTAAATTATTATTTTCTATTGTTTTATTTCCAGATCAGGAAATGTTTTTTGGTTAAGTCTCACACATGTGGCTGTATCAAGCTTGTGTGTTTGCTAAGTATATACTGTATATACGGCTCAACAATTGGCAGCAGCCTTGACTAAAGCTGAGCAGGGTTATACTGGGTAGTACTTAGATGTGGTGGGGAAAAAATCCCAAATGGTAGCAGGGAGATATATATTCATGTGGACAGCAGGACTCAAGATCACTTCTTGACTTTATATAGATAAGAAATCTCTTTGTGTTGATCAAATTAGTTGGATAGGACAAAACCAGATGTGACAAATATAAGCTAATGGCATGTTGAAAAGTGATCTTATTGAAAAAGCATATGGAAAGAGGCATCTGATCCTCTTTTGGGTCTGATTATTTCAGACAGCTTACTTCATTCTAGACTAATTTTCAAGACTAAAATTGGGAAGAAAATCAGGTATAGCAAAAAAAGAAAAGCCACTTACCGTAGTTAAGCTTCCTCTAAAAGTAAAATCACTATTGCTACAGTACAGTACAAGTAAATAAGGTGAACATAAGAACAATAAGCCTATCTGTTTTGCTCTTTCTAAATAATAATTTATTATACAGGATATCAAGATCACATTCAGTTTTGTGACAGGAGCTTGAGTAGTGATTTGGTAAGATGTCCAGGCATGGCAGAGAAACTCAACAGTTTTCATTATGTGTTAAAATGAATGCCCCTCAGATTCAGCTAATTGATGAGAAGAGAATTATTTTCTGCAACATTTGTCCCAGTTGATCAGGTGCTCCAATTAATTTATTGTAAATTGCATTTATTTGTTGCTTACTTTAAGATTTGTTTTTATAATTTTGAAAAGCAGGTTGTTTATAACGTAAGTGATGAAGATAACTATATATGTGCAATGTACTAAATTAATATTAAATATTCATATTGCAGGTTCATGAAATAGTTGAGTGTCAAGAATGTGACAAGAAATTTATTTCAGCTAATCAGCTAAAACGCCATATGATAACTCACTCAGGTAAAGACAGACTTTCTTCCCTGTTAAATAAAATTGCTCAGATTATTTTAAATTGTTTTTCTATTAGAGTTTTCAAAAGTTGCATGGTGTTAAATGCTAATAAACAAATACGTCATAGTGCCATTATAGCCTTTCCTCGCATAACAGATTTCAGATATAATACACTACAACATATACACTACAACTTTCAGAATTCCATTGGCCATACTATTTAATAATTAATTTAACAATTCTTGAATGTCATCAAATTCATCTGTAATGTGAAGATTGGAAAAGTAGAACTATCAGATAATGAATACATAGCCTAGATAACATTTTTGGGGTGCAATTCTTTTGATACGAATGCTTTGTATTTCTAACCAGTACATGTTCACATTTCTTTTGGAAAGAGTAGCTGCCTAAAATGATTGAGCAGGTAGCTGCCTAAAATGATTTAGATCCAGGGACAGGTTTTAATGGCTTTATGAGTTTAAGGCTACATATATAATTCTAATGCTTTACCATTAATTGGTTGTGCATAACCTCCTAGAAAGCAATTCTATCCCACCTATAGCTTGGATGCTTTTGCCAACATGATCACTTTTCTTAAAATTTTATTAAACAACAAATCATCTGATTGTTACCTTACTAATTATCATTGCATGCAAGTGATGCAAAGATGAATCTTTAATGATAGCTATTTTTGTAGACTAACGCAGGGCACAGAAGGCAAAATGCTTCTGTTATCCTTAAATCAAACCATATTTTGCATAGGCAGTCGAAATTTAATTATGTTCTGTTTCCTTCACCCCCAATTCGTTTAAAACAATTTCCAGCGTTGCAAAATAGTTTTATTGTTATCTGCTGTCCTCATCTCACAGCACGTTCCAGGTGCACCGGTTTAAACAAAGAAGCAAAATGAATTTCAGAGACTTTTAGATGTTTATTGAGTTTACGGATTAGAATGGTATAGCAGTAAGAGTTCAGCGAACATCTGAAAGCTGAAAACTTGAACATATCGACTGAATTTTAATAGAAATGAATATGCTATGTGTATTACTAATTAAGTTTTTAAATGTTTAAATTGTCATGCCCTCTTTCTCGTTGTTAGTCTGGCAACAAGCTTTGCCTCTTTGAAGTCATTCTCTTTTGATTTAAGCTAATTAACCAGAGTTTAGTTTTTGCTGTGATTGTTGCAAAGAACGTGCCAATTTCTCAAGATGCGCCATGGCTTATATTTTGGGAAGCGACTTAACTGTATAACGTAAAGGGCATAAGATGTCTTTCTAATTGGTTTAATCTTAATTGGGTTGACTTCATTGCAGAAATCTCTGAGGAGATGAATGTTTCTGCCTTTCATCTTCTAGCCCAATATAAACAAGAGCTTAAATGTGCCCCCCACTCATTTTCTACAGAAAAACGCCCCTACACCTGCGAGGTTTGCAATAAGTCCTTCAAACGACTTGATCAAGTGACTGCACACAAAATAATACACAGTGAAGATAAACCCTATAAATGCAAGCTTTGTGGAAAGGGATTTGCCCACAGAAATGTTTACAAGAATCACAAGAAGGTAAAAACAAAAAACCCCCAAAACATTCTGCTGTTGTTGTTTACAGCTCTGCTTAGATTTGCAGCTGTTGCTCATTATCACTGATGGATCAATACGCTTTGGCATGCTTACAAACATGAGCTTTAAATCTTGCAAAATATTAATGTTAAGTACATTAACTTATAGAACTAGCAGGTTCCTGGTTATTGTTTGGTGTTTCTTTAATTGACCCAAGTTAGTTCAGTTGGATTTTCTTCCTCTATGAAATTCTATTCTCTCTTTTTAAAAAAAATAAACTGGAAAACGCTAGTAAAATTGTAGTCATTTTATATCATTATGGCTACTGGGAGTAAGATTACAATTTGTACTCTGTTCCAGTTAAAAGAAGGAACTCTGCCCTAAAAATGTAGAGGACCTTCACTTTTTAGTCTACATTGAGACCCCCGACTGTGTGATTTAAGTGACAATCTGCCTACCCTAATTTAGATAATGCCTGTCATTACTTTTGACCCCGGGGCACAGTTTCAGTGGCATGGCTGCACCCTTGACTGCTGCTGCTGCTTCTTCAGAATGGTAAGATTGTTGAGAAAGAGAGAGAGAGAGAAAGAGAAATTTCCTGCTTAGCATTTGGGATCCTTTGCTCTTTTCCTCCCCCCTCCCCATGCCGCCAACACTTTGATGAAACAGATACACCAAAACTTCGACATACTTTTCACAGTTTGGCTCATGTTATATGTCATCTGGGAATTTGGCACTGAATCTTTGCACCATCTTTTGTGTTTTCATCCATAAATCATATGAAAGTAATAATAACCAAAATACTTCTTGCATGGTGAAACAATTGTAACTGTTCTTTCTAAGACAAACAAGATACAGGAGTCGGGTGAAATACGACTAGCTACAACGCATATCACAATCTAACTTGAATATATAAAACCTTTTTTTTAAAAAAATGAACTTAAAAGTGATTTGTTTGTAGGGAAAGCGACAGAAATATACTCTGAACAGTCGTTTTTATTTTTATTTTCAAGAAAATCAACTCTTACATCTTAAATTGAGGACATAGATAAAAATGTCAATTCAAATGACTCAGAATAGGAAGAGAATTGAATGCAAACATTGCTGCTGAAAAGGTTTACAGATAATCTTGAGAGATTTGCAATAGTTTGTGGAAATGTATTTTCAGGTTTGAATTGTCAGCTGGGATAAATCCCCTCTGTTGAGATTCTGATCACCTAAGATTGATGTTTGTAACATTATTATATCTAATAGGTTATAGATATACAGCTTTCCATTTATATCTCAGCTATAAAGAGGAGGCAGGTGTGTAAGAGAAAAGTAGGAAATGGGAGAAAATCGCATGCATCTTCATTATAGATTGAATCGGTAGGCCAAAGGTGACAGGACTAATCTCCTTTGAGTTGATTCAATAAACTTGCATTTAGCTTCTTAAACAATCACAAATTCCACATGCTTTTTGGAGTTTATTGGTAAAATTGAAGAACTCTGGATTGGAAACTACAATGAAACATTAGACAACAGGCATGGGTGTTAGTGATATGATGCATATGTGGAATCTGGGTGGCAGAATAGGTAAAGGAAAAGGTTTAAGGAAACATATAAAACATATAAACATATAAAAAACATGCTTAGCATTGAAATCCCTCCTAAATGGGATCCCTTTTTCAGAAAGTAAGCAAGGGACTCTGTATGTGCTATAAATTCAGGAGAGAAGTATTAGTAAAAATGTGGAGATTCGGAAAAATATTGCATGTATATGATAGTTTGGGTGGATGGAGATACCAGTATATAATTGTATCCACCAGGAATGGATGCATCTAGATATCTTTAGAAGCAATATAGTAGGTGAAATAATGCAGTAGGTCCATTTCTTCATTTTATTATAAAAACAAGTTTGGTTCTCATCTGCTCAGATGATTGTACAAAATACATGACAGATTTGATTTATACATCTCCATGAGGGCTAATGGAATATTCAACAAATTATAGAAGAAGGTTAGGTATTTAAACTTTAAACTGTGTCATAGATAGTCTGTGTTTCACATGAACAAGACAGGTACTATCTAACTCAGCACAGTTATAGGATTAATGGGAAAAGAAGGTTACCATAAGCAGCATGATAAATCTCTTCTTTCTTAGACAGATCACCTATACAACATATGTGGCAGATGACAAATATGTCCTTCTGAGATGCAAAGAACAGCTATGTAAGGCCTTGGAAGCACTGGGTCTTGCATGCTATGTAGTCAAATGAACACAGTCTCAGTGAATAGGTGGATTATGGGCCTGAAGCAGTCTACCCCAATACTCTAGGAAAATTCAAAAGGAAAGCCAGTTGCAGATGTTAACTAAGGCACCCTACTTAGATGTTCCAAGTGATGGAATTTACAAGCAGAGCTGAAAAAGTATTTCAGCACTGGAAACTTCTATTCAACTTTCTACCTCAGGCATCACAGGTTGAAATGAATCTGGTTTAAGTTTCAATTAAAGAAAGGATGGGCAGTCTTAACGTTTGTTTTTCCGTTTTGTCATGAGTAATGAAAACCGCTTTGGTGATGAAAAATGGATAGACTATAGCATATAGGAATGTTTAGGAGAGGGTTCCCAGTTTTTTTGTGCGGTGGAGGTATGAAATTCCTTTCCACTTCTGTCTTGTCTTGTGCATTAATACTATTTTGGGGTTAATGCTACATTTAGTGTGTCTCCTGCCTCATAACAGTGGGAAACAGCACCACTGATTTGTAGTAATCATGTCACTGCACTTAGTTAACACAAAGAGAGGCCACACACACAAAAAGGAGCTTGCACTACATGTGTTCCAGATGCCTTAGATTGCCTATTCTTGTAGTGAAAGCTTTGACAAGCAAACTCAGTTTATTTCCGGTGTGAAAAGTCTAGCTGTGAATTGAGGTGTATATCATGTTAGATAATAATACCTTGTTACTAGATAAGGCTATGGATCATTCTCTACTTACTTTTTCAATACCTCAGCATGATTCTATTTTTTAAAAAATTAACTCATAAATTATTTAACTCAAAATACTTAATGTTCAATGTTAAATAAGGGAACCTAAAAGCTAGTAGGGGACTGGTAGAGTTATGTTCCATTTCATTTTTCAAACAAAAAACCAAGGCTGTTTTAGTTGTCTGAAACCCAGATCTGAATCTAGACTAAAATGAGTTTATAAATACTAAAATATGATTGATCCTTGTTAAGCTTAAAAGGCTGGCAAGCTGAAAAAACAAGAACCATTTAGAATTCTGGAAAAATGTTTGTGTATTTAAATAAATATATATAGATGTCCAGTTCATGTAATGTGATTCTGGGTGGCATACAAGAATACAATAAAACAATAAAATAAATAAAACAATAATTACTTATATAATTATTCTTGGTGGTGGTGCAGTGGTTAGAATGAGGTACTGCAGGCTACTTCTGCTGACTGCAGTTCAGTGTTCAATTCTCACCAAGGTTGACTCAGCCTTCCAAGATAGATAAAATGAGGACCCAGATTGTTGGGGACAATATCCTGACTCTGTAAACCGCTTAGAGAGGGCTGTAAAGCACTGTGAAGTGGTATATAAGTCTAAGTGCTCTTGCTTTTGCTATTAAGGGCATCTAAAATTATAAAAGTAGAACCAAACCAGTAAATGAAAATAATGGAAGAAGGGTTGTAAATAATAATGGATCCACCTCTTGAGTTCAACCAGCCCCTGAATCTCCAGGCTGACATAACCAGGTCTTGAAGGATGTTAAAAAGTTCAAGAGTGATGAGACTGACCTCACCTTTGGAGGAGAGATGATTCGATAACCTGTAGAAAAGGCTGCTTGCTTAGGGGCCATTAAACGTAGCTCTCTAGATGATGTGAATTTTGAAAACTTCTCAAAGTAATTTTCTTGCACATCTTATACCTAAATTGGTCTGTTGTAATATGTCCTGTGCAAGGAATTGTGATATAGTATGTCCTGGTCTGCTACATTGGTGCAGAAATATGTAATGAAACAAAGAGAAGGGAATATTAGTAAAGTTTAAAAAAAAACACAGAATCTTAGTTAGAAAGACAGAGAATGGTTGTCCCACAAACTTTTGAATCTAGCCCCAACATAGAAATTCAGACCCCACCATTATTACCAAGGAACTATAGCTCTTATTTTATTGGTTTGAAACTTACATAATAACTCAGCTTCGCTGGGAATAGTAATTATCAAGGTTGTGTGTAGCTCTTCTTTCTGCTGTTAAAGAGCTATATGTATTTTGGCAAATATATAGAATGAGCATCTTTTTAAACATTATTCCAATTTTTAGTGGCCTGCAATATAAAGGTTGTTAAATCTAAATTGCCTCTGGTAATTTCTTCTGTTATTTTTACAATGCTTAGATCAGTAGTTTAGAACTAAATAGGCCATCAAAATCTGTTAAATGGTAAAGCAAAAGGAATATTGGCAACTAAGCAGAATAAATAAATACATAAATAAACAGAATAAACTAAAGCTGGTTTGTTTGAAGGGTGATATGCTAAATTAACAGTTTTGTATGCAATTTTTGTATCCAAGATTATATATTCCATTTTGAAATCTATGTTTTCTTGCACATATTTCACCAAACTACATTTTAGGTAATGTTTGTGTTACTATTTCAATCATTTCTTGACCTAAGAGATTCTTAATCAACTGAATTAATATTCTGTACTTAGCATACTTAGCATTATACTAAATAAGCATATTTTTTAAAAAAAAATAAAAATCCAGAAGTTGTTTAAGGAGTTCAAAATTCAGGATAGCTACTCACCTAAGTAAAATCCTAAGTGTTTTATTAAATGGGGGGAAATTTTCACTCATGCATGTGCCAGATGTACAGCCCTAGAGACTGAATCCTTATATTTATCCACAGAACAGGTACAGCACAATCAGCAGCAGTGCAAGCTTCCCCACAGCAAAGTCTCATCCAAATGTCTCAGCCCTGTTCTGGAGGATACATCAGTTGAGGTGAGAAGGTAGCTCAGTCTTTTTCTACCGAGACATTATTTGGCTTTTCTTAGCAGCAACCCTATTATTGATGCAGACTTTGCATAAAAGCATCCAGAGCTTTTTTACAAACTGCTTCCAGAAAAAGTCTAACATCATTGTTGACCTAATGTTTGCCTATGTAATTGAGGGACAACTTGGAAACACAGCCCAATGCACTTTCTGCATCAGAAGTTTCCAAGTCACTTCCCAAACATTAGCAGAAAATATCACCTGAGAAGAATGGGGTACCTGTTTTGGCTGGTCTCCTGATTCAATCCAGAAGGCTGACAAACCAATCAATCTCATGATTTTTCTCAGAAATTAGGATCCTTTCATTGCAGATGACCTATCAGGATTAGGGCTGATTCCTGACTGGCTGTAAATTAAGAATAACATGCTGTCTTTAAAAAAATTGAGCAGAACACCTGCCCTGTCCTTCTTTCCCCCTCTCCCTTCTGGAGAAACATGGAACCTTTAAAAAACTTAAACAGCATCTTTTGGACTGAGCACTCTCCAGATCAGGGATCTCCAACCTTGACAACTTTATGACTTGTGGACTTCAACTCCCAGAATTCCTCAGCCAGCATGCGCATGCGCTGGCTGAAGAATTCTGGGAGCTGAAGTCCACAAGTCATAAAGTTGCCAAGGTTGGAGACCCCTGCTCCAGATATGTTACCGTGTTTCCCCGAAAATAAGACCCTGTCTTATATTTTTTTGGGAACCGTGAAATAAGTGCTTGGTCTTATTGCCATGCACTCAAAAAGCCCAATTGGGCTTATTATCAGGGGATGTCTTATTTTGGGGGAAACAGGGGAATACATTGCTCAGAAAACTTATCATGCATGCTTATTGGGGAATAAGAGAAGAAAGAAAGAGTTGTCTGATAAGACGTTGTGAATACACATGAAGTGGAGTTGTGGATATAGAAGAAAAACACAGTAACAAAGAAATTTGAGAAAGTGCATCCTTGTGTGTATCTTGGCTAGTGTTTTTTCAGCCAGAACAGAGAGTATCGTTTGCAGTTGAGGGCAGGTGGCCAGGTCTTGTCTTCTTCTAAAACAGGGCCCTCAATCTGTTTTAGATAAGGAGCACAGCTGACATTTTAATGGCACATTAATTATGGGAGGGAGGGTGTTCATTCTCAAAATGATTATTAAGAAAAATGAAGCCAGTGACAAAATACTACCTTTTATTTTGCTTATTATTGAAATTTATATATCTTATCCAAAGATAAATATAGTGTTTTCCTGCTATACTGCTAGTCCTCTTATAGTAACAAAATCAACCCCTATCTTACTGATATTGGTGGATCTTTTTCTTTTTTTTTGCTGCTGGCGATTTACAAAGCCCTGGATTGCACCCATTTTTTTTTTATTCTCTAAAAATTCCTATTAGCCTATGAAGAATTCACGAATGTTCTTGGAAATAATATTGATACTGAAGCGTAAAAAAGCAGCACTGGAATTTAAAAGTTGCAGGATTGGACAAGGACCTGATAGATGTTCATAATATTCACTGGCACCTTCCCAACTGGCTTTGCTTTGGCTTTGCTTTGTTGTGCCTCTTCTTTTTTAATCTCTCTCTCAGTCTCTATGAAGAAAAAACTCTTTTTATTTGGCAGCCTTTTGTCTCTTGCTTCCAAAATCCATACACCTTCTCCCCCGTGTGTTTCAAGGTTGCTTCTTTTATAAGAAATTGTATTGTGCTAACACAGGGGGAGAAGTCTCAAATAGGGCAGAAAGGCAGCACAAGGGCCTCAGCGGTGAGTTTCAAATATTTTTACTACTGGTTCTGTGGGTGTGACTTGGTGGGTGTGGCATGGCTTGGTGGGTGTGGCATGGTGGGCATGGCAGGGGAAGGATACTGTAAAATCTCTATTCCCTCCCCAATCCAGGGGAAGGTTACTGCAAAATCCCCAATTCCTCCCAATCAGCTGGGACTCGGGAGGCAGAAAATGGATGGGGGCGGGGCCAGTCAGAGGTGGTATTTACCGGTTCTCCAAACTACTCAAAATTTCCGCTACCATTTCTCCAGAACTGGTCAGAACCTGCTGAAACCCACCTCTGAAGGGCCTGCAATTTTCTCAGTAGCCTGCTCTTCCACAGTGAGAAATGGTCTCAGGAAGGCTTCTAAATTCACTCAAATATAAATGTTTGTTCAGTGCACGGTATATTTACAGTCTGTGTTCCTGAACTAATCTGGATAAGTCTTAATTGACAATAGGAAGATATTTGTTGTATAATCCATGGGCAGATAGATATGAGGAGTAAAATGATCTGCCAGAGCTTCCTTTTAAAAGACCTGTCTATTCATTAAGAATTTCAATTTTGAACACCAAAAGCAATGTTAAACTTTTACTTAAGTATGAAGAGAGCTGTTATGATTCATTTCTTGAGGCTGTTCAAGTGTTGCTCCTTCTGTACATAGTTGTAATGCATTAGGAATCCTAAAGCCTGCAGTCAGATTTGGAGACTTGCAACCAATACTTGTAGGAATATGACTGACTGAGATTCAAGGCATGGCATTTTCAGTCTTTATGTTACAAAAATATGTCTCTAGAGAGGTTTATTTGATTCCATCTCTCTTAAACTTCAGCTGAGCTGGTAAGCATTATTGCATCATCAAGTTTTAAAGAATTTTTTTTGGAAGGGGTGTTTCCTATAAGCAAATTCATTAATAATAGAGACCATATTTGCCCAGTTTCCATTTAGTCAACTTGTCTCTGAGATCTGCTACATAGACTTGAAGAATCCAGTAGAAAAATGAGAAATGTTGTTTATTTCTGTAATGGTAGATAAAAATCCTTTCATAAAGAGAATTTCTTCTTCTTATGATTCCATAAATTTGAGGAGGAGGAGCTGTGATGGTGCAGTGGTTAGAATGCATTATTTCAAGCTAACTCAGCCCACATCCAGGAGTTCAATCCTGAACGGCTCAAGGTTGATTTAGCCTTCAAACATTCTAAGGTTGATTGTTGGGGGCAATATGCTGAACTTGTAAATTGCAGCAGAGTGCTGCAAAGCATTATGGAGCAGTATATAACAGTGGTGAAATCCAAATTTTTTTACTACTGGTTCTGTGGGTGTGGCTTGGTGGGCGTGGTGTGGCTTGGTGGGCATGGCAGGGGAAGGATACTGCAAAATCTCCATTCCCATCCCACTTCAGGGGAAGGATACTGCAAAATCTCCATTCCCACCGCAATCCTGGGGGAAGGATATAGCAAAATCTCCATTCCCATCCCACTCCAGGAGAAGGATACTGCAAAACCCCTATTTCCTCCCCACTCCTAGGGGAAGGATATTGCAAAATCTCCATTCCCACCGCACTCTGGGGCCAGCCAGAGGTGGTATTTGCCGGTTCTCCGAACTACTCAAAATTTCTGCTACCCTTTCTCCGAACTGCTCAAAATTTCCGCTACTGGTTTTCCAGAACTGCTGGATTTCACCCCTGGTATATAAGTCTAAGAGCTATTGCTATTGTTTACTGATATTTTAATGCAGTTAAGCTTTAGCGGCTTGATATCATTTGTTGTGGCTCGCCAGCGGCCTGCGTGGATTGTTGCTGACCCCGACGAGGAGGAAGCTGGTGTGGCCTATGCAGCCAGCGCTCGAGTCGGACAGCGAGGAGGCTGAAGAAGAGGTGGTGCCAGAGGCAGGGATTCAGTCAGGGCCTTCAGAACCTTGAGAGGCTCCTTTAAGTGAAGAGGATGAAGAGGAGGAGCCTCTTCTCAATGCACGGGCACGCAGAGCTGCCAAAAGGCAGGATGGTTCCTCAGGAGAAGGTCTGCTTGAGACTAAGGCTTGGGGCTAATTGGCCACTCCCTTAGCCTATTTAAGAAAGTACACAGCTGGTAACAAGCTGCAGGAAACAACTTTAGTTCACTAACCATCACGTTGGGATGTCTCTGCAAACCTTGTTTCTGGCTTTCTGCCAATTTCAGTAAGACTCTGAATATCTTATCTATGGAATTCTGGAAGGCTGTTAAGAACGCTTTATTAAAAGCCGGCATTTGCTAAAACTGCGTTTTTGAGTAAACTAAGTTTTATTCAGAGTTTGTGGGTGCTGTGTTCTTTGGGATCCGTAGCTGGGGCAGAACATCATTAAACTTTTATTTTTTATTTTTGGACCAGACCAGTGGGACTTATTTTTCTTCATTTTAGTTAGACATAAATAGAGTCTGTCCGTAGATACATCTGTAAGAATGAATCAAATAGGGAAAAGCTTTTGCCCCAAAGTCGTGCACTGTATTTAGCTTGGGAATTTCAAATAATCATTTAAAGATAATAAAAAACTATCTTGAAAATGCAAAGGCAGACTTTATAGGTGCAAGCTGAGGTCATAGGCAGGACCTTCAAAAATATGTTCTTTTCTCACTTCTATTTAATCGCTTTTCACAATTTTTCTTCTTATTTGCTTATTTATATTTTCATTTTTAACATTGCTTTTCAAGATAAGTAAATTCAGTATATACTAACTGCACATAGCCTTGTGATAACATGGTTCTCTTAACTTTTAAATCCTTTAATGTTGAAGTATTCTATTAATACACGGAATTTTTAAAAAAATAAGAAAAAGAGTATTTTGTGACATACACATTTATCACATACTTTAGAGGTAGCACATGGGAATCCATTCCTCCAAACATTCCAAATTTAGTGCCAAATAATGTTTAATTTGTGAGATAAGAAATTCATTCATCGTAAATTATTCAACATTTTAGAAGGCAGGTTAAACTATTAACTAAAAATTAGTAATATGATTCATTATGTGAATATAATATTTAGAAGACCTTTGAAATTTGGCATCTTATGAAACACCAAACAAAACCTATGGTGACGTTTATGGACTTTTTATGGACTCTGATGTATAATTCACTTATATTTATTTATTAGATTTATCTACTCAAGTTATTAACTTTTCATTTTTGAAGCATGCAGAATCAAACTTTTTGTTTTTGTTTGATAGAATAAAACACTATCTGTTTGGACTGCAGTCAGCAAACTTAGCCATAGTTATATATGTTCTTTATCTACAGACACATTCTGAAGAAAGACCATTTCAGTGTGAGGAGTGCAAAGCTCTATTCCGAACGCCCTTCTCTCTACAACGACATCTTCTGATTCATAATAGTGAGTAGAAATATAGATGATAAAGAGGTTTGCAGATCATTGTACTTGCAAGAATAATGCATTCTTAACTTTCTGATCTAATAAAACATCTTTATTATATTAGAATTTTATATAAAATGTATACTGACTTTATATGCACATATCCACACAGAATTGCACCTATGGACATGCTAAATAAAATATAAATAGTAAAATTCAATTAATATGAAATCTGCACTTAGCCTGTAAGTTAAGGATTCATTGCATCTATTTGGTTAAGTAGAAAAATGGTCTTTAATAGATGAATATAATGTAGACAATAGATATAATTATTTTCAGGAGGCTCTGCAACAAATATAATATTCAAAGTTTTTAATGTTTAATGTTCTGATTATTTTATATTGCTTTTTTAATGATGCTATAACCTTCCCAGTCAGCCAACAGTGAGATGATTAGATTTAACATAAATCTAGTTAAACAAATAAAATAGGGCAAGATTCAGAAATTATTGATTTTTTTTAGTGCTCAAAATTATCTAACCTGAATAGTAAGCTCTTTGGATTGCTATTTAACCTAGAATGATGAAGTTTGTTCCTTTATAATTTCTCTTAATAAACATGTTGGTAGGTTGTTGGCTTGAAAATAAGTTGTCAAGGTAAAAAATATCTGTTTTGACCAATTATGTAGAACTTTTCAAGAAATGAATTGTGGTTTTTCTTTACTATAAATTATTGGCAGTTGCTCGCATAAGTTTGTAAACAACTGGGATTCATATAATGAATGGTGATGCACACACACAAAAATTTTGTTGCAAAGAAAATTTTTATGATGAAAATACTGCATAATATGGTAAAATATTTTATCATTACATTCAATTTTGATTTTATATATAAAGTATAACTTTTTATTGGCAAAAATCTGATTATATTTCTCTACTATAAAATTCATTACATGCAGTAAGATTCTATTGACAGTTACTTGGTAGCAGGGGTGAAATGCTCCTGGTTTGGACCGGATCGCCTGATCCGGTAGCGATGGCGGCAGGTGGTTCAGAGAACTGGTAGCAAAAATCCCTGCACACCCCCCATGCGCAGCTGAGCCGCGCGATCATCAGAGGCTTTTTTTGTAACTTTTAAAAGCATTTTTTCTACAACTTCTTCAGCCGAAAAAATGCTTTTAAAAGTTAAAAAAAAAGCCTCTGATGATCGCACGGCTCAGCTGGGATCGTCAGAGCCTTTTAAAAGCATTTTTTTTCTGCAACCTCTTTGGCGGAAGAGGGGGTAGAAAAAGAAATGCCTTTAAAAGCTTCTGGCGATCCCAGCTAAGTGGCCTGATCGTCAGAGGCTTCTAAAAGCATTTTTTTCTGCAACCTCTTAAGGTTGTAGAAAAAATGCTTTTAAAAGTAACCAAAAAAAAGTTGGCCACACCCAGCCAGTCACATTACACCCCCCCACCAAGCCACACCCACCGAACCGGCAGTAACAAATTTTAGATTTCACCCCTGCTTGGTAGTTGTTTCTCTAGTTCCAAGATATTGTAAGTTAAGGACAGATAGTCCTTAACTTACCATTGTAACTGAGCCTGGAATTATAGTCATAAGCAAATGCATAAGCTCAAGTTCAAAAATCAGCTTGCAGCAATTAAAAAAATATTCCCTCAACAACACAAGGCAGTCACATTGGTTCATAGAGCAAGGAGTCTGCGGTAATAATTTTTAGCAGTACTGTAGCTGCAATGGAAGACAAGAACCCATGTTGCATAATAATCACCAGTTCTTCTGTCTTTAGGTTTACCATTACTATGTGGCCTAGTGTGATTGAGAAAAAATATATTTCAATAAATACATTCAAACTTCTATTTAACCAAGAAATAAGAGCGTGGCTTCTTTCAGCCAAAGGATTGAGTGAGCAGAATTTATTGCTTAATTTATAATATTCAATAGATAGTATTAAGATTTTTTTTGTCTTAGGTGAAAGAACATTTAAGTGTGATCATTGTGATGCTACATTCAAACGGAAGGATACTTTGAATGTTCACATACAAGTTGTTCATGATGGCCATAAGAAATATAAATGTGATCTGTGTGACAAAGCCTTTGTAACACCATCTGTTTTAAAGAGCCATAAAAAAGTAAGTATAATGAAAAAATAATTTCATAAAAGTAATAGAATAACGTGACAATAAGGTTTATTGCACAAAGTTTATTTTAAATAATTCACATTTAATGTACAAATGTACATTAATGTACAAAGAAGACATTAATGTCTTCTTTTTCTTTCAACCAATAATTATAAATAGAAAGAGTTAGGGAGAACTATAAAGATAGTATACTCATTGAAATGAATAAAAAGCTTCATAACATTTCTGTAACATACATTTCACTTTGGCTACTAGCTAAAGGTGGTAGAAATCGAAAAGCTTGTTTAATTGATGTTCTCTTTCCCCATGAACTACAGCTTCATCCCTAAAAGGTTTTGCATAAAATTGGAAATATTTTCCAGAAGCTCACGTAGGTTGGCCACACAGCAACTTCTTTTTTTTCTAATGTTTTTTTTTATTCACAAAAAGTTAAAATACAAAACTCTGAAAAAGAAAAAAAAAATAGAAATGAAGGCGAATATACGTGTCCCAGGATAACGTTGCAGGATCCAATCTGGGCTGATCATCGGGACCAGAGGTTTTGTCTGACTAGAGGCTTTCAGACTCATGCTGGAGCCCATCTTCAGGGAATTTCTCTTTAGCAGAATGTGTGCTTTGGGCTATTCTCTGTGTGGTTTTTATAGTGCCTGTTGTATGTGGCTTTTTAGATGTTGATTGGGGTGTGTTGATGGCTGGCTTTTAACTCGTTGGCTGTCATTTGCTGGTGCTGCTCAGCCCTCACCTTTAAAGTACTTGATGGGCTGGTGGTAACTGTTGACTCCCAAGCTTCAATCACTTCTCTGACTATTTTGTGCTTGCTCATCCAACAATCTTAGTAGCTGCAAAACTGAATGTGTTTCCTTGTTCATTGCACGGTGAGTTTGGATCTCCTCGCCTGATCGCTTGCTTGTGTTCTTACAATCTGGTGGTTAGCTTCCTCCCAGTCTATCCTACATAGTCACAGGGGCAATCCATGCAGGGGATTTGGTAGATTACATTGGAAGTATCTCCTAACTCCAAGCAATCTTTACGATGCATAATTTGTCCTTGTATGCCCACTTACAGATCCACATAACAATAGGCACTACAAATGTCATGCACGAACAGCACACAATCTGCTAGAGAGAATTCCCTGAAGATGGGCTCCAGCACGAGTCTAAAAACTTAGAAGACAAAATCTCTGGTCCCAAATTGGATCCTGCAAGAAAAAATTCATAGAAACAAACTAGAAACAAAACAAAACAAAACTTTTAAAAGTGCATTAAAAAAAGACACAACACATAACACATATTATCCTCCCTAGCTGAGTACTGATAAATATATTACAAAATATTAGTTTCTAACCCCTTGCAAAACAGGCCTGAAAAAATTTCAAACTTCTAATTCTGTTTACAAATTATTAACCTGTCATCTATCTATTATATTAATGGCAAAATAGTTAACATATAGAACAATGAACAAACAAAAAGGCAAGAGTAGAGTATCAAAGCCTTCTGTTAACAAACTATTATTATAGTCAACTTGTTGAAAGTTATCTATCCCAAATCATCCCAACAGTTAACTCTGATTCATCCAGGATCAAATATCCACAAGTGTTTCTTAATACCATATATTATCAATTGTTGTTTGATTAAATATAACAGATCCATTCTCCAAAGTTGATCTGTATTCCCCAAAAGGGCCACTTAAGTTGTTTTTGAGTTGAGGATGATAAATCCATTCCCCAACCTTTTTCAATCTGCTTAGGGAAAATCATTACTTATCATTCAGTCAGTTTTTTGTGGTTGTAAAGGAATGCAAGCCTGAACTTCAGGAAGGTATCGTAATCTTCTCAGTCAATTCTAAGTCTGTAACATCCATATCTCTTTCTGTCTCCTTCATTGAATCTACCACTTTCAAATCAAATTCCTTTGCTGCATCTGATTTAACTCCAGTTACTTGTATTTGGACCTTTTGGCAACATTTCTTATTTTGTCAAACAACTTGGTTTGCATATTCCCAAATGGTCGCATACCAACTCCTTTTGCTGATCACGTGAGTTGGCACATTTCCCTTTTAATATGGCCCAGTTATTTGAAAATAATCTATGTATATGTGTGTCAGCATCTACTGGACGTTTGTTATGGAGTTGCAGCAGTTTCACTAGAGATCTGGCAAAGGCTGTTTGAATGTTGTTTTTTGAATAAAAGTTGCTAAATGCATTTGATCAGAATGGGATTTAATATATAGTTCAGTTACAGAATGCTTCAAATGCAACTATGAATTGATCCTTCTTTATGTTTTGCTTATGCTTGGTTCTAACTTATTTTTTAAAAGTACACCTTTTAATTTTGTTATTACGTGTTTGAAAGGAATATAAGAAAGAGACAATATAAACCATGTGAAAAATATTAGAACAAATATGTTTTCTAATTCAAATTGATTTAAGAATACACCCAAATAGAAGTCCTACTGCTGCTAGTTTATAGAATCTTGGTTATCATATAATAATAAAGAGTGTTTCAAAAGTTGAAAAAAATGTCAAGAAAGTAGTTATTAAAGTAAAGGTTCATGTTTAAATGCTACAAACATTTTAACATCCCAGTAAGCATTAATTTAATTTTGATGAACCAAAATGTGCAATAAAAGCCTCGTTTGATTGGCCAACTAGATAATACGGTTTACTTTTCAAGGAAAAGTCATATTGGTTTAGGACTTTTTATATTGTTACAAGCTGAAACTTATTAAATTTTTTAAAACTTTTAAAATCAAATTTTAATATCATAGTGCATCGTGATGTAGATGAAGAATAAAATTTAAAAATGAAAAATTAATTTTGCTTCCTTTTGTAAACAGATTAAATATTTATATTTCTCCTTTATAGACTCACACAGGTGAAAAAGAGAAGATTTGTCCATACTGTGGGCAGAAGTTTGCAAGTAATGGAACTCTGAGAGTGCATATTCGAAGTCACACAGGTACAGCATGCTCAATCCTTAGTACCCCTTTTTCTAGCGTGAACTGAGCCAATCCCTTACTTTGTATCAGACTATACTCGAGGTTTGTACTTTTGTGTTATTGATGCATGTCTTTCATATCTGTCATTCATGCACAAATATGAGGTTTTGCCTATGTTTAAGATAAAATCATTTCATTCCACAGCACCATTTTCCCATTAATATTATAAAACTGTAAAAATTAAGTATTAAAATGTTGAATTACTGAGTTCAGTTAGTCACAGTACAATTTTATATGCTGTAAAATTGATTTTTCTGATCTTACCCAAAGGTAGTTTTTCTTCCAATTTTTTTGAGGAATATATGTAGTCTATAAAAATGCTGTCGTTATAACAAGCCAGAGCACTTTATGGCTTCTGCATTCCTAACCTATTCAGGTTATTTATCATTGTCTAATTTATCACTCCCTGACAGTTAAATCTTCAAAAGTATCTGTAAAGTTTCAGGAAACTGTCAGCCTCCTGTTAGTTTGCTACTAGTGGTAGGAGAGATTCGTACTGTCAAAAAAAAATCTTCCTTTATTACCAGTGTCTTCTTTAGATCAGTGAATAACAACACCTAATAGACTGATGATTGGGAGGAACTACAAAAAGAACTCACCCTTCATATGGATCAAATATTCTAATGCTTTATGTGTGCAACTGATTTCTTTCCTTCAAATATGCAAGGGCACAAACCAACATAGAAATATGCTTCTGTTAATACTTTTGAGTAACCATATACTGTTTTATATTATATCCCAAAATACAACTTTGGCTCTTAATCTAAACAGGTAGTATGAAAATAAATATTTGATTTTTAAATAAATATGCATTTGATTGGGGTCCCAAGTGTATTCCTAGCTCCATCAAGTTTCGTTGCTCTTTATTTCTTTAAAGTCTTTCTCAACAAAGCGGTATGATTTATACCATAGTATATAGTAAGTCTTGCACTGGACCATGTTTGCCTTACAGTTGATTTTATTATATCGCTTATTGCTGTACTCCCAGGTTTCAGTGTTACTCTACACATTGATGTATCTTTTTAATGGATCTAAACACCAATACTCTGCAAATTCTTGAGTTCTAATACCTACACTTTCTAAACTTGTGTTCTAAGCCAAAAATCCATTTAAGATTCATTAGTTAGCTGGAATTGATTTTAGACTATTTATATTGGGCTTGTAAATATTGTCTTAATGGAATATTATTATATTTTCCACTGATCATTTTATAATCACTGTTTGCATAATGGACACCAATTCCTTACCTGAATGTTATTTCACTGACCTGCTTTATAATAGCAAATGTTATGTCTCATTTTTTGTATTCCACATCACCTGTACCCGTGCTATTTCTAGGATAAACAATATAGGAAATTATTAGATAGCTGGCATAAGCAATAATATAATTAGAATGCACACAACACAAAGTACAGTAGTAGATTATAATCATTTGTTTACATTACAATTTTATGCTTTTTTAAAACTTAACTATGAAAATAGCTGTTGTCTAAATTGAATAAGATAAACTTGTTCATTTGCTATTTCTCTCTCTCTCTCTCTCTCTCTCTCTTAAAAATATACCATATGTTATTTAGCAAATTTCTTCATGATTGTCACAGAAGCTCCATTAGTTTAATTGACTTTTCTAATCTCTTTGAATGTATCTTCATAGATTACAATGTTATTTGCTTTTCCTTTAATCATGCTGCCTGTTGTGATTGCCAGTCACTGCTGTCATCGATCACACTATCTCTGCTTAGAAAAACCCTCTTACAACTTCTTTTGTGAACTGCTGCATTGATCATCTGGCAGGAAGCATTGAATGTGCAATCCAGATGGCTTCTTGTCAGTCTCACCTCTCATGACCTCATGGCCAATAAAATTATCTTGATTTTGCAAATAAGGTGAATTTTGCAAACTCCAGTTGGCATTGTTGGCTTTTTGTAGTGGTAGAGTAACAAAGATTTTCTTTTTGCCTTAATCTAATTTAGTATTTGAGGATTTTTATTATGTAGCTCTTTTCTTTCAGCAATAATATTCATTGGGCAGGATGAAATGAAGCAATATTAGACCAGGTTTAAAGTTCCTTATGGAAAATATATTTAACTGTTTCTATTATTTAATTATATATCAAAATTATAACATGGATCATCTCAGAGGAAATGAAACAACCAAACACATTTTAATTTTAAACGATTAGAAGGCTTGCAAAACACTTTGGTCCATCTTGGCGTTAATATTGGAAATGAGGTTAAAGTTATTATCCAAAATCTTGACTTGGAAAGATAATCTATTGAAATTAATGTCTACATACTTATATATTTTTCAAAGTGTGGACAAATATTCAAATCCACAATCTGGTGTAAAGCCATATTCTAAGATGCAGAAATGTTTAAAAGGAGAGAATTAACTTTAAAAGTTGTTAAAACTAAAATAAACTTAAAGCAATCTTTTAAAGCAATCCTATCTTTTTATCCAATATGTTTGAAACAATTGAAATATTACATATTTTAACTTGGAAAAAACTTTTTACTGTAAGCTTCATAAACTATATAAGCTCTAGCCATAAAAATTTACCCAACTGATGAGGTGAAGAACTGAATCCTTGCTCCTAATTCCACAAGTCAATCAGAATGATAGATTACACTTCCTTCACTAGTGACAGAATCTTCTATCCCATCTGAGAAGAAAGTAGCATGGATATATATGTATACAGGATACACTTCTGTATACTAACAATACCTTGGAATCTGATATCTTCTTTCTCAATATTTTTATCTAGGACAGCTATCTTATTTTACCTAACTATAACTTAAGGGTGTGGTGGCTATTTTGAAAATATCTCTAATTGTGATCTACTGTAGTGCAATTTGTCAATATTAAAAACAAACTTTTGCTTAAAAGAAATATTTTGGGTATGAATAGCCATCAACAAATTCATTGCTGATTAACATTGTACTAATCTGAAGGATCAATGCCATGTGGAAGCAGTATTTGTAGCATCAGCGACTTGAATGTATTGTCACAGAACTGTAGCAATTGTATTCATGGAGAAGGAAAGAGCTCTGTTTATTGTCAAAAGTGAAACGGTCCTATGGAGTCTCTTGGTCTTATCAAGCTAATTCATTCAAATGCTTCAAATATGGTTATTTTCTGGACCCTTTAAACATAGTGCATAAGTACTACAACATGTATACTATATTTTTATGCATATGTACGCCCCCCCCTTTTGATGCCTTCCCCACCAAATTTGTCCTTTTTATATTTCATACTTTAAAAAAAAAATAACAAAGTTGATTAAAAATAAAAATAATTATGACTCAACAAATATTTAAATACACACAAACATCATATAATTAATTAATTAACTCTAGGATATAATTTCTGAATTGCCCAAATCTTACAATTCTGGAAAGTATACAAGAATATCAGATAGCAATCTTGAAATGCAAGCCATACATCAATTAAAATTAAGGGTTTTTTTGCTCAGACAAAAGAACTTAAATTTAATTAAAACTACCTACTTTGATAGTTGAAGCTTTCTGTTTCATAATGTAAAGCACGTCTTACTTTATAATTAGCTACCAGCACTGTCTCTTAACTGCACAACTATATTGGTGTAGGTACAAACTTCCCTTCAGTGAGTAAAATAAAATCAGTGGGATGGGATTTCCTTGCTTTTCTTCAAGCCTATGGAAATTTGCTTCTGGGAAATGGAAAAGCTATTTCCAATTGTATAAGATTGATTCAGAGAGACAAAAAGTAGAGTTTGGAATGCTATGAAGTGTCCTTCCTTTAATAAACGGAAAAATAGCTTGCGATCCAGAACACATTCTTTAATAGTTAAAAACAGCCTAAGTCAGTTGTTTAAAACAAGGCTCTTATCTATCAACAAAGAATAAAAGAATGGGGAAGGTCTCAGAATTAGGCTGTCAGCACTCCATTGTTTCCAAACCTTTCTAAACATTTTTCTTGAAGTGCAAAAACCAAACAACATAAAAATGTCAACTGGATTAATTAAATGTTTGAGTCCAAATAGCTCCTGCAGTGTCCAAAGGATGACAGCATGGTTTAGTGACATTGGGGGTCATGAGAGATAGTGTCACGTTTCAAACAGATGTGGAATTAATAAATCAGAGCTTTTGGAACAACTTGCAGACTTTGTTAAAATGCTTGCCTAAACCTTTACATTTAGAGCTAATGGGCTAAGTCAGTGGGAGGAAAAAAAGAAACAATTCATTTGGCAAGGATATTGCTGTTTGTCCTCCCTCTACCATCGTGTTTGTCTTTTCAAGTGGCCCTATTCCCAAAGTATTAAAATATTTCTGAGAAGCTCCATTTGGCAATTGTTTCATGTTCACAGTATAGTTATGTCTAGGTCCGTAATAAGTAACTGATGTAACAAATATACTGTATGTAAATTATATAGTAAAATGGTTTTAATGCCACGTTCCTCAGAAAGATGTTTGACACAAAACCTGACCATTTGAGTTTTAGGAACTCTTCCTAGAGAAAGTACTAAAGAAAATGAATACGCAAAAAAAAATTACTTAAAACAAAACATGTCAGCTTGAAGCCATGTCACTTTTTGGTATTTCAGTCTCTAGATCAGTGATGGCTAACCTTTTTGCCATCATGTGCCAAAAGTGGGGGGAACGCAGTGGGGTCACACGCACGCGTGCCCACATCCATAATTTTATGCTCCCCGCTCCCCCGTGCTCCTCCCCCGCTTTTGGCACATGATGGCCCGGTGGGCCCGGTAGGCCCTTTTTTTGCTCTCCCCCGGCTCCAGAGCCTTTCTAGGAGCCTGGGGAGGGCAAAAACAGCCTTCCCCACCCCCCCAGAGGCCCTCCGGAGGCCAGAAACAGTGTGTTTCCTGACTTCTGGTGGGCCCAGAAGGCCCAAAAATCAGCTGGCTGGCGCACGCATGTGTGCCAGAGCTGAGTTTGCGTGCCCACCGATATGGCTTTGCGTGCCACCTGTGGCACCTGTGCCATAGGTTCGCCATCACGGCTCTAGATAATAAAGCCCAAGATGATAGGTCGAAGTCTATTGACAGAGAAGGAGGAGGAAAAGGAGGAGGAATGGACACATAAATGGGAATTTTGATAAACTGCTGAAACGTCGTCAAATATTCCACAAGAATACCACTGCAGAAGATTTAACAAGCTAATAAGATCCTCCCTCCCCCACAAGTGAAAGATAGAATAGGCCCCTCTAGCACTTTGAATGTGAAGAAAACGAAGGAAAGCATGCTTACATAGAAATAGTCAGTATCTCTGTAAAGCAGCTGTATCTCTTTTCAGAATTGTGCTGGAACTTTCTGCTGCAGCAGAATTCTGGACAGAGCCTTTGGCGAGGGGTTACCAATAGATAGTGTATAAAGGTTCCCCTTGCACATATGTGCTAGTCATTCCCGACTCTAGGGGGAGGTGCTCATCTCTGTTTCAAGCATTTTAGGTGACTGGCAGTTACAAATACATCGATAAAGGTCTATGCTTATTTATAAGTGATAATATACTGTTTAGAAAGGTAGGCTTTCCTTCTTTTTATGGACTTCCCCTTCAACCTCTCTCTTCTTTTCTTAACTCCATGTCCCTTTATATAACCTCTTAGTTTAGTACAATGCAAATATTCCATCATTTCATCACAAGTTTTTTTTTTCAAAATAATCACTCCTGAATGTTGTTCCCATCTTGTGGTCATCTACATTTCTGTAGCTTTGATATAGTAAGACTAACTCCATTTATCTGAGAGGCTCCAATAAAGAAAAAAATTAGATGTTACTCAGTAGTAGTAGAATTCAGTTGATTTATTTTTTTAAGTTAAGTGAGACACATGGATACAATTGGTTGAAGTAATTAAATTATATAGGGGCAACAAGATCATTGCAATGATATTAAACTGTGCAGCCAGAAGTACACAACATGTATCATGGCACACCCTGAATACATGTAGCTCTGAACTGGTTTGAGATAGAAAGTAGAATGTTGGCTATCATGTTAGACTCTAGACCATGATTGTCTAAACTTTTGGCTTGCCTGAGGAGATTTGAATGAAGCGGAATTATGTTGGGGCACATATATAATTGTTATATATAGTTAATGGATATAAATAGCAGATGTCCTTTTATTTATTTGTTTGTTTGTTTATATTTTTATTGTATTGTGGGACTGCGTTACTACCTGTCGAGGGCCACATTTGGTCTGTGGGCTGGACAAGAGTATAACGGAGTATACTAACTTGCACCAAAAGACTTTTGCTTGTATAGGCTATTAACAGATATTTACCACATTAAAAATTAAAATTGACACATTCACTACCGATACTGCCCCTCGTGTTAGGTGTTAATGCTATATTGTTTTTCAACCTAGGCTGGTAAACGCTTTTGATTTTGCAGGTGACTAGGCAGTCCTTGGGAGATTCCAGGATGCCTAATACCACACTTTAAGAAACACTGACATAAACACCCTTGTGCTTGGGGCATAGTAGCTAAAAGTTCTTCACAGATGTTGCTACTTACATAATATTTCAATTGACTTAATTTGCCACTAGATAAATGGCCCAAATACCTGTTTCTGTCTTTGCATCCATATACAGCAGAGCCAACCAAATAAACCCTTACTGATATCTGAGCAGAAGTTGCGATATATCTGACATGAAACACATCTTCACATCAGCCCAACTTAATTTATTAAGACCGATTACTCTTTGGATCGCAGCATCTAGAGATGTGTTTGTTTGTTTATTTGTTTGCATGAATAATTCGTTCATCTTTGTAGGCTGTAATTCACTCTTTTTCATCCCAATCTTGTGATTTACTTATCTCACTCACCACCACAACCAATTTAAAATAGTCACTTTCAATTGCTTAACAATTATTCAGTTATTACACACATAAAGAAAAAAAATTATAACCTACCTAATTATTATAAAATCACCATTATTAAAATAGTACCCCTTTGGTGAAGATGAATACTGGGGCTAATTATTTTTTTACTGTTTTCAAGAACATTATCTTCAGGTACTGGCCTTCCCATAATATTTTCACCCACCAAATAAGTAGTTTAGCTATTGCGATCTGTGTCTCATTTGTCGCATCTTTGACACAATAGTGCTAGCCTGAGATGGAATATCATCTTATTCATTGTTTCATGACTTTTTGATTAGTTATGTTTTTTACATATAATATGCATTTTCATTAAATGGATCACTGACAATTCACCAAAAACATGCATACGTTTAGGTTTAGTTAAGATATAATGGTGGTCCGTATACCATTCCAGCAAACACTGCATATCAAAAAGCAATAGTATATATAACCCGTACAAATTGAGAACAATAAAAAATATTTAAACTATTAAAGTTGTCGCTAGAATAAGGAGTAGATTATTCAAAATTTGTTAAGACAGCATTGTTGTCCTTTTGATTTTGTTTTATTTTTCCAGGAAAGTAGCTGCATTGGTCTATTGCAGCAAACACAATTGTGGGCAACTGAACACATGTAGTGCTGCTTATGATTACATGGATAGTTTCTTCAAAGCTTGGGATTCTTCAGCCTCTGGTCTCCCACAATACAAAAGCTGTCCCATGAAAATCATTTCAATATGGTGCAGTTATGCAACGCAAGGTGCATATGTAAATAGTGCCAGTCAGCTGGGTCTTTCCCATGCATTTTACAATCCACTGTTAACAAGACCTTCTTTGTGAGAACAGTGGCTCACAGAAAGATCAGTCTCTTGGAAAATGCACATGCTGTTTTTACTTTGATATTCTTTTTCTTCAGGCAACATTAGTCCCAAGCAACAGTTTGAAAACATATAACAATAATGCTGTAGCTAAGCAACTTAGGGCTTCATCACTGCCTATTTGGGCAATCATCTGAAAAGTTCTTTGTATGCCATAAGATATTAACAGACTGATTTCACTGTTTTCAGGTGAACGTCCTTATCAGTGCCCCTATTGTGACAAAGCTTTCAGCAAGAATGATGGATTAAAAATGCACATCCGCACCCATACAAGAGTAAGTAGGAGCATTTAATGATTTTGCTATGATCTGCCACATTAAAAAAAAACTAGGGAAAAGAAAAAGAAAATGATGCTTCAAGGCAGATTGAGAACTGAAACATTTAAACTGAGGATCAATTCATAAAACTGCTCTACTTGAGCGAATGTGAGATTCTTGTTTTATGTAAATACGAAACTGTTGCGATATCAGCTTCAGGGGTGAAATGCTACTGGTTAGGACTGGTTCGGGTGAACCTGTAATGATGGTGGCGGGTGGTTTGGAGAATAGGTAGTTATGGCAGCGTGAGGCTCCGCCCACCCGCCCGGTCGCCTTTACTTCCTGGTTTTAACCAGGAACCAACCTGTTTTTTACCCTCTGCGCATGCACAGAAGGGTTTGCGTATGCAACGCGCGCAGGGCGCATGCACTTCCAAACCAGTAGGGATGGTTTTTACCTGATTTTACCCCTGATCAGCGTGTATTTTTTAAATTCAGTTTTGTTATCCTGGATGTAGAATAACTGTAATATTGTACTGTTGTGCTTGAATTGTAAATGAAATGTACCAATTATGTGTGTTGTTTTGTTCATGTATACATATAATTTGGTCTTTCATCTAAACAAGTGATCTATTTTCCCCAATATTTTCACTGGTATATTGCCCAATCATTGGGGAAATGAAAGGATTTTTTTTACTTTGGCCAAGCAGGAACAAGCAGATAGTTTTTATAGATTTCTTGGAATAGAGACAGTCGTAATAACTTACTGTTGAGTTCTCTAGGTTTTGAGAGCTTAATACCTAGCACTAATACCTATGTTTTATGCAGATGTTTCACCATGTGCCTCTACAAGGCTTCCTCAGTGAAGCAGTTCAGAAGGGGAGGTTGCCTTGTGCTACTATAGTCTGCAGGATATCTGAATGTGCTGATGGAGGTGGTACTCTTGATTGGTGATGGGAGATTTCTGTGGCATGTCAATCAGTTGATTCATAGGAGTCCTTTCTAAAAAGGAACAAGTTTTTTTTTTAAAAAAAATCATAGCTGTATAAATTCAATTCCTGATAGCAGTATAATTTGATTATAAATCCTTTGAACAGTTGTCATCCTTTCAAATCTACCTATTTTAAGTTTGAATATTATCTCGGAAATTTCTGGCTTTAACACATTCTGCTTATGCTATATATATGCTTGTATGCTAGCCATGCATCCCTGTTAATGGGAGATTCATTTTTGCTTGAAACAGTCTGTGCAAACAATAATGACTGGAAAACATCTGCTGAATTCAGTTACAAGAACTGCTATAATAATTAATATTACCCAGATTAAATATAGGAACTGTTTAAATGGTTTAGGTCTTTTTCTGTCATGGTAACAGTATTGAAAACTGATTTCTATCTGCTGCTACACCCTTTTAAATGAGGAAAGTTAAATGAAACAAACCATCAAGAAGTATCAACTTAGGCCATCAAATTCATCTCAATATGCAAAACTGTAAATGAGTAACAATTTGGCTGGGTATCTTACACAATATGCTATATACGTATTCAAATGCTCATACAACATTTCACGGGTGCACATACTCCCCTATCTCATATTCCATGCAATATACTTCACCATTACACACAAGATGCAGTGTTTTCTATTATGTGTAATGCCAATAATATTAGGAAATTTGATGGTGGATAGTGCCTGTTTGTACCATTTGCCATGGGCTATATTTCTGCATTAAATTTGGATCTTGACTGAAAATTGGGGTAGCAGCTTGAAAAAGCAAAGCCCCATCCTCCAGAAAACAAAGCAAGATAAAAGACACAATGCAATTGAGCTTCTACATGATGCTACTCCAATAGTGTCAAGAAGCAGCCATGCACCCACTGATTTATCACATAAGAGCATGAATTTTGTTTTTTAATGAACAAACTGTTGCGTTTACAACATGCTTTGCCTGCTGGACAGAAGAAATCAACATGATCAGACCACCCACCACCAACGGACAAATGATATTAGATTAAATATGTCATCCAGAGTGCATTAGTTTAATAGATAAATAATAATCCATGGACAAGAAAGAGAACATTTTACAATATCTTCTGATTTAAAGATAGATTATGGTCACTGTTTTTAGTAATGCTGTGAGTTGAAGTCAGTTATATATTTTGAGGTTTAATTTTACAGATTAAAAGTTCAGTTGGTTATAATATTTTTCCCCGTCTACTAAAGTAATCATTAGACTTTCCGTCTTCCCAGCTAAAAATAAAACTGTCACCATGATTTTTTCTGGATCTTTTATTGCCACTAAATGTTAAAGTTCAAGGAAGAATTTAGGGATATCTTGAACATTTTGATGGCACGCTTTTTAACGGACAATGGGAAAACAGTGACTTCAGAAATATAATCCTCATATTGTAAAGAAAGTCATATGTGATATAGTTACTTCTTCCCATGTGATGGTAAATAGAAATAGAATGCAGCCCTTATAGCAAATCCTATATGATTAATCTAGCTAAGTATATATACTGACTGGCAGTAGATTTTTAGGTTTCAAAAAATAAAATTATTTCAATCCTAATATTCTAGAGATTCTAGGGATTTAAACCTGGGACCTTTTTCCTGCAAAGTATGTTGGATTGTGGTTTGTCCCCAGACTACCATAATGTGGTATGAGATCATAGAAGCTGTATGTTGGGCATCAGAGTAATTGTTTCAGTGCTAAGAATACTGAGGTGGAGCTTCACATCTGAAAGTGCTTGCTGCTTTATCCAGCTTTTTTTTTCCCTTCAAGAACAGTTCATTTGCATAAGCATGTCAGCTATATTTTCTTCATACAGGACACTTTTGATGTGGGATATGTAAACCCATGAAGATTTAAATTTGTAATGATTCCTTGAGAAGATTATACACAATGCAAAATAGAAATTGTAACTTTCTCAAAGTAAGAACAGAGAAATAAGTTTTACTTTCAGACTTGACTTTTCTTAAACCATTCCACTGAAGAAAAGCAAAAGCAGGGAAATAAAAATAAAGTGCTACTTCTATGATTAGTAGGGGATGCTGTCAGGAAAATGAACATTTGTAGTATAAAAAGGTTGTTATGTGTTCTCCGCTATAGTAAATATGCACAAAAGATAAATATAAGCTATAGGAACAGCTTGAGAATATAGCTAATCCCATTTTGATGGGCAAGATATTGAAAGAATTAAAATAAATATGACAAAAATTAAAGTAATACAAGGGAGGAAATGATTTAATTATCAACAGTCATTTGGAAAATTAAGGAAAAAGATTTCACAGCCATTGAAGGGCTCCTGGGCTTGTAAATTACAACTTGTTTATGGTGTATATCTATCAAAATAGAGAAGTAATGTTCATTTTCCAAGAAAATAATAGCTTATTGAATGCAAAGTCATAAAAATAGGTTATTATGGATAGCTGTCCTTGTCAATATATTTATCAAATTTATACCTTGTCCATCTCATTGTAGTGACCCTGGGAGGTTTACAAAAAAAGAAAAACCACCAGAGTTAGAGCTAAGTTAAAATCAGAGAGAAGAAATTGAAAGATATTTAAAGGGGTTTTTAAAAATTTTTTATTTATATGCCGCCCTTCTCCGGAGACTCAGGGCGGCTTATAATGCGTTAAGCAATAGCCTTCATACTTTTGTATATTTTATACAAAGTCAGCTTATTGTCCCCATAACCGGGTCCTCATTTTACCCACCTTAGAAAGGATGGAAGGCTGAGTCAGCCTTGAGCCTGGTGAGAATTGAACTTCCAGTAATTGCAGGCAGCTGGATGTTAAATGCTGCCTTAGTAGGAGGCATTAGCCTCCTACGCCACTCAGGGTTAAGAAGTTAAAAAGGTGCAGGAAGCATTCTCAAGCAATTAACCATCCCTAGGATTGCATATTTCTCTTAGATCCCTTACCTAAGCCTTGAGACTGCTAGGTGGGCAGGAGTTGGGAAGGAACACTCTTTGTGGAGAGTTCAGATGTCAAACCCGAGCTGTCATTTTTTCAGCTGACAAGCTCAACATCTTTAACCGCTGAGCCATCATGCCCATATTTACAAGAGTAAATTACTTACTTATAATGCACTCTGCAATCATTATTTTATTCAAGGACTTTCTCTTACAAATGTTATTTCTTTTGACCTGATAAATCATTATTGAGAATAAACCTAACACCATCTTTGAATGACAGCACAGGAACCCTAAATTAAATATTTGTGATGATCAGCAATTACATAGATATGATTTTTCTATGCAATATTTATATTTATTTATTTTCCGATATGAAACTATTTTGGTTTTATTTTCAACTTTCCACTGAACATCACATGCATATAGTAAAATGGATTTTCAGAGGGTTTATAAAGAATGTGGTTTTTATAAAGTACAATTGTAAAACAAATTAAGGGTGTGTTGTAATTCCTGTTTTTCATATGCTGAGACATATACTTCTGTAAAAATTACAGGAGGCTGACATGGAATATTTTTTCAATTCATAGTCCCACACAAAAGAACTCACTGACGTAAATATTTAAAAGTCAGGAGCCACAAGTTTCCTGATTAAGAGTTCTATTATGTTTGCTCCTTTAAAAAAATTTTTTTTAAACACACAAAAGTGGATAAACATTTCACAGGAAGGCTGATCATGCAAAGGAGTTCCACTCACAAGACTCATTGGACATCACAGGGGGTAATTTTAATGCTCTGTGTATTAATAGTTCTTTTTATTGTGTACTTGATGAATTTAAAGCAGCATTAGACATCATAGTGTGATTTTCCTCCATGATATTTCAATTATTATTTGCATAAGGCTATCTGCAGTCTGAAAGACTTCCCACAATTCCTTTTCACTGTGTAAGCACTGATATTTGCCTTTTAAATATGTATTTGAGGAATGTATTTGTGATTCTTAGTCTTATGGCTAAGAAGATTAAAAATGGCTTTGATCAAAATGTCTCTGTAATATGTTGTAAATCAAGCTTCCTAAGATGTCATGTTATTTAGTTGTTTGTAGCAGGGGTTATGAAAAACAGACATAGATCCTTCCCCTCAAAACACTGCTTCTAAAAGGCTGGGGAAAAATAATACCTCTATATTAAAGCGGAAGGTGCCAACCCACAATTTTCCCACCCACTTTCAGTTCATCTTTCAAGAATTATTTTAACTAGCTTTGTTCTGACATATGTCTCTTGGAGCTGAGATATAAAGATGCATGACCCTGTGTGAAATTCTGCTCTGTTAACAGCTTGTGTTCTGCATTGGCTCACTTCCACTCCATCTCTTGTTCCTGTGTTCCAGGAAAAGCCTTACCAGTGCTCTGAGTGCAACAAGGCTTTCAGTCAGAAACGCGGCCTGGACGAACACATGAGGACACACACAGGAGAGAAGCCATTCCAATGTGATGTGGGTTAAGTTTCCTTTTGATATACTTATGTTTAATTTACAAATGAATCCCAAAGAGATTTCCCTTCAAATTGGGGTCCTAAACATACTGATTTTCTTAGTTGTAAAGCATTAGGATTTTCTTCTGCTAAATATTTCACTGCAACTGTAGCATTTGATATTGTTCCATAAACTGATTTTTCAGTCCTTTTTGATCAGCTAATTCATCATTAAGAGGTTAATTATGTTAGCTGAAGGTTTGTTTGCTTTTGTTATGCTATAGACAATCTGCTACATATAGTATACTTATTTTATGGCAATCTTTCCTAAAATATTGTTTACGCCATAGTAAATGGAATTTGGATAGTTTAATTTATTTGAAACAGATCTCCCTTTGTACTCATTATAAGTTGCAGCAGAAGAGTTGGGTGAATCTGAGCAGATAGTGATTATTTTGCAATAGATATGAAGTATATAGTAGTATTCTTGTGTTTGTCCATTCAGAACATTTATAGGTTCTTGTTGGCCTTGCTCCCAGGTAAGTGTGTAACAGGGCTGGACTTGTGTAACTTATTTGAAACAACTTGAACAGCTCTACTCTTATTAGCTGTTTTATCAGAGATTTTGAAAACTTGAATAAAAACTTTCATTCTCAAACAAAGATTCATATTATTACATATCTATTTATATTATGTGTGTGTGTATGCTGCTTTATTTTCTTGAAGCATGTTTAATTGGTAATCTTTTGTAGCAAAAAATAACAGTATTCTTTGATGTTTTACAGATATTATGATGGGCCACTTTATTAATATAATTGCTAGGTAATAGATGATAGATAGATAGAAAGATAGATAGATAGATAGATAGATAGATAGATAGATAGATAGATAGATGATAGATAGAATACATGATAGATTTAGTTCTTAATCTTAGTGTTATTTAAAAAACAAAATGAGTGGAAGCCAGCCCCACCTTAATTACAGCACCAATATATTTGTATGCATTTTAAATAACACATACAAATAAATAAATTATAAATAAATAAATTATATAATTATAAATAAATAAATAAATTGAAAATAAATTGTTTTTCGACATGAATGGTATATATATAACGGAGAAGACTTTCCTTCTGCATCCTGTTCAGTTCTCACTTTCTGAGGAAACCATTTTTTCCTTTCGCAAAAGCACTATCCAGAGCATGAGGAAGTCCTCAGGAATTAAATTTACATAAAGGTATATATATTTTATACCATTAATTTGGCTCATTACATTGTCTGCTTTTTTATGTTAGAATAGAGCTGAAAACTGGGTATCTAGCATGTCAAAATCCTGCACACAAGTTAAAGAAAGTCACTACAAAGCACTGTAGCTCACATGCTTTTACTAATATTATTATTCATTATAAATAAAGTTCCATGAAATATTGTATCAAAGAAAATATTTTGAACCTCTGTTCCCACAACAAATGTTTAAGAGGGTCAAGAAGGGGAAGGTAAGCATCTTAGAGAAACTTCAAGGAGGTATTGGGCTCAGTTGGGTACTTTTGAGAATACTAGCTTTAACCAAAAGAGGCTAATCCCATAGAGAGTTAAATTAATCTCATTCAGGGAGTGGCTGACTGTGGGGTTTACAGACCTTTATCCAAATAAGAGGCATCTGCAGAGGCTGCTGCTTTTATCAAAACAATGTTACAATGCAAGCTCTGCTACTTTTACATTATATCTGTATAGGATAGCACAATGCACACATGAAGTAGTGAAATTTACACTACTCCAACTCTGGGTTCATCATTCTCTTCCCCAATTTTCCCCATTTCCACTCCCACAGATGCTTCTGACCAAATCAGTGCAAATGGCCTATCAGAAGGGTTTCCTTAAGGTAATGACCAAGAATCAATATATTTCACAGAACTTATCTTTCCAATATAAATAATAATCCAGAGAGCAACCAGTCATAATTTGTGCCTTCCACACTTCAATTCTGATTAAGGTTGCCACCCAGAAAAGAAACTACAACTGAAATATGATCAACTGCACTGTTACTTTATTTAATGACAATAAAATGCCAGCACATAAAATGTAATATGCATTTGGTTTGTTCTTTGAAATGAGCTGGTTTATAAATCTTCATTTTCAGATTATTTTTAAAACCTATGTCATTTTCCCTAAGTAATTTTTGTAAAGGTTAGTGTCCATAATTACATGTATGAAGTCTATAAACATGCCAGGGATATATATTTGGAAAAATGTTTGGGAGATTGCATCATGTATTGGTTTTTTAAAACCTTGTTTTCTTCTGGTTGAACAGAAAATTACTGTCAAGCTGTGTCCATGAAAAAGCTTGTAAAAAGGGCTTTTCTAGAAAGCAGAATTTTAGAAAATATTTGAACATTTATTTATTTATTTTTATTTTTTTTATTTATTTTTATTTGATTTATATGCCGCCCTTCTCCGGAGACTCAGGGCGGCTTACAGTGCGTTAAGCAATAGCCTTCATACTTTTGTATATTTATACAAAGTCAGCTTATTGCCCCCACATACTGTGTTTCTTGTTTTTTTCCTTACTTTGAATAATCTAAGGATAATGTAATTCTATTATTTTTTAAATCCAATTATGATCACTAAATTACTCAATCTTTTAGGCCCATGATATGCTTGATATTATGTGGAAGTCATAACAATAGTGACAAAGTAAATATTGTGTCACACACTTCACACAAAAGTGAAGAAAATGGGGGGGAGATAGGCTTGTTATACATATACAAGTTAGAAGTAAGTCAGATTACAAACATCTTAGCTTTTTAAAAATATATATTGTTGAACATTTTAAAAAGAAGAGTAAAAGTTAATACAAACAAAAGTAACGTAGAAAGAAAAACAAAAAGTAGAGTAAAATAGGAAAGAAATAAGATATAAAGAAGTAGCTTCTATTCTTTGTTACAACAGTAGCTATATAGGAAGATACTGGAAGTAGATGGCCATTTTATTGACACTAACAAAGACATCATTTCATATTGTCCAGAAAAGGCAACAGTAAGCCTCACTTGCATTTTATTAATAAAACCACATGAATAGACAACACAAGAAGCCTGATGATATGGTGCTCAATTATGAGTCCTTCATCTCAGCTGACACTCAACATGCTACTCAGGAATAGCTGAGGAATTTTTGGAGTACTAATGACTTGATTAGATTAGGAACATCTATTTTCTGGTTGTCGCCTTGCATGAAAATAAAACAGTCTTTCATTGACCAAAACAATATAGCCATACATATACAACACCCAATAAGAGTACACAGATAGCAAATTAATTACATTATTGGTAGAATTATGTGGAAGATTTCAGTCATAACAATAAAGACATGGCCAAAGGCTATGTCAGCCTTGCAAAATAAACCAAATCAGAAAACTAGCTTCACAGGAAGATCAGAACTATATTTTATTGAGAGGCTATAGTAGCAGAATTTTGCAAGCTTATCCATGGTTCTCTTCCCCACTTCTTATATCCCATGGAATGAGGGGAAGCCAATCCATTTCTCATATTTTTTCATAAATATGAAAATAAGACCCTGTCTTATATTTTTTTGAACCCTGAAATAAGCGCTTGGCCTTACTGCCATGCGCTCAAAAGCCCGATTGGGCTTATTATCAGGGGATGTCTTATTTTGGGGGAAACAGGGTAGATTTTACAGACTCTTTATGGGCTATGGCTGCTTTTATGCTGATTTTTTTGTTTTGTCTTAACCTTGGCAAAGTTTATTTATTTGCAAGCTTTTGAAATGTTACAATCATAATATATTAAGAAGAATTTATCACTCAGTAAGGAATAGGTGCCTCTGCAAAGAGTTTATTCTTTGTGTTTTGAAAAGATAATGCATTGTTGTTAAACTGTCATCACTGTGTGATTGAAAGTCATTAAAGACTGTTTACTAGTAGCAGAATTTGCCATAACCCATCTGTTGAATGGCAGTCTTAAAAATGATTTCCAGTAAAATAAATGAGGCATCTTTTATACGTCTATATGCAAATATGATTGTCTATAGTATTTACTGAATTTTGTATATTTATTTGTAGGAGTTGTTGCTTCATGATTTTAATAAAAGGGAAATTTAAGAGTTTCCATTTAGGTGTTTAATCAGTATGGCCTAATGGTTGACATGGTACATTCGACTATATTGAGAGTATCAACAGTGGGAAGATGACACATTCTTAATATTTGACAGATTAATATATGTCCTTTTACTGAATCTATACATAATTGAATGTGATATATATTGGTCTGTCATCCATCATTGAATTAATTTTTTTAAGCATTAGATTCTCCCATGCCATGTAGCATATCTCTACATCAAGGGATCTCCAACCTTTTTGGTTTTGAGCAGATACTTCAACCTCTTCCCATGTGATGTTTAGAGTCTTTTAAGTCTTCTATGAATGTTCTTCATCATGTATTTCAAGGGCATCCTCTTGGTCCTTTGGCATCTGGGGGTTCCATCTCATTGCCATCTTGGGGATTCGATTGTTCTCCATGCAGAGATTATGATGCATGAGTTGGAGTCTTCTGCATGTGACAATGTTATGTAATCTGCAGAAGAAACTCTTGGAGAACTTCTTCATTAGCAATTTGATCAAAATAGTGAAATTTAGGATTTGTTGGAAGACATCAAGTCTCTTGGAAGGCTAATGCCTTCCAAGTCTCACTGGTATAAATGGCTATTGAGATCACTATAAAAGCAAATGGGAGTTTAAGTTTCAGTGATATAGATGATGAGGATAAGGTATTATTCACAGCTATCAATCTGCCCCTGTAAATTTATAACTGCTATAGCAGACTTCCTCAAGTTTTTGGGCTTTGTGGACTGGCAGGGGGGAGAAGGGATGGTTCCGCATGTGTGGCAGGTAAGTACACATGTGCGTGCAGCTCCATTTGTGCAAGCAGTAGCAAAACCTCCTACCTTACATGCTGCTCACACAAGTGGACCTCATGTGCAATGGCCCAGTTCCGAAAGGCTCAAGGCCCAGTAGTGGGTCATGGCCTGGGATTGGGAACCCCTGAGCTATAGAATCAGCAAGAAGAATCCCAATGAATTAAAGAATACAATAATTGCTTTTGAGGTTGGCTATAATAATTATTTTCATACTTGAAAGTTTCCCAGATCAGTTCTTGATCATGAATGGGGGCTTCATCGTCCAGAATGATCACAACTGGCACACAAGATGGATTTGTGGGAAGGTCCTTTGGCATGGCTGCTGCCTGCTCATTTAAGCAGGAACTGAGAGTCCAAGAACATCCCCAAATTGCACCCCCAAAGAAGTGTTTTCCCAACGAGAACTAAAAAATAGAAAATGTTTTATCCAGGAGCCCCATCCCCCCCAAATCCACAGGCACTTGGTCTTGCTGGGGTTAAACCACAGCTTGTTTTTTTTCTCATCCAGCCTCTGAAGACCTTCAGATGGAAGGGCAAGAACTTGATGGCACCTTCAAAATCAACTTATGTTTATAGTCTATATTTTTATGTCAGAAAAAGGTTTCCTTCCTTCTTTAGCAATGGGAGCAGACATCTATCTTCAGTTCCTTGCATGAAATTTTTGGTTAACATAAATGAACATGTGAATTACTAGCTGTAAGACTTAAGTAAAACAGATTTCCTTTTCCAGAAATTTATAAAACCAGATTAATTTAGAATATGTTTGTAATTACAGATTCTTTGTTTTTTCTGTGTTTTTATTTGTTGTGTTTCAGTGTTTTTTTTTCTTTTTTGAATGGTGAATTGTTCATTTTTATTTTATGTATATTTGTTTGGCAATGGAGTGTCTTGTATAATATAATTAATTAAATGAAATGTATGTGTAAAAGTTGCAGTTTGCATCAGTTTAGCTAGCAATCCTTAGATGATTATGGGGGAAAAAACAATGTTTCAATTTCACAAATGACATAGAAGATGATTGTTTGATTTATTCAAGGTTATTCATAATATTCGGTGCTAGGAGATCTATATATGAGTTGTTTAAAAAGGTCTTTAGGCAATTAATGACTTTTTTTTTTGTTTTTTTTGCCCCTGCATTTTAGGTTTGTGATTTGTCATTCAGCCTCAAGAAAATGCTGATCCGGCACAAGTTGACTCACAATCCCAATCGGCCCATGGCTGAATGCCAGCTATGCCACAAAAAGTTTACAAGAAATGACTACCTCAAAGTACACATGGAAAATGTCCATGGGGAAACTGACAGCTAATTTTGGCTTAAACGAGAAAGTGTGTAGTGCCTTGGATGCTTCTAACTCCAGAGTTCAGTCAGATGAGTAAATGCACAATACAGGCTGTATATTTTAAAAAGTGTTCATGTAGACACTTCTTTTCTTGGGTTTTCTATTCAAAATAAAAGTGTTATATGATCAGTGAGATAGGAATGAAAATAATTCATGTCATGGTGAATCAAAACATTATTTTAATTGGGAAATTTATTACTAAAATATGTTATCATTCTATCATAATTAATATTTTTTACTTTATTTCCATATAGTAAAACTTTAATTCAGTTGTAGGCATATGGGCTTAGAGTAAGGTCAATTACTTTCGATATGTAGCATTTAGCTATATTTCTCAGTAGAATTATTTTTTTAGCTATACATGCAGGAAGGAATGGTATAACTTCGATGCTTATTGTTGAGTAAAGAAAAGCTTATTTCTCATGATCTCATCCATTCCACATTCATTCTGAACAGGCTTTTATTGAAAGCACAGGATTTTCAGCATGACATGGTTTTTGAAAGATGACAGACAACTTAAGCTTAGGACAGATCTGGTCAAATGCATACATACCCATTAGAAAATTTGTTAGCACTGCTCTGTTTGGCCACCTACTTTCCTAAAAGGGGAAGGTTGTGATAGACAAAAGTCTGAACTGTGTTTATAGATGCCCCATTTAAAGCACCCGCAAACCATTCTTTCTTTGGCTACTTAGTATCCATACCAAAGATTAAAATTACGAGATGATCATGATCAACCAAACCGAGATGCAGTATCTCCAGGGTTGGCTGCTGCAAAGTGCTCCTGTTTTTTTGCTTATGCTTTATTCTGTTTAAGGGAACCAGGACACAGATTTCAGTTCTTTGTCCCGATTCTGGTATAAATTCACTGGAAAACCGTAAACTAGCTTTTCTCAGTTTGGCATTCTCAAACTTGTTGGATTAAAGTAGGTAATGTTCTTGGCTATGAATTCTGGGAATTGTAGCCTAATAGATCAAAAAATTCAGAGTAAGAATGATTCTTCTAAACATTTCCCCATTAGAATTATTCCTGTTCAGCAAGGCTTTTTAAATGGCCTGGATTGATTGATTGACTCTGCAGACATTTCAGAAGTATAAAACTGGAGCTGTTTTATTAAATTCGATTTCAAAATTTTACTTTGGGCATTGGGTGCAAATGTACTATTTGTGTGAAATTCTTTAGAGCAGACACATGTATTTCAGGAAAAGGACAGATATACGATCCTGGAAAAAGATGCAGCTGCTTTAAATATTTGAAGACAACATTTGCGCCACGAAATACTGTGAAGCACTGGTACTGATGCTGAAGCATTGTGTAGCTCTGATAGAGAATATATTGTATTCTGTGCATTTGTTAGGCTGGTTTCACAAATGGAGAAAATTCTTAAATTTAGTAAATTAAAATTGTGACTAGGATTTTATTCAACTAGTCAGCATGATTTTTCAAGCAACACTTGCTATTACTTAAAATATGTTAATGAACTCAGAATTTATATCAAAATTAGAATCTATTTCACACAGTGCTCTTTTATCGAAGCATTCCTAGGGAGACTTACAATCTTCACTGTTTGAATGTGATCGGGATTACAGCATTTGCCTTGTCCATGAGCATTTTGCTCATGGACAAGGCAAAACAGAAGCAGTCCTAAGAATGATCTGTTGTTAAGGTATTTAAAGGTATTAAAATACAGCATTAAATACTAATACAATATTTGTAAATGTTAAACAAAATGAGAAGTTAATCTCAGAATATTATTCAACCCTTGATTAAACAAGGAATATATAAACAAAGGATTTTTTTTAGCCTAAAGGAATTTGTGCAGTTTTGAATAAGGCT
>WNWU01000007.1:11535426-11554373 GCA_012654045.1 Ptyas mucosa | reverse complement strand
AAAAAAAATCCTACTATTATGAAGACTAAGAGTTAAGAATAATTTGTTAACTTTATTACTTTTTCAGCAAGTAGTTCCTCTTAATTATTAGAGTAATTCCTTGAATTTTCATGTGTGGATAAGAATGTAGAGCTTGCATGAAAAGGCACTTCATGACTGAAAATAAAAGGTATCAACCTATATTCTTTAAAGCAGGGGTGTCAAACTCATGGCCCATGGACTGGATGCATCACACGTTGGCCACGCTCATGCTCAGATTTTTTTTAGGGGGAAAAAAGTGATGATATGTCATGTGACAACTCCATGATGACACAAGTTTGACACCCCTGCTCTAAAGAAAACCTGGTTTTGGAAAATTAAATTCTTTAAGTAATACACAATATAACCCATGTGCTTTCTTCCATACGTATATTTAATGTCTTAACAGTACCTGTGCCGGGCTATAGCAAATATTAGATCTAATTCCATACAGATAAAAAAAAATCTGTATTAACATCCACATTTAATCTGATGCAGGATAAACATTTCCCCCATGCTTGTTCAGAATGGAGCTGATACTCCAAGCTGCCTCCTGCAACATGGATATTAAATCATTTCTTAAAGGCTTACTTCAAAACCTAATTTGAAATACTCCAAAGCAGTGAAATATGGCAATTTGCCCACAAATTCGGATGCGTATCTTCTAATTCCTATAAACTTTTCCAGAACTGGACTCTAATGAAAACTGAACAATTATATATTTAATCTCCATAATAAAGTAATCACTAGATGCATTGGTTATAGCATTAAGTATCATTTTGCTGATAATATTGTTGTGATTGGTAATTTACTTTCCATAAATGGGCATTGATGTTTGGGGAAAATATCTGATCTGGAAAATGAACTGGAATTTGGTTTTTTGGAGAGAGAAAGAAAAGAAAATGGGTCTATTTTAAGATGAGTAATTCACATAGACTTGTGTGTGTGTGTATATAATTTTATATAATGCATATATTCTAAATTTCTCAGAATTTTCAAGGGTTACAAGATTACCTTAATTATGAGGAGAACCCAAAACAATAAGGTGTGTTGTATTGGTGAAAAATGTGACAGACACTGTCTATTCTGCTTTTCTTGCTTGGTTCTTTCATCTCTTCTTGTACCAATTATGTGTCCTAAAGGTTTAATGTTTTTAGCTTATATTTTCACTGAAGAATCTCTGTTCAGAACCTTCATACCAAAATCTGTAATTAATAAGTGTGCTTTAGATATAATACATATGTATGAACATTGCTAGTTCTTGAATAGAGAAGCAACTATGGTCTCATTCCCAACTTCATCATAATATGGATAAAATGATACAAGGCATTATTTCAGGACAATCCCTTTCAGTCAAGCCTCTGGCTCTAGAACATATACTTTTATGCTATTATCCATAATAACTTCTTATTGAAGTGTTTTATTTATTCTTCTTCTCTGTGCATGATGGGGGAGTTTATCAATGAATTGTTGTACTTATTCATCCAATTATATGGAATGTTTGAGCTTTTTCTGTAAGTGAAGTACAGCAATACAAAATGGACCAAAGATATATTAAAGCTACTGTTTATACATAGAAGTAATTTGAGATTCCCTGCTTTTTTAGTCCAGCTTTGAGATCTTCAGGAATGAACATTCAACTGGTAGTTGCTTTTACCAGCACACATGGGATTACTCCTTTGAAAAACTAATAGCAACTGACTTGATTGAGTAACTTCATTTGAATTTAGCAGATATCACCTGTCACTGTGTCAATTACTTGGCTCTATGGCTTTGAAACCAACAAAGCCAACTGGATTGTTCAATTATAAGAAAACAGAAAGTAAGGAATTATGGTATGTAACATTTTTTTAAAAAATACCCCCAAAGAAGACTGTGAATTCATGTTGTTTTGAATGAGTGTCAGCAAATATTTTAAAACAGCCCAATGAAAAGATACTCATTGTTTTTCCCAAGAATTCTGTGGAGCAGTAATAGACAATGAAGTCATGCTATTTCCGAAGAATCTTGTTCAAAGAATAAAAAAAGAAAACATAAACCAAAACCTCATGTTTTTAAGCTCCACCCCCACCTTAACATTTACTTTTCTATTCCAAACTATTAATTTTCTCGATCATGTTTATACTATTCAAAACATTTTAAAACTCCGGGATGAATTGTTCTTTCCAGCCACAGTTGATGGCTGTCATTCTCAAAGAATTACTTGGAACGTTCTCAAGGGATTAACCCATTTTGAAGTCAGTGGTGAAGTGCTCATGGCATTTTGAAGGCAAATTACACATGATTTGCAGTACACAAGAGTTTTCCACCTTTGCATCTACTGATGACATACTTGGATTTCAGATGAAGTTAAGGGTTTGGTTCAGTGTTAACTGCAGGAAGGACTGTGCTTGCCTCATAAGCAGACTTTCTGTGCAAAGTTATTTTGTATCTGTGCAGATACAAAAGTTTGTTTATAAATGTTAACATAATCCGGTTTGGAAATAGTTGATCAACCATCTCTAAGTGTCAGTTATCCAGAGTCAGCATCTATTTATTTCTAATAAAAACGGTATTTATTGAATGTGACAACCCCAAATATGCATTTTGTGGTTAACGTAGGTTAGGATGGCTGCTTTATGCATTTGAGATATTTTTTGATTTTGTATTAATATGAGATGTATTTTTATTTTATATTAATGTGATTGTTTTCATTTTAAAAAAAATTGCAGCCCAGAGTAACTTGATAAAATGGATGCACATATAAGTTAAATAAATAAGATTAACAATTCTATAGCACAAGACAGATTTAGAAGTAGGAGTCTTTAATGGTGTGTTTTTGTTCTCCAGGCTTGATTTGTAAAGAACACCAAAGAATAGGTGATGTTTTAAGGCAGTTTGAAAAATGAATTTTGCCCTTTTAAAAATAGGTTGATTTTCCCATAGATTTATGATCTTGAAAGTATTAAAAGCTCAATTCACAAAAGTGAATGCATAAATTTTGGGTTGAGCTAGACTAGTCATTTCTTATAATGTCCACTTTATCATTATCTAAACTGTAAGGAACTACATATTCCACTAATCATTCTTTGTGTTTTTTAAATGATGCTGGACATTGATAATATTGTACCCTGTCAAGATTCATCTGAGAAGCCAAGGATACTTTGGCATAAGCAACATTTAATCTATCTTGCACCAGGAACACTAAGTTAATAATACTAAGCTATTATATGTTTCAGAATTCACATGCAGAAAAAAGCAAAACTGGAACAAATAAGTCAAGAGGTACTGAATGATAGTTGACATAAAATGTCACTTTCTCTATGTCTTGTTAGTTCTGCTTGTTTGGCATCTATCTTTCAGGCAGTTAAGGTGATGCTTAAGCTTAACCCTTGGTTACTACTTAGGTTACAAAACAGTGAGATTACAGCCTTTGCGTGACATGCATTCTATCATCACCCTCCAGTGACAAAAGAAATTGGGCAGAAAACCAAGGAATCCAAAATAATATAGGCTGGCCAGATGTTCCCTGTTTTGCCATGAGTTCTCTCTCAAGTCGATGAAAAAGTATTCTTACACTTCCTGATCTGAATCTGACAGGAGATTAATTAGTTTAGACCAAAAGCCAGGCTGGAAAAAAGGACTGCAGACTATAAACGTTTGTATGGCCTAAATTCTGTTGTGCTTTGCCAAAGCTGTGAAAACTTGACTCTCATCCTGAATTGATTTACTTCCATAGTTTATTCCTGGTCTCCCCCCCCCCCCCCCGCCCCGAATTGTTTTGCTCCTCAATGGACAGCTATATCTGTTTTGGATTTTATTACTTCTGTGGTTTATGTTTTAATCCTAGTTTACTAGAGTTTTTCCATTAATTAAAACAGCATAAAATAGATTACTAGCTACTGAATGTTTGAAACATAAATGAACAACCAAGTAAACTACGTTAACCATATATACTTTGGTAAAGATTTATTCCAGAGTTAGGTACATCATCAGAGATAATATCTTAAAATATGGACGTCAAGGAGAAATCTAAATATGTCAGAACTGAAATCCTCCCCCATGATGGTGTGTGGAATGGATGGTCAATTCTTTTTCTGCTGCCAATGAACAGCTGATTTTGTTACCAAAGCTAGTTATATGGTGGCTTTGCTTCCTGTTTTTTGAAGGGTAGATCAGGAAGGGACCTAGTCTACTTTAGTCTACTCTTCACCACAATGGAGAACGGGGGGTCTGGATACCTGCAATTCTTGGTAAGGTAAGAAGTGATCTGAAGGTCTAGTCCAGGGGTGCCAAACTTACATCGTCCTGGTGGTGTCATGTGACGTATCGTGATTTTTTCCCCCTTCATCAAACCAGGCATGAGTGTGGCCAGCATATGACACATCCGGCCTGTGGTAATAAGCCCTGGTCTAGTCTCTTGCCACCTTTTTAGCTGCTCATTTTTCTTAAACAGGCTTGAGTTATAATTGGACTTTTTGAAGCAATCTCTTGATTTATGACTACTTGGCTTCTGACCTATTTTATAACCCCTTGCTGGACTTTAATTTTTTTTCTGGCCTTTCACTTTTACTATTAAATTCTAAACTATTTTAGAATTTGTTTAAGAAGTTTGTGAGGATATTTACATTTACTGTATATAGTCGAGTATAATCCGAGTTTTTCAGCACATTTTTTAATGCTGAAAAAAGCCCCCCTTGGCTTATACTCGAGGAAAAATGCCTTTTTTCCTGCAATCCGTTTTGCCATCCATTTTGCCTGCAGGGAGGCTTGCTAAGGCCAAAAGGGGGTGTGAGGGGTGCAGTGTCCCCCCATGACCCATTTTGGCTTCCAAGGGCTTGCTAAGACCAAAATGGGGCATGGGGGGTGCCTAGCAAGACTCCCTGCAGCCCCCTGGAAGCAAAAACGGCCTGGGAGGGGGGCTTCAAGGGAGAAAGAAACAAAGAAATCCTCACTGTTTAGGGAGATCCCCACGTGCACTGAGCTTGAGTTGAGAGCTTATTGTAATAGGCAGTCTGCTAGCTATCCTTGCTCAGGCTAAGATAATCAATAGTGGAGCTCTAAGAATGCCAGATGAGAAGGAGAAAGGGAGGGAGAAAGAAAGAGGGTGGGGAGGAAGGGAAGGGTAAACCCTTTTACTCACACTTTATCATCACTGTTTGGGGATCCCTAAGTACAATGCACTTGAGTTGAGAGCTTATTGTAAGTGCCTGCACTAGCTATCCTTGCTCAGGGTAAGATACAAAACATTTCAAAATGTCTGGCTTTTCTTCCTCCTACCAAAGACCTTCTGGGGTTCTTCACAGAAAGGGAGGGAGAAAGAAAGAGAGAGAGAGAGAGAAGAAAGAAAGAGACAAAGAAAGAAAGAGAAAAAAAAGAAAAAGGAAGGGAGAAAGAGAGAGAATGCAGGTATCTCTTAACAGAGGCTTGAACTTGCCTGAAATTAGATCAAGCCCTACATCACTTAACCCAATGTATCAGATTAAATTGTTATTGAATTATTTTGGTATATATACTACATTCTCTTATGTAATTTAGTTATAGTGTACTTTACACTATGCACTTACAGACCTAGTTTACTGTTTTTCTTTGAAATAAATATTCAAAAACATTTAACCTACTGATGCCTCAATTAATGTAATTTTATTGGTATCTATTTTTATTTTGAAATTTACCAGTAGCTGCTGCATTTCCCATCCTAGGCTTATACTCGAGTCAATAAGTTTTCCCAGTTTTTTTGTGGTAAAATTGGGTGCCTCGGCTTATATTCGGGTCTGCTTATACTCGAGTATATACGGGTACCAGGATTATACTACAAATTTTGCTCTTTCTAGCTTTTCTTCTCTTTTTAAAAAGAGAATTTATTAAAACTAGACAATCCCATAAAATATAGACTATACATAGAAAAAGCCTAATTCTGGATAAGGTACAAATCAGTATATTAAGTTAAATTTAGAATTGCATTGTATATAAGATTTACCTGTAAGGTATGAAGTTATTCTGGGTATCAAAGTATACTTCTTCAACTTGTTTAACTGGAGATGAAATAAGTATATAAAGAAGTGAAAGATGCCTATCTAAAACACCGAGAAAACCTGAAGAATAATCAGTCACTGCTTAACAAAATAAACCAATACTCCTATTCAATATATGGCAATTTTTACAACATGGTATTCTTGTCTTCACAAATCCAATGAAGTAAGTAAGGATAACCATAAAATAGACAGCCTCTTTTCAGAAATATTCCATTCTTCCGGATGTCATAGAAACTTGAAGTCAAGCCATAAACTAGGAAGAAGTTGCAGACAATCTCAAATACTTTTAAGGGATCAAGATACAGTTACATCTTCTAAGCAAGAAGGTTGCTGGTTAAAGGCTTTAAACCAGTCCAGCTTGAGTAGGGAATGGGGAAGAGGTGGGTTTCTGCAGCTTCTGATAGTTCTGGAGAATCGAGTGCAGAAATTTTGAGTAGTTCGGAGAACCAGCAAATACCACCTCTGACTGGCCCCGCTCCCATGTATTCTCTGCCTCCCAAATCCCAGCTGATCGGAAGGAAATGGGAATTTTGTAGTAACCTTCCCCTGGAGTGGGGTGGGAATGGAGATTTTACAGCATCCTTCCCCTGCCACACTTACCAAGCCATGTCCACCAAGCCACACCCACAGAACTGGTAGTAAAAAATTTTGAAATCCACCACCGGAATGGGGTCAAAGTTGAACTGAGTGATTCCTGAATGTGAGCCCATTCTTTTAGCAACAGGAAAAAAGTAAAACAGTGGAAGATGGTAGTATTGTAGTTCCATATGAAGTTCTATTACTCATAGATCTGTCTTCTATTTATTTCCCACAAAATGGTCATACTTCTAAAACTAATGTAAAATGCTAACCCTGTATAATAGGATTTTAATGATAAAGTTCACGGATTTAAAACCATTCAGCCACAATGATAGATCCACACGATTTCAGAAATAAAGCATTTATCATTAAAGTAATATTTTATTATATTAGTTTTGTTGTGAACACATCAGGGTTTTTTTTGCTAAGATTAAAGTAACAGAGAACAAGATTGAAATTGCCTATTATTTCTCCACTTGAGTTGCTGCCAGGGGCAGAGAACAGTTCAGCATATTAGAGTGAAACAAGAATAAAGGTTCAAGACAAACTACTCTGTGATGATTTGAAGTGTGTGAAAGCTAGCTGAAAGGTTAATACAATTCATACTTGAATGAGTATCTCATCTGGATTGCAGGTCAAAAAGAAAAAGAAAAAGGAACATTCACATTTTTGTTTTCCTCACAATCCCCAGTGATACCTTCCGCAATAAGATCCAGATATGTATGAAAAAGAGTCCTTTTCAATAAGAACAAGGGCAAGACCTCCTGTGTTTTTTCACCTTTTTCATTGTTTTGAATTAGACATTTATTCTAGCCAGACAAGATGAGGGCAACAGTCAGGACTTCAAGGCTGTCGTTCATATTGTCATCAGAATGTCAGTCCTTCAAAAGCTTTCTGCTAAATAATTGAAAAAGGGTAAACACAGCCTCTTCAGCTAGGCATGCTTTCCTGAAAAATTCAGAACAGGCTCTGGCAGCTCTTCGCTTGTGCCAAGTGGCCTACAAGAACAGACTTTGTTTGCTGCCAAAAGCTGATCAGTTCTAGCTAGCTAGTGCAACTGGCCTTGGCTACTCTTTCTCCACCCATAATCCCTCCCTCATCAATTTGAGGAGAAACAGAGTCACAAAAATACACATTTCCCCCCCTTAAAGCCAAATAAAAATTGATTGCAGATGGCTCTTAGGATTTGTGTATTCTCTTTCTGATTTGTTGTAGGTAAATCCACAGCTGCTCTTGATTTTGGAACTAAATTGATAAGCACAGCTTCAGTGCTATTAAAGACAGCACAATGTAAATATCTACATAGTCTCTCTCTCTCTCTCCCTCTCTCTCTCTCTCTCTCTCTCTCTCTCTCTATCTATCTATCTATCTATATATATATATACAAACTTTATTTTTAAAAGAAAATGCCCTTCTTTGTCCAAGTTAATGCCCAATACTGAACTTCCAGTAAATACATTTGTGAAGGGAATTGTTTCATTCCATTTTGTGTCCATCAACTAAGTTTCTATATAGTCTTAGGCAACTAATCTTTAATCTTCAAAGGTGGAAAATAAAAACATGAATATTGATTCTCCAATTCAAAACTTTTTTTGCTAAACGTATGCAAACTCTTTTGTCCTGGTTTGCTGTTTTCACTGTCTTTTCTGTTAATGTGCCTTGACTCATTGTTGACTCATAGTGACTGAATGGACTGTCTTCAGGTTTTTTGGTAAGATTTTCATAATTATTTGTCATTGCTTCCTTCCTAGGGCTGATCGAGAGTGACTGGCCCAAGGTCATTGTGTTTAAAGCACAACTAGAATCCCCAATTTGCGGGCTTTTAGCCCAGTGCCTTAACCAGGACATCAAACTTGTTCTAATTTTATTAGAAATATATTCAACTATTTAGGCCAACTATGTAGGGATTTTATTGATAGTATAAAAAATTAGTCTGAAAATTAATTACTATTACACAAAATATTGCAAAATATTATATTTTAATCTCTTTTTGTCTGTCAAGGTTTTCATGCTATTCAACTTTATTCTGGTACTCTTCAGACTTGCTCATAGTCCACCACCAAGAGATGCTTTTTTTAAAAAAACAACAACATATGCTTCTAGACAATTTGTTTCCTAGACCTGTGATGGCAAACCTATGGCATGCGTGGCAAAAGTGGCACGCAGAGCCATCTCTCTGGGCACATGAGCCATCGCCCATTGCTCTTCTGGGTTCCGGCGCGCCAGCCAACTGGTGTTCACATGTGCAGGAGTGCCAGAAACTGGAAGAGCAGCCACCCAGCATGCATGCGTGTGCTGGAAAGATGATGTTCTGGATTCTAGGGCGCGCATGTGTGCCAGACACCTAGTATTCTGGTTTCTGGCTTGCATGCATGCACAAAGACCAGCTGGCCGGTGGGCATCTACTTGCTGGAAACTGGAAGATCATCTTCCCGGTGCGCACATGCGCACCGGCCAGCTACTCTTCCGGTTTCCGGCCTGCACGGCCGCCCACGCTTTTGTTTCGGCACTCAATGCCGAAAAGGTTCACCAACGCTGTTCTAGACAAATTCCAGTTTCTATTCTTGAACATATTACCAAATCTGTAAGACTATCAAAACCTTAACAAAGTCTTATTTAAGTAAGGATGGAATAAAGAGAAATCTGCAAATCACTATATTTCCATTGGCTTTTGTCTTCAAACCTATTGGTACATTTTGAACTTATTATAAAGTTTATTCATCCCATTATAGTCAGTTAGCCATATAGTTTACTTCATTTATATCAGTCAAAGAGTATATGACTGCTGCAAGATTTAAGTAATTTCTACTGAGTTCAAAGGAACTTATTCCCAATGAAAATGTGGTTACAATCAGTGTGATAGGAGGAAAAAAGAGAAAAACATGAAAGATGGATATGTCTAGCAACTGAGAAGGGAATGAGATAAGAAAAAGAACCTATATGATACAGAAATAACTTGTGGAACTGAAGTTGAGTGATGTGAAAGTAAAAACAACCAGGATATATTGAATTGGTGCATAGAATGAAGAGGCCATACATTATAAGTATAGTTAATTTTTAAAAATGTATTAGAAAGGTGAGCAAAACGAATGGAAGCTTAACAAAGAACATGGTTCACAGAAATCTCTGATTGTTTAAAAAAAAGGGGGGGAGGCATATAAACTCTAGCCATGTTCTATTCCAGACATCATTCCAGAATTAACATGTAATCAAAATGCTCCTTTGTTAAAATATTAATAAAGAGTACAACTCCTTTACTCAGTACATCTCTAACCAAAGTCATCAGAATTATCTATTGAATTCTGCAATGTGTTAATTTCCTTTTCTAACAAAGCTAAGTGATGTAGCCACTTAGATAGAAGCAGTTAATTTTAAGTAACCTGAGAGAAGAACAAATGCAAAGTGGCTTGGTGAATGCAGAACATTTGTATACAGTCAACAATTTTAAATTGGATGAGAATATTTTTCAAGCAGCACATTTCTCAACTACTGAATTATACTAAAATTCAATTTACTTCTAACTACTTTGTAAAAGATCAAAACACCAGATTTTCCCAATAGTTCTCTAGACTCATTTCACACCCTATGCACCCTAGTCCATGGAGGTGGAAATTTATGATCCCTGTGTATGAAGACAGGATGGAAGACTTTCAGGACATGCACCATTAATGCTAAAAGACTTCCATAATTGCAGCATACTTCACATGTCATGTGTTTCTCTTTGCATTTCCACTAAATCATTCCTTCAGCAACTTCTTTTTATGTCTTCATTTTCATCACATTGAGATAATCCAAAGGATTTTGCTATTATTTGAGCAGAGGTTTCTTGTGAGAGATTAATATAACCCTCTTGTCAAGATACCTGAAGTGGAACAGTTTGTTCTCTAGCACCAATAAAAACAGATGGGAGAAGACTGGGCATGATGTAAGATGTATAGAAATGTGGATCTTATCAATTTATCATGTGAAACAGCTGACAAAGAAATGACAGTAATTGATGGGCCTCTTGAGATGCAATCTGGAAGTGTTGAATTCAGGAGAGATATATTCATTGCTGAGTTATTAGTGTAGTGTAGTGTATTAGTGTAGTGTCCTTGTTTAATTAATTCCCAGCTATGCTGTGTTAAGGAATGATAGAGACAGATATCTGAATTAATTATATGTATTTGACTATTGTGTTTTCCCAAAAATAAGACCCTGTCTTATATTTTTTTTGAACCCTGAAATAAGCGCTTGGTCTTATTGCCATGTGCTCAAAAGCCCAATTGGGCTTATTATCAGGGGATGTCTTATTTTGGGGGAAACAGGGTATTACCTGCTTTCCAGAAACAATTGTGGCAACATGGTGCTGGATTATTGATCTAATTTAGCACAGTGCTCATCTTACCTGCTTCAGAGGATTCTTGTGGAAAAGGGGTTCTGTTTCTGCCCTTTAATAAAGCATAATGACAATACAGTTAAAAAATATCTACTCAGGGTTAGGGTCCTCGAATGCAATATACCTTATTTCTTAGAACCTGAATATAAGGTTCAGGTTCATCATGGCAGACACTTTTCCTACTGTCAGACAACATTTCTATATAAAAACACAAATAGGCTTGTTATAGAGATCATTGTGAAACATTAGGGTCAATCTGTAATAGGTTTACTAAAAAAAAGAGGGAGAAGAAAACAGTGTCAGACACTCAAATGTGTTATGTTGTTGCATATGTGTGTGTTTATTTGTCCTGCTGAAGAATCACTGCCCAGAGCCTCTCTGTGAGGGAAATAGGTGGTTAAGAAGTTTGATAGATGATAGATAGATAGATAGATAGATAGATAGATAGATAGATAGATAGATAGATAGATAATGATGATGAGAGAGAGAGAGAGATATGATGGTAAGTAGGTAGGTAGGTAGATAGATATAAATGATAGAGAGAGAGATGATGGTAGGTAGGTAGGTGGGTAGGTAGGTAGATAGATAGATGGATGAATAGATGGATGGATGGATGGATGGATAGAGAGATAGATAGATAGATAGATAGATAGATAGATAGATAGATAGATAGGATGATGTTATCTATTCATTCAAGTCCAAGTCCTGGTGATTCTAGAGGTCAGGTCTCTCCACATCTTACAATCTTACCCTACTTCTTTGCGTTTTTCTATGTTCTGGCTGGTCTCAGCTTTGATGTTGTATAGCCACTGTGTTCTTTGACAGTCTGGTTTCCTTTAATACTAATTTTTTGAAACATAATTGCTTTCTTCAGTGAATCCCTCCTCCCCGAGGAAAGAAAGAGTAGGGGTGACACTATGGCAGTGTTCCAATACCTCTTCCATATTCAGCTCATGTTCATCAATATTGTGCAACCTAGTGAAATCCAACATTTTATTTCTGTGCTGCATTCACTGATTTGAGCTACCTGCAATCTTAGGAAAGTGAATTTCCCCACACATTCTATCTCTTTACTATTAATTTCTATTTTGATGTTTCTATTCCTTGCAGGGATCATGAGCTTGGTCTTTTTGATGTTCAGAAGGAGACCAAAATTTTCACTTTCTACCTTGATTTTCTTGATCACATTTTCCAGATCTTTTTTGGTTTCTGAGAGGAGAGTTATATCAGCATATAAAAGAATGTTGATGTTTCTTCCACCAATCTTTACCACAATTTTTGATTCTTCAAGATTTACAGTAGCTTTCTCATGATCATTTTGGCATGCAGGTTGAATAAGAAAGAATGAGAGAATGCAACCTTGTCACACTCCTTCCTTTATATTAAACCAGTCAGTGTCGCCATATGCTGTTAGCCCAGTGATTTCTTGATTTGTGTACAGTGATTTCAACTACTTGACTACTTATGCTGGTACACTAGGTCTTGTAGGGCTCGCCATAGCTTCCCATGATCAAAGGCTTTCTCGTAATTGAAGAATTACATTTACACATGTAAATGATCTTTTTCATATTGTCAAGATTTTTCCATGTAAATTTATTTTTTTAATATATGGCCATTACGTAAATAATATACAAGAAGATAAAATATCAATAAATGTAGCAGAAGGGGAAAGCCAGATGCTGGAGAAAAGTTTTTATTTGAGGAAACCTGGTTTATCGTAATTTTTTTAGCATGAAGTGACTTGAAATACCTTATAGCCTCCCAGTCCGATTCTACGTGCACCTCATTAATATAAAATGAATTTGAAAATTTCAGAGCTTTTTCACATGACAGTTTCAACATGTATAAAATTACTCAAAGCAACTTCTGTTATTGTTTGGTAGTAATGATGAAGCTTTCAGGCACTTGATTTCATCTGAAGAAACCACAAGTCAAGATGTCAAAAGCTTATGAAAAAGGGTTGCGTGAGAATATGGTAATTTTATCCAGATTTACAATGAAGTACAGATTAATGTCAAGGCTTTTAGAACTGGTGTAGTAATTTGTGTTTTTTTTTTATTAATGTGGGCCTATTCAGAGATGTGGAACAATACAACAAATTGTTTAATATTGTGGACAATTTACCTTTCTTTCTGTTATTGAACAACAACAAATATATACCATTTCTATTAATAGTGCATTTTAACCTATATTTGTCAATTGGCAATATGATTGACATAGCATCACTGCTCTTCATTATCTGCTAAATCAGCACTATACAAAGTGAGATTAACTGAAGAATAAATCTTAATTGTTAAAAAAGTAAAACAATGGTTTAAACAGTAGTTTAAAATTCTACCAGGAATTAAAAGCACATCCTGCCCTATTTTTTTTTCTGCTTGCAAGTGACACAAAAAATATAACACAAAAATCACCTTGCAGCAAGATGGATGACAAACAAATTTAATTTAATTTAATAATAAATAAGTAATCCTTGGAGCATAGATTTCTGAATCACATTCTATTTTAAAAATATTAATATCCAGCCATAAAATTGTATTCCTAAATTTCAGATTGTTTATTCATTATTAGTTAAGAGTGATGGCTTGGGTAGTCTTGTCTTATCTAATGATTTAAATAATGTTTTTCAACTTCCTTATTCACTTATTTGATAATCATTAAGTGAACAAAGTTTTGCAGTTAAAATGTAAAATGAAATTTGATGCTAGTCAAATGCTAGTGATACACCCTGTTTCCCCCAAAATAAGACATCCCCTGATAATAAGCCCAATCGGGTTTTTGAGCGCATGCAATAAAGCCAAGTGCTTATTTCAGGGTTCAGGCAGTGGTGGGTTGCCCCCGGTTTGGACTAGTTCTATAGAACTGGTAGTAAAACTGGCAGGAGGCTCCACCCACTGACCGTCATCATAAGTGATCTGCACATGTGCAGAAGCTTATACGCAGAAACATATGTGTGCAGGCACGATGCAAACCGGTAGTAAAGGTAAGTAGAACCCATCCCTGGGTTCAGGGCCTTATTTTGGGGGAAACACGGTAACACATTTATTTTAAACTCTGAAGAACAAAAGATTGCTTTGCACATTTCTCTTTTTTAGTCATAAAATATAAACTACCAAAGGCATTACCATTTATTCCACTAGAAGAGAGCATAGCTTTCTTCACTTTCTCATCGAAACTGACAATGTAGATTTGCTTAACTTTGTCTGGACTATGCCAGTGAAGTTTTGAAAAATATAAATACTAATTTATTTGGAAGTTAGCTTGTAAGACTGTACTCTTTTTGATTCTACATACTAATGACTTCCTTCCTTCTGTAGTGAAGAAGCCACATATTTGTAAAATTTGCACATGTATAAATATCCTATCTCCCTGTGTCAGAACTTTTCAACAGCCAAAGCTGAATAGATTCAGAATGTGTAGGAATATTTAGCACTGTATTTGCAAGAAGGGTTGTATATATTAAGAATTTCTATGAATTCTGGATTTGAAAGTAACATTGTGGGATTAGAAAATATAATTTAAAAGCAATTAAGTTTAGGTCAGAATGAACTTATTTTAAAACTGACTTCAATAAAAGATTCAGGCATTTGCAATGATGGATATCTTCTTCTTCCTCCTCCTTCCTCCTCTCCCTTCTCTTTTGCAGAATGGGATGAAAAAGCAAAATAAATATTTAAAATGTATTAACTTGGATGGATAGCTTCACTGGATCCATTATAATTATAATATATTTTGAAATAGAATCCTTCCATTTCTGGGTTGCCAGCTCTTTGGTATGGTTCAATCTGGGAATTTGGAGAGTTGAAGTCCATTCATCTTAAAGCTTCCAAGTTTGAGAAAACCGTTCTAGTGTTTTATGAGTTATAGCTGTCCGCCATAACTGTTACCCTCTAAATGTCAAAAGACTACAAATTCCCTAAATACCCTAAATTTTGATCCATATTGAAGAGGAATTACAGCAATAGCAATTAGAGTTATATGCTACTTCATAATGCTTTACAGCCCTCTCTAAGTGGTTTACAGAGTCATCATCATATTGTCCCCAACAATCTGGGTCCTCATTTTACTGACCTCAGAAGGATGGAAGGCTGAGTTAACCCTGAGTCAGTCAGAATCGAACTCCTGGCAGTTGGCAGAATTAGCCTGCAATACTGCATTCTAACCACTGTGCCACAATCGAGCTTTATTGTTTATATGAACTTTATATTTTCTGATTATATGAACTGCAATCCTAATTTATCTAAATTATATAAAAATAAGTATGAATAAATTATAATATCTTATTATTGAATTAGAAGGGACACCTAGATTAACTTTTATTATATTTTAAATAAAATATAACATATTTTTAAAAGTTTTAAAGCTTTTCCCAATCATTTGATATAAAATGTATGGGTGATCCTTTCTTTTACTGGATGACAATCAACTCAATTTCTACTCGTTTTCTGAGCTGTTCCCTCTGAACATTTTGTAGATTAATGGGTTGGTAAATTGTTTCTTATTTTTACAAGTTTGGATTCCAGGGTGGAGGACCTGTTTAATGGACATTAACATATATGCATATATGGAGTAGAGATATTCACACAACTTTGTAGTATAGAATTCTTATTTCACTATATTTCTATATGTTTAGGAAACTTCAATTTCCTAAATTGAAATATGCATCCTGCAATTCTTACAGGTTGGGGTCAAGTGAAAAAACCTGCATTCCTAAATTATTTTCAGAATCAACTTCACTAAAACTAAAAGTTACAGTTTGTTAACCAACAGGTAGTCATTTTTGTAATGTTTTAGATATCAGGAGCAGAATTAATATCTGTGGATATTCAACAACTTATATATCCTTTAAAATATCATGCAGGCATTAAAAACCCCCAGTAAACCTCAAATATTAAAACCAAATGTTTTCAGATGTTTGATCCAATTTATACATTAAAAGAGCATTGGGGAGAAAACCATGAAAGTATTTTTTTCTCCTTTTCAAAATCTTTCAACATTAGATTTGGAAAGGAGATGTTTCTGAAAACTGAAAAATAAATTAAGGGTCTGGATTTCCTGAGCAAAAATGACACCACAGAAATTGGAGTTAAGGGGCAAAAGATATTATCTCTCCTATAGTCTTTAACTAATTCAGTGAAAACTTACACATGTATAATAATGCTTGAAATAATTCAAATAGTCCTTGAAGTAATTTTTGGTTCGTGCTGGTGTGGAAAGCTCTTTGAAACCATACCAGACTGTAAGCATGTAATCTAATGATGTATATTCATAAATCTTGTTTCACTCCATTTTCAAACTTAAGAGAGATTTGTACACGTTTTAAAGCTTGGGATAACCTCTTTCTCACTCTGAAAATCCCATTTCTGGATTTAATCTGAGGGAAGTGGAATGAAAGCCCTTTTCAAAGACCTGATCCATGCTCTTCCTATTTCAAGCAGTGCATGTTCATCACATATGACCTTGGTTCCTGATGATCTGGCACAAAGCCTGAGCACACTTCAATGATCCAGTGAACAGCTTGATTCTGCCATATGGGAAACAATAAAAGAACATGCGGCATCAATTATTCTCTCCCTACTTCCAGCAAAATTGAAGCACCAATTTTATATATAAGGTCTGGATTTCCATTAACTAGAAACAGTTGGTATAAATAACATTGACGCAAACGTTACGGCCAGCCTTATGTAATATACGTTCTTCTTTTTTTGTTTAATAGTGTAATGGTTGACTTTTATAGGTTCGAATTTTCTTCACCTGAAAAAAAAAATCTGGCAAGTGGATTATGGATAGCATAATAAAGTAGGAGAGTAGAAAAATGGATACAAATGTTGAGCAAAAATGAGGCTGCTGTCTTTATTAAATTGTATAACAACCTGCTGAGACAGAAAGATTCAGGTTCCCAAAATTTATGAAATTATAGAGCTTCACATAAAAATCAGAAGCTGATTTTTAGCTCCATAACTATCACAGAAAGGAGCAATCCTGTTCTAGATTCACAGCTTTATTTTTCTCATTTGGTATGAGATATGAGCCCATATATTTTTGCACTGTTTTAGGAAATGTGACTTTATTGTATCTATTCTCCCCCAAGTTTTTCATTAATATTGTATTAATTTTATAAACTTCTTCTCTTATTCATTTGAGAACATTGTAAGGCTAACATGGAATTAACATGAAATTGCCACTGAATATATTCAGGAGTGAACGCTTGTAAATTACATGATGAGGATTTAATAAACAAAAGAAAGTAGTGTTATTTAGATTTGTAGACTGAATTGAACAGTATTAAATCCTAACTTTAAATTATCTCTTTTAAATTAATAATCTATATGCATGAGAAAGCTCTGGGATAATTCTTTTCTTAAGAGATTAAGAAGGGGTCGGGGTGTTCAGCTTCACAATACAGTTGAGATGCTTCACTTGTTTTCCTTCTGCTGAGAATTGTAGGCATTTCCAGATATGTTAATTTGCAAGCTTCCCACATGAATCCAATTTTCTCCCATTTTTCATTCTTAACACATTTACGGACAACACATACACACACCAATGGAAAGATGACAGTTTAAATATTTGCATAAGTTATTTTGACTGATGGCACCAGGCTCTGTGTTTTGAAGCAAGGTAAGCATAATGGCTCATATATGGAAAAAGGAAGATTGCCTATAGTTCTCTCTGCTCAGAACATAGATTGAAAAAGTCATCCTTTCACTTCTATTTTCTTATTTCAAACTGTATAAACCAAAGGACATAATGAAAATAAAGATAATTAAAAGCTAAGAATACACAAGTGATAATGAATATACATATTGTTATCAATAGAAAACAAATACATTATTAAGAATGGTCTTAGAATGATCATAGTTCTAAATCTCCTGATCTTCAACTGTCTACTGCTACTATCCCTGTTCTTCAAAGTTCCAATTGCCATTTACTTATCAATGGAGATAGGAGTGCCTCAGGTTGAACACTGTGTTTTGGTCCTAAGAATTATCACTTGCCTTGCAGTGAGATGGGTGGCAAACAAATTTAATAAACAAATAAAGTAGGGAATGGAATCTGCTATAAAGCAAAGTGGTTAGTAGCTATTACGGTCTCAGCAGTGTGGAGTAAAGATAGAGATCATTTTTGTTTTCTCATTTTTTTAAAACGAGGTTTTGAGGGCCTTTCAGATTGTCAAAAGAGATGAAGTTACCGTAATCTAATTTGGTGAAAAGAATGTTCCATTACATAAATGCCATGGCAAAAAATGCATGTCTCCTGAAACCCACCGAATGCAAGTTATACACCCATGCGCGCACACACACACTTATGCATCTCCTTAGCACAATATAAAAGCAGCTATGTTTTATGTAATTAGATAATATGAAATACAATTGATTTACAATAGTTTTGGTGACTTTTACAGATACACAGATATGTTCCTTACATCAGATCCAATTTTCACATGAAATAGAATTCCCATGCAAGAATTTCTTTTGGTTCAGTCTCAGGTTGTTAACGTTTTGCCAAAATCTTCAGAATGTTAGTTACACTTTATATATCAGAACAGCAAACTTAGTGGGAAAAGTCATAATGGGAATACCTTTGTCAAGAGAGAATCTGCAAGGTGATCACATTAATAAAAGGTGAGGGGAGAAACAGTCTGCTGGTTAACAGTTTATATTCTGCTTTATTGTGGAAGCCTAAGTGTCAGATAGTACAGCAGTCAATAATGCAGCAATCAATTATTTAAAAAAAAAGTCTTGTAAAACCACAGCAAGTACTTCAATATGTACTGTATTAATGGTTGGTGGATATGAATACATAGTCAAGTCATTTACGAGAAATAAGTAATATAAAAAAAGAAGTAACAAAAGAATCATGAATTTAGAAATCATTATCCTATCTTATCCTATCCTATCCTATCCTATCCTATCCTATCCTATCCTATCCTATCCTATCCTATCCTATCCTATCCT
>WNWU01000007.1:11515065-11529765 GCA_012654045.1 Ptyas mucosa | reverse complement strand
TTCCTTCCTTCCTTCCTTCCTTCCTTCCTTCCTTCCTTCCTTCCTTCCTTCCTTTTTTTCCTCTCTCTATCTCTTTCCAATAAATAAAAATAAAAAATAAAGATTGCAAAGAAAGCAAAGGAATCTTCCCATGTCATAGAACAATAAACTGGGTCACCAGCGATACAGTACAAAGAACATTCCCAAATTTTAACTTTGTTCTTTGGAAATCTTCTGTTACCAGAACAGGATGAATACCAGTCATACCAATCTCTCCACAAAGAAGAATAATCTTCACATGTTGTGAAAAGCAAGCCTATGAAATCCTTTAAAAAGGATTTCTTTAAAAATCCTTTAAAAGACACAAGGTACTATGAAAAAGTATACTGAAATTCTTTATAAAAATAGGATATCAGGAAAGATTCATTCAGTAATTCATTCATTGATTATTATTAATATTTATTATTATTCATGCATTTGTATCCTGCCTTCATTATAGCTAAAAGTGACAAATATATCAAACACAACTTCCCCTTTAACGTATTTATTAATTTTCTCATAACAACAACACAACAACTTGGTTTGGGCTGAAAAAGAGTGACATGCCCAAGGTCACCCAACTGGCTTTCATGGATAAGGCAGGACTGGAGCTCATGGACACTGTTTGGGAGAGCAGAATTCCACTGTAACACCACGGGGGCCAGATCAGCAGAACAAAAACACCTATACAAAGTCTTTGAGAGAAATGAATACCCACAAAACTTCATCTGGTCATGCCTACATACAAACAATAAAAATACTCAAAGCAATACCATAACTACAACAGGAACAACAATGACCAGACGAATCACAATCCACTTTGTAGAGAATTGTTTCAGAAATGACAGCAAGACTATTATGTCAATATGACCTCATAGTAGCCCAAAAACCAAACTCAACTCTCAGACAGACTCTGGCAAAACCCAAAGAGCAAAACCAAAGATCAGGCATGGTGTACCGAATCCGGTGCAGCAACTGTGAAAAGAACTATGTTGGACAATCAGGAAGAAAGCTATCAACCAGACTGCACAAACACTTCCTGGCTATCAAAAGACATGATCCACTATCCCTCATGTCAGTCGGTCCACAAAGATTCAGAAGGTCACAAATATGATCTAACCAGGACCACAGTTGTAACCCAGATGAAATTAAGGAGAGAGAGAGAATTTCTTGAAGCCTGGTTTTCCACCAATAAGTCAATAACAGACACATTGACATCCAGTTTACCAATCGCTGAGAATGAAAGAACTGCATCAACCATGATCCCAAAAGTAGCATTTAAAATGAACAAACAGGCACCCCACTACACAGCAACAAAATTATAACCCATTGGCTCACAAGAAATCGGACCACATCTCAATAACAACAGCCAGCCACTCAAACTATCAAACAAGCCGAAATCAGATCATGACTCAGAACCACTTGCAGATAACAACTCTAATCCTAATCTGCATCACACAGATGGTATTTAAGTATAGCCCATCAACAACAGCCAGCCAATCAGACCATGACTCAGAAATATCTGAACAAACAACATTCAGACTAATTTGCATCTCATAAAAAGGTATTTAAAGACCTGTGTTCTGACAGACGAGCACAATTTAAAACACACTGGTGATGTCTCCTCGAATGGTGATGAAACGTTTGCAGCCAAATTGCCAAGCTTGGAGCTCAGACCAACAACATTACTACAACCCAAGCTACTAATATTGAAACACACTTCAGAGCTCATGGTCTCTGGAGTTCTAGTATGGTGCATTAACCATTAGATCAAACTTCAAACTGCTACATTTAATATCTAGTAAGACGTTTCAAGCTGCAACATGAAAAACATTTGTAAGATTTTTTTTTTATGATAGCTATTAAGATCATAAGCACCTCCATTACCAATGAATCCATAAATGGCACCAAAAACTAGAAAGGGAATGATTGAAGGGAGAGAAAGTTGAGCCAGTCAAACACAAAGCTTGAAATAAAAGTTTTGAGAAACAAATTGAGGACCTTTGAGACCTTAATGTAAAATGTAGTATCTTGCACCCACTAAAATTTCCTTATAACCACTATTTTAAAATGGTCAGATGCAGACCAGCTGCCCTGATTAACCTTCCAGCTTCAAGAACAGTATTAACCACACAAAAATGTCAGCAAATTTTCACAGACATGTTTTCCACCTGGCTCATGTGGTACCGATCTGTAGATAGTAGGGCCCCATAGTGCAAAATCTCTCATTTTCTGCTAGTCTCAATGTTCAAGGCAGTGTTGTTAAGTCTTTTATACATAAATCCTAAATGTCCAAAAATATCCAATAACACTTCTGCATTCCTAACTTTGGCTGAATTAACAATATAACCATAAACGCAGCTCTTGCAGAAATGTAGGCATTTAAGAAAATGCAAGAAAGGCTTTCAAATAATTTTGACATCTGGTCTCTATCCTGTATGTTTTACATTAATATTCAAAATGTAGGTTGCCAGGCTAATGCATGCAGATTGCAGAACATCTGTGTTAAATAGTTCCATCCCAATCTACAGATAAAAACTGACAAAGGACCTTCCTGAAGAGAAAATGCTCATGTTGGATACCACTTGCAGGCTATGTTGTTCAGGTTATAACAATAACACACAGGCACCCACTGGTTTTATAACAATTACAATATATTATCTATTAATAGAAAACTTGCACAATTTTATATCGTGTATGAAACTTCTTTCTGTCATGGCAGTACATATGTGTGTGGTGTGTTCTTGCACGCTATTTAACAAGTGATTTTCATTAGCAAGCGTGTCCATGAAATGGGAGTGTACCATATCATTTTTCTATAAACAAAGTATGCTTAATCTTACGGAATAATCCAGTGATTCTGTCTCTTTAGAAGGGTTTCTGAATCTGATTCAGCTATTTAGTCCATTTATTAAAACAAGGCCTTAAAATTTAGCATGCATTTGGATGGCAAAAAGAACTAATAAATTAAAAAAATTGATATCTGAACATCTAAATTAAAATTACATCTTACATTTTGCAGACTAATTTATCCTTGTTATTTTAAATAATAGTTTCCAAGGATAATAACCATAGTAGCCTGCTTTCACCAAAAATAATTATAAGACATAGAAGTTATTTTTCACAACAATAATCATTATACCTGTTCAAAAAAATTATCTCTGCCCCCTCCCTCTCTGTGTGTAGGAGATATAGTAAGAGCTAAATATCCTGTGTAAAACAAGTGCAATAGACTTATCTTAATCTTAGCATGCTTGTAACAATTATACTCTCAATAATATGCTATTATACTACCCGTGTTTCCCCAAAAATAAGACCCTGTCTTATATTTTTTTGAACCCTGAAATAAGCGCTTGGCCTTATTGCCATGAGCTCAAAAGCCCAGTTGGGCTTATTATCAGGGGATGTCTTACTTTGGAGGAAAGAGGGTACTTATAGGAATCTAACCTTGCATGTGGCATGGATACAAGCTTTGTTCAATTCACACTTCACAGTTTGACCTGATAGACTTATATGGCACCAGATGTTATAAGGCTAACCCAAGGGTCAGCAACCTTAAACACTCAAAGAGCCACAAAGGTCCTAACCAGAAGCCTCCGTTCAATTCTGGAAGTCCAGTTCCCCCACCATAAAGTCTCCTCCTAGCATGGCATCCTTTTTCCTCTACCTGTCCTAACCGAAAGCCCTATCAATTGTGGAGCCAACCAGCAACAAGGAACCACAGCAGAGGGATGAAAGAACCACATATGGCTCCAGAGCCGTGGGTTGCTGACCCGTGGGCTAACCCAACAGTTGTAGCAGAAAACGTAGAATGCTACAGCATTACTTTAAGTATGACATGGGATTTTTGAGTTTTTCCAAAATTTCCTGGGACATACCTATCAACCCAAAAGGCTTCAACAAATTTTGATATAGCCCCCTAAATTATTGAAAGAAATCAGAACCAAATAATAAGAAAACTACATGTTACATTTAGAATCAGTTGTATTTATGGAGGTCTTTGTTGGATTCTGAAATAAAAAGTTGGCATGAGCAAGAACAAAGAGTTATATGACAAATAATGATAACAGAATCATAGAATAACAGAGTTGAAATGGACCTTGGAGGACTTCTAGTCCAACACCCTGCTCAAACAGGAATGTACAATTTCAGACAAATGATTGTTTAATATCTCCTTAAAAGTCTCCAGTGATGGACCACCCACAACTTCTGAAGGCAAGCGGTTCCACTGGTTAATTGTTCTAACTGTTAGGAAGTTTCTCCTTAGTTCTAGGTTGGTTCTCTCCTTGAATAGTTATCATCCATTGCTTCTTGTCTTGCCTTCAAGTGCTTTGGAAAATAGGTTGATCCTTTCTTGTTTGTGGCAGCCCTTTCAATAGTAGAATACTGTTTTCATGTCACTCCTAGTCCTTCTTTTCATTACACTAGGTATACCCAATTCCTGCAACCATCTCCATATGTTTTAGCTTTCAGTCCCCTTATCATCTTTGTTGCTCTTCTCTGCACTCTTTCTAGAGACTCAACATCTTTTTTACATTGTGGTTACAAAACCTTGATGTCAAAGCATTATAAATAGTATTAACACTTCACATGATCTTAATTCTGTCCCTCTATTAATGCAGCCTGGAATTGTGTTGGCTTTTTTGGAAGCTGCAGCACACTGCTGGCTCACATTTAAGTAATTGTCCACTAGGACTCCAAGATCCCTATTACAGTCACTACTCTTGAGCCAGGTACCACATATTCTATAACTATGCATTTAGTTTTTCTTGCCTAAACATAGAACCTTACTTTTCTCGCCAATGAATTTCATTTTGTTAGATAGGGCCCAGTGTTCAAGTCTCTCGAGATCCCTCTGTAACTTGAGTCTATCTTCTGGAGTGTTGGCTTGGTGTTGTCTGAAAATTTCCCTTCTATCCCTTATCTAAATCATTGATGAAGATATTGAAGAGTACTAGGCCTAAGACAGAGCCTTGGAATACCCTACTGCCTACTTCCCTCCCCCACTCCATATAGATGCAGTCCCATGATTTAACGAATTACAGTAAATAAAACCTGTTTGTATTGTGCAAATGCTAAATAAATTATGTGAAAATAAATGTTATAGAGAAGAATAACATAGTTTTAGTAAAATAAAGCATTAAAGCATAGGAAAGTTTGTCAGCCACTGTTAGTTCTTGACATAGTTGATCCAACTGTGGATGCTGAGCCACTGGATTTCATATGCATCAGCTATACCATGTAATAATATACTGAAAGCTCTGCTGAGTGTTATGGAAACCCAGTTGGATCTAGTGGTATGGCTCCTTTCTTCCTCAATTAAGTCATAAGCAATACATTATTTTTTTAACGAAAAAAAGAACTAGCCTCCTGAAGCTTTTATTGACAGAAGCTGCCAGAACACCACAAGTCCATATCATTTTTATGGATCTTTTACTCACAGGAATCCACCTTTGTAACTTTTCCTTTTCTGGAAATAATTACAAAGCAATAGATCAGAGAAGGAAACACATGATACTCTTCTTCTGCAGTGCTGCATGAGAACACTGAGGTAAGGATTCAGCAGTAGATCGACACACAAGACTGAAATTAAATATTTTTCGTGTCTGAGGTTATCTTTGATCAAGACATTCAAATCATTTCTCCATGAGAGGTTAAATAGGTCAATGTTAAACCCTGAGAATGCATAATTTGAAAATAATTTCTGGCTTTTTTCAATCAAATTGGAAAATTTTGGAAATTCTGGAAACATTTTTTTTCAGATATAGGAATGGGAAATATGATGGGAGACAGGATTTTGAAATAGGGAATCTTCTGAGGCATTTATGAAATTGATTAAGATTAATATGGAATTTTATTACCTTAACTTTATTGTGTATTTATTATTTGAAGTAAGATATTTGTCTTTCATTTAAATAAAGCACTTTGAAGAATACTTCAAAAAACACTCTAATGACAGCATGAAGGCTGTTATAGTATTTAAAGCTATAATCCAATTTGCCATATTGTAGAAGTTCAGTTTAACCACAGGCACTAATGCGATGTGCATTAACCAAAAAAACAGAAAATTTTGCAAAATGGTTGGAGGCTGGAAAACCTCAAGATTTTGGAGGTGCCAGCTATTGCATCTGAGTAAGCTTTGGCTTTATGGTGGGAGAAATGATATAAAATATGTTTTCTCAATGATTATTTCTAAACTGATTGCAGATCTTGCAATTGAGCAACAGGCATAATTATTTCCAGTGCCAAGTTGTTATATAGTTCAGCTGGTTCTCTTCAATATATTAAAATATTTTATTTTCACATATGCTATGTATGCATGCAAGTGGATAAAAATTAGCAAGCTGACAAGGAGCTTTCTGAAACTTGCATATCTGCATAGATTTTATTTAAAAAATAGAACTAACTCAGCATACTTCGATATACATCTCTTTTTCTCTTTCTCTCTCTCTCTCTTCTCTTGAATTTATGATCAATTAAATCATATTATATTAATTCTATTTTGATTCCATTTAACTTAAGGTATACTATCAGGAAAATGGAATAGATGTCTTTCAATGCAAAGATGATGTAAGGTGAGGAAACAAAAGCTTTTTTGAACCGGCTGTGCTCTACAAATGTTTCTCTTTAATTATCTCCACTGTGGTTGATTGGAATAGAATACTGGGAAACAATTCCAGAAAATTCTTCTTTTTACTTTTACATCTTTCCATGAATTGTTGAGCAAACTCTGAAGAGAAAAATTTTCTTTATGTATGGAAAAATCTTAAGAGTAGCTTGAGCCCTGAGTGTAACCAGGGATAAACTGAATAAGAAATTATATAACCTCTGTGGTCCAAAAGTTTTGTATAAAACGTATTACAGAATAACACATTGAGAAATGGCATGCAACAGAACTATTGGCATTAGTATTGGCCTTGGTAACTGTAGGAGAAGAGCGGCAGAGCTGGGCGGAGGAGGGGGGCAGAGTGAAACATCAGTTTAGAGTCCACAAGACATTCAAGTCCACTCCCCCCCTAGAATTTCATTGACCCCTATCTAGCACCATTTTAGTGTTGACCTTTAGTTGACCAGATTCTTGTGAATAGTTTGAATAAATCTTGTGTTCTGCAACTTTAGGAATAATCCTAATTCTTTGCCCCCAATAGTAACATATATAACTTTGCCTCTTGAGGTTTTTTTAACATCAATATTAAAATAGTTGCATTGACTACAGTTTGTAACTAAGAAAGGGTGATTAAGGGTGATTAATCTATAAGACTTTCCCAATGCTGTAATTACCACAGAACTGATACCACAGAATCAATTGTCATGTATCAACTGATGGATACACTATTAATGTAAACCGCCCCTCGCCCAAAAAAGCTTTTTGTGTTGGGATTTTATTCAAGAGAGTAAGCAAACATCATTACATAATTGAAATTTATGTACATGTTGAAAATATGTTTTGATATTTTATAATTATGATCATAAAGATATATACTGGCTTTACAGTCATTTATTAGACTGCATCGTTAGGTATTAAATTAAATTAAATTATTTTTTAAATTTAGTATTTTAAAATATTGTTAGGTTACAGCTTGCTGTTGTTCTTGGCTGAATATGTTTACATAAAATAAAGCATATAAATATTTCAAATAGCAAGGAAATATTGGAATACTTGGAAAAAATATTTTTGCTTTTTTGTAGAATATTTTGGTACAACCTCAAATATGTACAACTCAAAAATGTCACAAACTTCACAATTTTTATGCATACTATCCCTGCCTGGTTCCTGCTTATTTGAACTTTTTATATTAGACAGTGAGACATGGAGCATAACAGAGGAAGCAATGAGTGTTGTTCATGGCATACATGAGCTAGAACATAAGGAATTTTCACTAAAGTTCAAACAAAACCACTAATTGGAGGTATCCTTTGGTATTTGCAAATAAGGAATTCTCAGGAAACTACAGTCAAACCCACTAATTGGAAATATACTTTGGTATTTGCAGGCAACATGTACATGTATTTGCTACTGTGTGTGAACTCAAATTGAAATGTCAAAAATGACTACATGAATATACATTTAGACTGAACACAGAAGAAGAAACAGATAATTTAATTTTCTGGTTTCTATGGTATTGATGATTCAGTCCTATAATGTACGAGCAAGAAAGAAATCCTAAATTATATGCATCAGAAAATGAAATGTTGAAACATTTTTTACAAACTCTTCTTTTAAGAAGGCAGAATAAACCCAAATGCTTTTTCCTATGAAATACAAACAGGCCCTTAGATCCATAACTTATTCATTGGATATCATTCTTTTCTGTACTGATTTCATTATTGGGCAATACATGTGTTTTTTCTATTGTTGCATTCTGTGTTGCTTTCTGAGATTAGATTGGCCCCTTAATACCTAGCTGTTCTACCAGGCCTGAGGGTCAGGAGATTAAGTCAGCTTGTGTGTTATAGTGATTAGTGTTGATAGTTTTGTCCACTATATTTGTATGTTTGCTGTTTATTGCTGTTTATTGCTTTTTTATTCTGTTTTTATCCCTCTCTGTCACTCAGAGTCACTTGTATAAAATACAAGGTAGGCATATAAATTGAATCAATGAACATACAAACAAAGAAAAAAACTATGTAGCAGTGGCACACAACTGTAGGCATACTGTAGATATCCTCTTTTTTTTTCCTTTTGGTGTAGAAAAGTCATTGGATATCAGATTTTTTTTGTATCACGATATCATTATAGTTGTTGTCAATTCTGATTCCTTATTCTCAAGTCAGCCCAAAAAAGAAGGTGACCAAATTAAGTGTTGGTTTGTGCAGATTTATAAAAACAGAGATTAAGAAAGATTGTGATTTGTTTTATAACTTCATTGGAAGTTTTAAATATTATTCCAAGGTGTTGTAAAAATTCAATGCATAGAAATTATAGAAATTTAGATTTTGGTTCAACTTGACCAAGAATGCTCTTTTACATAAAATAGTTAGTCCTAAAGCAAACTTTCTACAATGTTTGTACAACAGCTTTTCTAATTTTGATTCTAAGACACTAATGAATTAGCTAAATTTTGGATTAAAATGGAAAGGAAAAATATAAGGAATGAGACATGAATCAGTGACTGCTATGCTAGAGAAAAGTGTTGTATAAATATGATCTGATACCTCAAGATATTGGTCTAATATCTATTGACTTGGAAAGGTGGGGAAAGTAGAATTTAAACCTAAGAACATTCCTACAAAATGACTTTGATTTTTGTGTACTCTAGCAGACAAATATTCTGTATCTATACACTTTAGTTTGATCTGAAATAAAGAGTGTAATCTTGCAGTGTCAAACTAGTAGACCTTATACCAAACCAAATCCTGAAAAGGGGGTTAAGCACTGGAAGGTGGAGTCATGTCTACTGTGAGATGTGACAAAAAGCAAGGTAGAAATTTAACCCTGTGTGTTAATGAAATATTCACATGTCTACAGGATAGGGCTTATCAAATGGAATTGATGGTAGACATGACTGTCACAATAATCTGTTGACAAGAAGTCACAATGATAATGTTCATTTTGCCATTTCCTTCAGTGTCATAGAATGTTCTGTATTTTTCCAATTTATTATTTCTTTCAAGGGAGAAGATAAGTACAATTTCAAGCAATGTCCAAAACTGAGGTCAGGCATATATTTTTTTATTTATCTTTATTTTATTTATTGGAATTTGTCAAACAAAAACGAGAACAAGAATAAGAGAATAAAAATATAATGACAGGGACGATAGCCACGTTAGTGCACTTATGCACGCCTTCTCTACTGATCACTTAAATATGAAATAAGGTCCATGGAAGTCAATTTGTGACTAAAACTGTGAAATTTTGTAGCTGAGACAACTGCATCAGGTAGGGCATTCCAGACTTCGGAAACTGTATTACAGAAATCATATTTTTTTTACAGTCAAGTTTAGAATGATTTACATTGAGTTTAAAGTAGTTGTTTGCATGCATATTGTTGCGATTAAAACAGAAAAAGTCATTTACAGGTAAAACATTACTACATATAATTTTGTATGTAATACCTAGGTCCGACCGCAAGCGATTTTATCTCATAAGAAACCCATTTTCAGGCACAGAAGCATCTATGTAGATACTGATGTCATAGATTGAAAGTTTGCTTTGTAACTTACTGGGCAGGAATCCTGTTAGGTATCAAGGAACATATATATGATGATGCCTAACTCAAAAGGTTCTACTGCTGTGATTATACATTCAGTGAGCTCTCAGAATAACAGTTCTAGCTATAAACACAAGAGCAGAAATACTTAGGATGTTTTATAGCAATCTTTCAACGTATGTTGTTGATTGGCTCATTTTCTTGACATGATTGGCAATGTAGTCTTTTACAGTTCTCATGGGATGTTGAAAAGAAATAATGTTGTCTTGAACTTTACCAAATGTGACACATTTGGTATTTGATACCAATGTTGACATTACTGCCAAGCAAATAGTAGTGTAACGCAATGCAGTGGAAATGGCACTGTACATAATATATTTATATAACAAGTACTTGGTACGTATTTCAGCTAAACGTATTGGATTTGAGAAATTAAAAAGCGTTAGTTTGTTTATGTAAGTGGAGCACCCCTTGTCTACAGCTATTTCACAATTGCTTTACATCGGGTGATTAATACTGATTGCTTCAGTTGCATAAACTATAAGGTATGAGTATTTCAATTTATTTTTATTGAAATCTAATTCTACTGATCATATGAACATACAAATGAAATAATACATTCTACCAAAATGCTACACATTTCTATACATACACTCTGAAGAAATCAGTGATGCTTTTTATTATTTATTAAATGTATATGCCAACCCTCTTACCAATAAGATGACCCTGTTAAATATGAATAAGCTGGTAAATATATATATGTTTTAATGTTTGAACTCAGCAATAAAGAAAGCTGACTTATGTCATATTGCGTCATTTATCCCAGACAGACACGGTCTTCCATCTCACGCCTCCAGATTCTTTAACTGAATTGAAATCAGAATTTCTACATTCAAGAATATGCTCAGTCACCATGCTCCTCTGCAGATTTTATTTCTGCAATAAAACTTACATTTTTCAGCTCCAGAACGATTGTGCCTCATCTCCATTCTGAGATAGTGAACCACTGTTGATCTTTTGTTGTCTTCAGCTATCGTAGACTACACTATCACTTCCTGGAGAATGTTTAATAACACAGGTCTAGTCAGAAGATGGAAAACGCAAAATATACAGTATATGCAAATAGAACAAAGGAGAAGAGCTTTGTACAGTACTTACATATTTCCTGCTACATCCAATATAATTTACTTCTATACCTTTGTGAAAATTTGATGGTGATTTGCTACAGAAGAGCAACTTTTTACTAATTCATGGGAGGAAGCAAAATAAAATTTCCTGTTGGGATTTTAAAAAACTGGAGTTTTTTAAAAAAATTATCTTCCAAAACTCATTTTAAAAATGGCTCCCAAATCCTTCCCCATACCTTGAGTAATATAATCTGATAATACAAGCTGTATTGATTGTTTTCCTTACTTATCCAAAATATAACATCCCCTCTCCCATCAGTCTAATGTATTTAATTGTTTTAATTGTTTTATATTTTAATGTATGACACTTAAGGAATCACAGTGATCACAATTATTCAATTCTACAGATAATTCTGTTGTTTTGCAAAGTGATCTCGACTATATGTCTGAATCAAGGGTGGGTTCTATTTACCTTTACTACCGGTTCACAACGGGGACGCGTGCAGAAGCATTTTGAGGACGTTGGGGTTGGTGGGCCGGTTTTACTATTGGTTCTATAGAACCGGTGCGAACTGGGGGCAACCCACCACTGGTCTGAATGGTCATCTATTTGGCAACTTCAAATTTTTATTAATAAATGCTCTGTCTTACATATTGGTAAACATAATCAGAATGTCAAGTATAAGCTAGGTGGCATTGATCTAGCAGATGACCCTCACTTTGTTAAGGACCTAGGTGTACTTATCTCTGATGATTTATGCTTCAAAGCTCATTGTAACAGTGTTGCTTAAAAAAGCATTAAGAGTTGTAAACATAATTTTGTGAAGCTTTTTTTCTGGAAACTAATTAGAGCTTTTAAAACTTATGCTAGATCAATTTTAGAGTATTTGTTCTGTACCCTCCCACGAGTGGCCTTGTAGAGGCTCAAATAGCCCAGCAGTAACAAACGCAGGCTAGAGAGACTGAATCTGGCCCTTTAATAAATAGTTCTCTTCCAAAGTGTATATCAGTCCAATAGTTACTGGGCAATGTTTCAAAGGTCTTGGCAGACAGCCAGCAGGCTAATGCAGGAATGCAGACTCTTGTCAAAAAGTCCAAACTAACAGTTGTAATTCCACTGAATCCAAAACGCCAACAAATTGTTCACCACACCTTTCCAGCCCAGTCACATCCCTTTTATACTTTGTAGGGTGTGGCCCTACATCTCCTGACCATACCTCTTAGGACATGGCAATAGCTGTTCTCTACGATGTCTCCTATGTCTCTCTCTTGCATCCAATAGAGGCTCCCCCTCATCATTACTGGCCTCTATTGCCTCCTCAATTTGGCTGGGTTCATAGGCCCATCAGTAACTGTCAGTTCTTGCTGACTCACCAGTGAAGACGGCCCCTCCGGCACATAGCTCGTGACAGCTTCCTCCTCCTCCATATCATCCTCCAAATTAGCATGCAAAGATAAATCAGCCTCCGGGGCCAGGGTCACAACAGTATTATTCAACTGTTTGAAATCTCCACCATATATCTGACACCAGTACAATAGAGCGGGTTCAGAAGTACTCCACAAGAAAAGTCTGGCACTCTTCTGTACACAATACAATTCCTTATGCTACTAGGCTCAAAATTCTCAGTTTGAATAATTTAGAACTGTGTCGCTTGCGGTCAGACCTAGGTATTGCTTACAAAATTATACATAGTAATTTTTTACCTGTAAATGACTTTTTCTGTTTTAATCGCAATAATATGTGCACGAACAACCGCTTTACATTCAATGTAAATTGTTCTAAACTTGACTGTAAAAAATATTATTTCTGTAATAGAGTTGTCAAAGTCTGGAATGCCTGATTCAGTTGTTTCAGCTACAAATTTTCACAGTTTCAGTCACAAATTGACTTCCGTGGACCTTACTTCATACTTAAGTGGTCAGTAGAGGGGGTGTGGATAAACGTACTAATGTGCCTATCATCCCTCTCATTGTATTTTTATTCTCTTATTCTTGTTCTTATTTTTCTTTGACAAATTCCAATAAACAAATAAATAAAATGTATAGAGGCCTATAAAAAGATGTGACTGCTTTAAAGTGGTGTAGTACTTGTGTATCTGCATATTTTTATACATGTCTCTGGAATAATTTGAAATATGAACAGACCAACTCTTTTTGGAAAACCTATTGATTGGATAAGTTAAAAATACAGTCAATAAAAGATAGGATAAGACAGATATATTAGAAAATTCCTTGTGTAGTTCATGCACAACTACACTATTTCTACTGAAAAAAGTAAGTTTGTGTATTTTGTTATATGACATTTGCCAAGGCTGTGTTAGAGATATATAAGTACTGTAAATACTCTGCAGCACAGCAATCGACTCTTGCTGGCCTCTGAAGTTAAAAGACCAGAAATCTGGAATGTTTGATTCACTCAGTTGGATTTTCTCTATCTGCCTTCACCGTGAGGAAACAATCATCTTCTTTTGAAACTTGTTAAGTATATGATTGTGCCATTTAGGTCATAAAAAGTCACGCAAAACTGAAATGGTAATGATGGGAAGAACTGCTTCTTGGCACCAAGCCTTGGTTTCATCAGCTAAGAAGGAAGCAGTCCATAGACCTCCATAGTACAAATAAACAGAAGATTTGGGTCTCCTATGACTGACTGGGTGGCTCTTTTTGAAGAAAGAGTTGTGATTTTTGGCACACACTGGCAACACATGGTAATACTAGCGGAAAATATACACCAGTCCAGTTTGAGGCTCAGCTGTCAGGAATACAAATTTCCAATTATATTCTTTACCAATATAAGTTCTTACTTCTTTATGTAGTCCGAGTTCCAATTTAGTTTCAACTGAGAAAAAGCTGAGGCTTCACTGCCGCTCCATAGAAAAATGCATCGATTGGGTAATGTTTTTTTCCCTGGGAATCACATTTTGTAATTCTCATGTCAATTTTATTATTTTATTTTATTTTATTATTTATAAAATTTTGCATCCATCCACCTTCCCCACAAAGGGACTATTATTGAAGCACATCAAGTATTTTAAGATGCGTTCAGATGATAATGCTGATGCCACAGTAGAACAGATTTAAAATGGCGTCTTCACTGGTTATGTACCGTATTTATCGGCGTATAACACGCACTTTTCCCCCCTGAAAATAGGGGGCAAATGATGTGTGCGTGTTATACGCCGATATAATGTTAAGAAGGGGGGGGGGTGCAAACAGCAGCTACCTCGAGCAAGCCACAGGGCTCCGAGTTGTTGGAGAAGCGGGAGCAATAGCAGCCTGGACTGCGCTTTCAGCGGGCAAACAAAGCTGCCTCTGCCACGAGGAACTTTGGAGAGAGAGGGAGGGACTGGCTGTGGCCGTTCTCGCCAGCTAAGAGACAGGCTGCTCCCACAGCTGCCCCCGCC
>WNWU01000007.1:11428826-11510182 GCA_012654045.1 Ptyas mucosa | reverse complement strand
AGAGAAGAGAAGAGAAGAGAAGAGAAGAGAAGAGAAGAGAAGAGAAGAGAAGAGAAGAGAAGAGAAGAGAAGAGAAGAGAAGAGAAGAGATTACTTTATTTGGCAAAGTGTGATTAGACACACAAAGAATTTGTCTCCACTGTAGAAGTTCTCAGTGTACATGCAAAACAACAGAGTAATAATAATCATAATAATGGTACCAATAAGAGGATATAGTACAGAATATTATATGAGAATGGTAATAATGATAATTAAAAAAACAGCTATACAACATGGATGAATATCCTTAGACATAAGACAGTACTGTGACGATTAGCTGTTCAGCAGAGTAATGTATGAGGGGAAAAAATATCCCTGTGGCTAGTTGCTTTAGTGACATCCCGATGAGAAGAGTTTAAAAAGTTTATGTCCAGGATGTGAGAAGTCTGTAGTTACTTTCCAGCTCTCTGTCTGACCTGTGCATGAGTGTGCAATATACAGGTCTTCTATGGAAGGCAGGCTTGTTGTAATTGCTTTTTCTTCACTCCTAACTATCTGCTGGAGTCTGTACCTGTCCTGGTTTTCTGAACTAAATCAAACAGTTATAGAAGTGCAAATAACATATTCAATAACCTGTTTTCCCCAAAATAAGGGATCCTCTGATAATAAGCCCAACCGGACTTTTGAGCGCATGGCAATAAGGCCAAGCGCTTATTTCAGGGTTCAAAAAAATATAAGACAGGGTCTTACTTTGGGGGAAACACGGTAGTTTCTCTGTAAAACTTTATCAACAGCTCCTGGGGCAGTCTGAACTTCCTAAATTGGCACAGGAAGAACATTCTTTTCTGTGGCTTTTTGATGATAGTTCTAATGTTAGATATCAATTTCAAATCTGGAAGATTATGGAACCCCAAAACGTGAAGGATTCTACTGCTGATACTGTGCTGTCAAATATACAGTAGTAAGAGATGGTAGAATAGGAGGTCCCTAAAATCTACTCTCATCTCTACATTTTTAAGCAAGTTCAGCTCCAGAGTGTGCCAACTAAACAGGACCAGTTGTTCAACTTCCCATCTATATGCAGACTCATCACAGTCTCAAATGAGATTAAGACTGTTGTATCATCTACATATAGATACATATAATGCATATAAATATAGATGCATACTATAAATCTAAATAATATACGTCTACTCAAAAATAAATAATACTAGTATCGATAGTGCTATTTCCATAGACATGGCATAATTCTTTATCCTTAAATTATTCTTAGTTCATGATTTTTGAAATAAAAGAAATAAGTAAAGTTTCTGGATATCTGACTTGCTTCTGTTGTAATTCTGTACAGGTGGTTTGTTAACATCATCACATACAAATGAAGACTTCAAAATGAGCTGGAACTTTATAGAGTGAAATTCCAGCAATATCACTGTCTTCACATCATACTTAAGAAAAGGATGGGTGCTCACTGCTCCTTGTATGTTGAATTACATAGCATTTATATCTGTAACTATTTTCAGTGGCATTATTTACCTATAAGTGCATTCTCGTTAAGCAGTGGTGGGTTCCTCCCGGTTCGGTCCGGTTCTCCCGAGCCAGTAGTGGTGACGATATGACGTCATTGAACCGGTTCTGCCGTCCTCGCCCCACGCACCCCCCACCCCCATGTTATTCTTGCCTTTTATTTGGCCCCACCCCCTATCTATTGCTGCCTCCTGAGTCCCAGCTGATGGCTAGAGGGGAAAAAACTGTTTAAACTCTTGCCGTGGGGCTTCAAAGGGCCGCCCTACAGCTGATCAATGTTAAAAGAAAACAAACGAGTAGACCGGTGCCTGCAAAAATAAATGGGTAGACCAGTGCCTGCAAAAAATAAATGGGTAGATCGGTACAGCTCTGCAAGCAGTTAAAAGCCTGGTAGACCAGTACCTCTGCTAAAACCTAAAGAATTGTCACATGACCATCACGCCCACAAAATAAGCCACGCCCACAGAACCGGTAGTAAAAAATTTTAGAACCCACCCCTGCCATTAAAGTAAACCATTCCACAGCAACTGTTTAACACTGGTCACTTACTTTAAATGAACAATACATGCCAACAGTACAAGAACATCAACCAATTGACACCACAAGAAGTCATGATAACCTTGAACATTCTCTCAACACTATCAGCCTGGCACATTAATGATGTCAATTCATTATCTCCCAAGGAGGTCTGACAAGTGAGCAGAAAAAATAACCATTTTGTAATTGGAATTTAACTCCTTTGGCTAGTAATTGTCTTGAAAGAAAAGGAGAACTATAATTAACACTGGTGGGAGAAATGTTCATGTCTGTTTATGGCCCCAAACAATGAGTCAGAAATGAACGATTACATTATTTTATGCTTGATGTTCCTTTAAAAACGTAAATTTAAACCTAGTTGCTGCTTCTGCTTTCAAAAAGGGAAATATTATCTGTCTGTTTCATTGGTTATAGGGAAACACAAGATAGTAAAAAGTCTGCTGGGAAATAAGGACTGTCCAGGAAAAAAAATCCTTCTTCACTTGTAAAATATGGGATTAGCTTGACACTTCTTATAGTTGGAGTTTACATGTTCTGAACTGCCTTGATTTGCTCTGGAACCAGACTTTTCACCTAATTTTGCAGATTTTCTGATGCAAACTGCTGGAAATATACATTTTTTAAAGCCAAGTGGCATATACTGTAAATATAACAAATAAACAGTCTTTTGACTCTTTTGTCTGGGCACAAGGTGCAAACAGAGGCCTTGAGGCATGAGGAAGTGTGTGGATATTATTTATTATTTTATTTTTTATTTTGTCAAACATGTAAGACAACAGATATAAGTATAAACATGATTATGAATACAGGATAAGGATACAAATACATAGGGACAGTAGGACAGGGATGGTAGGCATATTGGTGTGCTTATACACGACCCTTATAGACCTCTTAGGAATGGGGTGAGGTCAACAGTAGAAAGTCTAAGGTTAAAGTTAGGGGGGTTTGGGGAAGTAACCACAGAGTCAGGTACTGCATTACAGGCATTGACCACTCTGTTGCTGAAGTCATTATTTTCTGCAATCAAGTTTGGAGCAGTTTATCTTAAGTTTGTATCCATTGTGTGCTTGTGTATTGTTGTGGTTGAGGCTGAAGTAGTCATTGACAGGTAGGACGTTGTAGCAAATAATTTTGTGTACTACGCTTAGGTCAGACTGAAGGCGGTGTAGTTCTAAATTGTCTAAGCCAAAATTTCAAGCCTGGTGGCATAAGGTATTCTGTTGTGAGCAGAGGAGTGGAAGACTCTTCTTGTGAAATATCTCTGGACTCACTCAATCATATTAATGTCTGATATGTCTGTCTGGGGGTTCCAGACAGATGAGCTGTATTCGAGAATTGGTCTAGCAAAGGTTTTGTATGCCCTAGTTTGCAGTACAATATTACCAGAGAAGAAGTTTTGCAAGATTAGATTAACAACTCTTAATGCCTTTTTGGCAATTCTGTTACAGTGAGCTCTGGCACTTAGATCATTAGACATGAGTACTCCAAGATCCTTGACAGAGTGAAGGTCGTCTACGAGGTCGTATCCGCCCAGCATGAATTTTGTGTTCTGATTTTTTTTGCCAATATGTAAGACAGAATATTTGTTGGTTGAGATTTGGAGTTGCCAATTGTTTGACCATTCTGACATATAGTCAGGGTCTCTTTGTAGGGCAGCAACATAGTTGATGGTGTTGAATAGTTTTACATCATCAGCGAAGAGAATGCAGTTGCTTATAATATGATCGCAAAGGTCATTTATATAAAGTATAAAGAGTGTGGGTCCTAAAACGCTGCCTTGGGGGACACTGTTGTGTCTCTTGATATGTCCCTTGAGCCCATCACTAATAAACAATGATGAACTGGAATAATCAAAAATTTCCCAATTTGCCATTATGGTGGGCAAATAATAAAAGATCAGATCAGGTACTTGATTGCCCTTGGTATGAACGTTGGGATGGAATTGTCCTGTAAGCATGACCATTTCCACAGTGTCAAAAATCATGTTCTACATATAAACATTCCTCATGCCTGAGCATAACTTAAGGCGTCTTCTCTTTGTTTGCAAAGTGAATTAGAATGACTGAATGGAGCTAATATGGCATTTTAAAAGTATTGAGAAAGTACTTTTCTGTGACTCAAAATATAATTTGGGGTTATATTAACACAGTATTTGACATATTTCATGCAGTTTTTCTATAGAAACAGTGGGTTCCCTAAATTACTCTCTTACGTTATTCTTTCTGAACAAATTATTTTGCTTACAAGATACTTCCTTTTTCAAGGTTAGGTCCGTTTTTGTCTTGATATGAAACATGAATTAATATTTCTTAATTTTGAAACAACTGATCATTGTCTTCATACTGAATCCTTTAATGGAAGAGATTTTAGTTGTTAGTATTAACTTTTAAAATACTGGGACCACTGACTTTTCCCTTAGGAAAAAATGCACAGGCCTTGCCTGTTTTATGTCCCTTATGGTTTGTAAATCAAAGTAATATCTTTTTGTCCTACTATGATCACTCTTAATTTTTAATGCCTTTTGCCAGCACTCCATACTTTTTGCAAAGCACTGAGTCCAAATGTCTGGAAATATGTATATTTTTGTAGATACTATATACAGTAGTAGAATTATTTTTCACCAAAAAAGATAGGAAAAAATAGAACAGAAATGCTTAAAACAATCAGCTATTTTTTGTTATTGAAAATGTCAAAAACATCTGTAGGAAATGAAGACACCGCTTTTGTGCACTGGTGAATCCATAATATCCTTTTAGAAGGAAAATTTGCCTCATTTATTACTGTTAATACTTTGCTATTAGTGGCAATAAGAAATTGGTTATTTATGTTACTACTCTATATGCTTTAAATTTGTTGACCATTATTTACTTGGATATTGAGAATATATAGATGGAATGAGTGAATGAATGAATGTTTTATTTAATTTATCCATACATTTAATTTTCTTAAGTTAGTACAATTGCTGTCAAGCCACAAATTTAATAATCAACCATTTTCTTCTTTTGTTATATTAAAAAATACAAAGTGAAAGCAAAATTTGGAACTAGACACATTTATGAGGTACATTAAAAAGGATGTAAAGGATTTAGCAAAAATAAATGTTGAGCAGGTAGTTGTGAAATAGTCTTAATATTTAAGGTTATTTTTTCAATGTAGTAAAAATAAACAATACCCAATTGCATGAGTGACACATGCATTTATACATTCAGAAATTTAAATTGACTATTTGTATACTATCTTCTTAAATTCTTTTTTGGAATATACCAAATCCAAACCTAATTTTTCACAGAATAGAACATCTAAGAGCTTTCTAAAGGAATCCTTTGTGAAGAATGTAAGTTCGTCCTGCTATTGGAGTTAGAATCATCTGCAAATCATCACAGGGAAACAACAATTTACCCATTTTCCTCTGAAAGCTGTTGACATAGAACTAGATTTGGCAGGTTCAAGGTCACTTCTAGTAGGATGCAGATATCAGGTAATCTGAGGTGATTTCAGCCCTGATTTTGCTTGAGTAAGGCGCAAATTGCTTCATGAGAAGAAGATGTCTTTTTAAAACAATCTTCTGAAATAAATGGTTCTAAAACGAATGATACCTCTCTGTAGATACTATATACAAGAACACAAGTATACCCAAGGAACTTACAGAGAGAAAAAAACATTCTTCATATCAGAAATATGTGGTAGCATTATATAGATGTGTCAGTTTCAGCAATGCAATAAGTATGCTAATTTCCATGGTATTGACAAAGTCACATTAAAAAATGCTATAAATGAGCATTTGGCGGTCGAATATTACATCCTGAATCACACAGTATGCCTCACATAAATGCCCACTGCTGGGAAGCATAAAAAAAATACCATCACTCCCCTGTCCTGTTTGTATACTGTAGATGTCGTGATGCAGCTTATTAATCCACTTGAGATGCAAAATAATGGACTAGATTGGCATTATTTGACATAGAAAGGACAAAAGCATTTAACTTAGCATGGTTTTCCATAAATGACTGCAGTTAAAAAGTATACCTAAGTTACCTTTTATGGTAATAAAAACATTTACAATTTCATTTCTTTCAATGTTTATTATTACAAGAAACTAAGCCTTATGGTAGCACTGTCTAAAATCACTTAGGTTAAAAATGATATTTTATTTTAAACTTGTTTGGATTGGGTTATATATCTGTCAGATGATCTTAATAAACCTAGAATGATCAAACTTTGGCTACTCACATGTCGACTAGATTTATGAGCTTGTCCACAGCTGAAAAGTGATTTATATTATGAGAAAATGAGTAATTTGAGACATCTTATTTTTTAAAAGTGTGTTCTCTGGGGAGGTGTGCTAAGCTGGAGCCTTGCTAAAATTTAGGTCAAAGGAAGAGTAGGAAATAGAAAAGTAATAGATGGATTTCGCTAACTTCAGGCACATCATTCCATTTTTTTGTCAGTTGCTGTATAACTTTTTCATTTTTATCCCTTTAATTTCAATCTTTTTATCATATAATTTGGTTGGCATTATATTCATTCATATCCATCTTATTTATGTGGATGAAAATCCTTTTTCAAAGATGACCTAAAGCCAAATTGGCCTGAGGTAAAAGATTAACTTTGCTTAAATCCACAACACCAAAGAACAATAGACTGCATATCAGCCTTAACCAATCTGGTGCTCTTCATTGAAGTAGAGTGGAATTTTGGGAATTAAAATCTCAACATATGAGACAAGGCTGAGGACGCTTAGTCTAAATATGCAATTTATATTGTGAAATCTAATAAAATGCTTTCAGATGTTATTTGTGGCATAAGATGCTTATAGGTTAAATGATTAAATATATTGTTAAAACAATTAAGAATTTAATGATATTAAATTATATCTTCAGTGCAGAACAAAAGAAATGACATTGAGCTTAACTAGTGTGCCAGGAGCTTTCTTAAAATATGGAGAAAAATATATTTGTAGTCATTAACATATTTTTAAAAGATGCCCCTGAAAGGGGAAGCATTTATATTGGAAGACAAAGTGATAGGAGAAGAAATTAATGCTGCTGAAACCACAGGGTAGAAATGAGAGAGGAGATATGTGAGGAAGAATTTGAAAGCATGATAAGGTGCGATACGGAAGGTGGAGAGGAAAAAAGAGCATTGGTTGATTGGTAGGAAGCTGAAGGTTAACTGAAAGAAGCTGGATTGTTACAACTTCTAGACTAGAGATTAACACGAGGGACAATATGAGTGGCAGGACTGAGAAGTGGATTGTGCTATTTTATGTCATGGGGGAGCAACTAGAACAGATAATGATGAATACCTGCTTGTCACTGCTGCTATGGACAGATAGTATGGAATGGCTTCAGTGGCGGGATTCAAATTTTTTTACTACCGGTTCTGTGGGCGTGGCTTGGTAGACGTGGCAGGGGAAGGATGCTGTAAAATCTATTCCCTCCCCACTCCAGGGAAGGTTACTGCAAAATCCCCATTTCCTGGGACTTGGGAGGCAGAGAATAGATGGGGGCGGGGCCAGTCACAGGTGGTATTTACTGGTTCTCCGAACTACTCAAAATTTCCACTACTGGTTCTCCAGAACTGGTCAGAACCTGCTGAATACCACCTCTGAATGGCTTCCATTGGAAGGACTCTTAACAGTTGGGATGGAGTGATGATGTCAGCCTTACAAGGTGGACCAGAAAGGAAACACGATCAGATGAATTAATCCTATTTTATTGTAAAGCTACATTTATAGACTCTTGAAAGTCTACAAGTATATTTCTCCTTCTATCTCCTTTACAGCCCAAGAAAATAAGGAGAGTCTCTTCTGAGTCTCTCATCCTTGTGACATTCTTGCTATAGATTGTTACCTTTTATCTTACACTTTCCTTCATTGTGTTTCTTTGTCCTGTGTCCCAAAATCATTCTTGGATCAGTAGATGGCCACTATTAAATCTATGTTGTGGATGCATGTAGTCACTAGGTATTTGGAAATGGGTTAATTACAACCCCTGCAGTCTTGCTGCATTTTTTTCTGGCAAGAAGAGAGAGAGAATGGAAAAAAAAACCTAACTGGGAAGAACATAATATATTGAATACCTGGAATTTGTGTGTGAATATGCTTGGGGATAGTTTAAATGGGTGGGTGGGTGGGTGGGAATTGATCCCATCTGCTACAATCCTGGTCACAGGCTGTCCCATCTGGCTCATCAAAGTGGCTAGGGAAGTGACTGGAAGCCAGATCTGAGTAATGATGAATGCTTCTTTGGGAAAGGGAAAGTCAGGAAGCTAAACTTTGACCCAGCTGATTTGGATAACTATTAGCCTATCTCCAGCAGTCCCTTTTTAGGCCACTGGATTAGCTCAATTGTTTTCAATTGATAAGCAGGCCTGAGTAAGTAACTGAAATATTTACTGTACAATGACCTACCTGGTTATGGGCTCTGTCTGGTTTGGCTATGTGACATCATTATTGAAAAAGCTGCATTCACTGCCAGTAAGCTTCCAGGTGGTTATCTTTAAACCCCTATATAAACCTGGCTATATCTAGGACTCTTGGCTCCTTGTGGCACCTGCCTCTTTCATGAGATCTATTATAAAGACTTGCTTCAATTCTCATTTCCTAAGGAATGTCATGAAACATCACCATGAGATTATTCATTTTGATCATGGCCTCCTCCTACTATTTTTGAGACTGGCTATAATTAAAAACTTGGAAGTCTAATTGTTTTTTAACTCCTCCTTTTTATAATCCAGTAGGTTAGAGAGATATCTGCCTCTGAATGTACTTAAAGTTGCATCCACTTTTACCTAGACCTGTGATGGCGAACCTTTGGCATGCATGCCACAGGCAAGCAGCATCCTCTCTGTGGGGATGTGAGCCATCGCCCCAGTTCAACTTAACCACGCATGCGCGTGCACCTCCCGCTAGCTAGCTGGTTGTTGGGTCTCTGCCACACATGTGCAGGGGCATGGTGCATGCACGGGGCATATATGCATGTAGGGGATGCATGTGGGGGGCACATGTGCATGTGCAGGGGGTGGGGGGGGTGTGAGCATGCCCAGGGGAGTGAGGCATGTGCAGGGGGGCATGCACGCATTGCATTTTGGGGGTTCAGGCACGCGCATTGGGCACTCAGTCCAGAAAAGGTTAGCCATCACTGACCTAAACAATACCTCTTGTATAACTCCATAAATGTCATCTTCCTCACTACCTACACACAGGCTATTAATTGGGTAGCTTGGTAGAAAGGTTATAAAAATAATAAAATCGCATACATTTCCTTGAAAAAGAGGTAGAAATGAGCTAAAATTTAAATATTCTAAGTAACTATTATGATATTTAATATTAGTAACAAATTCAATAATCACAAAAACATCCAGCTCTCTACTCTAACAGTAAGCTATATACCTAGCCAGAATCATTAATCTCTTTGAAAAGTTATCTTTTGTCATTTTCTTTTCTGTGTTTGAAAAAGGCTGAAATATGTTCACTGTTTTAGCTTCATTTATCAAATGTCACCATCCCTAGTCCAGTCCCAAAATAGTTGCAGCTGTAAGTCATATTTGGATGACACCCAATCTCAGATAGTGTTTAATGTGGTTGAAGAACAAAGCAATCTTTATGACACTGGAAAATATCCTGCAGGTAAATAAATCTGTAAATTTTAACCCAAATGCCAATTTTCTTCCAAGAATAACTGGCAAAAGGCAGTTTCTTAACATTGAACTAAGATGGTTTCTTTTGGATATTATTAAAATGTGCTTGTGTCATGGACACTCATGGGCTGGGAAAAGGAGATACTTGGTGATTGATGTGATGGCGCATGACATCATTCCCATTTTTTATGGATGTCTATGGCATGTGTGTGCATGTATGTATGCAATCCATATTAACAAAGCTATCTGTATACACTATTCAGTTTTTGCTCTGCAGTATTCTATGTGTTATCATTATTTTTGGTGAAAGCAGGCTAGTATGGCTATTATCCCTAGATGCTATTATTAAAGGATCAAGGATAAGCTACTCAGTCTGAAAAATGTAAGATGTAATTTAATTTAGATGTTCGGATATCACATTTTTTAATTTGAACAACAAATTTATAAACTTTACCAGAAAATGTTATTTGTGCAGAGAACTCTTTAGATATGCTTACAACATCAGCTAATGCTCAAGCCTCCTTAGTTCAGTGGACTAAAAAACAAATTCACAGGAAGTCATGAGAGATGAAGAGCTGTTTCATTTTTCTTTTAAGTTGTACATGTGTGCACATGTATATAAATCAATGCTTTTCTTATTGTCTGGAAGAGTAGGCCTATAAACATGCAGTTATTTATTTCCTTATACTTAAAAATGATGTTCAACAAACAGTCAAATAAAATCCCTAATATAATCAATCAGATTTATTTATTTTTCACTGTTTGAACTGCTCATATTCCTCAAAGACAGACTCTTTAATGTCCACAATGTCTGGTTGCTCAACAAAACAACAATCAATTCAAGAGAATGTAGAGAGTTGATCGGCTTTATGTTTCCTTTCTGGCTCACACAACTTCCTCAGTCTAAAGTAATATTAGGGTGACCATGAGGGTGGCTGGTGATGGGAGACAACAAGGATCGACTTTTGAATAAGTAGAAGTCCATTTTACCACTCGGATTTGATGTAAGATATTCACTGAAAGATTAGTCCAAAATGGTATATGAAATATTCAATGGTCATCCAAAATGTTAAAACTGACCACCCTATTCAATGGCATCTTATTAAAACAAATCCACCCTTTGCAGAAGAGTTCTCTGGTGAACATAATAAACGCAACATCATGTGGACCAGCATAAATAAATCTTCAAACACTTCCAAGTGTTCAGTTTCTTTAGAGACCAAAGTATTAATTGCTCTTCACCTCCTTTGTCTTTATTTACATGCTTTTGCTCTCACTCACTCCTAAGATTTGTCACTATATATTTTCTTAATATAGCTTTCCTTGTTATTCTGGAAAGAGACAAACTATAATATAACACTGTGTCAGCATGTGGGATGCAGATAAAACAGAATACCTTTCATGGCTCAATGAAAACAAACAACTCAAAGACTTCAGCCACACGGAGCTGATTATAGGATCAGGGGCTAAGTGTGAGTCACTTTAAGAAATATCCTAAAAAACAGTCTATCAAGAAAAAAATAAACTTCTGCAGAAGACCAAGAGAAAGAAGCAATTCCTACCCCACTACCGGTTTATAACCCAACTGCCTACAAACGATTACATATTTATTCCTCTAAAGAAAACTTTCTGCAGAGCAATATTTCATCTTATTTATTTTTAGGCTTTTAATATTTTCCACTTTGTGAAAATGCAAAGCAGTGTTAGTCTTTGGTAGCCAAATAAAAGTTCAGTTCACATAAAAGTGGCCCACATATGTGCAACACCAAAGAAACAACTTGACTCCTGCTTTATTTGGAACCATAAAGTAGATTCAATATTGTGACCAGATTGGCAGGTGTGTTAGGAATACATTAAAAGGATAAGCAGTTGCCAGTATAAACACATTTCATTCTTCTTCCTCCTCAGTCATGGATATTATTGATCTAAAAAGAATATTACACATGCCGTGAGCACATATCGTATGCATCCACACATGGATAGAGAAAGAGAGATAATTGTTTTGAAAGGTAAATCAGAAATGAACAATCAGATTTCTCTTCAGCTATATACTACTGAAACTTTTATTGTCTATCATTAAGTAGGTGAAATGTTATAGCGTAGGACAACAATTTTTGAATTAAGGTATCTAAAATGGGCTAATGTACATATCATTTTCCAGGCTGGTCTTTTGATGGGAACTTCTTTCTTATATATTACTGAAAGTGGGAATCAAGGTGTCAAGTGTAAAAAAAAAAACAATACCACAAATTCCAAAAACTCTATGAAATCTTGCCACATATAACATTGCAGTTCCATTTATTTCATGATCCATTCTTACAGTATATATAACTTTTTGAGTTGGTTGAATAAAACATTTTCTGAATGAGAAAACTAGAATTTCTCAAATCTGGCATCCTACACATTAAGAAACACTTAAATACACCTAATAAAGATTTTTCACTATTTCTTACACATTCACAAGTAAAAATATATTTGAAAATTACTGTTTTTAGTTTGTTTAGACTTCAACAATTAATGTTATTTCATTAGAGAATCAGAAAACTGAAGGGGATTCATACCATGCATTTTTCTTGTCCTAAAGAAGATATTCTTGAGAGCATTGCCTATAGCAAGGTCAAAGAATCTGTTTCTTTCTTAGCTTTATGAACTACAGATCTTGGTATCCATCATCATAACATTGCCTGTGTTTGCTGCCAATTACAGCAAACATTGGAGGACTGTGAATACCAAAAAAAACCTGTCTTTTTCTTCACATTCTTCAAAGGAATAATACCAACTTCTTATTAATGTGGCAATGGCACAAGAAACATAATTACTCAATTGTTTCAAATCATAAGATATCAAAATTACCATTTTATTGCAAACTTAACAGAATAACAGAGTTGGAAGGGACCTTGGAGGTCTTCTAGTCCAATCCCTTGTTCAAGCAGGAAACTCTATATCAGTTCAGACAAATGGTTGTCCAATCTCTTTTTAAAAACTACCAATGTTGGAGCACCCACAACTTCTGGAGGCAAGTCATTCTACTGATTAATTGTTCACACATCAGGAAATTTCTCCTTAGTTCTAGATAGATTAATTTCCATATTGATTACTTTCCATCAATTGCTTCTTGTCCTGCCTTCAGGTACTTTGGAGAATAGGTTGAGCACTTCTTCTTTGTGGAAGCCCTTAGATATTAGAACACTGCTATCATGTTACCTTTAGTCCTTCCTTTAATTAAACTTGAACATACCCAACTAGTGCAACCATTCTTTATATGTTTTATCCTCCAATCCCCTAAACATCTTTCTAGAGTTTCAACATCTTTTTATATCAGGGCAACCAAAACTGGATGCAATATTCCAAGTGTGATCTTACCAAAGTATTATAAAGTGGTATTAACATTTCATGTGATCTTGATTCTATTCCTCTTTAAAATACAGCCTAGGACTTGCACAGAAGGTTATTTTTTCCTGTTGATAGCTTCCCAAAACTATAAAATAATGAATAATTTAAAATATTTATATCTGTATATTAAACTTTGATGATTTATAATAGATTATATTTGGAACAAATTAATTTCTTTCAAATTGAAACAAACAGATATATAATTGAAACAAATACCACAACTGAAGGATGCTACAACTTGTTTTACCATAATGAAATTTGTAGGACTATAAAATGAAAATTCTCTTAATCATAACACTGGTCTATTTAACCCAGTGTTGTCAAAGCTAGTACCCCCTACTCCAGCTCTTATCAAAAGTAAACAATTCTGGCATTTCTGCATGCCTTGAATGCTCTACTGGTCTCCTTTCCATGCATTGAAGACACAGAGCTACTCTTGAAGAATATGCAGAACCTGCAGCTGGCTCTGAATGGGGCTGCACAGATAGTTTGAGTGGCCCCTAGGTTGGACCATGTAACACCTCTATTGTGTTTGCTGCATTGGCTACATTCCATGTAACACCTCTATTATGTTTACTGCATTCTAGGTCTAATTCAAGGTGTTGGTTATTACCTATAAATCCCTTTATGGCAATAGGTCCAGGTTACCTGAAAAACCATCTTGCCCCAATGAAATTGATCCTACTTCTGCCAGCAAAAGAGGCATACTGTAGGCTTCATTGGCCAGGTAACTCCAGCTGGGGGGATATAGAGAGGAAGACTTTTCTGTCATTACTCCCAACCTCTGGAACATTGTACTCTTCAAGATGAACTCTGTCCCCACCTTCCTAGTCTTCCGAAAGAGCCATAAAACCTGCTGTGCTAGTTAGTCTGGAGTCCAGATGTGCCATTCTGGACAAGGTTATTGGATTAAATATAAGATCCTATTTCTATCCGATTGTATACTCCTGCCATTTTAGCTAATTCCTAATTTAGTGTTATACATACTGTTTTACTATTGTAATCTTTTATAACACTGTTTTTATTAAATTGTAAGCCACCTAGAGTCATGCAGAACTTGTGTTAGGAAAAAAATTGTTAAGAGGGAATTTTTAGAAGAGATTTTTTATTTCTGAGAAAGAAAAAAAATATGAGAAGTAAGCTCATATTAATTTGCCTTATTTTGTTTAGGAGAAAATGAAATAGACAGAAACTGTACCATGTCTTCAAGATTCTGCTATTCTATCCTACAGTCACAAAAGGCATTTCTCTGCTATGCACATCACAAACTATCCCCCTCCTGATTTCTTAATTTCATTTTTTAAAAAAACTGAAGCAAAACAGAAAACAAAATGCTTCCATAGATTAAAAAATGCATCAGAACACACTAGTAGGCTAGTCCAGTCATGTGGTACCACAATGGCTCCTCAAAAAGAGCAAATAATTTGTGCGAATCTAAAGACTGTACACCCCACCAAGATGGAACCAATATCACATATACAGTTGCAAGAAAAAGTATGTGAACCCCTTGGGATTACGTGGAGTTTTGCATGAATTGGTCATAAAATGTGCTCTGAACTTCATCTAAGTCACAACAATAGAAGAACACAGTCTGCTTAAAATAATACTACACAAACATTAGATGTTGCCATGGTTTAATTGAACACAACATGTAAACATTCACAGTGCAGGGAGGAAAAAGTATGTGAACCTTTGGACTTAATAACTGATTGACCCTCCTTTGGCAGCAATAACCTCAACCAAATGTTTCCTGTAGTTGCAGATCAGACCTGCACAACGATCTGGAGTAATTTTGGACCACTCCTCTTCACAAAACTGTTTCAGTGTAGCAATATTCTTGGGATGTCTGGTATGAATCGCTCTCTTAAGGTCATGCCACAGCATTTCAATCGGGTTGAGGTCAGGACTCTGACTGGGCCACTCCAGAAGGCGTATTCTGTGCTGTTGAAGCCATTTTTTTTGTTGAATTACTTGTATGCTTTGGGTCATTGTCCTGTTGCATCACCCATCCTCTGCGGAGCTTCAGTTGGCGGACAGATGGTCATACATTTTCCTGCAAAATGTCTTGATAAACTCTGGAATTCATTTTCCCATCAATGACAACAATCCGTCCAGGCCCTGAGGCAGCAAAGCAGCCCCAAACCATGATGCTCCCTCCACCATGTTTTACAGTGGGGATGAGGTTTTGATGTTGGTGTGCTGTGCTTTTTTCTCCACACATATTGTTGTGTGTTCTTCCCAAACAACTCAATTTTGGTTTCATCTGTCCACAGTATATTTTGCCAGTAGTGCTGTGGAACATCCAGGTGCTCTTTTGCAAACTTCAAACGTGCTGCAATATTTTTTTTGGACAGCAATGGATTCCTCCGTGGTGTCCTCCCATGTACTCCATTCTTGTTTAATGTTTTCCTTATTGTAGATGTGTCAACAAAAATGTTAGCATGTGCCAGAGATTTCTGTAGGTCTTTAGCTGACACTCTAGGATTCTTCTTTACCTCATGAAGCATTCTGCGCTGAGCTCTTGCAGTCATTTTTACAGGACGACCACGCCTAGGGAGAGTAGCAACAGTGCTAAACTTTCTCCATTTGTAGACAGTCTGTTTTACCGTGGACACATGAACATCAAGGCTTTTGGAGATACTTTTGTAACCCTTTCCAGTTTCATGCAAATCAACAATTCTTGATCGTAGGTCTTCTGAGCCCTCTTTTCTGCGAGGCATGGTTCACATCAGACAGTGCTTCTTGAAACCAGTAAACCCAAAACAGGTGTGTGTTTTTAAAGGGCAGGACAGCTGTCAGCAAGACATCCAATATCATCACACTGATTGGAGTCAAGGTTGGCTCACTCCTGGCTCCAATTAACTCTTGGAGAAGTCATTAGGCTAGGGGCTCACATACTTTTTCCTCCCTGCACTGTGAATGTTTACATGTTATGTTCAATTAAACCATGGCAACATCTAATGTTTGTGTAGAATTATTTTAAGCAGACTGTGTTCTTCTATTGTGACTTAGATGAAGTTCAGAGCACATTTTATGACCAATTCATGCAAAACTCCATGTAATCCCAAGGGGTTCACATACTTTTTCTTGCAACTGTATAGTTAACTGCTTGTATACTACACAATACTACTTAGGACAAATAGGATGCCAACTATATCAATGAATTAAAGAACACAAAATTGCAAGAAAGCAGCAAGATTACAAATACCCAACAGTTTAAATTAATTACATATTTCATTTGGAGAATATTGAAATTATAGATTAGGCAAACAGATGAAAGTCAGGGAATGCTGAAATCTGGTACTCCAACAAAACAGCCATTAACTGATTCACTGAGCTGGATATCACCTACAACCCAGGCATGTGTTTGATCCAAAACAGCCAGAACATAGAAATGAGGCAGATCAATCAAAGTGGATACAACAGCACTTTCAAGACCCAATTGAGTGACACATCACAGGAAATCTCCAGTTTCTAACTCCTGTGCAGCCTACAAATATGAAGGCAACCTCTCCTTCTAAACCTTTGCATTGAGGAAGCTTCTCAGGAGGTGTGGAGTGAAAGAACTCCAGAACATCTTATTAATGTCTCAGTATTAATCTGGATACCCAGAGAACTATAAAGCATGTAAAATCAATCTACTCCACTCCAATAAAGTCATGTTCTCTACTTTTTCATCATTGGTGTGACTTGTGAAAGAGAGCAAGAGGTAGATTTCAGTTAGTTCAATGTGAGATCTGTTGTGGGAGAGGAAGGAGGAATTTGTGATTGAAATATCTATAGTGTATGAATATTTGGACTATAATTCAAACCTAATGATCAAGCCTAATAAAAAATCCTTCAATGAAAATTAATGTTCTTATATTACACAACATGGAAAGAGAGAGATATTCACATAAATATACAGAGAAAGGGGTAATGTTATACTGGTAGGTTCAACACTTACATTTATTTATTTAGATGTTTTTAATCCCACCTTTATTATTTTTATAAATAACTCAAGGTGGCAAACATGTCTTCCTTTTCACCACAAGAACAAGCCTGAGAGGTGATTTGAGAGACAGTGCTGGGCCAAAGCCAAAGGTGGGATTAAAACTCACAGTTTTCTGGTTTGTAGTCTGGTACCTTAATCACTAGATGAAACCCACTCTCTTTTGCTTTACTGTGGTCAAAAACATAAAGATGAAAATGTTGGAAAGCAAATGGCAGAAATTTTTCAAGGAGAACTTGCTAATAAGGGCAGATTCCTGGCTGTCAGTCCCCATACCGTTTACTGTTTTTAAATCCATCATTAATTGCTGTAATCTTGTTGGATATTTTGGACCAGTGCCCAGTAACACCTATAGTCAAGAGTTTCCAGCTAAAACAACAGTCTCCCACATCTTTATCTTCTCATCCATCAGAACTTGATGGAATCAAGGTTTAATTTATCACTACCCCCATTTAAGAATAAATAAAAAGATTTGATAAATAGTTTAATTAGCTGTCTGAAAAAGAAAGAAAAAAAAGCTGCAACTCAGGGCTGAGAAAACAATATCTATGAGATTTATTAGGCAAAAGAATTGTTTCTCTAACAAGTATCAAGAGAACACTCAGCTGTAACACTCAAATGAAAGTGATGATAAATAGGAAAAGTCTTAAGGAAGCTAACTGTGAAGAATCCATAAATATCCTAGATGAGTTGTGATTTTTAAAAAGTGAGACAAAAAGATTTGAGGAGCAGATTGCCAGAGTGAAAAGACAGATAAGAAAAGATTTCTCAAAGACATTAGAGATAAGAAGCCAGCCAAGAAGATCACTGATTCCTTGGAAAAGTTAAGGGTGTATTAAGAGTACAAAAGGAAATTGCAAAGAAGCTGAATTAATTCTTTGTGTCTATCTTCACAAAACTAAAATATATCCCTGAGCCATAGTGTTAAAGAACTAGTGGGTTTCCTTATGCAATTAGTTGATCACTTGGAGAAAAGACTGCTGAACTAGATGAGCCAAGCTTCAAGCCAGCAACACACCACTCTGAGCAAGATTGGTGAGATGGGCGAGACAGGCAAGCAGGCAGGCAGGCAGGCAGGCAGACTGACTGATTGACTGACTGACTAAATAAATAAAAAGATTTGGAAGTTACTTGTATGAATGGATTGTGTGAGAATTCATTGAAGCTATTTTAAACATGATCAACATATAATCTCTCTAGTGGTTGTTGAAGAATAGTGATATATTCCTTTATGGACAAGTTTACAGATTTAAATTAGTTCAAAAGACATATTGACTTTAAAACAGAATTCTATGCATGAAATGAAATTGATTTTCATATTCAGTGATCAGCAATTCAATATCTGTTATTTTCGTAAAACTTTAAGTGCTAGAAAGAGCAAATGAGATGGGCAAATTATTACCAATGCCTTTTCTAAATCTAATTTTGGCTGTTAAGGTAATAATAATATTAATGTCTACTGCACCTTATGAATATCTGGCTGGAAATTTGATTAAGGTAAGATAGGAAACAATTAATAAATACCCCAATTGCTTGACCATTCACAAATTAAATTCAAAATTGTACAAAATGTACAGTATTTTATAAAATTGGAGCAAGGCACTCAGTGTGTCATTTCCTGTATTATGTTTGGATTTTATTAAGCAGATGGATCATTTACAGTTTGGCTGATTTACTAAGGATCATGTTGTTTAGTACTGAGTCATTTTGTTATTTTGGTGATTCTGTTGTATTTGTTAACTGTTTTTGATCAGGTCCTTTGAACAGTTGTTACCCACAGTAAATGAATTACATCTGCTGGTAATGAAATATAAAAATAATCATAAAGTAGAATGGAGCTTAATATTGTACAATAACAAATTGTGTGAGAAAATCATCCCTTTACAGTAAGATATGCTGGTTTAATTCCCATGCGAACCATTATTAAAGGAGTTTTTAGGATTCACTCACTCCAACAAAGTCAGCCTCAAATTAACCTTAAAATTCCAGTAAACTACTGGTAAAATAGAGTTCAGATAAGGCAGGGAAAGGTAACAACTCATTCTGCTTTTAATCATGTATACATTTCAATTGAATATTGTAATTAAGAACATAAGATCAGTTCTACTGAATTATGCCATTATTCAGGCACACAAATAGGATAGGAGGATAATAATTCCCTTCCACTGTTCCTTTCCAACAGTTAACATTTAAGGTTGTAATCTGTGATTTAGGAAGTGCAGTCATCAAACTTAGCCATATTCTCTATGAATTTGCTCAATCTTCCTTTAAAAGCACATCAGTTGGTTTTCTATCTCCTTGTTAAGGAGACTTGTACTATAACACAAATGCTTGTGTAATAGCACAAGTATTTAATTCCATACTTTAACTAAATATTGTGCATTTCTTTGCACGTTGAATATAAACTAAGGCACCTAATCCTTATAGGTATTATTTTGACATACTGATATATGAAATAGCTTCACTGTAATTGCCTGATCCATGAAAATTGTTGAACAGCTCATACATTTCTACCATTTTATACTTAAATCTTTTTCTTTGCTTATGCCTTTTTCATTTATTAACCCTGGAAATAATTTATACCAATTTTTGGCGCCAGTTTTCTGCAAAATATGCTTCAAAATATCAAGTTGTTCTTGATACTGATCTTTCAAAAGTGAAAATGTAAACACTTTCCTACTTGTTTGTTCTGATTATTCAGCCAACTGAAGTCCTTGGCTTTTTTAAAAGTGCATTTCTACCTTTTAAAAGAAAGGATTCAAACAAATTACAAAGTTGACAGATTTCCTGACATTTAATGTGCAGTCTACGTTATAACATGGAGCCTACCATAAGATCCAAGAAAGGGAGCAAGAACTGACAAATAACATTTGAAATGATTAGCCATGGGAGGTAATAATCCTGCATTCTCTCCAGATGTTTCTTGGTTTCTTTGAAGTCATTCATATTCATTCAGGTACAAATGCCAATTTAGTACAGCTAAATCAAATGGAAGATGGTATAGTGCAATGTCAGCTGGGATTTTGAGCTTGTGGAAACTGAGAGGTCATTCTGCAATGACCATAAGGAGTGTGGATTTATATTCCTTTTGGCTGCTTTGCACCTGCCAAGCAGGATTTGTTCCAAAGTTGCTTAATGAATTATCTCTGGAAAATATGGAATAACAGAATTGGAAGCGATGTTGGAGATCTTCTAGTCCAACCTCCTGCTCAAACAGAAGACCCTATATCATTTTAGACAGATGACTGTCCAATCTCTTCTTAAAGGCCTCCAGTGATAGAGAACTCCTGAAGGCAAGCTGTTTTAGGGATTGATTGTTCTTACTGTCAGGAATTTTTTCCTTATTTCTAGGCTGCTTATCTTCTTAGTTAGCTTCCAGTGTCCTAGTCAATGATCACTTAATTAGCCTGACTATGTGGCTCAGTGGCTAAGACACTGAGCTTGTCGATCAGAAAAGTCAGCAGTTCAGTGGTTTGAATCCCTAGTATAGGTCTCCTGCATGAGCAGGGGGTTGAACTAGATGACTCCAAGGTCCCTTCCAACTCTGTTACTGTTACATGAGTCAGCAGTGTGCGGTAGCAGCCAAAAAGGCTAATACAATCCTTGGTTGTATAAACAGAGGCATAGAATCAAAATCAAAATCACGTGAAGTATTAGTAAGCCTTAGTAAGGCTACACCTGGAATACTGTATCCAGGTTTGGTCACCACATTACAAAAAATATGTTGAGTCTTTGGAAAAAGTACAAAGAACAACTAAGATTATTAAAGGCCTGGAAACATATGAAAAACAGTTGCAGAATTTGGGTTTGGTTAGTCTAGAGCAGGGGTGGGCAAATGTGGCCCTTTTACAACCTGTGGACTTCAACTCCCAGAATTCCTGAGACAGCCAAGCTGTCCACCCCTGGACACTAGAGAAAAGAAAGAGGTGGGGGGGGGACATGATAGCAATATTCCAGTATTTGAGAGGCTGCCACAAAGAGGAGGGGTCAATTTATTTTCCAAAGCACCAAAGGGGATGACAAGAAACAATGGATGGAAACTAATTAAGGAGAGAAGCAATCTGGAATTAAGGAGAAACTTCCCAACAGTGAGGACAGTTAATGAGTGGAAAAGCTTGCCTTCAGAAGTTGTGGGTGTTGCATTACTGGAGGTCTTTAAGAAGAGGCTGGATAATCACTTGTCTGAAATGGTATAGGGTCCCCTGCTTGAGCATGGGACTGAACTAGAAAACCTCCAAGGTCCCTTCCAGCTCTATTCTGATTCTAATTGATCCTTCTCACAGTTACTTCTATTGAGCCAAGTTTCACCTAATCTGTATCAATACATTTGGTTTTTCTTGCCTACGTGTAAAACTTTACTTTTCTTTACACCAAATTTAATTTTGTTAGATAGGGCCCAGTGTTCAAGTCTGTCAAGATCTTGAGCCTATCTTTTGCAGTGTTCTTCTATTCCTACCAGCTTGGTGTCATCTGCAAATTTAGTTCCATTCTATTCCCTCATTTAATAGAGTTATCTTGTATTCCTCATTTAAATTGTTTATGGAGATATTGAAGAGTACTGGGCCTATGACAGAATCTTAGGGTACCCCGTTGCTTCCTTCCTTCCATGTAGATGTATTTCCATTAAGAACTACATGTTGGCTACAATTTGTCAGTCAGTTATGAATCCATCTGGTGCTGATGCTGTCTATTCTACATTTTTCTAGCTTACCAAGTAGATTGTGGTCTACTTTGTCAAATGCCTTACTGAAATTCAGGTATCCTATTTCCACAGCATTTTGCTGGCCCACTAATTTAGTTGTCAAAGAATGAAATAAAATTTGTTTGGCATGATCTGTTTTTGACCCATCTTGGCTTCTGGTTATAACTTTGCTTGCTTCTAGGTGTTCAAAGCTCTGTTGCTTGATTATCTTTTCCAGGATCTTCCCAGGTATTGATGTCAAGCTGATTGATCTGTAATTTCCTGAATCTGTTTTTGTTCCCCCTTTTTGAAAATGGTAACCACATCAGTTATTTTCCAGTCCTCTGGTAGTTCCCTTGTGCTCCAAGATCTTTGAAATATATGGTTCAATGGTTCCAAGATCACATCTGCTAGCTGCTTCAGAACTTTGGTTTATAAACCACCAGGTCCTGGTGATTTGAACTCATCTAGAGTGGACAGGTGTTCTCTTACCATTTTCTTGCCTATTTTAATTTGTATTCCTAGGCCATCTTTTATAGTTATGTTTTTGGTAGATTGGGATACTTTTTCTTCTTGTGTGAAGACAGATGCAAAGAAGGAATTAAGCAACTCTGCTTTTCCCCTGCTGCCTGTCACTTCCTTGCCATGGTCTCCCATTAGTGGACCAATTATTTTTTATATGTCAAAAAAACTTTATTATTATTATTTTTGACATTTGCTGAAAGTCTTTGTTCATTTTGAGCCTTATCTTTCCTAACTTCACCTTGCCAAATTCAGGCTATATGCTGGTTTTATCATTAGTTATGTGTCCCTCTTTCCATTTTTTAAATACTTATTTTTTAATATTTAATAGCGTGGAGTAGCTATTCCTCCCCCAAGATATCTCTGAGCATATTAATCCTAATAGTATACCTCCAGGATTTAACCTACCCCGACACATATGGATGACATATAACAGAATTAGAATGACTCATGGGGGTGTGTGTGCCGACTCCTTGTATAAATGGGGAAAGACACCTTCAGCACAATGTGATTGCGGGGCCCCCAACAGACTATCTAACATATAGTGAGGGAATGCTCTAACAGAAGGAAGGTATCCAGGAGATTCTAGAGACTTCTACAACGACAGCTACTGACTGGATCTCCAAACTCAACATTAAACTCTGCAATATTATTTCTGTTTCTCCTCTTAGGTTTTCTTACTGCTTTTTTTTTATTGTTTTAAATGTTTTAACCTGTAAAAATGAAGTGTTTTAATACTGTGTGTGACCAGCCATATGCTAAATAAATAAATAAATACTTATCCTTTTTATCCTTCAGTTTGTCAGCAAATTCTTTGTGCAACCATGCTGGTTTCTTCTTGGATTTCTTATTTTTATTTTTCAGTGGTATTGTGGTGGACTGGGCTTTTATAATCATATTTTTAGAGTTTCCCAAGCTTCTTGGCTTGAGATGTTATCTCTCTTGAAAGTAGTGTGACTTCTCTTGGAGACTGTCTCTTGATATAATCATATTGGAAAATTTCCACCCAGTGTCCAGTCTTCTAGTTTAAGGCAGATTTATTGAGGATATAGTGGAAAATTAGGAACAGAGGTTTACTGAGATCCCTTACAGAAAGCATTGAGATTTTGGAATGGGACAGAAACATAACCGGATGCTTTGATGGACAACCTTCATCAAGACCTCAGTGAAGGTCCCATAAATACATAATAAATACATAAATACAGATATACAATTTCCTTCCTTTATACTATATCTTTGAGTCCTTGCATTTGTATGTTGACCTGTAATGTTACATGAATTAAATATTGTATACAAAGCAAAACAGAATCAAAAGTATTCTCTTTCAGTAGAACATGACACAATTTATATTTTTTATTAAATTAAGCAGGGACATCTGCAACTAGCCACAATGACATCAAAATATGCCACGGTACAGCTTCATCTTTTTTGTATTTATTCTATGATACCACCCAAAAGTAGGTAAGGGGCAGTGTGTATATCCTGATGCATCATTTGTCACTTGCCCTCCCCACTCCATTCATGAAGCAAAACTTTTTGCTATGGAAAATGTAGAAGGATTGGATGGAAAGTGAAATGGACTTCACACACACACAAAAAGCTTCCCTATTCTTGGTGTTCCTACATTCTTTTGTACTCACATAGAATACCGTGCCCAGTGTTATTCTTTGACTTATTATTTTATTTTCAATTTTATTTTTTATTAAATCAAGCATTTTATCAAGTAAAATATTTGAAAAATCATTATGGAGAAAGCCTCTTGCAGAACAGCTTCTGCCTGGAAATCAGATTAACCCCCCACATATTTGACTTTCTGTAAGCTTTTAAAAGCTGAATTATTTAGAGAGCTTATGGAAAACGATGGCATCAGTTTATTGTTTTTACTTGTATTTTATTTTACAGTTTTGAAAGCAACATTATCTGTATTCCATTTTATTGTATTGTTGATTGCTTTAAAACTTTGCTAATGGCTGACAATTTGAGGGGAATAGTGGAAATAATTTTATTAAAAAAATCAATGTATTTGGATTTATGATGTTATCTGCAATCTATAAGCTAGGATGTACAGCATGGTCACTAACTCTAATTGGAAAAAAAGGTTTGGCAGTCCATTAGCACTAGGATGAGCGTGGTACAGAGGTTCAGACTTATTTTATTCCAGTACATCCATTTAAGTATTCTATACAATTAAGTATCAGTTTTGCAGAATGGAAACTGCTTTTGCAAATCATATATTGTCAAATAGGAAAATAATTTTTATTAAGCATCATAGAACTTTTGCTGTTAAACATTTAGAAATAGTAGCAGAGGCAAAACCCCAGTAATTCAGACTAAAATCACTGAAGGAGAGAAAATATTGTAGGAATGCCCAATTTACCCTCAGTCAACTTAATGCTAATTCTGAAAACATATTGGAGCCAGATGTAAGGGTAAATTGAGTCATACAATATAAAACCAGAGCTAGTCCAGTTATTTATGGCTGAGTTCCCCCATTCATGGTTATTGTTAGCCAAGGAAATGGAAAATCTGAGATTCAGCTCAGTGCATATTCCTGTAATTTTTCACACTAGGAAAATTTACTTGTTCCTTCTGCTTTTTACCTTTATTGACATAATAGCCAACTATTTTGGGTACAGCAGCTGGCATCTCCATTTATAAAAAAATATAATATGGAAGATTTTATACTGTAGCTGTATAAGGCTTTTAAATAAAATATGTGAACTATAAATGATATGCCTAGTTGGAAGCTATTATTTATGATAATGCTGTTGAAATTTTAGAAGATGAGGCTGTAATTTGCATTGGTTCTATACATCTGTATCTTGTATTGTAGCATTGACTGAAAAATACATCACCAAATCCGGAACATCTTTTTTTCAATCACTTTATTGATTTTAAGTTTGCATGTTATTTTAGAAATACAGTAAAATTTGGGATTAAATTAACATGAGAGAGAGGGGGGGAGGGAGAGGGAGAGGGAGAGGGAGAGAATATTTTTCAGATTTTCAGATATCTAAAGTCCAAGTTTCTAGCCCTGTTCTAACCCCCCAAAAATATTATGTCAGATGTGATTTCTACTTTATGTTAACTCATTGATGATATATATATATATATATATATATAGGAAAGATTTTGAGAGTGACTGTCTCTTTTATATACACATAGGGTGGTATGATAGTATCACAAATGCCTCACAAAAGTGGTGAAGGCCCTTGATCAAAGCCATTTTGATTTAACAACTTGTCATTAAGAATACACATATGGGTAATTAATAATTGTGATATCAAATACAGTGGTATTCAGCTGCTTCAAAACTTGTTGAATTTGATATTTGATGCATATTTTGACATGCAAAATATTGTTCCGATACTTGTTGTTTGTTTGTTACTCGACGCGCTGCAATAGAAAAAAAGGGACGGTCATGTAGAATGGACAGGAAGTTAGCCATGCTCAGAGGTCTCTGAAAAAGGAAGGAGGGGGTGGTTGCAAAGGGCAGACAGGAGGTTGGAAAGTTTGGTGAGATAGGAAAAGGGACAAACAGGAAATCCTTCCCAGACAAAACAAAGGGTCAAGTGATAAATATGTGGTTTGTTGACGAGTCATTTTTAGGACTCGTCGCACCTCCTGGAACCAATTAATGAAGCGTATCAAGGTACCACTGTACCTGTATAAGACATCCACCTCTGCCTATCCCAAGTCCTTGGGAAGGATTCGATCAGTGGACAAAAATACTGAAACCAATTTAAACTGTAGCTGACTGCAAAGAACTATAATAATTAAAAAAAATCTTTTGTTGATCAGACAAGTTTTATTGACTAAAGTGTAAGACAGTTAATCAGAGACTGTTCTAAAGGAAATGAAGTAAGATCATCACAAAGGCCTTAGATGATTTGCAGCTAAAGTGCTTCACTTCATTAGATCATGACCAATTCAAATTTCTAGCAGTCCTACTACAATCACTATGATGTATAGCCAATGGGATATTTCAGTTGGAAATATAGTCTTGAACGAAGAGTGTGGTTTTCTAGGTGCTAACTAAATTGTTACACTGAATCCTTTTGTCCATGCTGATGGTTTCCAGTCAATTTGGAAAGAGACGGTTTTTGTAAAAATACTGTTTATTTGTTTGTTTGTTTATACTTATAAAATTTATAGGCCGCCCATCTTACCTCAAGGTAACCCTAGAGTCTTACCAGGATTTCTGATATCCATGTGCTATAAAAAGGCTAATAACTCTTTATACAATGCATCACAGATGTGGAATGTAAATCAGTCTAGCAAGTGATTCCTTAAACTATCAGAAATAGAAACCAGTGCAGCTAACCAGCCTGCTATTTTATGACCTTGACTATAAATAATGGAGAGCTTTCTTTAAGGTCTGAACTAATGTCCTTCCATCAGCTCTGCTAAAAGACAAGTTCACTAACATCTCATATATTGAACATTCTTTGCCTGTAGATCGGGCAGCCCAAATCACTGGATATGTCCTTTTATATTGCTGTTTTTTTAACAGGGGTCTTCCTATGAAATCTATGTTACATTTCTTTCTATCTCTTTTCATTCAGAAGTTTCCCGTGTTTCCTTTTAGGGGACAAGCACCTAGAAAGATAAGCAATCAGAAATATATAAGAATTAGTTAATAAATAAGGTTATATAATTATTTTTTTATTTTTATGTCCTCCATTTTTTTATCAAATTTCTATACCATTCATGACACTAGTTTGCCTAGTATGGTTTATATATAAATCATATAGAAGCCTTAGTTAAAAACAAAGTTAAAAGCAAGATTAAAAGAGAAATAATAAGGGCAATTGCAATATGAAAAGGCAGAGGGATCACCTTTAACCCACCAACCACCCCTAGATCTGCAGGACATTCTTAGTCCCTCCCAGGCCAGTCAGCAGAGCCAGATTTTGATGATCTTCCAAAAGATCAGGAGATTGATGGCTTCCCTTGCCTCTGAGGCAAGTTGTTCCATAGGGCGAGGGCAATGGCAGAGAAGGCTCTCCCTAGACCCCATCAATCAAAGCTCTTTAACCGTGGGATCTGTCTCTCTCTGCCAGATAGGACGAGTCACTGAAATAGTGACAAGATGGTTCCTCAGATAATCTGGACTCCTGCCATGAAGGTCCTAAAAGTAATAACCAACAATATCTTTAATATATTTGTATGAAGTTCAGTCATGTTGGTCATGACATTTCAGAACAATAATGAAAAATTAGACTGAATATTTTCATTTACAAATGCCATTCCTGTTCATACAATCTTAATCCCATGTCCGAATTTTAGTTTAGTTAAATTAAACAAAATTAAAGTCAAACTATTACAAAAGGTAATACTGTAAGACTACATTTTGTGAAGCTACATTACAATTTAGTAGGCCAAAGGATAAACCACACTATACTTCCGTTCCAGATTGTCACGCATAAAATTTTTCTGGCAACATAGATTACAAAAATAAAGGTATGGTCTTTACTTCATTACAGAACTATGTTGTTTCTTTCAGGTTAATTATAAACATGCTACCTTGATTTAAGAAATAGGAACTACTGTAAAACTGATAGGCCAAAATAAATGGAACCTCATAACAGCATTCCAATTCCTTGATAGGATGATAAGCTATAATATTGAACACATGAAGACTTTTTTACTGTTGTGAAATTGCTATCTAAATTTCTGAATTTGAAATGGCTTTCTTTTTTGCAACTTGAGGAATGAATAAACCTCTTTAATTTGATTTGCCCACCACATATTTGCATTCTCAGTTGTGTTGTTCTGCAAACATCCTTTACACTAACTTTTCAATCTGTTTACAGAAAATAATAGTTTCATTTTCAAAATAGTTGAACATTTGTTTCTAATGCAGTAGTCTATTTTTATTTCACATTACAGTACTCAACTTTGTTTACATCAGCCTTGTCCTGTTCCCATCACTGCAACATATCTACAGGGCACAACACTAGGAAAGACTTATTCATGTTGTCATTTGACTTTCCCAGCCTTGCTAAGGAAGGATGAGATTTTGTTTGTGCGGATTAAATCTATAAATTATGTTAATATTTTACCACTAAATACACTTAGAACATTTTTAGCAGCCTCTCCCTCCACTCCATCCCACCCCCCAAATGTGCTTCTATTACAACTTCCTGGATTGTTAGCTATAGCTGTGTCTGGCTGGAATTTGGGGAATTATGATTCCATCAGGGAAGGCAGTTCTACAGTAAGAACTCCTTTCTGTTAAGAAAAGAAGGAAAAGAAATTGTTAATTTTTGTGAAATAATGATAGTAATTCAGTCATTGACAATTATCACACTTGGACACTTAGATATTGATGATTTGTGACAAGATGCCAAACATCATTTTCAACATAGTAAGTCTTGTTCAACCTTTAATTTCCCCCTGAAGAAAATAAAACTCTTAGTTCATATATTTATTTATTATTCCAATTCCTAAAACAAAAAAATACAATGGAAAATAATAACCAATATAAAAATGGTCTAAAAAATCATAACATTCATAAAGCTCATAGCATCCATCCTCCAATAACTAACATTACAGTGAATCTGCTGATTCTATCACACTATATAATCTAAATTAAAATTAAAATTCTTGTGTCTGATTCTTTGTAAGCTTCAGTTGACTGAAATTCTACATCACGGAGCAACAGTTTTTAAATCAGCACACCTCAAATAAGCTACTTTACACAATGCATCCATACATTCATGGATCTATGATCCATGGGTTTTGACTCTCATGGGTTTGCATTTGGCAAAGTTGTAGCCACTTCAATGCCACTGCACTGCTGTGCTATAACACTGCCATGGTCAGCTGCAGTCATGTGACCGTTATTTTCAATGCTTCCTGCCATCTTCCTATAATAAAAGTTGAGGAAGCCAACTTTTGAACCCACTGCTGTTTTGTCCCCATAATAGTCATTCCGTTTCTCTGGTTAAATAAGGAAATATCTCTGAAATGATAGCCTGAAGATAGGTTATGGCTTTTCTCATGGAATATAAACAGCTGATGATTTAAATAATCCCAGAGGTTGAATAAAGTGACTCACTCTTAAAGCCCGCAAAGCCACTAAGCTCACTAGCTGTCCTCAGACTAACTGTTATATGTTAATTGTCTCATCTGGTAAGAAAAGAATGAGTGGGGAAATGAGTGAAGCTAATAAATGGAAGAGAGCAGCTATCTTCAATAGTGTTCTATCTTGGCAAGAATGCATTTACCTAGAGCATGTTGGCCCATGCAGCCATCTAAAGAAAGATCTTTTTTAAAAAACATATAAATATGAGATAATTACAGTGAATGTCATTAGCCAAGTTCCCCTCACTATGTTTATTTATGCATGTATTTAATTTATTTATTTAAATATATTATACCTGCCCATTATATACAGTATAGTAGTCCTCGATTTAGGAATGGTCTTTTAGTGATTATTCAAGTTACAACAGGTGCTAAAAAAGGTACTTATGACCCAGATTCAGAGTTCCACCATCCCAGCAGACATGTGATTGGATGCTGGGCACTTGGCACTAGCCCACCTTTGCAATCATTTGCAACATCCACAGCCAGATTGCTGTAATTTGCAATGTTTTTGCTGGAAACACATTTACTTCTGGTTTCAGGCATAAAGCACCCCATAGGGAATAATGGGTTTGCTGAATGACTGCCACTTAATGACTGCCACATTTGCTTTATCACTAATGCGCTTGCGTAATGACCACTGCAAAAAAGTTTGTAAAATTGTGTATGATGACTTGATGACTTGCTTAACAACCATCACAACTTACAACCTTAATTGTGGCTCAGTTGTGGTCATAAGTCAAGGATGTGTTTTTATAGCTTGACATCAGCTAAAAAAAAATTGCTTACTTTTTGTTCTTCCAGTGCAAGCTTCAGGGAAGCCTTTTGTTGATATCTGTACAGCATTTGCACCAGTGGTGAAATCTATTTTTTTTCTACCCATTCTGTGGGTGTGGCTTGGTGGGCGTGGTGTGGCTTGGTGGGCATGCAAAATCTCCATTCCCATCCCACTCCAGGGGAAGGATACTGCAAAATCCCCATTCGCTCCCCACTCTGGGGCCAGCCAGAGGTGGTATTTGCCGGTTCTTTGAACTACTCAAAATTTCTGCTACCGGTTCTCCGAACTGCTCAGTTTCCTCTACTGGTTCTCCAGAACCTGTCAGAACCTGCTGGATTTCACCCCTGATTTGCACCCATAAACAGTGGTTTACAGATCAAATACAAATTGTCACAGATTTGTCTTCTTTTTTTAAAGTAATGCCTCATTTAAAAAACATTTCTTCTACATTTCCTCTGATATACTGAGTGTTCTGAATTTATTTTTCTCTTGAATTAAAATGTGAAGGAAAATTAATCTTCTTCCAGCTTCACGATATCTGGGGGAAATGACCTAGATTTGCATGTTTGTCATAAATTGGTATGCAAAAGATCACTATAGCCATCCACAAACTGTATTACTTGTGGCTAAACCCATGTTAAATATTATACAGAGTCCAGTGTTTTACCAAGCAGGTCACTTTAAATGATTATCAGTATTGCCTCAGGACTGGCTGAAAAGATAATGGCTCTACACAGTTTTTGTAAGTCAATGTACAATAGTAATTATGTTTCCCACAGGGAAATTTAATCAGACAGAAGGTCTTAACGGACCCCTGCATGCAGCACATAATTACTTACACCTTTTAGAGATTAGTTCCAACTAATAAGGCAATAACATGAGACTCTAGGTGATCACTGTCTCCAACAACAGAAAAAAGTAGTGAACTTTTAAATACCAAAGATAGAGAATAGATGATTTACAGCAGGCAGGAACGATATAGGTGGCAGTGATGAAGTAGGATAACTGTTAAGATAAATTATTTTCTGCATAATAGAAGAAAATACGTTTATGAAATATACAGACCCTTGACACAAGCCACTTAAAAACAGACAGTGTCAATTTGTAAGCTAATGGCTAGCTAGACTCATCGGTATCAAAAATCCTTTAACCATAGATAACTCAATTGAGAATGTGATTGTGGAGTACGAATAATCATTTTCAGGTGACCTGGAACTCTGCCAGTTATTTTTGGGACTGTAATGTTATTTGATGGGGAAACACGTGTTTGTTGTGTGACAAAACACAAGTTCAGTCACTTGTGGCATTTCTGGAGAAGCCCAGAAACTACGCGTGTCTGTAAACCTAGAGAACTGATACCAATTGGAAGCTACCAGAGGCAGGCAACTTGGGATCCTCCAAATATTTGGCACCTCAAACACCTGGTACTAGTTATATGCAGCCTTGAACTGTAAGGATTGCTAAACACACATACACAGACATACTAATTTGGATCATATCTATTAGGCTTGAGTGTAGATATAGGTCAGTGTTCAGGATATAGCATTTTGCCTCATAGAGTTGTGTTGTTCCCTCCCAATGCTTCTAACTGAAGCCCTGAATCAGAATTAGATTTAATTACAAGGGCTTCTGCATATGTGGAAGGCATGATTATTTGTGGGATAGAATAACCAGAAAGTTATCCTATTCTGATATTTAGAAGTTTCAACAAAACTCTAACCAACTGGTACATTGTTTTGATGTGATGGCTCCCTCGGATGGCAGACTCAGATGGTTGAGGCGAAGCAGTCTCGGGAATATTGGGGGAAATCCGGAAGAGAGTAGCCAGATGAACAACTGACTGCACAATCTGGAGAAGGGGCCCAGCTGCAGACAGTCAGCACAGATAACCAGCTGGTTATGGTCCAGAGAAGAGGTACAACCGCAGCTGGTCAGGACAAGGAGGAGTTGTTGTTCCCACCCAATCCAAGATTGTGCAGAGATGTGTGGAAGAAGATGCAATATAGGTCAGTTAGGCTACTTGTGAGGAGGTAGCCTTGCCCCTCCTAATGTTTGGTGCCTGTTTACCTTGGTGCCTATTTACCTCATTGGTTTTGAACTTGGTTGGTGCCTATTTACCTCAGTGTTTTGAACCTGGTGGTTGTTGGAGACAACTGCCGGTAAACTGACTAATTTGTTGGATCACTCTTGACTCATTGCCTTGAACTTGGGAAATCATATTGCTTTTGTCATTCCTTGGAACTGATGGAGTCAGGCTGCTTTGACCCCATTAAAACCATGTTACCTTCACCAAGTCTGGAGGACAGAGAATTGAGTCTTTAAATTGGCAGTTGCTGCCATCCTGCTCAGAGTTCACTAGTTCACCTTGCTGTCATCCTGCCTGAAGTTCATTGAAGAATTTCTTGCTGCCATTCTGTCCGGGATTTTCAGTTCACCTTGATGGCATTGTGCCTGTGCCTTAGGCACAGAAGGGATGGTGGGTTTTTTTGCTCTCATTGCTTTTGCTACGTCTGGTCAGTATTTTTCAGAGAGGTCACTTAAAATTGACTTTAAGGACTGCACATGCAGAATTGGGACCTGGGGAATGGCAATGGGGTTGGTTGTGGGAAATAAGCACACTTAATCCAGGACATTTGCTAACAACATATCATATTTGACTAACTAGCTTAACATAGGTTCCCCTCCTCCAAATATAGCCCATTTAATATCCAGAGCTTGCTAACAGCTTTAACATACCTAATACCAACTGTACAAATTGGATGTCTGTGTATGATTTCAGAATTTTGACTCCATCTGTCTTCTTTGTTACTGTCTCACCTTAAACTGAAATATGTTTCTATTGGATCTTTGCCAGTCTAGACTTTGAGGGGATTATATGCTTGAAAAAAGAACACTCTGCTGAAAGTTAAGCTTTTTATGTTATCTCATCATGCCTGAAAGTGTTATAAGATATTCTGTTCAGGATGTGACAACAGTATGAAAATATATTAAATATATTAAAACTCATTTGGATGATTGAAGGGCATGTATTAATAAAACAAAATGGGCATTTCTTATTTGCCATTCACATTTTTCTTATTTTTATTTCACTATTATCTCCTTGAAACTTGTCAAGGAAACATCTGTTGTTTAATAAATAAAACATGCATAGTAAAAAAAAAAAGACTTTTGAAATGTAGAATAGTATTTTCTGCCAAATTACAGTTATACCCTTCAAGAAACTTTACTAAGAACAAATCTGTTGGTTATTTCAAACATTCTTTCTCTTTAAAAGAATGCAAACGACCAGCTGTCTGCAAGGAGTATACATCCTTCCATTTCCCACCATTCAGTCAGAGCTGAAGAAGCTTCTTGGATGAGAACTGAAATGTCTTGAAAGAAAAACAAGAAAGTCCAGTTGCCTCTTGAAAAAGCACCATGATCTGGATGACTGAGAATCTCCATAGACATCTGTTGACTGGAGATCTCTATCAATGTATGCTTGAGGGAATGTCTATAAAGCTGTACTACTTCAATATTAATGTGTCAATCAACCCATATTAAGCCTTAATTATTTATGTTTTGCTAATACTGAATTTCAATTATAAAATGGCAGGTCTTGCTTCAAACTTAATTGACTCAAAGTATGGCAAATATCCTTATGTAAATACTATATATATATTGATATGTCTGTATGTTCCTCTCTTTACCTAATAGCCAAAGAGACAGATACATTGGAAACAGAGAATTAACTTGCTTCAATCCAAATCTCTAATTGCTCTCTTTTTATAAAATCCAGATATATTAGGTATCATTGAACCCATTAGAAAACAAATTCTTAAATCATGTAGTTCTTAATTTATAATGTATGCTTGTATTTCTTGGCTTATCAACCTGGTTATTAGTCTGTTTGTACTATAGTAAATTAATAGCATTGTTATAAGGAAAATGAAGATAAATATTATTTCTACAAACTTGCTTCTCTTCTTTAAAATAGCAATCAGCAAATTAATTTGCAAGAGATCATAGAATATTAAAAAATGGAAGTCCAACAATCACAGTGATAATAAAATATATTTATATGTATGCGGCTTCAGACTAAATCTTCCCAGAGATTATGAGTAGGATTTCCAAAAAGGAATGCTAAAAATTCTTCCACAGCAGGAGATTCAAGATAAAGCAAGAAATCAGTATTTCTAGTTGCAGCATCTATCAGCTGGAATGGAGATGATGCCCCCATTCTCCATTTCAAGTTGTGAAGAATGAGATGTTCAAAGGGTCTTTGAGGATACTTGTGTCTTTATTAATTCACCATCAATATAAAACACAGTTGCATAGCATGGATTAAATATTGAAAATCCAAAAAGTGTCAGGCACAAGTAACCAGGAACAGGAGTTGAGTTCAAAGCACTAAAAGTTTATTCCATGCTACCTATACAAAATAATCTTATCCACTAATGCTCAAGACAAGTTGGCACTTGATAAGAGTCAATGGAGTTAATGGCAAATTAGGCTTAGGTCTCTTTTGACTGCATAAGGATTCCAAACTGATGACGTGTTTGATGTCTCCTTTGGGCTCTATCTGGTCATCTCCCACTAAAATAAGTATAAGACTGCAGTTACGTGAAAGGTGATCTCTAAAAGCCATGTAGAATAGACACTGTATATTTTAGAAAATGCACTCCATGAAGCATACTTTATAAATTTAATTATGCTTGATTTTTTTCAAACAGTACTTAGCCTGGTAATCCTTAACCTAGGACTGTTTATTTAGTGATGATTTAAGTTATGATGGCTTTGGGAAAAGTAATTTGTGTCTTGTCCTCAAAGCTATGACCATTACGCCACCCTGGAGTCTCATTATTGCAATTTGGAGGCAACCTGCTCACATTTACAACAGTTGCAGCATCTTATGGCCTTGATGATCATAACTTGCAACCTCCCAGGTCAGCTTCCAAGAAGCGACATCAACTGGATTAACTGGATTGGTTCAGCAATTGCATATTCACTGAACAACCACATGATTCACTTAACCACTGGGATAAAAATGGTTGTAAAATCGGGTTCAAAAGTTCAGTTGGTCAAGTGATGACTTACTTAATGACCACATTGCTTATCAATTGACATTCTGATCCCAAATGTGATCATAAGTTGATAACTACTTTCAGAAATATGTAGAGGACCACTTTCAAAATGTTAGACAGTGACGGATGGATCCAGATGGATCCCTTTAATGTTTAAACAGTATTGTAATGGACAGTAGTACACTTTATCAGCTTTTGCCAAAACATCACAGAGCTGTGTTTTAAGTATGTCTTAACTGTGTCTTTTAATTATTTTTATTTGTTTAAACAATCCTCAGGCTGTTTATTTGTTTGTTTGTTTTTATTCTGCCTTTATTACTTTATAAGTTAATTCAAGGTGGTGAATGTATATAATACTTCTTCCTCTTCCTATTTTCATCATAATGACAATCCTGTTATTGAGGTGGGTTGGACTGAGAGAGAGTGAGTAATCCAAAATCACCCAGCCAGTTTTCATGCCTAAAATGAAACTGAAGTCTCCTAGTTTGTCCCCAACACCTTAACTACTACTTTATAAGTGGCTGTTTCCGTTCATGTTAATAAATTGGCTCAATTACATTATTTTATCCCATGTTATGAACATCCTGGAAAATCACAGGATAAATGAATTAACAAATTATATATGAGGTTGAGATATTTATATTTTAAGTAGGCTAACAAAGGCTAATATGAATTTAAAGAAAACATATACAACTCAAGCTCTGTTTATACAGAAAAGATTTGGTTTCTCACATGATTGATAATTAGAGGATTTGTGATCCAATGCAACTAGGGGGCCCAGATACAAGAACACTGGTCTAGAGATAACCATAACAATTCCTGAGCTTCTGCAGCTGGAAAACTCTTGATGTTACTGGAAATAGTCATGGAGGTCTTCATATGCCACATGTTGTGGCTCCTTCTTTAAAAGTGTTGTTAAGTATCTTTGTGCAGAATTGCATGAAGAAAATGACTTGACAAAGATAGAAAATAAAGAGAAAGAAATATTCAATCAATGCTAATTGCATTTTAGGATGTCGTATTGCAAACATAAAATTATTTGGCTTTTTCATCCAAACAATAAATGTTTCAGTGTTGTAGTATAGTGTGTATATATACACGCATTCACATGCACATGTACTCACATAAGCACACATGATACAATACAGGTGAAACTCAAAAAATTAGAATATTGTGCAAAAGTTCATTTATTTCAGTAATGCAACTTAAAAGGGGAAACTAATATATGAGATAGACTCATTACATGCAAAGCGAGATAGTTCAAGCCTTGATTTGTCATAATTTTGATGATTATGGCTTACAGCTCATGAAAACCCCAAATTCACAATCTCAGAAAATTAGAATATTACATGAAATCAATAAAACAAGGATTGTACATAGAACAATATCGGACCTCTGAAAAGTATAAGCATGCATATGTACTCAGTACTTGGTTTGGGCCCCTTTTGCATCAATTACTGCCTCAATGCGGCGTGGCATGGATACTATCAGCCTGTGGCACTGCTGAGGTGTTATGGAAGACCAGAATGCTTCAATAGTGGCCTTCAGCTCTTCTGCATTGTTCGGTCTCATGTCTCTCATCTTTCTCTTGGCAATGCCCCATATATTCTCAATGGGGTTCAGGTCAGGCGAGTTTGCTGGCCAATCAAGCACAGTAATCCCATGGTCATTGAACCAGGTTTTGGTACTTTTGGCAGTGTGGTCAGGTGCCAAGTCCTGCAGGAAAATGAAGTCAGCATCCCCATAAAGCTCATCTGCGGAAGGAAGCATGAAGGGCTCCAAAATCTCCTGGTAGACGGCTGCGTTGACCCTGGACTTAATGAAGCACAGTGAACCAATACCAAATCAACACAGACTGGAAACTTCACACTGGACTTCAAGCATCTTGCAGTGTGTGCCTCTCCATTCTTCCTCCAGACTCTGGGTCCTTGGTTTCCAAATGAGATGCAAAAGTTGCTCTCATCAGAAAAGAGGACTTTGGACCACTGAGCAACAGACCAGTTCTTTTTGTCTTTAGCCCAGGTAAGACGCTTCTGACGTTGTTTGTTGTTCAGGAGCGGCTTGACAAGAGGAATACGACATTTGAAGCCCATGCCCAGGATCCGTCTGTGTGTGGTGGCTCTTGATGCACTGACTCCAGCCTCAGTCCACTCCTTGTGAAAGTCCCCAACAGTTTTGAATGGCCTTTTCCTGACAATCCTCTCCAGGCTGCAGTCATCCCTGCTACTTGTGCACCTTTTTCTTCCACACTTTTCCCTTCCACATAACTTTCTATTAATGTGCTTTGATACAGCACTTTGGGAACATCCAACTTCTTTTGCAATTACCTTTTGAGGCTTTCCCTCCTTATGGAGGGTGTCAATGATGGTTTTCTGCACAACTGTCAGGTCAGCAGTCTTTCCCATGATTGTGATTCCTACTGAACCAGACTGAGAGACCATTTAAAGGCTCAGGAACCCTTTGCAGGTGTTATGGCTTAATTAGCTGATTAGAGTGGGACACTTTGAGCCTAGAATATTGAACCTTTTCACAATATTCTAATTTTCTGAGATTGTGAATTTGGGGTTTTCATGAGCTGTAAGCCATAATCATCAAAATTATGACAAATCAAGGCTTGAACTATCTCACTTTGCATGTAATGAGTCTATCTCATATATTAGTTTCCCCTTTTAAGTTGCATTACTGAAATAAATGAACTTTTGCATGATATTCTAATTTTTTGAGTTTCACCTGTATTATAGACATTTACTAAATGGCCAGACTGTAAGTAATTACATTTGCCTTGTTGCATGTATTGGAACCATTCTTGCTTAAATTTGATTAAATTTATGTTGTATGTGTAAACTATTAGTTTTGTTGTTGCTGCAGTTTAAGTTCCCAATCAAATATTGTTGGGATTGTATATTTATTTTTTTCTCACATATGATTCCTAATGCTATGGCAATTTTCACATACATAAATATTATTTATGCATTTGTTTACTTGCTTACTCTTTAGTAGTTTCAAAATTTTAATTTTGAACTAAATATTTTTTTCCATTGTAGTTCTTGTTAAAGACAACATTAATAGTGTAGCTTCAATAGTAAAACTTCCTTTTATTTTTTTTAATTTTGATTTGATTTGTATTGTTTTTCGGGATTGAGCAGTGAACTTCACCTCTGAACCATCTGTACAAGGCCTGACACTTTTTAAGAGCCACTCTGGTACAAAGAAATGCAGTACAAGTGTTCCTGGCAAATGTATTATCTAATGTTAAGAAAATCGAATCAGGGATGAAGTACATATGGACCATGTATTTTATCTTGAGACCCATATAATTTCTGAAACGTAAATATAATTTTTCTATCTCACTCCTGAGTGAAAAAGAATTTAAACTATATATGAATGTTTTATATCATATGTGATGTTTTATAATTCTAAAGGCACTGTGATGTATGCACATCAGGCAAAACCATGTGGCTCTTGAGTTACAAGCACATATGATTGACCACTGAAGTAAGGCTTAGCAGAAGTGTTTTAATGTAGTCATTTCTGGATTGTAACTATTAATGTCACCAAGAGATAGGCCATTTTCTGACACTTGAATAGAGAGAAATAGCACAATGAATTAGTGGCAATTTGGCGAAGCCCTACGCCCTTCAATGTGTTCCTTCATTATTTTCAGTCGATTTGGGGTATGTGTGTGTGTGTGGAAATCCATTCATATGAAAATATTATGATAGGGCCTGTCTTGAGGGCTTCCACTATGTATGCCTTCTCAGAAGGCTAGAGAAGTCTTTGTAGGACACATCTATAGACATGAAATTGCAAATTGATCCATTTTAACTATTTTGACCTAATAACATTTAAAAGCTTTTAACTTAATGTCTATGGAGATTCTCAGTCATCCATGTCATGGTTGTCCCAAAGGTGCTTTTTCAAAAGGCAACGGGATTTTGTTTTTCCTTGAAGATGTTTTGCTTCTGAGTCAGAACTGAAGCTTCTTGGATTAAAAGTGAAACATCTTCAAGGAAAAACAAAGTCCAGTTGCCTTTTGAAAAAGCACCTTTGGGACAGATTTTAACTTACTATTTCAGATCCTATGTCCATATTTCTATGGGTCTGGATTTGGACTTTAATCTGGATTACTCCAAATCCACTGAAGCTGTTCTTTGTAGACTTGTTTGTATCTTTGGGATGACTATCTGTATAGACTTGTTTGTATCTTTGGGATCAACGTCTTGCTGGATAATTCATTTACACTTCTTCTTCTGTTGATGAACATAGAACTTTATGTTCTTGAATATCTTACTGATATAATTCATATTCCATGTCTTCAAAAATGGCAAACCATTCGGGTCGGGTCCTGTGGTAACAAAGCACCCCTCCATGCTTGACTGCTGCTATGGAAATATTATTGTGGAAAGCAGTGTTTGATGAGGGGTCCTCAGTTGTTTCCTTGCAAACCTTTCATTACTCAAACTAGGCAACATCATAACTGCTAATAAGCAGTGGGGCTTGCTCTCTGTTTTTATTCTAATGCCTTCCCCTTTTTGTCGGGGTGCTCATAAAGATTCTTTGGTTGGGCTGTTTACTGTTGGCCTGCTTGGCAATTCCTTGATTGGGGTATTGCTTACTTGATTATTAGTCTGATGTTAATCTTGGAGTTAATCTATGCTCATCTGGGTGCTAACAGTGCCAGGCTTCTAGAAATTCCCTAGCATTTTTGGACTTGCCTTGGTCTAGGATGGTCCATACATTGTGAAATTAAAGAGTTTTCATCATGTATTCTGACTCCTAGTTGGTGTTTATGGATGTGTTCTGCCAGTCTTCTACCTAGTTGTCCTACATAGTTGCAGTCTGTTGCAGTCATTACACTGTACAGTATGTTGTAGATGATTCCTGTTTTTTCATCTGGGGTTGCTGGGTCTTTTGGTTTACTTAGGATACTTTGAAGGGCTTTAGTTATTTTGTGTGCTATGCATGTGGTTATAGTAGTCTGTTGGGAATTTCTGAGGTGAAGCCTAAGAAAATGATGATCTACTGATAGTAATGCATACAGTATATTTTTGCAAATAGGACTTTATACATCTTTTGAGTTATTTGTTTTAATAGATAAACAGTCACTTCTTAAACCACTTGAGATTTGTTTATCTTCCAAATGGAAATGCATGCATGCTTACTCTACAGGACCAGGTGATCATCTTATAAACATTATTTATTTCTACTTGTACTGCACATAGATAAATGTATGTATTTATGTATTACTGTTATTATCAACGTCATCATCATATATTCCTTCTAAGAATGTTACAGTCTTTAGGATGGGTATTTTCCAATTATTTGTATGCTTACCAAGAGCCTAGGAATCATGGAACCACCTCTGTAGTATGCAGGAAGGTCCAAGATCGATGGATTTTTGCAAAGTCAGTAATGATAATGTGGTAAATTTAAAACTTCAGGAAAAAACCCCAAAGGTGAATTACTTTGATATAGCTTCAAGAGCTCCAATTTCTACTGGTATCTACATACCAGGGGTGAAATCCAGCAGGTTCTGACAGGTTCTGGACAACCGGTAGCAGAAATTTTGAGTAGTTCAGAAAACTGGCAAATATCACCTCTGGCTGGCCCCAGAGTGGGGTGGGAATGGAGATTTTGCAATATCCTTCCCCTGGAGTGGGGTGGGAATAGAGATTTTGCACTATCCTTCCCTTGCCATGCCCACCAAGCCACACCCACCAAGCCACACCATGCCCACAAAGCCATGCCCACAGAAACAGTAGTAAAAAAATTTGAATTTCACCACTGCTACATACTATTAAATTTTTTCTGCTTTTCTCTTTGTAACTTTTAATTGGGTGAAACAGTGCATTATAAGGCAGCAGTTTTTGAATCAACTTACCTCAAAAGGGTTAACTTAAAAATGCATTTAAAATCTAGAACTCATAACTCCCATAGGTTTGAAATATGGCAAAGTTTGACTGCTTCAGTGCAATCTTTGGCCTGTTGCTTATAAATAGAATAGTGAGCTACTGTTGGGTTTACAAATTAAAGACTTCCCAAAAAACTTGGAAAATGTTACAGCACTCTGACTGAACAAACAAAAATTTGATTTTTGTCTCTACAAGTAGATTCTTGACAAGTCATGGCTAACATTTGGACAACAGAAACAGACATCTTTTTCTTCAGCTTCATGATGAAAAATAATTGCATATATATTTCTTTATTTTTTACCTGAAGTCACTTAGAGGAAGCTAGGAGATTCATTTGTTCATCTGAAGAATTTATGTATACACACCCACCCACACACACACAGACACAGACACACATGCCTATACACATATATACATATACATAGATGCACACACATATGCACACACACAGTTGATTAACAAGGGAATATGGAAACAATTGTTATATGTCTTATGTTTGCTCTATAAAATTATTATAACAGGTCTATGACCTTCTAGAAGTAGTCTATAAATCTGCCATTTGCCATTAATACTCTACTGCTTTGGGATTACAGTTGTCTTCAAAGAAGTAAACTTGAAATATTTGGTATCTCATTGAAACAGAGGAACATCTGGAAAAGCCAAGTGAACAGTTGCACACAACAGTTACATATTTTTCCAAGTAATAATTCCATATTTTGCTCTGTCCTTTATGCACACACCCAGATTGGTTCCAACATGCCTATCATCATGACATTAAAAAATATGGAAAGCTATATTGGTGTTTTGGTTTTGCAGTCACTTTGTGGGCAGTATGGTTTTTTTTGCCATGCCTTTCAGTTCTGGGATATAAATCCTTATACAGAGAAAGAATTTGGCAAACTTATTATAAAACTCAGCCTTAACCCTTCTAGTACTTTTCTAGATACTTTCAGAATTCCAGTAAAATGCTTGATTTTTTTCTATTTAATAGAGAATTTTTAATAGCTGGTTTGAAATCTATATGAATTTTTCAGGTTTTATAACATAATATGCAGAAATTCTCCCTTAATATGTACAAAGAGCAAATGTATACCAACAGTAGTAAAACGTTAATGCTTCAAGCTGGGATGCTATCATCCCATCAAACTGAGTCTATTAATAGAAACAAGAGGAGGAATGGCTGGCTAAAATATATATATACATACCTACACACACACACACACACATTGAAGGAATACAATAAATATCAATGGAATGCATCAATATTTTTCTTTTGTGAGAAATGAGGTGACAGGACTCTTTTTTTCAAACTTCTGATTAATCAATAGGAAGGAAAATGAGTAGTGTTCTCAGTATTTTGAGGCTAGCTGGAGTAAAATATTTGAAGGATTGCTTCAAACTGGTTTTTGTGGGAGAGAGAAAAGGTATGGAGTTGAAGCTGATTTAACTCCTAGCACCTTAAATCACCACCCTAGGTTGGAAAATATATAGAACTTCTTTATGGTGTGACCAAGTTTTACAATCTTGCATATTCCAAATAATTTTTCTTGGAATCCAAATAAATCATAATTCTAATAGTAGAAATAATGCTATCTGGAAGTGTCCAAAAGTGCTATCAATATGCTTTTTATTCTTGAGTTAAATAATTAATCAAGCATATTGTTGGATTGCTCTAACTAGCCTACCAAGGCATTTTGTTCAACTGAATTTACTATTTTTATCAGATACCTTGAGTAAAATCTGTTTAGCTTGACTCAGCAGCATTTATTACAAAATTCCTTACTTCTGTTTCATACTATTTAGTCAGTCTTCCTTTTAAATCTTCCTGATATTAAAAAATCCACATTTTTCTTTAGCCTCAGTTAACATGGCCTGCTGAATCTCCTCTAATATCTATCTCATCTAGAGTTCAAGACATATAGTAGGATCAATTTTGATAATTAATCACCTAACTAGCACGTAGCCTTAAGCTCTTTTTCTGGAATTATTATCTTTTAGATGAGGTATGTATAAATTAACTAACTGTTAATTTATTTTAACTAACTGTTAACTAACTTTTTGCTTACTATATGAAACAAAAAAGACTGCAATCAGAAGAGACTGAAACAATGTGATCTATAATATAATTTACAATAAGTCCATTTTGAGTGACATATAGTATTAGGTACTGTGCATCTGCCAGTGAAAAATCTAACTGATAGAATTTCCTTTCACTTGCACCTCCTATATTTATGTGGTAGGAAGAGGAAGACAGCTTTATACATGCCTAATACTGACTGAGGCCCTAAAAGCCCTTTTCTTGAGTTGTTTATGATTGGATCATTAATGATTCAGTATCATCATGTTTTTATTATTTATTAATATGCACTGTCTTGCATTAGATTTTGGAAACCTCCTTGAAGCAGCTTATTATTTTTAAATTACAAGGTTTTTTTCCCTCAATTTGATAATATTGACAAAACAAAAATTAGAGTAATTGTTCATGGAAATTCTCAATCATCCAGCCATGGTTGTCCAAAGATGTTTTTTTCCAAAAAAAGGAAAGCAACTGGACTGTCTTCTTCTTCTTCTTCTTCTTCTTCTTCTTCTTCTTCTTCTTCTTCTTCTTCTTCTTCTTCTTCTTCTTCTTCTCCTCCTCCTCCTCCTCCTCCTCCTCCTCCTCCTCCTCCTCCTCCTCCTCCTCCTCCTCCTCCTCCTCCTTCTTTTGCTTTGAAAATGTTTTCTTCTCATCCAAGAAGCTTATTCAGTTCTAACTGATTGGTGGAACTGAAGAAGTTTCTGGGATGAGAAGTATTTTTTTTTAAAGTCCACTTGCCTTTTTGAGAAAAATTAGAGCAGTAAAAAAATAATTCAGACGTTTAAAGTTTATCAGATCTATACCCATTCTTATGGTTTAAGAGCCTGCAGTTCAACACTTTATATAGAAGGGCATATTTATGTCCAGCTCACAATAATAATAATAATAATAATAATAATAATAATAATAATAATAATAATACATACTAGTGGTGTTTTTATAAGATCTTTATGGTTACCAGTTCTCTTCTTATTGTTAGCAGGTAGTGCTGTATGTGGCAGGGGGACAATTAAGAATGATAACTTATGTCTACACTTTCCCCATTTTATTAAATAGCATTTGTTGGATGATGATCAATATTTAGTCATTCAATAATAACAATGCATAGTAAATCTTTCTTCACTTTCTCAACAGCCCAGATATATAACTCAGAGACAGAGTGTATGTTCAATATACAAATTCCTATACTAATTACCTATTTATTGATAATCGTGAATAAAGTGATTTTTTAAAAGAATCAGTATTTATATTGCTATTTATTCCAAGCTATATTGTATAAAAATAAAAGATTATATTATTTCAAACCAGTTAGGTTATACTTTAATTTCAATCCTAAATTATATATGAGCAACCAAAGGTTATAATCACATAATTATGTTACACACATACTTGCGATTTACTGCGGAGTAAACATACACAGAACAAACTGCACTATTTATTAATATGAAAAGTCCAAAGGTTTACAGTGGCTTATAAAAGAACTTAAAAATTAAAATAAAACGTAAAGAACTTTACCCAAGTAAATAAATGGATAAAATGTAGAATTAAAACAAGTTAAAATTAAGGATTTGAAGATATAAAAATAAATGGTACAGGTAGTCCTTGAATTACAACCACAATTAAACCCAAAATTTATGTTGTTACTTGAAACGTTTGTTAAGTGAGTTTGGCCCATTTTATGACTTTTCTTGCCACAGTTGTTATAAGTGAATCATTGCATGTATTAAGCTAGTAATACAGTTGTTAAGTGAATCTGACTTCCCCATTGACTTTGCTTGTCAGAAGGTCGCAAAATTAGACCACTGTCAGCACAAATATATAGTTATAGTTTTGATTCAGATTTAAGTGGTGCAAATTATCTCTTCAGAATAGGCTGTCAAACCCGCAGCCTGCAGGCCAGATGCATCACGCACTGGCCATGCCCACACCCGGTTTAGCGAAGGGGGGGAAAGTCCTGATACGTCATGTGATGACGCCATAACACTGTGAATTTGACACCCCTGCTTTAGTCTTTCAAAGATTAGAATTAGGCTATTTTGTGATGCTAAATTGTGATGTGATGTAAAGGAAATGGGAAATCATCAGATACTAAATGAAGGCATATTCCCAAATGTTCTCATTTATGGGAGAATAAGTCCCAATCTGGAGCTTTAAATTTTAGAAATGAATTCATAAACAGGCTAAGGACCAATCTGTAACTGGTTAGACTGGTTACATAATTTTTCCTTTGCTTCCAGTTTATTTTCTAGCAGCTGCTGTTCCAGTTAATTATAATTACAAACCAACTTCAAGGGGTTGTGCATAAAATGTGTTACAATATTCCAAACCAGATGCTAAATACTGGAGCAACGAAAACTACATGGAAGATCAAATGCTTATGTTTCTTATCTTTATTCCAATATTCAGAGCAGATAAGACTGAGAACTTCTTTTTTTTTTCTTTTGCTTAAATGGTCTTATTTAAAAAAGATTTTTAAAATGGCATTTTATGTAGGGTTTTTAGAATCAATAATCCTTCCTCTGGGTCTGTCCTTTTAAATATGAGGCCATCAGAAGGGAAATTACATCAATTAATTCTGACCCATTGCAGGATTACAAGAAAGAACAAACTGAGAAACTTAAAAGGCAGACTAACAAAAAGGAAAAATATAAATCCATGTGAAATATTTTGCATACTTCAAAGAGAATGCTGGTGGCTGCCAGACCCTCAGAGGTTGGTCTCTTGTGACTAATTCTTCTTTGCTAGTTTGTAAATTAATCTCTCTGTACAGCTTTTTTTCTCTTTCTATTCCCACCCTAGTTACGAAACTAACAAGAGCAGTCTGTACCAGAACATATAGGTAAAGGATGGAAATTAAAACTACATCACATCCTCATTTGACCCTGTGGCACACTTTTATCTAAAAAAAATATTATTTTACAGGTCTGCTTCCCACCTATCGCCCTCCTAAAATGTGTTTTTCATTTGCAATCTCTCAACATTTACTTGACTTTTTTTTTTTTTTTTTGCACATACATTTCTACGTTGAAAGGCCATTAGTAGTTTCTATGAAGTAGCAACCTTTTGTCTCGGAACAGGAAGAAAACAAGATTTCTAGGAAAATAACAGTTCACAAAGCATGCAAGCTTGTTGCACTTTCAGATTTTAGAACTGCTTAAATTGATACTATGAAATGTATGGCTGTGAAAGTTGGACCATAAGAAAGGCTGAGCGCCAAAGAATTGAGGCCTTTGAACTATGGTGCTGGAGAAGACTCCTGCGAGTCCCTTGGACTGCAAGGTGATCAAACTAGTCAGTCCTAGAGGAGATCAACCCTGACTGCTCTTTAGAAGGCCAGATCCTGAAGATGAAACTTAAATACTTTGGCCACCTAATGAGAAGAAAGGACTCATAGAGAAGAACCTAATGCTGGGAACAATTAAGGGCAAAAAAGATGGGAATGACAGAGAATGAGCTGGCTGTCTGGAGTCACTGAAGCACTAGGTGTGAGCTTAAATGGACTCCAGAGGATGGTAGAGGACAGGAAGGCCTGGAGGCAAGCAGTCCATGGGTTCGTGATGGGTCGGACAAGACTTCACAACTAACAACAACAACAAAAATTGATACTATATTTGAAAGAAAATATTACATAGTCCTTGTTAATTCACATAATTATAGGTCAAAGAACCATCCTTTTTCTTTGATGCTTTGATGCAATTTGCCTCATAATAAACAAATTAGGGAAGGGCTCCTATTCAGTTTATATTGCAGTGCTTTGCCACTTGATGGAATTCTTCCAAATGTTTCTTCTAAGATGACACATTCTCAACCATTATTTTAGCTCAGGCTTCAATTAATCAAAGCTGGTCACTACATGCTATTGGTAGTTATAAGAGGGCACTGGACCAGTATTTCTCAATCTTTAAGATGTGGACTTGGACAGCTTTGTTGGCTGAAAAATTCTGGGAGTTGAAGTCCACACATCTTAAAATTGCCATAATTGAGAAACACCACACTGGACAGTACAAGGGAAAGATGAGAGAGGGATACTAGACCAGGAGAATGAATGAGGACTAACAAGAATTTTAATTATCTCTCTGCCATTTGAATAGTCATTGGAGAAAGAAGGCAATCGAAAAAGAATATCAGACAAATTTGACAATAAGGGACAGGCCCTAGTTTTACATCTGAGGAAGAGTTAGGCCCTACTAATGACTCAGACTTTCAATCACTCAGCTGGTACAAAGGCAATTGCTGCAGCAAAGAAGTCTAGAAGGCAGAATGATAATGAAGAAGGTTTATGATAAGGAGGAAGGTCTGTAATAGGTATTGATCTCAAGTAGCCCAGCTGCTGCTGTCAGAACTAGGTGTGCCTGAATGGAACTTAGACAGAGATGGGTTTCAGCAAGTTCTGACCAGTTCTGGAGAACCAGTAGCGGAAATTTTGAGTAATTCAGAGAACCGGTAGTAAAAATTCTGACCGGCCCCACCCCTATCCATTCTCTGCCTCTCAAGTCCCAGCTAATTGGGAGGAAATGGGGATTTTGCAGTATCCTTCCCCTGGAGTGGGTTGGGAATGGAGATTTTACAGTATCCTTCCCTTGCCATGCCCAAACCATGCCCACCAAGCCACAGCCACAGAACTGGTAGCAAAAAATGTTGAAACCCACCATTGAACTTGGAGCATATAATACTTTAACCTTTATTTCTTTTGTGGCCAATCTTCTATGCTCCATGCCTTATCTCCCATAAATGTTGTGACCGAGGCCCAAGCAGTGATTACCAAACACAAGTCAGTCCTGAACAAACTTATTTTGTTAAAATAGCTGAGAATTAATTCATTCGGCCTTATCACCAACCTTTGATGACTTTGGCAACCTGCCAAAGGCTTTTCTTGGCAAACCCCCCACAAAGTTCAAGAGATGCTGATAAGAAGCACTGGAATCAACATTGCTTTTCTACAAAGAACCCAACGGCTCGTTGCTGCTCTTTTAAGCCTTATGAGAGTGGCCAATCAACTTCTGGCCTTACTCCTTTTTGCTTCAGCTGCTCTTGCCTTCTGGCAGCTCTTTGCATGTGTGCACTAGGAACAGGCTCCTCCTGTTCCTCTGCCTCTCTGCTGTCCGCCTCTGGAGGCTCTGGAGTCCGCGCATTGCTCCCAGATGGCCCTGGCCCCATCTCTGCCTCCGATGCAGAGCCAGACAATGGGCCTTCCCCTGACTCCAGGACTAGCCCATTGTCCACCCCAGCCTCCTCACTGTCTGATTCAGCTGCCAGGTCCACAGGCTGCTGGCAGGCCACAACAGTAAACCACATTTGAACTTGAAATATGTTTTCCCCTTACTCTCTAAATCGTGGGTTGAGTTAAGAAACATTTACTAATCTTGTACTTAGGTTGGAGTTTTCAGTCTACCTTGAACCATATTATCAGATCTAAAATGCAAACATCTGGACAAGCACTAAATTGTCAAGCATGCAGATGCAGAAAACCCTAACCCAGGGGTGTCAAACTTGCATCGTCACAGCGGAGTCAAGTGACATATTGGGACTTTTCTTCGCTAAACCGGGCGGGGCCAGCACATGATGCCTCCGGCCCATGGGCTGCAAGTTTGACACCCCTGCCGTAACCCTCTGTTCCCATCAAATGGTTATCAGGTTGCTGCCTGCCTCCTAGATTTGGTAGTCCAATTTTAACTTTGCCTGTGCATACCTCTGTTAATTTATGACATGGATTTTACTAAAGCTGTACAATCCAGGGCCATGGTATTGGCCAAAGGAGCAAGCCTCTTTCTTTGTTTAGCCAACACCCAAAGTGCTTCATATTTTTCTCTCACAATGTTAGTTTGGTCCCCCTTAAATCTTCTGAAATGCAATTTCAAAAGTGTGCAATTGAGCATGCTGTATCTGTAAATCAGTTTTTTTCTCCATTACTCATACTGAAATGCAACAGGTCAATCTTGCTTTGGTTCTGCAACATTTCTCCAGCAAATGACTTCTTCATAAATGTTGTGCTATTGCCTAACTTAAGAAAAAGACTGAGATGAGAACATTCCCTTAAATAACCTTGCATGCATCAATTAAATCCTTATAAATATGGAGTAAAAATGGTAAGACAAAGAACAATGATTGGGGTTGTTCCAATCACTTGTTGTGGTTGACACAGTAGAAGGTAGGAGGGTGGCATTTAAGGTCTCTGGTAAAGTATGGACTGCTGGGAAATGGTACCAAAGGAAATATTTGGATGCTACCTTAGAGGATTTGGTCAGTCTTTTTGATGAGTAGGGTTAATACGGACTTTTTGTGGATCTGTTAAGGAACCTTAATGCTTTCAATTAATTTTTTCGGTGTTAGGGGTGTTGGGAATAAATTAAGCCAATCTGAATGCCACTCTTGGTCAGAGTCAACTTTGGGATAACCTAATGTAATTTATAACATTAGATCAAATTAAATTTGTCACATCCAGTGACAATTCATGCTTTTAAATATCAACATGAAATTGCTGGGGCAGTTTATTGGGAGGCTTGGACTTGGGTGTTATCAATATGCTAATGATGCCCAGATCTTTTTTGTGTGTGTGTGACATCTTTCAGTAATGAATATAGATCCTCTAAATACTATCAATGAAATTAAAACCACATTCAGAGAAGAGAGTACTTATTAAGGATTGTAATTCCAAGGAGATATCCAGGGTTCTGCTTTTGCAGAGAAAGTGGGAATGTAACGTTGCATGCAAGTGTGTTTGCACCCATATTTCTTTCTATTTCTTCAGACTGAAACAATGATAGAAACATTTTTTTATCAGCTTTGGTTAATATGATACCTATGTTGTTAATATGACACCTATGTTGTTTTAAAGCTGCAACATTCATTGGTAATGTCCAGATTTCACCATAATGTTCTCTGCATGGTGATGTCTTTGCATCTAATCTGGAAAGTTCATTTGGTAAAAAAATTCAGTAGCTAGGTTGATCTTGGGAAGAATGTGACATATTATACCTGTGCTTGAACCCTTACACTGCCCCCCCCCCCCCCGCAAATCCAACTAAAATGCAAGGTACTGCTTATTAGTTTTAAAGCCCTATATGATTTAAGGACAGGCTGTTGAGAAAGCATCATTTTTCATATGAACCTCTCAAATCATTTGAGGAAGTTTGTCTATAGTTATTGCAAGCCTAACTGCTGGTGATTTGGGATTAAACCAGGTTCATTGCCAATTCAGCTCTTCAGAATGTACTTACATGTAGAGTTTAGGAGATTAACTTCTTTATTTTCTTTTTAAGTTGTCCTTATTACTCAACTGTTTTCTACTCCAAATGTAGATCTTGCGTCACTGAATCATGGCACATAGCTGGAAATTTAGAGTTAGAGTTTAGAGTTTATTTGATTTATATACCGCCCTACTCCCGAAGGACTCAGGGCAGTGAACAGCCATGAATTAAAACACATAATACAGCATTTAAAACAGATTAAAATCGAATTAAATAATTTGGCCATGTACAAATTTAAAAAAACCAATAATTTAAAACAAATTAAAATTTATATTATTAAAAGAGGGAAATTAGGCCAGGCCAGCCTGATGGAATAAAAAGGTCTTAAGAGCGCGGCGGAAGGTGCGTAGGTACAGGATTCTCCGTATCTCCGGGGGGAGCTCATTCCAGATAGTAGGTGCCCCCACAGAGAAGGCTCTGCCCCTGGGGGCCACCAGTCAGCATTGTTTGGCCGACGACACCCCTCTCTGTGAGAGCGTACCGGCCAGTGGGAGGCCACTGGTTCAGGTTCAGGTTCCCATACAGTTTTCTTCACGCAGAATGTACTAACTGTTCTGCAACATACTGTTATCAAACTTAGTTTCTATTCAGCATGGTTTTATAATCATAATAAGGGGTTTATATAACACTGAAGGCAAACCAAACTGCACTGTTGTTTAGCACGGTTATGAACCCAACCAGCGGTGTGAACTTAGTCATGGTGAAAATAATGAATTTCTATGATACACAGGATATCCTCATTCCAGGATTGTAGAAGAATTGTCTGCTGCTGGGACCAAATTGATGTCAAATGCATATTACTGGGCTTTTGTAGTATTAAGCTTCTATAAAACTGTTTGCTTTCCCCCCTGTATTCTTGTAATTATATTCTAGCTTTGCTTATCTACATCATGTGTTTTCTTTTAGTCTGTTGCTGAGATTTGTTTGAGGGGACAAACATAAGAATGAGTATTTTTCAAAAGGAAAAATGTCTCAGAGACATTTCTTGTTTTAATGTCCGCACAAGGGGTATCCTCATTTACATCTCAAAAGTCCATCAGTGGAAATGGCATGTCTGAATTTCTCCTATGATGTGAACTTCCACATTTGTTATTTTACAAACTCAAATAAGTATCTTTCAGCAAGTATATTAAATTATCAGGGCTAATTTTAATGCATTTATTCTCTGAATGTTAATACAATATCCAAATAATACCTTTTGTGGTATCTCATAATACATAAAATAGCCATTGTTCTATTATTAAAACACAGATGGGGTAAAATATTCAGTGCATTCAACCACCACACACAAAGATGTAATGTAAGGAAAGGAAGGTCAATCTTCCCTGCTAAGCAAGCTGAGAAAACAATAAGAAGACAACTAGCTGGATACATAAACTCAGCAGCAAAGAAAAAAAGGGGGGGAAGGACTCAATAGAGTTTCTAATTTTACTTTATTTTACTTAATACAAATTTAAAATAAAATTATAGGTTTCACCTCAAAGGAAATATAGCATCAAAAGTATTTAAGGGAAGTTTCTAAAACTAGAAATGGTTAAAAATGTCTTTCTCATATAAAAATTAATGTTGGTCATTCATTAAGTTTTGAGAACGTATATGATTTTCCAAGTCCAGAAAAAAGGGGAACATATCAAAAAATATTGCAAATAACAACAGATGGCTATTTCTGTTGTACTAAGGAAGCAATTACCATCTTCCACATTAAACCAAGACTTGGTTATAAAAAGAATCAAAGACATAAGAGGCTCCATTTTAATCTACCGTGTTTCCCCGAAAATAAGACCCTGTCTTGTATTTTTTTGAACCCTGAAATAAGCACTTGGCATTATTACTATGCACTCAAAAACCAGATTGAGCTTATTATCAGGGGATGTCTTATTTTGGGGGAAACAGGGCACTTACTGATTTATTTATTTATTTATTAAATTTATATACCGCCCTTCTCCTGCTGGACTCAGGGTGTGTACAGCCAAATAAAACCGTTACAATACAAAATTTAAAAGAAATGTAAAAGAATTATATATTATGGCCAAGGATTGTTAAAATTTACCAATTAAAACCCATTTTACAATTAAAAATCTAATCTCAGAAATGATAAATGAGGGCCAACATATACACATCCATTTTCCAAGATTTTGAAACTAAAGTTATTTTTTCTTTGCAGAAAATCACTCTAATCATAACTTGTGTGATAATATTGTTTTTTTTCTTGTTAGCTGCTATAAGGAGCTTGGTCTGTGCATCTCAAGAAACTGGAAACAAATTGCCATTAGAGCTAAAGAGAACCTTCCTTATTATAGTTAAGAAGGGGATTAACATAGAGAGAGAGAGAGAGAGAGAGAGAGAGAATACACCACTGAGCATTTTAGAATGTATGTTTTATCTTGTTAAATGATCTAATTTTCTATTTTGCACACCAGGAATCCTCCAAACTCTTCAGCTCATCAGTCCATTCATGAAGTTTCAGATTGTCATCAAGGAGAATGTAAAATAAAATCAAAAGAAGAACTTGTGGCAGAGGGATATAGTTGTCAAAGGTCTTATTTACAATTATTAGAAAAATTTAAAGCAGACAAAAGTATTTGTGGTTTTAAACATTGCAAGACAGTTTGAAACAGGATTGTGTACAAATGATGAACATTTAATTGCTAACATGTATAAGTTTTTATTGAAATTTAAAACAGAAGAACAAATGTGTGTATCATAAAGAGGGCTAAATTTTTGGTTAAAATATGCAGAAGGAACAATGGGAATATACATGGCTAAAATAATTGAAAATTGCAAAAAAGAGAATTTTTGTAAAATGATGTATCATTGCTTTATATTGCCAAAGAAACTGTCTAGAATGTATGGAGACACTTCAAATGTATGTTTAAAATGTGAACATCAGGAAGGGATGTTTTATCATGTTTGATGGATCTTTAAAACAAGAAAATTCTGAATTCAAATACACAGATACAGAGGATTTTAAAGATTAATATAAAACTGTGACCAGATTTTATATTGATGAACAAATAGTTGGGGAAAACTCATAGAATAATGTTTTTTGCATGGTAACTGCAACAAGATTATTCCATGCATAGTGTTGCATAAGAATGGAAAGATTTGGTACTATCCACAAGGAATGATTGGTTGATGACAATGATGGAAGTTGCTGAGATGGCTAAATTAACTTTTTGATTAGAGAAAAAACTAATTTCTACGTTTATTGCTGACAAGAAACCTCTTATGGACTTTTTGTATAAACGGGGAAAAAAGTACTTATGATTTATGGTTTTGATATTAGACAGGACAGACAATTTTTTAAAATAAAAATTATATGAAGTTTCAGATAGTTCAGTGACCCTCAAACATTTACATGTAAATAAATTAATGAATACCTTGAATTAGTAATACTTTGAATAACAACAGCAACAACAACAATGGACAGCCCCATGGACCCTTGGAAATCAATAATGACCACAATATTTTTGTCATCTACCCAGATGTTCTGAGATTAGGTGGCACATAAATAGATAGAATAGATAAGCATACACCCAGTTGAAAGAGGATGTTTCTTGTGGTTTGGTAAACTAATTTATTTCTCCTTAAGTTAAATGTTTTAATTTTAGTGAATATTGCTACAGCATGTTTTCATTCTGGATTAAATTCTAATTATTTGCCTTTAGACTCTTTTATAATAATTAAAAATGTCTTCCACGAATGTAGTTTTAACCTCTCCTCTGTGGTTCTAATCTGTCCTTGTAATATTGCTAGCAGTATGGGAGGAACAGCGATGTCAGGGTCTTCCAGTAAGATACAGATAGGTTATGAAAAACTACTTTGGAAATAATTATTATATATGAGCTATGTTTGGACAGCTGCCCATTCCAGAACCATGTCATCTCCCAGGTGATTTGACAGTTCCATTTGAAAATCACTGTTGGTGAAAGTAATATTTTTATTATTTAACTTTTCTGGTACTGATTTACGTTAAAATGTAAATCTAATTTAAACTCAGGCAGTAGACTTTTTGTGTATTATGCACTAAGTGAATGTAAAATAAATTCTTAATTTAATTTCAGTTTCTTGCTTCAATAATCACCAGCCATCTGCAAATATTGTTGTCTAATATATAGCAGATTTTTATGCAAATGTGAAAAATATAGAGAGGTACTTTAGAGAACTGCTTTTCAAGATATGTTGAAAGTAGATCAAATATCCCTAATTTCATACCTCAAAATTTTGATATATGCATTAGTAACTTAAGCTTTGATATTACTTCAGTTGGAAATAAGAAGAACTTCGATATATTTTCCTAGAAGCTTGATCTAATTAAAACAATTGTTCAGTAGATCCCAGTTAATTAGTTAACATGTTTGCTTCTTGGCATGAGTATAAACTTCTACAAAGAATAAAATATGTACTAGTTTATATATAGTAGTGCATTCAGCAGAAGAGTGTTGGTGTTCAGCTATCCATAAGATTGCTAATGAGAAAGACATCTATATTTAATTTTGTTCTTTTGATTGCATTCTGGAAAAGTTTGGCTTACCGTAAATTTGAATGAGTCTCTACTCAGCATTCTCATTCATTTATTTTATTCATTCATTCATTCATTCATTCATTCTTTTATTTGTCATATTTCTATGCCACCCACTCTCCGGGCGTCTTACACCAAAGACAGTATACTAAATAGCAAATTGCCCCCAACAATCTGGGTCCTCATTTTACTCACCTCGGAAGGATGGAAGGCTGAGTCAACCTTGAGCCGGTGAGAATTGATCCGCTGATCTGCTGAACTAGCAGTCAGCTGAAGTAGCTGCAGTACTGCACTCTAACTACTGCGCCACCTCGGCTCATTCATCTAGAAAACACCAAGTCATTAATCCAAAAGGACTGCTTCCATAAATACATAATATCAATATTTTTCCTTCCTCTTAATCCCTAACAAGTATTATTGGTGAAATAAAAAACATCATAACAGATATATAATATTTTATAACTCACACCAAAGGGGTAATTCAACTGAAGCTATGATTTTAATAGCTATTCACATGCATGGAAGCACAAACATTGGGTCCATTTGCAGTTGGCCATTGACAGCTGCCATTTAATGGTGGAAAAGAGATTTTGATTTAAGGGATAGTAGAGGGCTGTGTTTATGCCAGCTTGTACTCTGAAGCTTGTTTTGCTTTTTAATCTTAATAAACTTAAACTAATTTGGTTTTTTAGTCATAGTTATTGTGTTATCGTTTCGCAATATCTAGCTTGTTCCCATTACTTTTTCAAGTAATTCATTTTCTAGCCTTGAAAAATTATTACCACAATGATTGTATCAAGGTTTCTTCTCCTGTCTTCAAATACTTTGGGCAATTAATAAAAAGGCTAAGTAGACTGCTGCATATCTCCATTCTCCATCTAGCTTTGGTACAAAGCACCTCCAAGATAACTGTGAATCAAAAAAGATTGTCTTGGCAGTTACCTCCACTATCATGGCAACATGCTTTTCTCTCATATTTCTTTAGTCCAGGGAGGAATAACTCTTTTAGTTGTTGATACATTATTTGATTATTTTATTGTGCTTTTGGAGTCCTTTGTAGGCAATAAAGCCTCTTGCTCCACCATTTGCACAATACACTTCTATTTTGTCCAGGTCTATCTAAAAAAAGTTCCTTTCTTCCTTAGTGCACACTGCTAATCTGGTGGATACATTTATTTATGTTGGCCATAAACATAAAATTAATGTAATTTCCATATGTTTTCACTCAGATGCTAACATATACTTATTTTTAAGCATAGAATAGAGGCATGTAAAGAAAACATACAATATGTGTGATGCTTATGATTTAATAAATCCAGAGTTTAGGCTGAGATTATCCATATACAATATGTTTAAAATCAAGCTTCATTAAAAAAAAGGAATAATTTAAAATTCTATTTTCAAAGATATTAGTTGTTTTTAAACATTTTTAAATACATCCACCACTGAAAATAATTTTCTATATTCCATAGAATTTTTAAATTAAAGGTATATCAAGTTCTCAGGAAATATGGCCAATTCTTCAATTTATTTATCAGGAACTTATTTTATCCATAAAAAATATTTCAGAAATATTTCAACACCACCACCACCACCCCATTAAACCATCTGGATTTGTGTCAAAAAAGCTTAATATTCTTCTTCTGTTATTTGAAACTCAAGGGTGGGAAAGAAATATAACATATTCGTAAATGTAAATGTGTGGGAAATGTATTCAAGATGAAATATTAAAAGGTTTTTTGACTTTTTATTGGCCCAGAGGAATTTGAAAAAAAGACTCTCACATGACCACTGCTGGGGATCAAGAATAAACAAGGACCTAATGTTAAGTGTTTGTGCTGTACATTTTATATGCACAAATGTGTTCAACTTGATCAATTCCAAGCTGGATTCTTGAACTACAATGACTGTCAATCAATAGGAGTGCTGATTTACCACCAAATTATCAGGTATGTAAGAGCCAAGGACTTGGCAGTGCTAGGAAACAACTGCCAGCTAATTAATAACCAGCCATCAACACCCCAACCAACAACTAAAAAGCCACACACAACCAGACACCACATAAACACTACACATAGAATAGCCCACTACACATAAAATAGCCCACATTCTGGTGAGAGAGAAGTTTCCTGAAGATCTGCATCAGCACGAGTCCAAAAGCCCAGAAGACTAAACCTGGTGACTGACCCAGATTGGATCCTACAACATTATCCTGGCAAATATATTTGCCTTAATTCAATGTTGGAACCATTCAACAAAATTACAACTTTACAACTTCCTGGGCTATCATATACTGGTATGAACTATTCACATAATTCATTTTGAACAATTAAATTTACCTGTGTACTTATCTTTCTAAAATTGTGGTATAATTTGATTTTAAATAAATGATCATGGGATGGTGTGGAATGTAGACTGTCTCTCTCTATATATAGATTCTAACTTTTAAGCATATTAAAGGTAAGAGATTAGATACTAATCGTATCAGTAACTAAACATTTACTAGAATCAATAAAATGCAGGAAATATCTAGAGATAAGCAATTAGGTAACCTAATCTGCAGAAATACAGAACACTTTTTTTTATATCACACAATACTGAAAAACTGATAACTAAAACAATGGATAAATTCAGTGTTGACAACAGTAAAGTTGAAAACAATACATCTGCATAAAGCTTCAATTAGCTGCTATATCTTATAAAAGATATACCTTATTTTTTGGACTATAAGACACACTTCTCCCCCCAAAAATGGGTGGAAATGTCTGTGCATCTTATAGAATAAATATTGCGGCGGGGGGGGGGCAAGGGATTGGTGCAGTACCAATCAGCTGTTCTAGGGATCGCTGCCGCCTATCGCCACCCCCGCCCATTTGCTGGCGATCACAGGGATTGGCAGTGAACAGGCAGTGGCGAATGGGCAGTGGCGATCTCCACCACTAGAACAGCTGATCAGTGGTATTCTGTGACGCAAATCCAATTGCCAATCAGCTGCTCGGCAGCGAAAGCTCCACTGTTCCCCTGCAGCAGCAGGAGCTCAGGTCAGTTGACCAGTGGTGGGTACAACAGAGCAGAGCCCTCATGAGCCATGTGTTAGGGCTGCGATAATGTGCTGAAGTTGACCAGCCTGTTTTCTGTTTGCTGCAAGGACGCTAGCCAGATGAATACCGGAGGGATGCTGGAAGACAGAGACAATTTTTTTTCTTGTTTTCCTCTTCTAAAGCTAATGTAGCCCCATGCTTGCTTGCCTCGCTGAGCTGGCACAAGAGCTGCAGCGGCCACCAGGGCCAGGGCCCAAAAAGCACCTGGATCAGTGTAGCTGTACCCTGGCCCCTGAAGCCTGCGGCAGCTCTCCAATCACCTCACCTTCCACCCAGCACAGCCCACTGCCAAGCCCCGGTGCTATCCAGCAGCCTCAGCTACCTCCCAATGGAACTATGGTACCTTATGCACAGCTGGCCTCAGAGGTGTAGCACCCACCAGACCCAGGAATGTAGCCTGGCACCTGCAGCACCAAGGCATGCAGGCTGGTACTCAGTAGCCCAAAGGAGACACCTTCTGCCGGAGTTCCGTGTCCAGCCAGGGAGCGGTTCCCAGGACTGCCTGATTCTCAACCAGCCGGCTGCATGGTAGGAGGGGGCTTCCTGCCCACCTGAAAGAGAGGCTGGGTTGCATAAAGGGGATTTCCCCTCCAAGACCCTCTCAAGTGCCGGGCTGTGGGCTCCACCCCAGGGAGCCTCAATCGGGGCCAAGCTCTGGCAACTGATTGAGGTAAGACTGTTCTTGAAGGGGGCGTGAGATGTGTGTGGCCACGATTCTTGCCATATTTTCTCCCCCCCCTCCAGGGATGACAGGGCTTCCTGCCCCTTGCTTCTCCCTCATCCACTCCTCCCCACCTGCCACCCCTAAATTGTGCCCCAAAATAATAAGACCCCCCCCAAAAATAAGGCCAAGTCCTTATTTTGGGGTTCAAAAAAATATAAGACAAGATCTTATTTTCGGGGAAACACGGTATATGTGTGTGTGTATGTGTATGAATGAATGAATGTATATATGTATGTATGTATGTTTGTATGTATGTATGTATCTCTGTGTAGGAGGAGAGAGTAGAGTTTGTCTTTTTATATATAGATAAAATGAAAAAGTCCTTATCTGCTATGTTACATTTAAGTATGCTACTCTATTAATATCTCCATGCACTATGTCAGAGCTTATCTACTGTTATCTAAGCCATTCATGATGCTGATAGAATGTGAGATAACACATTCTAATGTCTCTAAGCAATCCAAGTCCAAACCTTGAAGAGAACAAGAACAAAAGACATTTTATACCCACCAGGAACTTGATTAATTGGGAATGACATTCTCTGCCTAATACAGGTGGTCCAATTATTAGGTCATACCCTGAAGCCTTATGTATTTTCCAAGGACATCAGTAAAGAAAGCATGGTTAACTGATACCAGTCAATTGCTGTTTACACTTTTCAGAGTTTCAGTTGGTTTAATAATGCTGGCAAAGGTAGATAGAAGCTGAATTGGCATTTGAAGTGGCAGATACATTACCTATGGTCAACACTGATGCCAGAGTGTTAGAATGAAAATTACCAATGACATTGATGATGTAATATTTCTGACTTCTCATCATGAACTGAACAAATGTGGAGGGGTTTTTTTGGGGGGGTTGTTTATTTCAGCTAGACTACAAATTATATTTTAAATCTATAATGTGGTAATAGAACTACATTAGGGGAGATTTATTTTCTCCTAATTGCTCTAAATAAATCAATACAAAAATGATCATTTGTGCAATCCCACTGGGACCAGAACTAGCAAATACAATTAGTTTCCTGCAGCACAGTGCACTCAGATGGGAAGAGTCATTATATAGAGAAACTCTCTGATATTTGTTTCCAATACAAAAAAAAATTAACATGAAACTCCACATTTTCAGCCTACACTGTTGGTAGAAGTTCCTTTTAACAAAATTAAATGATCCCCTTTACTGATTGTCTAATACTTTCTCTTCCTGATGGCAAAGCTTAGCAACTTCATATTTTTGATTGATTGATTATGACCTAAAAATCGATGTTGACATTTAGCAACTATATATTTAGAATTTTTTGTCTGGAAAGCAGTTTAATATATTGAAGCATAATAGTCTGATTTTTTATTAAAACTGAATATTTTAGTTACTTTTTTTAGTATACCAGTGAACCAAAATTTTATGAAATAGACATATATGTTATCATGCATGCCAAATAATAAAAACGTTTTTTCATACTTTTTCTATTTTCAATTTTGATCCACACTTTATATTTATCATATATGATATTTTTCTAAGAAATTTTCAATTTGGCTTGCTGCTGAAAATAGAAAATATTTTCTATAATCAGTAGAATAATCATTTTTTCTTTATCTACTGAGTTTATTATTTTTTCTGTTGTTACATCTTTTCACATTAGATTAAAAGAAAAGAATCCATGTTTTAATACTTGAAGCAGTCAATTACACTTATCAGTGCTGCAATATATTTGAAAATAAATTATGTTTCTGATTTTTCTTTGTACTTGTGTATAAAGAAACTGATTTTTCCAATCAACTATGAAAAAGCTAAAAATACCTTGTTAAAACAACTCTGTGGTTATAGCCATAATGTATTGTTGACCTAAGCAGAAGAAAGATCTTAAATAGGGTAGCTCCGTAGTCCCTATACTTTTTGGTTTTCTACTAGTATTATGTAGTTTTTGAAACACTTAATATTTTTTCTAAGTATACTGTCTAAATAAGTTGCCCAGAATTATTAAGAAGTCAGAAGCCTTGAAAATTAATTTTAAAAATAAATGAATAAATTAAAAAAGTAAAATTATAAGTTTTCTTTGTTCCTACAACAGATTTTATTTTTAAGAATCCATAAACTCAATAGGCACTAATTACTGTAACATTAAAATGTTGTTTTCCTGCGATTTGCCTCTAGATAAATCATGCTCCAATGATTCTTTTTGTGGAGGGAATTCATGTGACCTTGGTGGAATTAAAGCAATAAAAAGCTTGACATTATAATTAATGATGAAACATTTTTCATCATTCATTTCAAATATTGAATACTTCAATATCTCTTTTATAAACTGTACCAATGTATTTAGAAGAAAGTATAGTCTTATCATGGGAATGTCTGTTATTATAATAAAGTCACAACAGTTTTTAGCAAGGCAATCCAATGCCTGTATGTTCAGAAATAAGTCCCACTGAGTTTAATAGAACTTATTCTCAGCATGTAGTAAAAGATTGCATCATAAGTAGAGAGAAAGCTGCACCTGCTTATTTATAGCGAACAGCTCTTCAGAGGGAAAAACATAAATTCTATAGAAATTATTTTATTTTTAGATTTCTGCAATAAGTTCCACCATTTTTGTATAAGAAACATTGGAGAGTAATTATGAGAAACAGAATATATAATGTTTATTTCCGTCATTAAACAGTGTGGCAGGACTAGATGGAAGGGTTAGCAAGAAGCAGAACCTATCTGATTTTAGTTGATTTCAAAAAGCTAAATAGCAATAGCACTTAGACTTATATACTGCTTTATAGTGCTTTACAGTCCTCTCTAAGCGGTTTGCAGAGTGAGCATATTGCCCCCAACAATTTGGGTCCTCGTTTTACCCACCTTGGAAGGATGGAAGGATGAGTCAACTTGAGCCTGATGAGATTTGAACTGCCAAATTGCAGGCAGTCCGCAGTCAGCAGAAGTAGCCTGCAGTACTGCACTCCAACCACTGCGCCACCATGGCTAAATAGAGTCAAATCTGGTTATTCTTGGAAAGGAAAGCAGCAGGAAATACCAAGGGTATAGACTAGACTGGGACATTTTTTAAAAAAATCATAAAAAAGCCGTGACAAATTGTGTCTGTATTATTGCCAACAAAACTACACATGAAAACATGTCCATGTAGTTATAGACGTTAACTAGAAGAAAGGTTCATTTTCACAGTGACAGTGTCCTGAAACTTTTAACTGTCTTAAAGTTAAAGGATGTAATATTAGTATATGCAATTTTAACTTAATTTAATCCCAGACATGGCAAAATGGTCAAGTCTGCACTTAAGTTAAAATCTATAGATGTACTGAGCAACCTAAAACAAGAAAAATGCACTATGATCATTTCTTTTGTATTTTAATGGTTAACTAGATATAAAGAAAGGCAAAAGTGAGACACATAGTACAAAACATAAGAAAAATCCAATAAAATTATTCCTAAATATTATTTTCTATTCATTGTCAGTTAATTAGTCTTTCATATCCATATCACTACCATGAAGCAGAACAGAACAAATGACCTTATGTATGAAGTGTCCCATGGAAAAGGAAAGGAGTCCCTGCATATTTTATTCCACTAGTTGTTGTTGACTATAGGGCATGGTGCTCATCTCCATTTCAAGGCCATGAGCCAGTGGTGTCTGAAGACATTTCTGTAGTCATGTGGTCAGCATGATATCATGGAGCGCTGTTTCCTTCCCCCCAAAGTGGAACCTATTTATCTACTTGAATTTACTGCTAGGTAGTGAGGAGCTAGGTGAAGATGGGCACTCACCCGACTGCACAACAATCCGATCCAGGGGTGTATTCACTTACCTTCGCTACCAGTTCGCAAATGTGAGTGCACGCGTGTGTGTGCTCACTTTGCTCGCAAGTGCCACCTCAGCACATGTGCAGGAACTTCTGCACATGCGCAGAGCGTAAAAAATGAGACATCATGACGTCCAGGCAGATGGGCAGACCCTCCCACAGTCGCCGCTACCAATTTGCCTGAACCGGATAGTATCGGCTGAATACCACCACTGCTCCAATCTCAAACCTGATGTCTACTTGCAAAGTTTTCCAGTCCACTTTTCAAGTTGCCATAAGCGGGGGTGGGGAGAACTGAGGGAGTTGCTTGGTTGCCCCAACTGAAATCACATTCCACACATGCCTTTCTCCAAATTGTATCCTAGGTTATCGGAGTCAGCAGGAGGGCTGGGGTTTTACAGCCTGCCAACGTGGTCCATTGGAGAATGTGATTTCAGTTGGGGTAGCCGAGCAGCTCCATCAGTTCTCTCCCTCCTGCTTATGACAACTTGAAAGCTGGTCTGGAAAACTTTGCAAGTTGACACCTGAGCTATCTGCTTTCCAGCTGACAAGCCCAGCATCTTAACTGCTGAGGCATTGCACAGCTACATGGATGCATTTGGAATTTTCTTTTCCCATCTGAGCTTCAGCTTTTAGAAGCCTCTGACTGATCACTTCTTGAAACAGAACTTTTTTTATTGACCACACTAATACAGCAGTAATTTCATGAATGGCCATCCTCCATTAGCCTCATTCTATGATTGTGGCCACACACTTTCCAGAAAATATAAATATGATTTTTAATACAAAATGTAGGATTTCATTTGAAAATTCCCTGGTCTTCCGAACTTTCCATTTCTGCCATTGCTTTTTGCCTTTAGCCTCTGCCACATAAAAGGAGTTAGAAATAGACAAAGTAGGGTTATGAAAACAAAAATGGCTGAAGGCTGGGATACACCATACTAGAACTAATATCCCTTATAATATAGAGTAATTTACATTTCAAAGCATGGTAAATACATTACAGCTAATTATTTCAGATTCTAGTCATATTCTCTTGCACAGGATAAAAATAAAAGATTTTATGTATATGCACTAGTGCTGCTCAAGGAACAAGGCCAAGTTTCTCCTGATACATGATGTGCCCAGAAAAGGAGTTAATGGCATACATGTTTGCTCTTAGTAATCATCCCTGGCTCAGATATTAAGTCCCTCTTTAAGTTTATCTCCTTTTTCTCAGCTCTCAACAGATAAACTAAAACCAGCATTAAGCTTCTAAAGTTCAACTTCATATACAATATTCAATCATAATTTCACAAACATAATAGAGTAAAACGACCTCAGGCAGTAACAACTGGATCATAACCAGTAACATTTTATTTCCCATCTGGCAGCATTGATTTATCCTCTTAGCCTCCTACTGAGGATTCTCCATTTTTTTCACTGGGGAATAATGTAGCTAAAAGCTAAAATCTGATATTACAATCTTTTTCATCTTGAATTGGAACACGGGCCAACTTGACTTGATAGCAAACATCAGTAGGTTATAGTTTAGTATTATATGTGCATCTGTCACTAGGAGAACTGTTCCTTTACTCGGTGGAGAACTAAATTATGGCTGCAATAAATTAGACCTCTCTTCTCATTTCAGTTGTTCTTAACCTACATCAGAAAGGTATAGTTTTGTTTTGCTTTTTAAATTTCTGCAATTTTTTGTTACTTTCAACTTTTAATTTGTACAAATTGTGGTCAGTTGGCTAAGAAGCTTTTGAGGGATTTCAGTGCTTTTGTTTACATTTCTTTTTTTCAAATCTATCTTTCATTGAATAATTTCTCATCATAGGAACTCCTCAGATTTTTCTTTAAACCACAAGAGAAATGCCTACAAATATCTGCATTGTGAAACATGGGCAGGAGATATTGGCAATTTATTTTATTTGTATAGCTTGATTCTGCAAAGATAAGAGCAAAATTTAACTATTGCTTTGAAATCAGCCTACTTTCCCAGAAAATTTATGGACTGGGAAGAGAGTTAAAACAATTTTCCCTAGACCTGTGATGGCGAACCTATGGCACGCGTGACACAGGTGGCACGCGGAGCCATATCTGTGGGCACACGAGCGTTGCCCTGGCTCAGCTCCAGCGCACTGGCCAGCTGATTTTTGGGCCTTTAGAAAGTCGGGAAATGGGCTGTTTCCGGGCCCCCAGAGGGCCTCTGGGGGATGGGCAAGGCCGTTTTTGCCCTACCCAGGCCCCAAGAAAGCTCCTGAAGCCTGGGGAGGGTGAAAAATGGGCCTACTGGGCCCACTGTGCTATCACGTCCAAATGCAGGGAGAGCAGGGGGTCGCATGTGCATGAACAGAGGGAGGGGTGCATTGAATTATGGGTGTTGGCATGTGTGTGAACCCCCCCCCCCACGCTCCCCCTGCTTTTGGCACACAAAAGTGTGGTTCACCATCACTGCCCTAGACTAAGCTTTGGAAGATTGGGAAATGAAGAATCTTCCTTCTTGTTTCCTTTTTTAAATTACCTAGATATTGGGAGAGCAATTGTGGCAAAAATGATCCAGAAAAATGAAGGTATTATTTCTATTTTCCTTCTGTTCTTTGGGCAGACTTTCAAAAGCTTACCAGTAAGGCAACTGGTTTTAGAAATACTCCAACAATTAACATCTTTTTTCATCTCAATAAACTGTAAAACTCAACAAAATAATTGTGGTGGGAATTGTAGAAAAAATCTTCCTGTTCAGGCCACTGCCATTGTGACTCTTCAGATTGGAAACTGATCCATTAATGTTAGTATTTTTCTTAATATTCATGAAACACTGTTTTTCATCTATTATATATTATATATTGCATTAAATCAACCTAATATGATTAAGACAATGGTTTTAGCCTTCATTTTGCAGGAGAGTACCCTAAATTAAGAACAAGACATTTTTAAACATCACCAGGTGAGGAACTTCCCAATCCATGTTCTTCAGGCATCCTTTAGTGTTTTTACCTTTAGTGTTTTTACCACTAAAACAAATTGAGAATCGGGTTTTTTTGTGTTTGTATTTAAGGAAACATTAAAAAGGGGTTTTCTTAACAAGAAAACAAAAGAAAAGACATTTACTTAACAACATAAATGTTATTAAGCAAAAGACATTTGCTTAATAACAGGCTCACACAAACATTCACTACATATATTTGGAAATAGGGATACAATTCAAATTTACTAGATAGAAAGGTTAGAAATATCACTACTATATGTGGGGCAATAACCTCCTAAGTAATCTAAAAATTGCTTCACACTGTCAGAATCAGAAAACCTACCAGTCACATTTTCAAAAAGATTAGCCCAATTGAATTTCTATATCTGGCCAAAGACTACTATTTGAGGACATGTTACTTTAAATAAAAGAAAAGGGAAAAACAATTATTGTCAACTATCAAATCAAAATACACTATAAATACAAATAAGCAAAAAAAAAAAAAAGGTACTCCTTCACTTTTCCCAAAGAATCCCAATTTGCCCAACTGAAACTGACACAAGTATATGTTCGATGGATTATGGAATAAAGAATAGTAGATGCCACTTGTGTCATTTTCTGTTTATTTCACCAGAAAAGTGGAGATGTAACAATACAATTACCTAAAAATGTTTATTTTGCTTTCCCTCTCAAGAATGAAAATTATATAATTCTCAGAAATCTTTCTTCAAAAGTGCTATAAAAAACCCTTTACCTTATTTCTTTCTAAAAATGAATGACAGTATTAAGAGTGAACCCATACATAATGTGTACATATGTGCTTACCTGAAAAGCAGTATGGGGCAATCAAGTAGCTGGAAATTTAATGATAGCTTTATAGACTTCACAAATAGTTGTATTATCTATATATTCTTAAAGTTTTTAATTCCACTAATTGATTTAGTTAAAGTAATAAAGAGAATTGGGAATCCATTTAAATTTCTTCTACTTGCAAAGTGTGAAATAAATAGTTCTGGTGCATCACTTTCTCACTTACTCATATGTACTTGCAGTGTAATAGCAGTTGCTACTTTCTTCAAAATCCTTTTTAAAAAAAGAGAGAACACATATACTACAGTATGTTATGCTACTACCATCTACTGGACAATTTTTAATAAACTCTTGTCTTTTTTTGCCTAGAAATTATCTACCCAAAGCCATTATTTTCAAGGCTGAAAACAAAAATTTCTTAATCTTAGCTACAAATAGATATCTAAAATAAAGCACAATATTTCTTAGGTATTGCTCAGTCTCTGCACACTTTACTTCTGGCAAAGTGGTAAGCTAACTTCATAACCAGGAAATGTGATTAATATTAAATAAATGTTTTGATGCATATAACAATATTTTTTTTATAAAACAGCAAAAAGCCTAATAATTATTAAAACTCCATACATAAGAGGAACATTACAAAATTTAAGAAAAAGAAACAGAGTATTTAGGGAGTTGTGATGAATGAAAACAAAGCTTTCAACATTGGTATACAAGAAGTTGGACAGGCGTGGCAAATGAGTAGACTATTCAGTAGAAAGGTCAGGGAGACTAGCGCTTATTTTCAAATATGTATCAAGTACAAAACAGTCTCCATATTGCTTGATTTTAACATGAAGACTTCCACAAACTCCATACAAGATGAGGTCAGCATCTGAGCCTGAGACAGTGATAGATAAATGGGTATCACTATCGCACAGATATTGATGCTACTGAACATGAACAAAAAGACTGCCTCCGACAGTTCCATCATAAATGTATTAAAGAGCAAGGGGGAGATAAACAAGCCTTGCAGCATCCCAGACTGAAGTTAATACCCTTCAGAGTGGTTGTTCATTCCCCAGGCACCTCCCAATAACTTTCCCCCCAAAAAGTAGATTGGAAACAGGGTAATAGTTGTCAGGTATAACTAGATCCAGTAGGATTTCTTAAAAGGGGATTGAATCACCATGTCAGGATGATGGCATTAGCTCCTCTCAAAGGGAGACATTAATAAAGTAGAGAAAGCAAGAAAAACATGCCTGCTTGAATTCTTTCCGATGCCTTATAATCGTTCAGCTTTGGTTCATGCAAATGGGAAAGAAGATGCAAGACTTATTTTTTGAAATTTGCTTGCTAGGATGAAAGTGCCTGAATAAATTGTGAGTGATAATGGTCTGCTATTTCACTCAGAGCATTTTGGGTATATTGTGCAATGCAATATCACTTAGCACTTCAGCTGTGGGCATACTACTTAGCCACTAATATTTGCACAATGCTGAAGAAGCTCTGAAGATCAGTTAGTAAAAGCTTGTCCAATCTTTATTAACATATCAGAATGTGTGATATGCACTACAGGTCAGTAACCTAAAATATTGTTTGTGGGAACATATATGTTTTCTCACTAGGATTTATTGAAAGCACACCTGTGAATTTGTATTAAAAATAAGCTAGCCAAGGATCTATGAAATGATTTTATGTTATTCAACTGCTGGCATCTAGAAATTGTCTGTAAATAGACAATTACCAGTAACATCTAATATGGGTGGTAATGACAGCCAGATATAGAAATCAAATGTAATTTCAGCATGGACTGTCAAGACAAAATTAAACCTACACCTTCTTTTATGCTTTAGGAACAACAGGGACAGCATGGATAGTCCAGCAAGCAATTTGATGAACATTCAAGTCAGCTGAGATGTCATAGCCATCATTGATATGGACTTAACAAATCTTAAGGGCAATGTGCAGGAGGCAAATAGTCATTACAGGTGGGGGGGGGGAGATGCAAAATACATGAAAGACTTCATTGTAATTTTAAAGTCTCTTTTGTTCAGACTGTTATAATTATTCAGGTGGGTCGCAGATTTTAGTCAGTATGTCTGAATATATATACTGAATTTGCAGTTGTGTTTATAATTCACAAATTACGAATCTGCTGCATTGTATTATATAGTGATTCACACAATAAATGTGTCTGTCGTATATAATAAAAAGATTTGAATGGAGAGTCAACCTGGTGTGAGTTTCTCCTTGAATTTATGTATATCAGACCAATAAATACACCATACTCATCAACAATGTTTTAGAGAGTAAAATCTTGCTTTTTGTAGAAATCACAAGTCACTTGTAATTTATCATTGGGCTAGTTCCATCGGTGCAATAAAACAAGTGGTAATTCATTGAAGCCTATTGTGGAAGAAATATTACCCAAATAAATGCCATAAAACGCAGTACGTATTGTAATCAAATTCTAGGCTTTAGAATCTTAAAATAGCTCTAAAATATATCCAAATCCAATCTTTGATCAAGACCTAGCCTATATATTTCCTCAGTAATTGGCTGAATCTCTTTGTTTATATTAATATATTTCCACTGGCTTAAATATGTCCAAGATCCTTGAATGGGAAACTCCCATTAATCTCTCCATATGCAAATTGAAGGGAAAAGAAAATATTTGAAAATTTAACTTTTCAACACATTTAGAAACATGGTAAAGAATAAACCTCTTACTGTATTCTACAATAACAATATTTGTCAAATATAAACATGTTACCTTATAACATTGTTTATCATGACAGAATACATTTCATGCCTTTGTTCATTTTCTTTAAAAATATGTAATCAACATAAAATTATTCATTTACTTTTAAATAATTACTCATCAAGTGCAGAAGTACAGTATAATATATTTCCATATTTTTTTAGTATGTATATATGAAGATGTTACCTGCAATTCTAAACTGCATTATTGTCAGTATGTATCTCTTTTATTTAATTAGTTCCTTTGAGCCAGATTGACTCCTGGTGACAATCAGGACCAGTCCTAGCATTTTTCCTGGCAAGATTTTTGGAAGTAATATGCATTGCCTTCTTCCTAAAGTTGATTGAGTATGACTGGCACAGCTGATTTGTGCCTAAAATGGTATCAATTTCTTGCTTTCTAGCCTTAATTCCAAACCAATTCTAGATTAATCAATGTACCATATGGGGTAATATTGCAATTATAACTCCTTATCCTCTTTGTTTCCATCATCAATAGCTACCCTAAGTATGTACCCAACATGTTACTTGTTTTTGGAGAAAGCAATGTTATGTAAATAGAAAAAGAATGATAAATATTTTAGATTTAAAAGACATGATACAACAGAAAGAAAAGGAAGCATGGTTAAAATAGTTTACTATTATAATTCATTAGACTTTCCCATGTTTTCTTGCAAAGTATTTTGGCTTTCCACATTCATGAAAGGATTCATCTATTGCCTTTTATTCTTTAGACTTTTTACTTCTAATTTTGAAGAGCTGATCAACTCTATATAGTAATTGTCTTAGTCTTTGATATTATTTTGTCTTTTATTTTGATTCTTATTCAACCTTTCTATATGAACAAACTATCTCAAAACATTTCTTTTAATTAGTCACTCACTTTTATGTTCACATTTATTCAGAATCCATTCTTTTTTAATTGTACTATATATCTTCATTATACTGCACACCGTTCTTAAGTACTCTATTCCCACTACATCCAACTTTTGTTCCTCCTAAAATACCAAGTTCTCACTTTCATATTTGCTTTTTTCAACATTAATTTATTATTTATAAATAGAATAGATATTGCCCATAGATTGTTTCCTAAAATTGTAGGAAACATTTTATCAACTGATAAAAGTTGAGTTACCGATAAAAAAAAAAAGATGGAGAAATTTAATGATTGGAAAATGCTGATATAAAGATAGTGGATAGTGAGGTTATAGTAATTAAATTTGCAACAGTACCTTAAATTGACAATGAACCTTTAGCAATAATGTTGCTCATAAATACTATATTTAACTACAACCTTAAAAATTAACATAATCATTATATAATACTAACATATTTTTGATCAGAAAACTGGAATTAGGATGCAAATAAGGACTTTAATTTTAATAAAGATAATTGTTTACATCATAAAACAAATAGTTATTAATGCATTTGTCCATGAGATATTCAAAATATTACATAGTTTGCTTCCAGATACATTCCAGATATATTCCACATACAATATATGTGCCACAAATTGGCAGAACAAAGCATAATACTGCAGGCAGCTCTTTCCAAATTTGAAAGGAGTTCGATTCTATTTACAGAAATTCCTTACCAGAATATCTTCTACTTACAATATTTTCTGATTCTTATAAAGAGCACAATGTCCTTTTTCAGAAAAAAGATTGTAACAAATCACTGATCAAATAACTAAAGAATATGTTTGATAATTTAATCAATGTTTATTAAGGTGGGAAATAGAGGAATGTTTCTCTCTGTTATGTGAGTCTCAATTATTTGAGCAACCTGATAAATATCAAGTTAAATTCCCACTTTGTTCAGACTGAGGGCCCCATCTCCAAAATAGGTCAGCAACTATTTTTTGAGGGCAGGGAGATATGAAATTTGTCTGTTCTCAACTCTACCCAGCTACCATTAATGTGTTTCCTGGGAATATGCTCTTGTTCTGCTTTCAAAAAAGTATTTTTATGCCTATGTTCCTCAAGTATGGCAATCTGGGTTGTCTTGTACATTTTATTATATTTTGTTCAATTTGTGTCATGATGTTGAACCTTCAATCATTTGAGTGAAGGGCTGAAAGGCAGCCTTTTAATCAGCTCATTTCAGCAATGAATCAGTGAACTAACCTGAACTACCAATTCATTTTTTCCCCTTAAAAACAGCACAACAAAGGCTTGCCTTGTAAAATTTCAATACAAGTTTTATTCTCCATAACTGCTGGCTGGGGGGAGGCGTTGACATGAGGTGTAAAATAGTCAATTGAATAAATGGTTCTTGCCACTCATACTTTTCCATCCATGTGAAGAACAAACAGTTGAAATGACAGGAATCGGTGTGAACAGCAATAGAAAAATTATCCAATGAGATACTATGATATCTGCAGTCTGGTGTGTAACCTTTTCAAAATATTGCCAAACTGTTTCAGTCTGGACAGGTTTTTATTAGACTTAATTTAGCCTTACGTTGCGCTTAAAGGGACTGAAAATATGCCCTGAAAATGTATATTTGTATAATGTGCTTTTAGGAAATGTAAAGGAAGCAAACTAAAACTTGTGTAAAAAGATGATCTTGCTAAAGAATGGAACAAATAACAATTATAGATGTGTGTTTCATAGAATAACTTTGTAGCTTGGCCCCTGAGTCTTTCTAGTCATCTTGGAGAAATATTAATTGCCTGCACTTCTACAACGAAGGGTCTAAAATCCAGCTTTCTGTTCCGGAAGCCTCTATTTTTATATGAGGACTTGGTTGCAAATACCAGTGAGAAGAAAAAATACAATTTGCAGCTGTCAGGTAGTAAGCTCTGGTATATGAAACATTTTCTTATTATATAAAAAGATTATTAATTTATAAAATTAATTTCAATTAACTGTACATTTGTAAGATTGTGTTATCTTGCTCTATGTTACAATTTTGGTTGTAAGCCTATACAACAGAATATTACAAAGACCCATTAATTTGGTAGCAATTTTAAACTGTTACAAATTCAAAAAAAATATGCATTTTTCATTATTTTGAGATGGGAAGGTCCAATGCTCAGACTCAACCCCTCCAAGACAGAGTGGCTGTGGATGCCGGCATCTCATGATCTAGTATCCCCGTCACTTCTGATGGGAGGGGAGTGTCTGGCTCCCTCGGAAAGGGTTCGTAATCTTGGCATCCTCCTTGATTCACGGCTATCCTTGGTAGACCATCTGACGGCCGTGACAAGAGGGGCTTTTGCACAGGTTCGCCTGGTGCGCCAGTTGCGCCCTTTCCTAGACAGGGATGCCCTCCATACGGTCACTCATGCTCTCATTATTTCTCGGCTGGATTACTGCAATGCCCTCTATATGGGGCTGCCCTTGGAATGCACCTGGAGGCTCCAACTGGTCCAGAATGCGGCCGCGCAGGTAGTTACAGGTGCTTCCCATTACTCCGATATAACACCATTGTTGCGCGAGCTGCACTGGTTGACGGTGATCCTCCGGATCCGCTTCAAGGTGCTGGTGGTCACCTATAAAGCCCTTCATGGCATGGGACCAGGGTACTTGTAGGACTACCTCCTACCGCCCAGTGCACTCACATAGGACTGCCCTCCTCCGGGTCCAATCGGACAGACAGTGTCATCTGGCGGCCCCCAGGATGAGGGCGTTCTCTGTGGTTGCACCGACCCTCTGGAATGGATTACCCACTGGACTCCAGATGGCCCCCCGACCTCCGCACCTTCCCCGCCGAGCTAAAGACATGGCTCTTTCAGCGAATTCCCTGATCTGCCATGCATTTTAATTTGGGGATTTGGGGTTTTTATATCGGATTTTAAAATTTTTAATTTTATTTATTGTTGGGTTGTTTTATTCTGTGAACCACCCCGAGTCCCTCGGTAGAAGGGCAGTATATAAATATGACAATAAAATGTGAATTGTGGAGGAGGAATTAAGTATGATGATTTGTTTCTCCATTATTTGTCACATTGTGTTGACAACCATGAGAACTTTATTTTTCCCACAGGTAAAAAGTTATTGTGTCCTATTGACAGAGACAACATCTTAGATAAAAAGCCTTTACTGCAGGTTCTATCCAATATAAACAGTTAGCAACTGTCTGTCAGTTATATAAATGAATGTATACTTGTTTACCATGTAAATGTCTGCAATGAAAACCCTTGCTCTATTGTATGTGTTGCAGCTCACATGGAAGTGATCACATGCAATGCTTGCTGACCACTGCAGACAATCTTAACCATGAAGACCAAAGGCCACTAGAATGATTAAGAAGTGGGAAAGTCTATTCCTTATGACTTGGAAGATTCCATCATTTCTTACACCAAAACAGGGCTAACATAAAGCAGCAATTTCTGGCTGCATTTAATTTGTCATTTACTGTATGGGATGAAAACTGGTTTTGTAATCTATGCAATATTTCCTACCTGCTATTCATCATTGTTCTATCCTCTTTACTCATTTATTTTCCTGTGATGACTCTAAATAAGACATTCAACTGAATTGAGTTACATTATTCTAATTTATGACAAAGAAGCAAAAGGTTTGATTAAGTTCAATTGATGATGGAGGAATTAGAATTTTTCAGAGGAGAAATTGACAAAACTGGATTTATTACTTTGAATTTTAATATATTCCTCATATGATCAACAGTTTAATATGTTTCAAGCTAACTTTTATTAAAAAAAGAACTTCAGTTTCTAACTTAACACGTTTTAAACATTCAAATTATGTTTTGACGAATATTTTAAACATTTGTCAAACTAATACAAATGGGAAAACTAATGCACCTTTTTTCAGAGGAAGTATTTTTAATGTAAATCTTACGTTGAACAATTCCAAACATATTTCATAAAGTGCTTTAAAGCCATTATAATGGTAGAAGTAATTGAATTCATTACTTCAAAAATGTAAAGAGTTGAGCTGTTGCACATTATTGGAGATATATACATTCATATATACATATATGTATGTCTGTAACATATATATGTATATGTATGTGTGTGTGTGTATGTATGTATATATATATATATATATAATAGACAGAATAACTAATCATATAGAACAAATGAATTATATTCATTATTAATATATTAATTTGTATATAAAATAATTAGGTGCAGCTTAGACACTAATGTACATATTACAACAAAAAACAGCATATAATATGGCTTATAAGGGATAGGATAAACACATATTCAAATCTTAAGGTAAATTAAAGAGGTAAGAAATAGAAACTGACAGCAATATTATGGTTGATTTTAATTTTGCTTTCTAGCCATCTATAATTTTTTTTAGCTGTTTCTCTACTTCCTCCACAAATGCTGGAAAGTGTTGATCCAACAGGCACAAGCGAATAAAGCTGCTTAAATCTTCAGCACTCCATGTGGATTTTTGATATGCAAGAGGAAGTTGATTATCTGGTATCAGCACGCACTGCCAAAGAGAACAAAATAGTCAATTTTCTTTTAAAATTCCTAACAATTTAAAATAAAATATATTTTACTGATTTTTTTTTAGTCAACGTGGATTTGCTGTCTCCCTAGGAGATATAAATTGTAGCTAAATTTACTTGTTTTTATTAGTAAAAATCTCTAATGTGTTTAATCCCAATAAAGTTTCTTTATCTTGATATTTAATTGACCATTCTGGACAATATTCATCCAGTTTCTAATTATAGAAAGTGTACGTTGCTTATTCAGAGGATCCTGGAAGAACCAGATTATCTGGATCCCTTTTAGTCAAGGTTTGGGCCTAGAGACTGGGATGGCATCAATTGCACTCATAGCAGAAGCAGAATGAAGGTGATTCTTCTATTCTTACTTGGTTCTTGACCTGTCAGTGGCTTTTGAAACCATTGATCATAGTGTCTTTCTGAACTAGCTCTGGGAGTTGGGGGTGGGTAGCATGGTATTGAGCTGGTTCTCCCTCCCTCCCTCCCTTCCTGATGAGTTCCATTTGATGTTGATGAAAGGAGAGATTCAGCCAGTGGCTTCTCCTTTGAGTGTTGCCTTAGTACTCAGGACTCTTTTCCCTTCTATTTAACATCTACATAAAGCCACTGGATAAGGACATCCAATGGTTTGGGGTGAGTATATTGTGTGCAGATGATATGTAGCTTTATATCTTCACCCCAAGCTGTCTGAGTGTTGCTGCAGATGTTCTATCACAATACCTGAAGGCTATGGGGGCCAACACAAAATGAATTTTTATCCACAGTTTTATTAACCATTATTAAATGGCTGAAACAGAACTTCTATAAATAACAAGGGCCATTTCTGTGTAGATTGTCATTTACAAATTTTGGTTCCATCTTTAAGTGTTTTCTGTTACAAATCTGAAATATCTTAAAAGTAAGAAACCTTTGGCTTCTGAAAACTTTTCTACAGTAATAAATTAGCCTTTCTTTTCTAATAGATAAATATTAGGAATACCTGGGCTAGCTCTGCCACAGACATTGTTCCATGTGTTGGAGATACGTTTACAACCTACAAAAGGTTCAAAATAAATTAATAAAAGATATAAGGCAAAAAAATTGCTACCATAAGCTATTTAAAGATTAGAATATTTCCTCTTTCTTATTTTCTTTTCTATAAAATACATATATGATAGTAAATAAAATAAGAGATAATAATTGTCTTCCATAATATAAGAATAGCAAAAAAATATACTTAGAATTTAAATGAAACTATAGATAACTTTATGAAAAGTTTTTAATGAACACATTGTATAGGTTGGCATTTACTGAAATTTGCACCTTGTACTATAAAATTGTGTGTGTGTGTGTGTGTACACATGCACACACACAGACGTATCTATTATACATGAAATGTAATATAATTTTTAAATGCAGTCAAGAAATCTGTTCATTCCTAGACTGGATGAAACCAGGTAATTTCAGAACAAAACATTTTGGTTAAACAATATTGCTGTTTTCATAATAAACTACTATAATGTATCAACATTATAGTGCATATTTTTTACATTTCTTCACCCAATCACTTCCACATACAGTACATTCACCAGCTTACAGAATCTTGTAATAGGACATTTTGTTCTGTATCTTTGAGTTGACTTTCATCAGTGAGAAGCAGAGAGTGGCTTTGGTGTAGTTCCTGCCTTAATGCATCTGTCACTTGAATTGGAATATACTCAGCTAGTTTCTGCATGCAGTTATGGCAATGCTCTTCTGCCTCGGTTTTGGAGTCTCCAATAAATTGTATACGAAACATACGATGTTTGCTCTAAATTGAATCCACAAACAGAAAATAAAAACTAAATTTCATTATTGCTGCATATTAGTACTTACAGAAATATTTGTTAAATTAATGCCCATTACACATTTCAGCTTTATTTAACTAATCTTTTCTATGTGATCTAAAAAGCTATTTGAATTTCTAACCAATAGTTCATTTTTTAGATATTATCTTTTTAATGTTTTCTTGTGGCAATTCCTTCATGTTTCTCATTATATCACTACTACTTTTATTACATTTTAACTATTATAGCTAAGGTAGCATTTTGTTCAATCAAATATTTCCATCTTATGAGATGTCACTGTGTATCTCATAGTGACTATATATGATATATTAGAAAAATCTGGTCCATACAACTCCCTCCCCCAACATTAAAAAAGACATGAAATTAAGAATAGAAGACAGAAATGTTAAAGATGAAAGTAACATAGCATCTAAAATTATGGAAAAATCTGCCCTTGTAAAATTACATCTTAAAACAAATGACACAAATTAATCAGAACACAAAAATACAAATATTCTAGAAGATTATATGATAAAGATAAATAATAGTTTTAATAGATTATTATTAAATAGAATAGAACGTAATAGTACGTTCCCATAGAGAGGGGCTCCTCCGGGTGCCGTCGGCTAAACAATGTCGGCTGGCGGCCCCCAGGGGGAGAGCCTTCTCTGTGGGGGCACCCACTATCTGGAACGAGCTCCCCCCAGAGTTACGGAGGATCCCGGATCTTCGTGCCTTCCGCCGTGAGTTAAAAACTTTCCTGTTCCACCAGGCGGGCCTGGCCTAATTCTTCCCTTTTCCCCTTCTGTCGTAAAAGAATTTAGAAATTTTGAATTGCAATATTTTAATTTGGGGGTTTTAATATTTTAATATTTTAATATTGTAAATTGGGATTTTAAATTATTGGGGCCAATGTTTAATTCGGTTTTATTTGGTTTTTAAATTTTGTATATATGTTTTTTATTTATGGCTGTTCACCGCCCTGAGTCCCCCCGGGGAGAAGGGCGGTATATAAATTTAATAAAATAAAATAAAATAAATAAATTTTTGATAAGCAGGATACCTGAAGAATTCGGCATAGCATTCATGATGCCATTAAATTCATGATACTCTTTAAAGTGAAGCAAATAAAAATATCCCAAAGTGCAGAAAGCAAAAGAAAGCCAAATGACAGTTTGCTAATACAGTCATTTTGCTGAAGAGTATCTAAAAGCATAGAGGAAAATTTGCTTAAGTAAACCCTCACCCAGGAGAATGACAAGAATAACAAAACAGAATAAATAATTGACACAATAAAATTAAGAGAATCATAAAATTGGAAGACAAGCAGATGGATGGTGCAATAAGAACATTATGAAAATAAAATAAAATTTGAATATAAAAAAGGAGTGATAAAATGTAAAGAAAACAAAAATATAGTGAAGAATGAAGATACAAAAAGAAGAAATAGTATGATTATATGGAAGAACTACCAAAAGAATCACAAAACCAAAGAATGAATCAATGAACTATTGTCTGACAGTCTGAAAAGTGAAGTTAAATGGGCTCTTGAAAATACTGCTAATGATAATGCTTCAGGAATTGACAACTTACAGGTATGTCAAATACATTTAAATCTTACAAGATGATGTAATCAAAGAGTTTCTTGTGCTTTATAAGTAGATATAAAAAACATAGCAAAAGCCAAGGAAGTTGAAAAGAAAAGATATTCCAATATAGTCAAAGAACAGTGCTAAGTGCTAACAGTGCTAATTGTTTCAATTACAAAACAGTTGAAATTATTTCACATACTCATTAATGCTCAGGATTTTGAAGACTTAATAAACGGAACAATAAAAATGCAAATAATGCAAAGGGTATAAATGGGATTCAGGAAAGATAGTGCCCACTAGAAAAAAAAACCCTAGTATTTAAGAGAAAGGCATGGAGATTTTTAAAAAGTAATTAATTACATAAAAGCATTTGACTGTATTCACTGCAGCAAGTTATTGATAACCATTAAAATATATGATTCATCTATTTATAGAAGAATTTTTAAATGACTAAAAACAATAGGGAAAATAGAATTTTGGACAGAAGTGCCAAACATGCGGCGTCATGTTGTTGTCACATGACGTATCATGACTTTTTTCCCCTTCGCTAAACTGGGGGTCTGCGTGGCCAGTGCATGACGCATCCGGGCCACGAGTTTGACACCCCTAATGTAGGACAACTAAATAGTTCATAATTGGGAAAGAATTATGTCAAGGTTGAATATTCTCACCATATTAATTCAATTCAATTTCAAGAGACTTATGAGCATCCAGGAGTCAATGGCTAACCTATAATGCTTGAGAGGAAAGGCTATTAGATTTGAACTTCAAAAATCCAGACAACAGTGTTTCATGGATTTTTTTACTGCTATCTAAAGGTCATTCATTGCAGTGTAGACTGATAACTCTATTGTGAGATCTACCATATATATTACATTACAACTGGGAAATAAAAAACTCACTTTGGTGTGCTCTGTTCTCTTAAATACACATATTACCTTCGTTTAGGTTGTGTTCAGAATAAACTTCTCAATGGTCTTTTGAAGACATTAAGCAATTGGAAACTTCAAATTTCAGAGCCAGAACACTAGTCTTACCCACCACTCATTTAGTGACCATTTGACATTATGGTGGTGCTGAAAAAAATAACTCTAGGGTATTTATGATGTTCACAGAATTCCCCAATCATGCCTTTATAGTCAGTACACATTCTTCTGTGCTTGACCTGTGTTTCTTTTTTGCTTCCCTTCTTGGAGGGAGAATGATTAGACCGGAAGGGATTGCAAGAGAGTAAGCTGTTTGGTCTTCAAAAGCAATCAAAACATCAAAAGCAATATGGCTGCACCAACAGTTGGGACTGGGAGCTATGCCATGCAAACAGTTACAGTACTCTTTTGAAATCTCTTTTCCAATTTTTCCACTTGTGGAGTAGGATGAGGGGTGGGGGGAGAAAAAAGGCAAGCACTTTCTGTAGGTAATCTCTTTTTTGCCCTACCCTTTTACAATCTGTCCTAGAACAAAGAGATTGGAAAGGGATTGCAAGAAGGTAAGGTGCTTATTCTACATATCAAAAGCAAAAATGCAATGCTTTCTATTTGTACAAAGCAGTAAGCAGAAACTCAAGCATTTCAAATGGTGGCAGAACTGTTAGAAGGTAAACAAAACCTAAAGGTATGAAATTAAGTAGTCTTGCTTCTTTCCAGCTGGAAAGCACAGTCATGGTCATTAGATTTATTACTTACTGACCCCTTTGCCTATTGGTGGAGTTGCTGGTCCCAATTAGAATTCTTAAGTGAGCATTACCCAAATGAAAATATAGGTTTTACATCCTAAAATAGCAAACTAACATGAACAGAAATAAAAGCTCCAGTACATCCAAAGATACTAACTCTTGATGGATATCAAGCTTTATAGAAGCTTGCTCAAATCATCCTTTCTTCTAGGCATCCTTATTTTCCTCCAAACCTGTACTGCAATCTTGCTATTACTATACAATGCAATCATACAAGAATCTTGTTCAGAATTTTAAGGTACTTACATCATATATACTGCCTGGACTAATTTTAGTATATGAAAACAAGTCTAACAATAGAATGAGCAGGAAAACAATAACCAGATTAACATTCAGAAGAATAATTCAATGAAAAATATAAATGAAAAAATATTTTAAGTAAAATATTGATATATGAATAAACGTACCTTTAATTTTGAACCAACTAACATGCAATCTGCTTTTCGTACTACCTTTAACCACTGAGAAGCACCAATTAATGAAAATCCTTCCTGAAATAAATGCAAAATTTACATAAAGGTGGAGAAGCTCTGAAAATCAGGGATAATTTAAGTGAAATAATACTGCTCCAATTCTTGGACTTATTAACATATAATTTAGGAAAATTAATAATAAGCTTAAATAAGCTTATTAAATAATAATAAATAAATAAAATGGATTAAATTTATCATTTCGTTTACTAGTTTCATCTTTCTTTCTAACACTATCCAGATATAATGATTTTGTGTTAATGGTAATGCTTAACTAGATAAAACAAAAATACTCCAGATACAGATTGTTAATCTTAGTAATCCTTGATAAGGTTCTTCTCTTGTTTTTCCTCCTCATTTTTCTCTCCTTTTAAACCTAAAGATTTCCCTTGTCAGTTGTGTTAGACTCTAGGATGGGTATCGGCAACCCGCAGCTCTGGAGCCACATGCGGCTCTTTGACCCTTCTCCTGTGGCTCCCTGCTGACCTGGTCACGCAACCTGCTCTCCACCCCGAGACACTGGTCCAACCCGGCTGTGGCTGATGCCAACATGAGGGCTGGCAGGGTGGAAATGGGATCCCGGAGGAAGATGTGACAGAAAGGGCGATAGGCATGCAGCTGAGGAGTGAGCACGAGCCGCAGTGGCGGCTTCCCTGAAGACGACCCACCTCCTCCTTCTTACACAACCCCTTGGGAGAGAATGAGAGAGAGGAAAAAGAGAAACAAATGAGAGAGAGAAGGGAAAGAAAGAAAGAGAGAGGGGAAGAAAAAAAGAAAAAAGAGAAATGAGAGGGAGGGAGAGAGAGGGGGGGACCCATTTCCCACAGAAAACACCACAAAACCTGGGAAGGCATGGAAGATCATGTGACTGGGTGGGCATGACATTAGCCACGCCCACCCAGATTTTGAGGCTACCGGTGTTTTCTTTTCTGTGGGAAACGGATACAAATGGCTCTTTGAGTGTTTAAAATTGCAGATCCCTGTTCTAGGGGATAGTGCTCATCTCTGATTCACACCTGAAGAGCCAGCATTGGCTGAAGATGTTTCCATGGTTATGTTGCTGGCATGATTATACACTGATGACCACACAGAACACTGTTAACTTCCCACCAAACTGATACCTATTTATCTTCTTGCATTTAGAGTACATGCTTTTGAACTACTAGGTTGGCAGGAGCTGGGGCAAGTAATGAAATCTTACTCCATCACCGGCTACTTAGGTCTCAAACTGCCAACCT
>WNWU01000007.1:11412982-11428816 GCA_012654045.1 Ptyas mucosa | reverse complement strand
CTGCCAACCTTACAGTCAACAAGCCCAACATCTTAACTGCTCAGCCATCATGTTACTTGTGAAATTTTGTTATAGAATTATGACAGAGCTTTGAGATAAATTCTACCTCATTCCTGGATGAACAATTGTGCAACATTTTGTTGACTGGTTCTTAAATTAGAGTTTGTATATCAATTCTATTCATATAAGTTTTATTCATATAAGTGCTATCGGTGCCTGGAAACTATGCTGACTTAATTCACTTATCAGCCGAGACTGTTTTAATATTCCTTTCATGAAAAGCATTATACCAATGAGAGAGGATATGTTTAAGAAACAAAAATATATAAAAGTTAATATGTCAATAGTTACCAGTACTTCTTTTCCTCTGGAAATGAAGAAATGGCCTGAAATAACTATACTGAGAACAAGAAAGCCAGATTCTTCGTTTGACTCCAAAACCTTTTAGGAAAGAGAATCTTAACATGGCAAAAATATAAAGGAAGTGGTTTCCAAAAAATAAAGGCATATTTTTTTTTCTTAAAAAATATTGCATACAAAATATGTTTATGTTGGATATCTATTTACAAGAAATAAATATAACCATATTCATCATTATAAGCAATGAAATAAGAAATAAGAATGTACTGATTTAACATGCTTAGTTTTATCAGGGTGTAGAGAATTTGTTTTGTTCTGTTTTTAGTTAGAATTATTTTCTATGACATTTCCTCTTTATTTTAATACATTATTTTTTGTAAACCACTTTGGATATCTTGTTTGGACTAAAAGAGGTAGATGCTAGTATTCTGCAATGCTGTTGGTCACCACCTTTAAAGCACTCCATGGCATAGGACCTAGTTATCTTCGAGACTGCCTGCTGCTACCGACAACCTCCCATCGACCTGTGCGCTCCCACAGAGAGGGCCTCCTCGGGGTGCCATCAGCCAAACAATGTAGGCTGGTGACCCCCAGGGGGAGGGCCTTCTCTGTGGGGGCACCTACCCTCTGGAACCAGCTGCCCCCAGAGATAAGGAGAATCCAAGACCTCGGTGCCTTCCGCCGTGCCCTTAAAACTTTCTTTTTTCAACAAGCCGGGTTGGCTTAACAAATTTTTAAATAATTTTAAATTGGTCTGTCATTTTAAATTTGGGGCCAAATAGATATATATTCTTTTAACTGTTTTTAAATGTTCGTATTGTTTGTTTTTATTTAGCTGTATACTGCCCTGAGTCCCCAGGGAGAAGGGCGGTATATAAATTCGAAATAAAATAAAATAAAATAAATAAAAAATAAAATGCTAGATATTTAGTCAAACACAGAGGAAAGACAACTAAGCTTAAGAACAGAGGAAATATCATGCTGAGTCAAAGAAATAATTCAATTCAGCATTCATTGTTGCACTTCAAACAAAACCAGAGATGCCAGATTAGGGATGCAAAAATCCTGATGATTACCAGAGGACAGATATTATCTCTTTTTCTTCCATCTAGCAAACACAACAACCAAATATGGAAGTCCTTCATGAAGTATGTCTCAGAAGAAACTTACAAACAAAACTTAAATATCATTCATGAAATTTTAATCTTTAGGAGCTGAAACAAAATGAATTTCTAAATGATGGCAGATCAAATACATAGCAAGTCCTAGCATTACATCTTCTGATCTAGATGATGTGCTGTCTAATATACTGTAAGATGTGAGAAACCTACGAGTTGTTGAAAAACATGAAAACTGCACATTATAATGTACTCACACATATTTATATATTCTAAGGAACAATATATAATTCTGAGCCCTAATGAATCCTTTTTCAAAGAAAGATTTGCTTCTGGCTCTTACATTAATTCAGTAACATATAATTTTTCCCTCAAGACACAATGAATTCAGTTTACCTTCCAAGATCCTGAAGCAGTGCCCAAAGCTCCAGGCATAAATCGGCCATAACGCCGCAGTGGCCACTCTGCAGCATTCAAGCAGGAAGTATCCCGTGACTGTTCTGTCATTTGGTCTAAAAGTGGCTGGTCGACTTCAGACCATGAAGCTGGATCACAATTATTTAGTATATGAGCATTATTACTCCCTGTTGCCATTTCAAATTCTTCACAGAAAATCACTTAATATCTGGAAGGGGAAAATAAATATGAAAAAAAGATTTAGCCAATAAATCCCACAAACATTTTTTCCTGTTAATTCAGAACTTTATTTACACAGTTAGGCACATTCCTACAAGAAAATTTAACTATGACCTTGACTAACTCTACTGCACTGAGGCAGAAATCTATGATAATCTATGCTTGGATATGTGCAAATGTCTATATATGAATATATATGTTTAGTTTCTTCTTATTCACTTTGTCCATAATCATTTCAATCCTCTTTCCATATAAATGCACATATATCCTTCTTGAAATATAATTGACAAAATCATCACAAGAAAACTATTAGAGAGCAAGACTACTTGCATGATAATTTATGATTCAAATTCTTTTTTTTCATAAGATCTGAGCTGTCTTTAGGATGGGAAGCTTCTCCTAAACACAAGGGCCTTGCTGCCACCAAGGGCAATCAGGAATCTATGAGACAGCCATAAACCCATAATATAACACATGGCCATTACATCCTCAAATAGTTAATGTTCAGATGCATACTGCCACTGATAACTAATACAACAAATGAACGTTAAGATTAGTGGCTATCACTTATTCACCATAATTTTGCATAATTCACTTTTTCTGCACATTTTTGCGTGTCTTTGAAAAGTACTAGCTCTTTTGAAATGTAATGAGGTGCCACTTGTGAATTATAGCAGCATATAGAAAACTATGAAAGTCCACTATGAGTGAATTTTCATGAGTTTGATGGAGGTCAAGTGTAAGTAAGTTGATTTGTTACTTAAAAGGAATTTATGATTGGTGACAAATATTGTACTTATATTTTTCAATAATTACTATTTGGGTAAGGAAGAATGATCTCTCCATAATTCTTCATTCTATTTGTAGTTAGTTATGGAAAATATTGAGGAATAATAAAACATTTTTCCCTTAGGAAATGTTCAGTGATAAATGAAATAGATAGATAGATAGATAGATAGATAGATAGATAGATAGATAGACAGACAGACAGACAGACAGACAGACAGACAGACAGACAGACAGACAGACAGACAGATTACAGACTAGTGTTTCTTTCAACAAAATTAAAATATTAAGCAGTATTAAAATTTATTAAAAATGCATCCCAAATATCCATGAGGATTCATGAGAAGCCACTTTGCCCAATATTTTCAAGGATAAATTTGCTTGTTAGAAGGAGCTTTATCTCCGTGTCAGAGAATTCAGAAAAACTGGTCTAGTAATAATTCCTAAAATCTGAAATCTGATATAAAGTTCTGTATAAAGATATACACACACACACACACACACACATACACACAGAGAGAGAGAGAGAGAGAGAGAGAGATGATAGAGATAGAGATAGAGATGGATGGATGGATGGATGAACGGATGGACCGATAGAGATATATATAAAAATATCAGTCTGTTCCAGAAGTACGTTTTCCATATGATCTCAGAGTGATAATGTATTTTTATAACATCCTTCATTCTCAATACATTTTATTATTAAATACATATTTCTTTGCACAGACATAAACTTTCTATGCCAGCTGATTATGATCTGCTAAGCTTACTGCTATGTAGGTGCATAAAGGTTTCCAGACTTTCTTTTCATTAAAAAACATTTCATAATTAAAATATTATTACAAAACTGCCATAATTTTATTCCATAAAAATATAACCGCACAGTAGCCAAGGAGTCCTCATAAGCCCTCCTATAAATATTTCAAATGTCCATGCAAACACCCCACAACCATTTGCCTTCCTAGTTTGGTTGAAATATTTTCATGACAGAACTTCTTCAAAGGCATTGTCCTTTTTAAATAACATACTTACAGTATCCAAATTTTTTTTCCCAGACTTAGAGATATAATATTTGAGATAATAAATTAACAATCAAATCTGTTTGGACACATATGAATTAAACAGCTGGTTTCAAATCCACAACAGCTGTTTCTTTCAAGATAGCTAAATACTACAATTGGCCTTGAATATGCCTAATCAGTGGAGTGATAGCCTCGCCAGTGCAATTATATCTCCTTCTGAAACTATTACAACTTTTGGGAAGTCACATTATTAAATTGTTACTGACATTATTCTTATCATCATTGTTGGATTCTGCCATTACAAGGTATTTTTAAAATTAAATTTGTAGACTGCCTTAGTCCAAATCACTCAGAAAACAGTTATGTTTAATTGAAATAGTCAGCCATAGAATACAAATCAGAAACAACAACGGAATAGCAAACAACACACACAGAAAAAGGATAGGCCAGCTACTGCATTGCTGCTCTGCTTGTTGGTGCAGACCTGGAGAGGCCTTCTGAACAGTCCTGGAAAGCGAGTTCTCCCCTCAAGCAAATCTCTCAATGTCTGGATTCGTCTCTTACTTCCATAAGCTGCATTTACAGTCTTCTCTAGCGGCAAAATTGAACAGAGGGTAAATGAGAAAACTGGTAAACACATAGACACACAAACATACAGAGTAACAGGACATAGTTTCTAGCATGAACCACTTATGCCAAAAAGCCTACTGGGAGTTTGTTATAAGATGGGCAACTATAAAAATGTTTTAAACAAATAAAGGGCAGATTCTTTAATAATGGCAACCTTGCTATCTTACCTCAGCATTGATTATGAGAAAAACTGAAAAGGGGAAGTTGAACAATTTAAAACAAAATGTTTTCTTAAACTTTTTTCTCTCAGGTCTCCTTTCCTCTTTTAAAAATGATGGAGGATTTCAAAACAGCTTTTGTTTGAGTGGGTTATATTTATCAATATTTCTAATATTAAAAATTAAAATTGTGGCATTCACTGCTGCCGCTTCGCATGATTGTTTGATGGGTTTTTAATATTATGTTATTTTTCAACATAGGCTGGCAAATAATTTGGATTTCACAGACCCCTGTGAGGGTCTTAGGGGAACGCATGCCAGGGATATTGGGACTACACTTTCAGAAACACAGGTTTGAAAGAAAAAGTATTAAGACTGAGGCCATTATCAAAACAACTATTTATGGACATGGAAAATATTTGCATTTCCAAATTTATTTTACTACCTCCAGGCTTCCACTAATTATTTCAGTTTAATTTTTATTTTGTTAGTGTGCAATATTCATGGAAAAGTTATTCATGGATTACTTATACAGGCAGTGCTTGAGTTACAGCCATTTGTTTCAAAGTTACAGCAGCACTGAACAAATGGTACTTATACCTAGCCCCAAAACAATGTCTGTTGAAGAGTCCCTATCGTCAAAATTTGGCTGTTTCAAAGCCCACCTGAATTATAACCACAGGATGCTTCAGCTCAGGGGTGAAATCCAGCAGGTTCTGACAGATTCTGGAGAACCGGTAGCAGAAATTTTGAGTAGTTTAGAGAACTGGCAAATGCCACCTCTTGGCTGGCCCCAGAGTGGGGTGGGAATGGGGATTTTGCAGTATCCTTCCCCTGGAGTGGGGTGGAAATGGAGATTTTGCAGTATCCTTCCCCTGCCACGCCCACCAAGCCACTCCCACAGAACTGGTAGTAAAAAAAATTGGATTTTACCACTGCTTCAGCTCCTCCCACTTGCCTGTCTTCCCTCCATTTCTGCCCTTTTAGGGTTAGGGTTAGTTCAGGGCCTTCAGCAGCCTCAGCCAGCCGACCACCTAGTCTAGTCCTCTACTTTATCCTAGCACTGTCATTGCTGAAGAGTGCTGCTTCAATCACCGTGCCACAGCCAGCTACCTCAGTTCCAAAGCACAAAACCCCAGATTCTCTGCCCAACTGACGTTTGCATTTTCCTGCTGCTGCTGCTGACGGGTGCCCTGCCTGGCCCTATGAGGCAGCTGCTGACTCTGCTAGGCCTTCTTTGTAAGACTGCTGTCACAGTGTTTTCTTTCCCATGCCTTCCTGTATTCATGGGTACCCCATGCCCTCCTTCCCTGCACCTGTCTTTCTTCACACATATGCATACACCCATCAGTGCTCTCCTTGCTGTGCCTTTTTACCCTCCTCTGCACCCTGCACCCATTCCCTGGCCTTTCTGCAGTCGTGCTGCTCTTGCTGAAGTACAGTGCTCCCAGCTCATGCATGCCTTGCATCAGGCCCATTCACCCCCGCACTCCTTCCCCATTGCTTCCTGCTTAACAACTTGTCTTAGGTCACTACAACTGAGACTGCCTGGATTGTGTTGTGAAGTGGTGTGATCATATGACATCACATTTTACGACTGAATCACTTAACAGCGGCATTCCCATTAATCTCATAAATTAACTACAAATATACCCAGGCACAGTGCAATAAGTATACTTGTACCTATATGATGCATCTAATGCCTGTTCCACAATGTTTCAGAGATAGGCATAGGCATTAATCACTGCAGAATTACGTTGTGTTTGGAAGTGTTTGGAAATACAGAGCCTGTAGTACAGTGGTTTAAAGCACCCTGTTATTAACATCTATTAACATCTGCTGCTTGCAATTACTGCAAGTTCGAATCCCACCAGGCTCAAGGTTGACTCAGCTTTCCATCCTTTCTAAGGTGGGTAAAATGAGGACCCAGATTGTGGGGGCAATAAGCTGACTTTGTATAAATATACAAAAGTATGAAGGCTATTGCTTAACGCACTGTAAGCCGCCCTGAGTCTCCGGAGAAGGGCGGCATATAAATCAAATTAAAAAAAAAAAAGTGTGTTTGGGGCAAAAAAATGACTTACATGTAAATTTTGTTTTTTGCACATGACAGTCCTACTCAAAACTAAAAAAAAAAAACCTGCAAAAAATATGCAAATTCCAGGACTGTGTTCTATAGGTCTCTGGTAAAATTTAAATCTTATGGGAAATGTAAAAGAGCTAGATGATTTTTAAATCAGGATTCACACAAATCAACATTCTTTTATACATTTTTTAAAAGGCTGTAATTTAAGATCAGAAGATGCAAGTGAGAAGTGATGACAATCAAATAAAACCAGCTTTAAAGGAAAACATGATTATACAATAAAACTTCATATATAATGAATTATCCAAATATATTATAGCAGAAATCAGTGTCAAAGCACTGTATAGTTCAGTACAAAGAAATTGAACTAATGATTAATTCCAAAAATAGGCAACTGTAAGGGATGAGTCTATGGGTCCAAAAAATAGTGACTGTTCTCATAATGTCCACTTTTCCACACTGTGCTCCAAAAATATTGTTATGTCGGGGAGAAGCTATTATTCAAAGAATGTGCTTAGGAGACAGAAGAAGAAATCAAAGAAATTTCCAAGAAACAAGGCCTATGCCCTATTTATCAGGCAGCCTTAGAGGATGTAGTCTTTAGAAAAAGGGTTGTGACCTCTGATTTAAATACTGAATATTTATTAACTTTTGAATTTGAAGATAATATTGGTCAGCTAATCTAAACAGCTATTCTAAGAGTTCAGTTTTAATATTTATGAAAAGGAAGGTTCAACTTAAACACAAGAATACTCTGCTTTCAAATGAGATTCTTATAAATAGGCATACAGTATAGGGCAGGAAAACACTATTTCTTCCCAGATTTTCTAGGAAAAGCATGTACATGTTGTGGAGGCAAGGGTTCCTATATCTGCTCACTTTTTTGGTAATATAGTAGTCATTGCTGTTAGGATAAGGAAAAAATTAACAATATTTGCTCACTCTTATTCTGGACACCTTACTGCATAAATAAAAGCTAGACAACAAATCAGGCTTAAGATTTTTAATAGACTTTTAAATTTCTGACAGGATTCTTTTTCACATTTTTCTGAAGATCACAAAGACTAAACTTAAAAAGGGTTTCTACGCAATCCTATTCCTCCAAATAAACATCCCTTCCACAAATAGCCTTTACTACTGAATTTCTAAAATGTTCATTTCATATTGCATACATAAAGTAGTAGACTCTCTCTGTAAGAGCACAACTTTGCTGTATTGTGATGTTAGGATGCTTATTAAAAGTGCAGTAAACCTTATTGAGCAGAATGATCATTGTTATAACTTTATGTAAAACAGCTTATTTTAACATTTTAATTTATTTTTAAAATGAAGTATTAAAATAAGACTGATGAGAAAAAATGAGCTATATTACTGGGAATAATCAACAGTAATGGAGACGAACCATATGTATTGAAATAGGTTCCATGCCAAAACAGATGGGTTTTTTTGCTAAACTTTCTAAATACACTTGCAGTGAAAAATTTCTCAGTTTAGACAAAGTAAACACATGAAAAGAAGCATAACACTCCAGGCTTGTTTCTTCCATTAGGGAAAACAAGATTCTTCAGCCAAAACCAAGTAAGGGTATTTAAAGATTTAAAAACAGACACAAAACAAAACGTTTACTCTTGGGAACAGAAATATTGCAATTCTTATAAATCAAAGAGGAAGGTCTAGCAAAGGTCAACATTCAGCTAATTTATTAGCAAAGTCTATGTTTGGAAGCAAATACATGAAAGGGGTCCAAGAGTATTTTATGAGAAAACAGACTCAAAGGCCTATCCACTGGAGGTTTTATTCCAAATAAAAAGCAGTTGAGACCTGGACATGACAGAAATACATGAATTATTAGTTGCAAAAGCACACACACACGATTTCTACTAAATATCACAAAGCATGTAAACAATAAGAATTAGATGAGGCCGTGTGGAATAGAGACAATGCACCATTTCAGACTTGATGAGGTAATCTTCACATTAGTGCCTTTAGATGACTAAAAGGCACCACAGGACATAATCAATAATTCATATGGGCATAACACTTTATTAGTCCTGATCAAAAGCCCATTTCTGCATAGGACATGAGGGAATAAAGAATATGTTCCTTTACAGATTCTTTCCCAGTTCTCAAACTTGACTAAGCCTTAGAATAAAGACAATGTATGGGGATCCCATTAAAGAGGATTAATTTGTTCAGTGAATAACTTGGAGTCCTGCAGTGACATACATGATAATCAGCTATATTAAGACAATGATTTTACTATGCATCATTTTGTATCTTTCAGTAACGATTCTATATTTTTCCATATTTTTTCATCTATTTCCATAAAATTGAATTTGATAAAAAGATAAGGTTACCTTTCCATGTCAAAAAATGAACACTGGTAAATAAATAAATAACGATTTTATTCCTGAAGAGGACTGACAATGCATTCCATACAAGTTCCTTTTTAACTACTTAAGTGAATTTTTAAAAAAAGGCTTTTTTTCTATCAGTTTATAATTGTATTCCAAAATTTTAGAGCAAAAGCATCTTTAGTGTTAGAGGGTGTTATAGCAACTGCCTGTATCAAATAGATAGTACATGTTTTTGCTTCTGTTCCAGTGTCTTGGTACAATCTACTTCTTCTTTGTGACATAATCAATATTATTATTTTTAATCATATTCTCATGTCTAAATAATGATTTGATAGAGCTTTATTCCCAAATACTTTGGTTTTAATTTAGAAACAATGACAACTAGTAATTACAAAACAAGGCTTTCTTGTCTCAACAATTACAGCACACACTGAAAGCATTGTGATGCTTTCCAAAACAAGACACTAAATTTAATGAATTTCTATTTTGTTAAATATTACAAAAATGACTAGAATCTCTATGAATAGGAGTCAATTAGTCACTTTGATTAGCAATGTTTTCCAGGCTCACAATAGGTGGCTAGAAAAGATCTGGGGGAGGAAATCAGCTAATTGTTTATAACCAAGAATTGGATTCTTAGCAGGGTAAAGTGCCAATAAATAGTGCTGATCTTATATTGGTTTTAAAAGGCCTAAAAGTAAACAAAAATAAGCAATTTCTGTCTGTAGCACATTACAAATTAGCAATGTTATCTTACATTTCAGTTATACAATACTTTTGTATTTATATTCAAGAATGAGAAACCACACATATGTTAGCTACAAGTTATGGTGAATTAACATCCATGATCCTCTCAATTTTTAGCATGGCATTAAAGGTTCCAATAGCTTATAATTTGGAAATATTGATTTCCATTGATGAAAAATTCATGATACATAAAATGTAACTAATTTTCATCCATGGAAATTAATATTTTGATAATAACCTGCAAGGAAGATTGCAACCTGCTTGCTAACCTACTCTATGATGAAAGAAATTGTAGCTTGATAAGATGGAATTCCTATGATCTATAGAAATGCTATCTTGCTGACAAGATGATCCATTTGAGTGTTGTAACCATTTTGAGTTCTGGCATTTGGGTTGGTGAGACAGTGTAGGGCAGGCCTGTCAAACTGGTGGCCCATGAGCTGGATGCGTCATGCGCAGGCCACACCCACCCACTCCGTAAATGCAAAAAACCTCACAATAAGTCACAATACATCACATGATATGATCGAATTTGACACTTGTGGTGTAAAGATACTGTTTGTGTGTGACCACTCTTATTTCCTAATAATCTTTACAAACTAGCAAAATTACTAGATTACTGGTACTTCTTTTTCTGGAGGTTTTTAATGTCCATACTCAATTTGTTCACTGAGGAGTAGGCCAATATTTCATGATGGCCATGTATGGAAACATACTTTGTTTCCACGCATGTAGCAGAATACATTAATGTATCTTGTTCTATTAAAGTTAGTAATCTGAAGATGGATATGAAGGTCAGATTGTTTCCTTGTTGTCAAACAACTGTTGTCATTCACTCTACTCTGGTGGTGGGTGATTCTCAGCCAGAAATGTGGCTAAATTAAACATGCCATTGTCAATGAAGAAATAATACAAGAAATGTAAGATATAAAATTTAATAAAGCGATTAAAAAAAAGGAGCTGTTGAGTTTGGACTAAGATATTTAAATTAAGGACCAGGCACATACCACCAATGACTGTCAACTTTGCAATGGCTGCAACTTGAATGACTCTGACAAGTTATTTCAAATCACTGTTCTATACATTCCTATACAGAGGTAAATAATTGCTTTAATTAGACAATCCAGGTGCATTTTTACTAGCTGTAATCTCAAATGAGACACATTATATTCCTTCATTGTTTACCCACATTATTTGGCAATATGCAACAGATAATGCTTTCTGAGTTTAACCTGCACATTTTAAGATTTGCTTAAAGTGAATTAATTAACTTTAAATTTATGCATTTTCCTTAAATGCAACAATAAAGCAGTGTTTTAAATGCTGTAAATGTGGTCTTTAATTAGCTGTAACAAGATCAGCATTCACGCTAATGAAAATGGTATCTAACATGACTATCAACACTTTGGGATGTGCAAATAAATGCCCACAGAATAGATGTTTCAATTTCTTGAGAACAAAGAATATTTCACCATAACATTGTCGCTGCAAAAAGGTGTTAATTCAATGCAGATATAAGTCAGACATGTTTATTTTAATGCAGATACCTATCCCCAGTGTGAAAAGAATCATTTTAAAAACTTGAATATCCTACTTTTTGTTCCTGCAAAAGGAGTTATGCCTTTAGTTGAACTTAGTTTTAGAAATGCTCACTCACTTTATGCAGCATATATCAATCACATATGTACATCATCAATTTTCATACAAAGTTGTTTTTGAATGTTCAGTTTTAGACAGCTGGAAATAAAAGTTGCCTTTATTATAATAGTCATATTGTAAAAATCTTCATTAAAAAAGAATTGAAGGGATTTTGAAAGGGAAAAATGACAAGAGAATTTTATTTACTTTTTGTATATTTAATATTATTTTTCTATTTTTTAAAAGTGAGTCTAATTTAAGGTGGGGTACGCGGTGGCTCAATCACTAAGATGCTGAGCTTGTCGATCAGAAAGGTTGGCAGTTCAAATCCCTAGCGCCACATAACGGAGTGAGCTCCCATTACTTGCCCCAGCTTTTGCCAACTTAGCAGTTCGAAAGCATGTAAAAATGCAAGTAGAAAAATAGGGACCATCTTGGTGGGAAGGTAACAGCGTTCCATGCCCCTTCATTTAGTTATGCCGGCCAGATGACCACGGAATTGTCATCAGACACCGCTAGCTCGTCGGCTTAAAAACAGAGGTGACCTCAGCTCTCTAGAGTCAGGAACGAGTAGCATGTATGTGCGAGGGGAACCTTTATCTTTACTTTAAGGTGTGTTTCTCTAAACTTTGAAAACTCTTCTAGTTGACTGAATTTGACTATTTGTGCTTAAATTTCAGATAGGAAAATACACAAAACATTGCTAATCACAATTAATTTGGGTGCCAAATCTTCTCGGTGAGTTCAGGGAGCACTGGATTCATGTAATATTTCACACAAAACTTCTCATCTTTAACAAGTTGTACTTGTAATGGAAGTGTTTTGCTTTGCTTTTGTAAGTCAGAGTTGATTTATCACTTACACTAGATCGCAATTGCAAGAATTTCTTATACTTGTGGAAAGTAATGTTTGCAAGGATGCAGATGACATGGTGTATTGTGAATCAAATTGGACCATTAGACAGATGTTCTCTTTTTTTATATTCAAGATAAAGTCTTATTTAAATGTCTTAAAAAGCATGTCAGAATTCTATTTATAATGATTAACGCAGTTTCAGCTTTCTAGAATGTATGGTAGAACAGAGAACTTTAAGATAACATTGCACTGTTGAATGGATATCTTTGCTCGTAGTTTTATTTTTTAAGAAATGTGTGAGATGCATTCTTCAAAAATTACAAACATATGCTATGTCAAAACTTCTAAATGAAGTTTCTGTGAGGGGATCATTAATGAAATTGCCAAATCTAGCTCTCTTGGCCTGCATGAGAATGGATATATAGGAATGATGGAAAAAGTGATACATAAAATAATCATAGGTATTCAAGGTGCAGACCTTCATAGGAAGTTGAAATAAATGCTGGAATAAAGTAATGATAAAGTATTAAGACTTTACTTACTTAAATTTTAAGGCCACCAATCTCCACAATGACTCTGGGATGCATGCAATTAAAACATTAAAAGAGAACAATATATTTCAGAGAAAAGGAATACAATTGAATGAAAATAAATATAAAACAAGTCATTAAAGCTTGTAGTGTTTGAAACAAAACGTTTAGATTTTGTTTCTTACATTTTTCTTAGATGCCTTGAGCGTTTGCTATTGTTGAATCAACCTCTTTGACATTAAGCAGAACTGTCCATCATTTGCAAACGCACCTATTAAGAATTCATTCCCATACTCACGGTAGATTGGTTATCAAAGATGCAAATTCAGAACTGATATATCTAATGAAAATCAAGCCATTATCAGATAATGAGGGTGGCTGGGAAATTCATACTTTTATGCTTTTTTGTTAAGATTGTTTTCAACGTATCATAAATTAACAGATGAACAGTTGTTATCTACAACCCTTTCAATATTATGAAATGTAAAGATCAGAGACACATTCAAAACCCCTTGTATCCAAATATTTCAACCGTTTCTGGATTTCTTCTCCCTTAAAAGCCAAGCAAGATCTTAATTTTTTATCAATGCACTTAAAATAAAGGATTAGGCTTACAAGAAAAAAACAAAACCTGTATATAAAATACGATGCTGTTCAAATCAAGTTTCAGATTGCAGTCTTTGCAACTAACAACACTGCTACCATAGACTTATTTCAGGAGTAAAGTCAAATGGACAAACTATTTTATTTCCAAGAAAATAAAGTGACACCTTTTCCTTGAAAATATTTACTTTGCCACTTGTATCAACATTTGAGGGAGTTTATACCTTTGAGGTCTATTTTGAAACCTTAAATTCAAGAGTTTTCCCTTAACTTTTCTTCAAAGTTTTCCATAAAGAAGTGAAATCTTAGAAACATTTTCTAGGTTAGTACTGCCATCTTGTGATAATTCATGTGCAAAGCTACCACACTCCCACAAATCTCTTGTTAAGCAATACATCTTTTTTGTATTCTGAAAGTATTTGTCTGGACTTTGTGAAGGAAACAAAAATCTAAATTTATTTATTATAATAGGAAGTAGCTGCTATAGTTAACAACTCTTTATTGTCCTTCCCCAAGTTCTTTCCAGATTTATTAAAACTACAATACCGAGATTATAATAGTCACTATATCTGTTATGCCGAGTCTCTCCAAACTATAGAATTTCACTGATTCACCCTTGTCAGATATTGGAGCGATTAAAAAAATATAACAATAATAAACATTCATTGAAACTTTAAATATACTGAAGAGACAAGAACACATAACTATAAGTGTGTTTTCAACCAAGGGAATCCAACATTTATTAATCAGATAACACATTGGTACGGTAGCTAACAAGTTAAATTTGGGAAACAAAGAATTAGATTATTTATTACATCTGCTTATTTATTTCAAGTCAGTATCAGTTCTAAATATATTTCAGTAGACTTTAACTTTTGCTAGCGTTGTAGTTTGTAAGAGTGCTTTGTGGAAGAAAATAAAATATTACATATCTAATTCCTGTTCTTTCAAAATAGAGGTGAGAATGGCACCTACCTAAAACTCTGGAGACTCATTGACATTACTACTGAAGGCATTACAATTCTCTATAACAAAATCTGAGTTGAATAAATTTTCACTTTTCTTATGCTAGACTTTAGAAATGTCCACTAGAAACAAAACCCTACCTTCATCCTAAAATAAGGATCCCAAATAAATAAAGTTATTATAAGAAGCAGTTTCTTTAAAAAAAAACAAAGCAGAAAATTATGGAAAAATAAGCATTTGAAGTGCTAACTACATTGAAAAGCAAACCTAACTAATCTGTAAATATTATTTAAAACTATTAATTGGGGGACTTCTAGTAAATCCTGTGATAATTCAATGATTAAGCAAAAACACCACTTGGCAAAGACACGGATCCTTTTCTCAATCTCTCAAAACACAAATTAACAAGAGAAAGTTAACATCAGACAAAACAAAATACGAACGAACAAACCCTCCCCGCCCGAAAAGCTAACATAGCTGAGCTCAATCCATTCTGCCCACCAAATGTTCGCGCTTGCGCATTAACTCCTAAAAGAAACCGGGCGTGGAAACCTCCTTTCTTGACACGTCAAAAAGGAGCGCATACGCCACCGGCTGCTCGGTCGCAGTAGCGTGAATCGCTTTGTACTCCCGCGAGAAGTGAGGGAGGCGGAGCTACTTTTCAAACAGGTGGCGGGACGTCTGTCGTTTCCTATCTGGGCCCGTAGCGTAAAGAAGGGCTTGGTTTTTTTCCGCTTCAGTTTCAGCCCAGTTCTGTTTCACTGTTTCGGACGCCGATGGCGAAACAGCAAAGCCGGGAGCAGGGCATCACCTTGAGAGGCAGCGCCGAGACTGTGGCGGAGTTTTTCTGTGAGTAACCGGGCCGGTAGGGAGATAATGCTGGTTTAAGAATGTGAGTCAGCTCGGTCGGAAGACAGGGACCCACGTCCTTCCGGCTCTCTTTCTGCTTTATGAGGCTTATTCCCAGGGATGGTGCTCGACCACAAGTCCTTTTCTACCCGGTGGAATTTCCACCCGAATAGATGGGCTCGGGCGAGACTCGGGGCGGGGGGGGGGGGGGGGGCTCCGGGTTGCGTTTTGGGGCAATGAAGTGGGGGCTCATTGCGAGAGTGCTTCCCTCGGTCCGTTCTTTTCCTCCTCTATCTTTTCCTTAGTTCTCCTTCCATCGCAGAGAGTTATCCTTGTAGTAGCCAAGCGTCCGGCTTGGCAATAAGCACAAAATGCTAAGAACTTAAATTTGCAGTACGGTGCAAAAAGAAAGGAAGGAAGGAGGGAGGGGGGAGAGAGAGAGAAAGAGAAAGAAAGAAAGAAAGAAAGAAAGAAAGAAAGAAAGAAAGAAAGA
>WNWU01000007.1:11382114-11412972 GCA_012654045.1 Ptyas mucosa | reverse complement strand
AGAAAGAAAGAAAGAAAGAAAGAAAGAAAGAAAGAAAGAAAGAAAGAAAGAAAGAAAAAATGTGCTCTAGAGGACCTAAAGCAGATTGAAGGAAGTTAATTACCTAATCATGTATAAGTTTATTCTCAAACATGGGAGACGATTGGACAGCCTCAGCGGGGAAGAAATGCTTAACTTAAAATAAATGTGAAGAGCAGATCTAATGGAGGTTTGGGAGACTCAGTTCTGGGGTCTGCATCATGGCTGCGTTTGAGTTCTAAGGCACAGCTTTAAGGTTTCTTCCATATGATGAGAAAGAAAGTCCTAGGATTTGGTGCAATATACAGAATCTGAAATTTTATGTACCGGTAGTATACCTTGAGACAGGTAATCCTTGATTTATGACCACAATTGAGCCCAAAATTTCTGTTACTAAGTGAAACAGTGAAGTGAGTTTTGCCCCGTTTAATGACCTTTCTTGCTACATTTGTTAAGTGAATCACTGTAGTTGGTAATTTAATAACAATTGTCAAGTGAATCTGGCTTCCCTATTGACTTTGCTTGTCAGAAAAGGTGATCACATGACCTTGGGATGCTGGAACCATCAAATATGACTCAGTTGGCAAACATTGGAATTTTGACCATGTGACTGACTACAGGAACGCGGCAATGGTTGTTAGTTTGAAAACCATTCATAAGTCACTTTTTCAGTGTTGTAACTTCAAATGGTCACTAAATGAACTGTTGTACATCAAGGACTACTGTATATGCAAAGCAATCATATACCTAGTGCAGTGGTTAAGGCATTAGTCTAGAAAGCAGGAAACTATGAGTTCTAGTCCCATCTTAGATGTGAAGCCACCTGGAACTCCGGAAACTTTCTTATCTTTGAGGGATGTTATTCCATAAGGTAGAGGCTGCAACAGAAGGCACGATTTCTAAGTCCTACAAGATGGCAACATTTAATGTTAAGGACCTAGAGAACACCCACTCTTCTGGGTCATACTGGACAGGCAGAAACAATTGTTGAGATAAGTGATCTCTCAGATATCCAGCCCCTATGCCCGTGATGGCAAACCTATGGCACGGGTGCCATAGGTGGCACGCGGAGCCATATCGGTGGGCACGCGAGCTCAACTCTGGCACACATGCGTACACCAGCCAGCTGATTTTCAGGCCTTCTGAGCCCACCAGAAGTCAGAAAACACACTGTTTCCGGCCTCCGGAGGGCCTCTGGGGGGGTGGGGAAGGCCGTTTTTGCCCTCCCCAGGCCCCTAGAAAGGCTCTGGAGCCTGGGGAGAGCAAAAAACGGGCCCACCGTGCCATCACGTGCCAAAAGCGGGGGGGGCAGGGCACATAGAATTATGGATGTGGGCACGTGTGCGTGTGACCCCACCGCGCTCCCCCCACTTTTGGCACGCGATGGCAAAAAGGTTAGCCATCACTGCCCTATGCCATACATAATAAACAGTATTATTTTGTTGCCAGTTTGCAGAAGGCTTAGATAACAAGACAAAATAAATATTAAAACAACATAACATGATAGCCATGAGTAGTAAACATAAGGTCTCAAATGCCATGATAAATAGTTGTTTCAGCCTGTACGAATTGTATATCTTTGAGTTTGCTAATATTAATTGGTATAATTATAACAACACATGACAAAGAGCCATGGTGGCACAGTGGTTAGAATGCAGTATTGCAGGCTAGCCTGTCCACTGCCAGTTTGATCCTGACCAGCTCAAGGTTGACTCAGCCTTCCATCCTTCCAAGGTCGGTAAAATGACCCAGATTGTTTGTGGGAAATATGCTGACTCTGTAAACTGCTTAGAGAGGGCTATAAAGCACTGTGAAGCAGTATATGTCTAAGTGCTATTCTATTATGATACTGCTTTTTAGATAATCAGATATATTTTCTTCTTTCAGCCTATGGTATCAACAGTATCTTATATCAACGTGGAATATATCCTGCTGAAACATTTACACGTGTTCAAAAATATGGGCTTACCATGCTTGTTACTGCAGACTCTGAACTTAAAAATTATCTGAACAATGTTGTAGGACAACTGAAAGGTATACTTTATTTTAATCAAGGATCAAAATATTTAAATGCTTTGCAATGTTGTAATCTAATAGGCATAATACAAAAGGAATGAGGAAGCACAAGTGATTAAGTACATTTAGATGTTGATTTTTTTAAAAAAATTGTCATTTAAATTGATTACTGCATTTTCCATGTTATTGTAATGTTAAATGGTAGTGTATCTATTCAATACTGTATCTGCTTTTGCTTTGCAGCACTTTTGTATTTACTCAAATTTTGCTATCAATTTATCTGCTCACATTTTACTTCGTTAAATTATGTGCCATCAAGCTATTGTCAGCTCTTAGTAATGACACATTTTTCATAATCTGCTTTAACCTGTTCAGTTGTTCCAATTATGCTCTCATTGCCACTGTAACTGCATCCATCCATTCTCTCTCTCCCTCTCTCTCCCCCCCTCTCTCTATATAAACACACACACACACAGCATATATATTGTATATACATTTACTGTGTGTGTATATATGTGTACTATACATATACACACACACACGTACACATACACTGTTTTCCCAAAAGTACGACGTACTCAGAAAGTAAGTCCTAGTTTGATTTTTACGTGTGCACTCAATATAAGCCCTACCCACAAAGCCCTAATTAAGATCCCGCCCACTCCAGGATGCACAGGTAAAAATTAAGCTAGGGTGGGGATGGGGGGAAGCTGTCCTACTACTTAACCTTCGGACAATTGCAACCAGGCCTCTCATACCTCAGCCCATTTCTTCTGCTGTCAAGGCTTTCCTGAAGGCCTCTGTAGCTGATACAGAGCTTTGGTTCGATATGGAGCTCTGTTATCGGCTACAGAGGCCTTCAGGAAAGCCTTGCTGGCCTTGCCGGCGAAAAAGTTCCTGAATGCCTCTGATAGCAAAAAAGAGGCAGGGGGCGACACACACAAGTGACATCCCGCCTCCCCCCAAAAATAAGACCTGGTGCCTTTTTTGGTGGCAAAAAAAATGTAAGACGGGGTCTTATTTTCAGGGAAACATGGTACACACACACACACACACAGTGTATCTTTCTCAACTTTTTTTCCTGTCTGTATTATATTGCAGTATTACTATTTCTGTTTTTGACTACAAATATACAAATTAAAAAGAGAAAGCTTCTTTGCCCAAAAGGGTTCAACTACTCATAAACATCTTATATCTTATCCTATAACTATTGTATTTTACCCTACTCTTATTTTAAATTGTTTGTATAGGATTTTATTGGTGATACGTGTCTGAACTTTGTGCTTTGATTTGGTCTACAGGCTAATCGATAAAGCTCTCTCCCTAATTAGCATAAACAAGTTACGATCTGCAGGCTCCATAGAGCAGGCATATCACTGATACCTGGGTTCATTGCCATGTTTAGTTGCATTTGCTCTTTACTTTCCATCTGCATTACTCTAGGCATCTCATCAGCCTTTTTATTTGCTAGAGCTCATTGAGAATCAAGTAGGTCCCCAAGGTCTGAGACCAAGAAGAGGCTGCTCAGGGAATCTCATTTAGCTGCCTCTGAATTCCAGAGTGTGACCACATAAATAGCAGGCTTACCTGCCTTATAGCTATTGGTATAATGTTTTTCAGTTGTCCTCAGGAAATCTTCCAGTTTATCTTAAATGTTGGGGCAAACCATTTTATCCAAATCCTTCATCCCACAGTCAAGCAAAGTAATATTATGTAAATGATTCAACTATGCCAGGGGATAGATAAGAATATTGTTGTGTATTTTGAATTTTCTGTGTTATTTGGCATATTAAGCCACACTCTGTTAAATAAGATATAGTTTGTCTGTTGATACAAGTGTGATAGATAAGGTGTCCATGTATTTGACAGTTTTTCGTTTGTAGAATTCAGGAAATTAACTTTTTGCTCTTCTTAGAATGGCTTTTTGAATGCCTTGTTCAGCGGCTAGTGGTAGTGATCTCTAGTAAGGAAACCAGCGAAGTTCTTGAAAGATGGCAATTTGACATTGAATGTGACAAAACTGCCAAAAATGAAAAGTAAGTATATTTGTTTCAAACAATGGAAAATGTAGGGTTTTTTCCCTATTATTTCTTATTCAACAGTTCTTGCCATCCCTGAAGTATATAGCCTGCCCAGTCCACATCACAGATCATGTTTCTAGCATTATTCAGGTCTTACAAAGATCCCCACTCAACATGTTATTTAGAACCAAGAACATTCTTGTTCATTAATTGGTGTGTGTCTCTGTTTTACTGCCAGAGTAAGAATTTTAAAGCTATTTCACAAATATTAACATCTCTTATCAGTTGTACTACCTATTCTTTGTCTCCATAATAGCATCGAAAGTGCTCAAAAGAGAAATAGCAGATTGAATTCGTAATGTTATAGCCAAAATGTGGTTATTAGGTTTAATATTAGGTTATTAGATTTAGTTTTAAGGTTTATAACTGCTATGGATGGATCAGATAATTTAGAAAAAGTACAGAAAGACTGGATTGTAATGCTTGTATTAGCTTCTCATCTTGGACATGTTAATCATTTAGGAAGTTAGTCTATTATGCCTGCCAGCTAGTAATATTAGTGGTAAATAGTATTTGATTTATATTTTATCTTCTTTTACACTGAGAACTTTTAATTGCTATTTTAGTGCACCAAGACAGAAATCTCAGAAAGCTATACAGGATGAAATCAAATCTATTATCAGACAAATAACAGCTACAGTGACATTCCTTCCTTTGTTAGAAACTACCTGTAAGTAATATTGCTTAATGGGGGAATATAAATTTGGTTTTGGTACATTTCACATGCTCTAATTGCAATTCTCACAAAAATTCTATATGGGATGAGTCCTGTGACCAAATACATAGAAACCATCTGAGCTAATATGAAGCTGACTAAAGTTGCAATGTTTGTAATGTTTAAATAGTCGTCTATCTCACAATCAAGTAATTCTGGGTGGCATACAGGGGTAAGGGACAATGGAAGAGTTCAGGAGTTACAATCTGGTGGTTTCCCATGATTTATGTAACTGGGGTCACACATCACAAATTTGATTTTTAATTATGGTTTGCTAAACAAGTCATAATTGACTGGAACTTTTGTTACTGTAAGATTATACATTGCACTCAAGGAATGGATAGTTTTGTTTAAATGCTTATTCCAGATTCATGTAAATAATTATTCATCTGTGATTCTTCCAGGTGCATTTGACTTACTCATATTCACAGACAAAGAACTGTCTGTTCCAGAAAAGTGGGAGGAGTCAGGACCACAGTTCATTACTAATTCTGAAGAAGTCCGCCTTCGTTCTTTCACTACTACAATACACAAAGTTAGCAGTATGGTGGCCTACAAAAAGGACACCTTGCTGTAATTTAGTAAATAATGTTGTATATGTATATGTGCCCTTTTGTAAGATTCCTTACCCAACAGTAATTAAGATTCTTTCAAAATATCAGCTTGGCTATCTGAGCTGAAGCATCATCTTGTAAATATACCTTAAAACTAGAATCCTGTCCTTTCAATATTGCAACTGAATTCTGTCAGTGTTTTCCATGTAATAGAATGTATAATGTATATGTCATTTTTACTAAAAAAATAAATTCACATGGTTTTTATTTGGTCTTGATATCTTAATTCGTGAAGTAGCTTTTTGAAGTCAAAAAGCTGTATTACAGATAAGCTAGTTATGTGAAAAAGAAAATACACCCTCTTTTAGTTCTATGGTTTTAGGTATGAGGACATATAAAAATCATCTGGTCCTTAGCAGTTAAAAGAAGTAAATAAAACCTCAGATGAATAGCACATAACATATCACACAATGCCATTTATTTTACAAAAAGAAAGCAAAACTGGAGAAACCATCTGTGAAAAATTAAGTACACCTTTACTAAGGTACTTCCTTCTATGAAGAAGCTAAGTAGCAGCCAGGTGCTGCTAATCAAGTATCCTTGATCAATTGATTATCATCAGCAAGTGTGACTACCTTTATAAAAGCTGAAGTTTTAGGAGTTTGCTGGTCTCCAGTATTGAGGTATGTGTTAACACAATGCCAAAAATACATCAGCAATGATCTTAAGAGAAGCAGTTGTCGCTGCCCATCAATCTGGGAAGGATTATAAGGCATTTCCAAATAATCCAAAATCCACCATTCTACGGTGAGGAAGATCATTCACTAGTGGAAAACATTCAAGAGTTGCCAATCTTCCAGGAATGGACAATGCAGCAAATTCACCTCAAGGTCAGACCATGCAATACTCAAGAGAAACTGCAAAAAATCCAAGAGTTACATCTTGGGCTCTAGAGGCCTCAGCATGTTAAATTTTAAAGTTTATGACAGTACAATTAGAAAAAGGCCGAATAAGTATGTTTTCTTTGGAAGAGTTGCCAAGAGAAAGCCTCTTCTCTCTAAAAAGAGCATAGCAACATTGCTTAGGTTTGCAAAGTTGCATCTGAACAAATCACAAGATTCCTTTTGTAGAGATAACAGATGTTTGGTCATAATGCCTAGTGACAAACAGCATATCAACAGAACACATCTCATACCAACAGTCATAGTGACTGTTAGAGGGGTGATGATTTGGGCTTGTTTTCCAGCCACAGGACCTGGGCACCTTGAAGTCATTGAAGTCAACTATGAATTCCTCTGTATACCAACATATTCTAGAGTTAAATGTGAGGACATCTGTCCAACAGCTAAAGCTTATTCAACATTGGGCCATATAACAGCATAATGATCCCAAGCACACCTCAAACCTACAATGGCTGAAAAAGATGTTGCAGTGCCCAGTCCAAGTCCAGACCTCAACCCAATTGAAATAATATGAGACCTCAAGAGAGCTGTGCATAAACAAATGCCCACAAACCTCAAATTTTGTGAAGAGACCAAATTTCTCCACAATGTGAGTGATAAAATCATACAGAAAATTATCTCAAGTTATTGCTGCTAAAGATGATTCTACACATTATTGAATCATAAAGTGTACTTAGCTTTTTTACACTTCTCCATTTTGACTTTCTTTTTGTAAAATAAATGACATGGTATATGTCTTGTGTTGTTTTTACTCTGAGCTTATATTTGCCTACTTTTAAGAACTAAGGACCAAATGATTTTTATATGTCCTGATATGTAAAACCATAGAACACAAAGGTGGTGTACTTTTCTTTTTCAAATGACTATATTTGATTTTGTGCATATTGGATACAAATACATCATGCAAGTTAAAAATTTACCTGTTGAAAATGTTATATTCCAATGTTGACTACTGCAATAGGGAAAATAAGAGCTTTAACATAAGTAAACAACTATACAAAATGGAGAATCAGGATGGTAGTTTTTTGTTGCAACTGGAATGGTATAAATCTACTTTATAAATAGATCCTATATGTAAATTGGACTTTCAGGGAAGAATTGGCAATTTGAATATGGCTATGCAGAATAAACAATGGAAAAGGCGATAATTTGAGATCACTCACAAGTATTCCATAGTTGCTCCTTGGGAGGAGACAGCAGTCTTTTACAAATTTAGAGCTCTGGCTGATTAGGGAAAAGCATCTTTCGCTCAAACCAAGACTGGCACCTTTCAAAAGAACATACCGTACTTCCTTTTCTAATCACTTAGAAATTGTTTAACTGCTTTTTAGTTATTACTGTTGATTTACTGTTGAGTCAACAGTAAAGTGCAGGTGACTCTCCTTTAATCCTAAACAAAAAGTTTTAAACACAAGTTTAAAAACTTCATCCAGATTGATTTGAAATAAAGTTTTGGAAGTTATTATAAGAATCCTTCTATGTGAAAATACTTTTGTTTTGAATTCTCCTAAAAAAAACATAAATAGAAAGCCTTTCAAGCACTAAATACACACTCTAGGCAGAAGTAAGTTGTAGATAAGATGTGAGGGAGGAAAAACAAAAAATATCAGCTGAAAGAAACCACGGAAGGAAAAAATGAGCCAAGTAAGTCTTTTGGGGAAAGGGAGGGGGGCAGTGGAAACACATAGTCCAGCTTTGCCTTTTCTGGATTTTGTTTAGTAGGATCTCATATCACCAAAGCACATTGTTTTGGTTTTGCCAAACCATAACTGACTCAATTGTTCTATAGAACTCAAACACAATGGTTCAAAATAAAACTTTATTTTGTGTTCCTCCCTAATTCAACTTTTATATAAACTGAACCAAAGGAATTCAGTACCTATATTTCATTCTTTTATTTATTAAATTTGTTTGACACCCATCTTGCCGCAAGGAACAAAAGCTTTAACTTTTAAAAGGATATTTTACAATTGCTTTTATAAAATAATTTTGGGTAAGTTGTATTTACACACATGTAGGAAAATTTGTGTACATCAGGTTGCATTGCTTAGTGTCCCTCAATTTCTACATTTACGTTTTCTCCATTGTCCTTTCCATATTAATTTGGAAGTCAAAAATTGTAGATGCTTCACGTTGTCTGAGATTTTACAAATTCTTTTTCCATGTTCAATACTCAATCATATTTTGCTGTTGTTGATCACATCAACTCACTTGAAGCCTAGTTGCTGGATTATCTTTGTTTTCCTCCTCCAATTATAAAATAACTATGCCACATTATTTCACAAGCTTCTGGAAAATGAATGTACATCATGGAGTACAAATAGATGCCTTCCAGAATTTCCCCTGAAAACACGTTTCTGAAAAACAGTACAGGTCAATTTTAAAAGCATCGAAGTGACATTTACTTCTTGTCAAGAAATGCTAAGAAAATATTTTAAAACTGAACGGAAAGCAAGTTTAAACAGAAGTTACAAATGAGATGTAATTTTATCACAATATTGCAAACTTTAAGAATTTGCAACTTACAAATTTGCAAAAGAATTTGCAACTTACAAATTTGCAAAAGAATTTGCAACTTACAAATTTGCAAAAGAATTTGCAAACTTACATAATTTAATAGTTTACTGAATTTATATGCTGCCCATCTTGCTATTGTGACTGGTGGCTTACAACATGAAAAAGCAATATTATAAAACATTACAACAGTAAATATAGCAGTAGAATTAACAATTAGTTAAGGTGAGTATGCAATGGAGTGGAGGTGGGATCTTCTATTTAATCCATTAACCACCTCGAGTGGCACACCAACATCTGGTCAATCACCAGAGCCAGATTTTAAGGCTCTTTCAAAAGGATGGAAGCAGATCTCACCTCAAGAGGTATGATGTCCAGAGGATGGGAGCCAAAGCAGAAAGGCTCTTCTGGATCCCGCCAGCCAGAATTCCTTGGCCAAAGGGGTCAAGCAAGCCCCTTCTGCCAGCACAGGTGGGGTGGGATCCGATTGGGGTCAGACAGCTCCTCAGTTATGGGGATTTATACCATTGAAGTTATACAGAATATAACACTATTGAATAGCCCTGACTTGAATCTTATGCTATTCCTGCTTGTGGCTTATTAGGATCTTCATGACATGTGAGGATAACAGAATATAGTCCTCATTTAATGATCACTTGTTCAGTGAATTGACATATATAATGATGCCAAACCAAGTGGTAGTTACAGTCAGTCCTTGTACTTATCTCAGTTACAGTGTCCACACAGTCACATGATTACAATCTGGATGTTTGGTGCCCAGCTCGCAACTATGTTGTTGCAGTCATGTGATTGCCATTTGCAACCTTTGCTACCTTCCTACAAAGAAAGCTGGCAGCAGGTTGCAATGGCAACCAAGTGATGTCCTTGCTTAATGACACACAGTGATTTGCTTAACAAAGGCAACTGAAAGTGCTGAAATTTTCTTCACTAAGTGCCATGATCATGAGATGTTGCACTTTTACAACATTGCTGAGCAATGGAAATTCCAGTCCTAACTGCCATCCTTAACCAGGGACCTACATGAACAGTTCTAGAGTTCTGCTTTATAATTGACCATACAATTGATTCATTTGGCTATTATCTACTCTTGCCTGAACTCAGCAAACAAAACCAATAATCAGCATTATTGAAACTCTAATTCAAAATACAGAAAAAGCAAGGTTAGGGAAGGCTAGTGGAACACATCGAAAGATGAGCTTTAGCTAATCTACCGTTCTGAACAACTGTACTTTTAGGAAGAATCCACTGGAAAAAAAACTTGTTTAATTTGACTTCTGGTGACTTCACAAACACATTTGTATCTTTGGCAAAAATGGTTGACCAGTACCATTTCTGGGAAGGTTATTTTTGACGTATCAGTCTAGTGCTGTAAGCTGATGAGTTCAGAACCCAACAATTGCCAAGTCAATACAGTACCTACCTGTATCTAGTTCAAAAGACGTATGAGCTGATTAATATCATTGCCTCGAAATCCAGGATTACCAATCTCTTTCTGAAATCCCATTTTATTACGGGCTGCATGCCGAGCGACGGACAGACAGAATGGCCACAAAAAATTATTGACTTCATTAAAGTACTTTCCAGCCGAGTAAACTTCATGAATAACATCTTCCAGACAAATAATGCCATGGTTTCCTATGGACAGAAAAAAAGTGTTTTGGAAATGAAATGCCCTTCAATTGTCTCCAGATTGCAAAGAAACACTGTCCCAACATCCCATGCCATTTGTTATCTTACCCAGATGTTTCTCTATCAGAACATTATCTGTCAAAGCAACCTTTTTATTTTGGATTTTTGCATGGCCTCGTTTCAGTATCAACTCTCGAATAGATTTGAGATTGGGATACCTGTGTAAATATAAACCTAGTAATAATTTTGGAAATAACAAAAAACTCAAGACAATTTACAACATCTTAATGGAATTATTTGTCCAAACTGATCCAAAAAGGAAAGTACTATACTATATATTCTTGCCATCTAGCTTTTGTTTTTAAGACATTACATTTTGTATCTTACAAACAACCTGAACAATTGTGAGAATTTTGTCTTAAATTACTCTTTCAAAAACATGCACATCATCTCCATTCTTATTTTCTTTCTGTCAGATTAATGTCAACTTTCCAATGTCACAGCACTTATAGTCTAAAATTTGGATTGTTCCATCGATTTATTACCATGATTCAAATCTGAAGATGTGCAATACCCCAAATAATTCATATATAATAAAAATAGCAAATTTATAACCTATTAGTATGTATTTGAATATCAAAATAAACACTATATTATTAAAACATTAACAAAAATGACTCTCTTCAAACTTTGCACAACATATCCCAGTTTATTGCTTGGCAATAATCACTAAACATTCATATCATGTTATAATTGTATTTCACTCATAATTTTGCAAAGTTTTTGGCCTCCAGATGCCCATATTTTTCCAAAGGCAACATAGGTACTGCATGATTCAAAAACTTAATTTTTAAAAAACAACTATATAGGAAAATAATGAATAAAAATTGTGAATTATGTTATGATCCGTTTTAGGCATCACCATTAATTATGTGATTTAAAAAATTATATACTAACCCCCATGCCACATAAGGCTCCACTGTTTGCAGCATTTTTAATGAAGCTGGTGTCAATTTAACAAATGTGCCACTGTAAATCTTTCTTAATCTCAGCCTCTGTATCACAAATCGCACCCGAGAGCTGACTCCTTTAATTCTAAATCAACAGAAGTAAATATTGTCATTAGGCAAATCTGCATCTTGGATTTTCCAACAACAAAATAACACGGATATCTGTCAATGGTGTACAATACTACTGCAAACCTAAAATCCTTTTAATTCAATAGCTAATTCTTAGACATAGATATCTTGATAGAACATATACAATGATTATTTTCAATTTCAAATCAACTTCAAATCTTTATTGTCAGTGCACAACATATGTACAATGAGATTGGTTGAGCTCCCTCAGGTTTCAAGTCTTTTCTTAACGTACCATGATCTGAGACTCTAGCTCATAGTATTTCCATGTCATTTGGAATTTTAGAAATTGTAGTTAAAAGACATATAGAAAGCATCAACTTGATAATAAAATGGCCTGATTTAAAGGTTTGATATGTTAAAAAAAGCAGAAAGTTATATTTAAATACTTGTATAAATCTTAGAATTGAGGATTCAAGAGCCTTGGATAGTACAGTGGTCTAAAGCACCCTGTTATTAACATCAGCTGCCTGCAATTATTGCAGGTTCGAATCTCACCAAGGCTCAAGGTTGACTCAGCCTTCCATCCTTTCTAAGGTAGGTAAATTGAGGACCCAGTTTGTGGGGGCAATAAGCTGACTTTGTATAAATTATACAAAAGTATGAAGGCTATTGCTTAGCGCATTGTAAGCCGCCCTGAGTCTCCGGAGAAGGGCGGCATATAAATCAAATTTAAAAAAAACCAAGTATCCAGTTAATAATATTTAGTGCTATCACTAGGTAGCACTAAAGATTATTATCAATATCACTGTGATGTGTTCTGCTGCACTAGGATTTAGATGCTCAATCTGGAGATGGGGGAGGGGTGAGATGCTTGTCTTTGTATTACTCATTTGTTACATCAGTAACACCTAAAGAAAGTAGCTGTTTATGTAAGCAAGTGGATCTGCACTCTACAAGATCAAATCAAATTGTTTATTACAGCCATCAAGCCAGATATAAAATATATAACAGAACTGTTACATAAAGAACTATAGATTGTAGTCATCTGCAATTTTAATATTGTAAATAATTTCCTTGCCAGTCCTTAACAATTCCAACTATCAGAGAGAGAGGACAGCCTTCCCACAAGTATGTCAATTCATCAGGAAGGAGCCACCCTATTAAGGTAATTAATTTACAATCCCTTATTGGTGAGAACATACTACCCTTACTTCACAGAGTTATTTTTATTCCTTTAGAAGTAATAAGAGCAAACTCCTGTTAAAATAATTATACAGAGAATGAAGTGTTCCTTACACTGCAATTCGTACAGCAAATGCCAGTTTGTGCCCATCAGGCAGTGTCATCTGCCCAGGCTTATGTTCCATGCGCCGCAGACGGACATCATCTCTGTGTTTCCTTTGAGAGTCTCTCAAAAAAACTTCAAGGCGTTTGAATCTGATCTGTTTTCCACTCTGATGCTGTTAAAAAAACAAAAACAAGTTTTTTAAAATACACATACTTAAATTACTTTATTGTTATTTATATATTGCAATTTTAATGAGAACTAAGTGTTTTAAAAAGCTTCCAATGATAGTGATCTAAGGGTTAATAGTTAATTAAATAAGGAATAAAGGAGTAAACTACAAGGAGGCTAAGTGAAAAATAAAATATGTCTGGTTTTTGATGAAACAAGAGTTTTGTTATAGCAAAAATTAACATATTTAAAAAGTGTTTATGTTTATGAAATTCATCACTTAGGTATAACACTCAACCACAGTATTTATGTATTGATTTTTATTTTGACTTGCCTTTTATTTTGATCAACTCAAGGTGGCATACATACCTAATACTCCTTTCTCCGTCATCACTACCACAACGCTGTGAAGTGAATTGGGCTGAAAGAAGAGTGACTGGGCAAGCTTTCATTCCTAAGTGAGGACTCGAGTCGCCCAGTTCTAGTCTATGATCCTAATTACTATAACAAATTGGATCTCAGTAAGCTACCATGATTCATACAACTACATGAAGAATATTATAACTAGCTGTTTATAAATAAGGAACATGAAAAGTGGAAAGATTTAAGTTTCGTGAAATGTAAGCATCAACCTGCAAGAGACAATGAGGAGACACCACCTATTCTTGGAGGAGGAGCCATAAGACATGTGAAGACAAACCACAGAACATATCAGATATGACATCAATTCCTGTAAACCAGTGCTTCTCAATTATTTTCTGTCATGCCCCCCCCTAGGAAGAAGAAAACATTTTTCGCGCCCCCTGCGCGACTGTAAATAGTATCATTATTAGAAAAAGGTCTGTTCTCCTTGAAAGGGAGGAGCATGCGCAGTCACATGTACTGGCTTAATGCTCACTATCGATGCAAATGGCAGCAGCGGTAGCCCGATTTCTTTAGCAAGTTTGATTAATTGGGGCAGCGTTATGTTTCACAGGAGAAGGTCATTGTCAGTCATTTGAGCATCAATTGGGCGCACATCCGTCGGGCAACAAAGTAAGTGTGGACGGACGTCCCACACTAAAGATGGCTCTGACAGGCTCGTGTCACAAGGGTTTTGGACAGCCAATCAGATGCCGAGGTCAAACGCGCCCCCTTTTACGGAGCCTTGCACCCCCCCCTGGGGGGCGCGCCCCACTATTTGAGAAGCACTGCTGTAAACCAACTGAGAAAGAGAGCATTATACAACTTAGGTGTTTATTCATATTGCATCCCTTTTAAATTTGATTATTTTTTTTTTAAAAAAGAACATCCTCTGGTATTTGCTTCTCCTTAATCTCACAGTCCCAAACAGAAATCCTGCTGGAGAATATTTCTGCCCAAAGCAATCCAGGCTCTTCATCTTACCGATCTTATAACATGGTTTGCCCTACATTAGGTGACCCCTACCTTTCTCTTGTCAAGTAGGGCTTGCTTTGCCTGGGTGGCCTTGATTGCCTGATAGACCTTTCTTTTCTTTAGGATATTTTCTGGTACCAAAGGAATCTTCTTTGGAGGCCTAAATGTAAAGCAAGCATTATTTAGTATAATTCAGTGCATTTGTATTTAAAGAAAGCTATTTTTACAACCACCGACAAATGTTAACAGACCGTCGTGCTTAGCAAGAACCCCTGGTAGTCCCACAAATACCCATTGGGCGCGTGCATAGTATGAGAGAGACTACATTTAAATTCTCCTTTGGGAGGGAAGGTGCCGTTTCCTATCTAAATTATGGTTAAATGCATCTGGACCCGCATACTTCTTTGGCCAGATTTTCCACAGGGATTTTATCAACTGCTTTTCTCTCTGAAGAAGCCAGCATTTTAAGTCAAGCAATTTTACTCTGTTTCTCCTTCCGGACCAACACGAATTAAGCCCCCCCTTTCAAAATCTTGGTCCATTAAACGTTCCCGTCCCATCCAGGCACAGCTTCTAAGAAATCAAGGCTTTCCCGCAACGATCTTTCTCTACCGATTCAGCGAAAACTCAACCCCCACCCCTTTTCATTAGCCTCTATTTACGAATATACAGAACCCACAAACTTTCTAAAATCGCGCCCTATCGGGAGATGGAAATGGATTTTCCTATGTATCAAAACTCACTCGAGCTCCGCCATGACTCCCTCCTACCGATCCTCGCTGACGGCACCGCGCATGCGCAAACTGACGGCCGCAAAATTGAAGGAAATGATTCGTATTGGAGTCGTAAAGCGTCTCTATTATGAAACCTCGGCTTTGAAAGGAACGTTAGGTTGGTTCCTTTTTTGGTTTAAAACGTAATCCAATGTATAGCAGTTGTTTTTTTAAAAAAAATAACTGGTATCATTACGGAAAGGGACTTTTCTGGATAGCTTTGAAAACTCGGAGGCGGAGGCAGAAAGTGGCGCTTTCCCATTGAAACTCGCTGAGAAAGAATAAACCTCCCAGATCTGGGTCATACAAATCCAGGTGATTTCCCCCTAAACGATCCGGAAGATCTCGAATTAGTCCAGATTAGAGAAGATTACAATTTTAAGTGTTTTGTCTTGAAGCCACTCAACAAGATCCGGTAGGAAGTAAGAGATGGAGAAATTGTACAACCGCTTAGAATTTTAGTGCAGGTCTTATTTCAAGGTTTGTTTTGTTTTCAAGGTTTCCGGAACTTCGAAAACGCAATATCGGTGCTAAAATAGCCATGAATGCGTAGGAAAGTTTTATGCCCAGCCGTCAATATTAGTACCGCACATCCTAAAGAGATGGCAATTAATTTGCAAAGATCGGGCTCATTCTACACTTAAACTGCCTGTTCCAATGAGGCAACACGAATGCACGTGCTTAGTTGTTTTATGTTTCATTGATTTCATTGTGAACACTATATTTGTTTTCTTTTAATATGAAAAATAAATGAAGGTACAATATAAGGAACATTGTGGTGGGTTTTTTGTTGTTGTTTTGTTTTTTGCAGAGACGGGACACATCTCCAGTTACAACTGCTTAAAATTGTAAATATTTTTCCCCAGTTTCTGATTTTTTTTTCTTCAGCAGAATTTTCAGAAAAGGATGGTGGGGAGAGAGGAGAGAGGACTTCTGAAATTAAAAAGTTAGATTTCTCTAATAAAGTATATAACAAACGTACATTTGAAATGGAATTATTTTGTTATTTCTTGTCTTTTTTTATCAGAAAGTTTTGTCCCCAAAGCAGTCTTAAGTTGCTCGATCCCTTTAAGTAAATTATCTGAAAATGAAACTGACATAAGGAAACCATTTCCAGATTTCAGCCTCTTTCTTTACTTCTGGTAAGCTGATGGCCTGGCACTCTGTCCTAGCTGCTTATCACAAATTGGATTGATGCATTCCTCTGCTGTTTGACTCCTCCGACCCTTGCTGGGAAAGCAAGGATCTTTCCATAGACGGGACAGGTTTTTTTTGTTTTTTTTAATTTGATTTATATGCCGCCCTTCTCCGGAGACTCAGGGCGGTTTACAATGCGTTAAGCAATAGCCTTCATACTTTTGTATATTTATACAAAGTCAACTTATTGCCCCCACAAACTGGGTCCTCATTTAACCTACCTTAGAAAGGATGGAAGGCTGAATCAACCTTGAGCCTGGTGATATTCAAACTTACAGTAATTGCAAACAGCTGTTCTTAATCACGATGCTTTTAGTCTGCTGAGCTAAACCAGGCTCCTATGTTGAGGACAACATTGACGACATGTGGGATCCATTGATGGCATTTTGTATGGAACCCCCTCTAATATGTTCCCTGACACTTTCCTGCCTAGAATGCCTGACACCTTCCTGTCTAGAATGGACATGGATAAATTATTTTTTAAGGAACCAAAAGAAAGTGCACATCGCAATTTTGATGAGGATGATTATTTTAGCCATTCAGTTGTATCCAACTCTTGGCGATTCTATGGGTCAGGTCTCTCTACATCTTCCATCTTGCCCTGCTTTTTGAGTTTTTTTATGCTCCGGCTGGTAACGGCTTTGATGGTGTCTAGCTATCATATTCTTTGGCGGCCTGGTTTCCTTTTACAGCTAACTCTTTCAGGCATAATTGCTTTCTCCAGTGATTGCCCTTGGAATTATGGCAAAATGAGATGGAGTTTTGTGGTTTTTCTTTCTAGTGACATGTCTGGTGTTATTCGCTACAGTATTTGCATGTTGGTCACTAAAACTCAAATAAGTTGATTTTCTTCCTGTCTTGCTTCTTTAAGGTCCAATTTTCACAACCATAGGTACACAATAGGGCAAACTAACCTACATTTGGTTCCCAGGCTGATGTCCTTGCTTTTCCATATTCAGCTCATGTTCATCGTTGTGTGACCCAGTGCAATCTGATGTTTATTTCTGGGCTGCATTCATGGCTTTGAAAGATCTGAGACGTTAGGAAAATGGATTTTTCTAGGCATTATATCTTTTCACCATCTATTTTTATTCTATGTTTCCATTCCTTGTAGTGATCATGAGCTTGGCCTTTTTGATGTTCAGAAAGAGACCAAAATCCTCACTTTTCTTGCTTACATGTTCCAGGCCTTCTTTGGCTTTTGAGAGGAGAGTTGTACCACAATTTTATCACATTTTAAATGTCCCTTGGGCTAGAATGGGAAAATGGCAGCATTCTTGTCAATCCTACCAGCTTTAAAAGAAAAAGAAAAAAGCCATTAGCTGTTCGTTCATAAATTTATAATAAAGAGAAAAATACGTTTCACCATTCTACCAGTAAATAGCAACAGTTTTCATAGATTCACTGGTGAAACAATATGGAACAAAAAAAATAAGGGTATATTCACCATTCAAGGTCCTTTGAAAAGATAGCAAACAGCCCACTAGCTCAGGACAAATTGACCATGGACTAGAGATTAGATGTAATTTACTTTGCACAGTAGCCAAGTAAAATAGAAATCTTTGCCTACTACGAAGTGCTATAGCCAAATCAGATAGTGTTATTTGTGCTGGTAGAAGTTGAAAAACACTACTTTGGATGTGCAAAAGTAAAAAAAGATTGTTTTCCTAGTGAGCTGCATTTCTTGAAGCACATGTGTTTCTGCCCTCAAGAAATAGTGATTATGAGTTAAACTAGAGCAACCTAGTAGTGCAAATCCTCCTAAGATTTATCTATTGTTACAAAAGTGTAGCAATCCTAAATGATAACAGGTGCGCATTTCTTAATGATTGCCCTATTTAACAACCATTCAAAGTTGCAGTGGCACTGAAAAAGTAACTTTATGATCAATCCTCACATATACAAGCATTACAGCATTCTAGAGTCATGTTATCACCATTTCAACCTTCACAGAGATTCCAAAAAGCAGAGTCAACGGAAAAGCCAGCAGTAAAATCATAGTTCATGGTCACAGGATGTCTTACTTAACAACTCGCCATGATTTCCTTAATTACCATTGTGAAGTTGTAAGCCTATTGTGGTCACATGATATTTCACTTAATGACTACATAAATTCATAGAGTGGGACTTCTGAGTAATTGTGCATAGGCTTGCATACCAAATATCTTCAATTACACAGATGAGTCATTCTAAAATTGCCCTCTGTATAGGAATAAAAATTAAACAATTATTCAGCTATTCTGTTGTCAACACATATAACTTTTAATTATCTTTGTCAATCTTTTGTAATTATTCAAGGAGTATTTCCATAAAGCTTAATAATAACTGACAACTAGTGAGATTAGGCTTGCTGTAATCTGTATAATGATTATAAATTTTTTAAATTGGAGTTTAAGAATAAATTAACACGTGCACATGCATACACATTCCTCATTGACAGTGAAGCTGGAGGAAAAATGAAAAGCATAATTTTCATTTTCCTAAATCTTATACACCAATTGTTTCCATTCAGTGTTTCTAATTAGTTTGCATTTTGAAGTTAGGTCATGTGCAATAATTTTTTTTTAAACCCTCACTTGTAGAATGCAAGGATTGAAGAGAATTGGCAGAAAAAAGTGGGAAGAGTAATGGACAACGGTGGAATCATGTGAAGGAAATGAATATATCATCCTAGGACTCTTGTCGAGTTTACTACTATTGACATTTTCCAAGTTAAAATGTGCATATGTTTGAGAGAGAACACAAAGAGAGAAAGCAAATGGCAAAAATAGTACTATAGCATTATACAGTTGCAGGTCTAATATAGATATTTATGCTACTAAGGTAGTAAATACTATACAGGTAGTCCTCAACATACAACTATTTGGTGACTGTTCGAAGTTACAACAGCACTGAAAAAAGTGACTGTTTTTCACACTTATGACCCTTGCAGCATCTCTGTGGTCACAAGGGATCAAAATTTGGATGCTTGACAAATGACTCATATTTATGACAGCTGCAGTGTCCCAGGATCATATGATCCCCTTTTGTGACCTTCTGACAAGCAAAGTCAATGGGAAAGCCACATTCACTTAACAACTATTATTAACTTAGCAACTGCAGTGATTCACTCAACAACTGTGGCAAGGAAGGTCGTAATATGGGGCAAAATTCACTTAACAAATGTCTCACTTAGCAACAAATTTTGGGCTCAATTGAGATCATAAATTGAGGATTACCTGTACATAGCTAATATTTTGTATATTTGTCCAGACACAAATATTATAAATCATACATATTAGAGGAACTGTCATAGACCTATTCTGAAATCATACCTATGACTAAGCTTATATTGAGTACATGTCCAACTCTGCCTGCTTTGATAAAATATATGTACACTGAACAACATAAAACCTTGGCGGTGTCACAATCAAATAGTATTATTCTTGTATATTTATATTTTAACCTATTCATTACAAACAAAATATATTCTGTATGCTTTGGACAATGACTGAAAGAATTGATATGTCCAATTGTGTAAGTAAATACATACTCCTTACATTTCTCTGAAAGGTTTACTACCTAAATAATTTTGGGATATAAAATTGTATGCAATTGCCAAATTTCAAGGTGCTGTTCCATCTGAATGAATGAAACAATTACTAATGTACTACATGATAGAACATATTCAAACTTAAGAATTATCTAGCCTTATGTTCAATATTTCTAAACTGCAGGCTGTAATTGCACTAAGCATAATTTCTCTTTATGTTAGTTATAGTTTTCAATATGTAATTATTATTCAGTGCTGTTTCAACTTTTCCTCTAAGTTAGAAAACCTATATAGAGTAGCACTATTGAAAATATACCTACAGTAATGGCCAAAATTGTGGAAAACTTTTGGGAAAAGTATTTTTGAGGTTTGATGGCTAATAACAACACTTTTTGGGGGGAGTAGTACCATAAAATTATATATCAATGGAAAGATCATTTAATCAAGAATGTAATGCTTTTCAACCTTTGTTTGAGAGATAAAAGTGGCTTTTTTTTCATGGAATTCTAGATTTTAGGCCAAATTCTTGCAGGCTGCGCTGATCAGTCCTTGCACTCAACTTCACATTGCACTGTGCCATTTCATCTTGTATACAGCCAGATGATTTTCTTCTCTCACGTAGGCAGAGTCTCTTAATTCTTCTATCATCACTTGCTGTTGTGCATGTTTTCTTGCCTTTACCAGTGTGGTTTTATAGTGACTGAGTCTCCTTATACCTCTTCAAAAACTTAGAAATGCCACTTTTGGTTAAGTTTCCACCAATTTTTCTTCTAATTTCTTTATAACTGTACCCTTGTTCACTTAATAATACTATTTTATATAGCTTTCTGTGTGACCAGTCAACTCTTTGCACCATTACTTTAATTTTATTACATTTTACAAGCTCACTGAATGAAAGAACACAAAATACCCCAACCAACTTGATAGCGATCACATAACACACTGACAAATGTCCTCCTCTCAGCTTCAATACATGACATCAATAACTGAATCCTACTGTGATCTGATTGGCTCATTGCCAAAACAAGATGACACCTGATTGGCTCTCTAAACACTCATGTTCATTGGCTACAATCAGATGAAGGAAAGCTATCTGATATCAATTTAAGCAAGTTGTCCTTCCTTTTTCTGGTTATTTGGCTATAACTTTTCATAGAATATAGATAATTGAACAAACTTCGTTGCATTACATTCTTGATTAAATTATCTTTCCATTGATATATAATTTTATGGTACTACTCCCCAAACAAATGGTGTTATTAGCCATCAAACCTCAAAAATACTTATCCCAAAAGGTTTCCACAGTTTTGGCCACTATTGTATATAGTGACATCGGTACAGATTTTAAAACCACAAAATTTATGATGCAGTAGAACTGTAAACAGAATTATATGTATTACCATAGTGTAGAGGCCTTAAATTCTGCTGAAGAACTACATAGAACTATAAAATTATGATTCTTTACAGGAACTTCAAATATGATTAAATTGTATATTTATTGCCATTAAAGTGTCTATTGCACTTGAAGTGTCTTTCACTAATTCTACAGACAACCAGTCACAGCATATTCCACGTTTACATTTATCTTATTTAAGCAGTCAGCTTTTGCTGGGGCATCATTTTAATCATTGCTATACCTTTTAAATTAGATGGCACTGAGAGACAGATAACAAGACAGGACAAGGAAAAAGTGAGTTTTGCCACCTTGATTTTCTTAACACATAAGAAGGTGTTAAAATGCATTTGTTTTCCACAGTACTCATGAAGTTCAATATCTCACTGAAATTTAGATCTGATTTCTATTTTTAAATTGTCCTTATAATGCCCAAGTGCTATTAGAGTGAGATAAATTTGGAGCTTCATAACTATGAGCACATTTATTCTATACTGTGGGATTAAATGTTTCTGTCAAGTAATTTTAAGGATCATAGACTTCAATCACAGAATTAAGAAAGCTTAGATCCATTAAATACAGTAAATGCTTCTAATTCTGAGCAGGAGTAAAATTTTAGTTGTTAATGTCATAATTTTGTCTAGACTATTCCTTCATGTTTTGGTATAATTCAGATATAGAAGACCTTTCGTTTTCATTTGGAAATCAGTGGAAGCTTTTGTAAGTTATCATTTCTGATAGAATGAATAGACAGAGGGACAAACAGACAGATGCAGAGTCTCTTCATTTAATATCACTTTGTATAAACTTTGCTTGTTTGAGAGATCTATCATAAACTACTCTAAACATCCGATGAGTTAATATATCAAACTGTTTTGTGCATGAACATCTGTTTTGTGCAATTTAAACAGCTGAGTATATATTTGTAATCATTCCAATACAGCTGAATTATTCAAATGGAAAACTTGTCAAAGGTGACGTTCATCTCCATTTCCTGGCTGAGGGAGCCAGCATTGCCTAGCAGGAGCTGGAGCAGGAACAAGAGCTCACCTCATCGCATGGCACTCAGGTCTTGAACCCAGGCTGTCAGCTTTGTAGCTGACAATCTCAACGTCTTTAACCCCTGAGCCACTGCACCCCACCCCACCCATTATTATTGATAAATAGCTGTATATGCATTAATATGTGTGTGTGTGTATGTGTATATACACACACACACACATATACATATATACACATACATCTCTGTGTGTATATATCGTGTTTCCCCGAAAAAAAGACCCTGTCTTATATTTTTTTGAACCTTGAAATAAGTCCTTATTTTTGGGGATGTCTTATTATTTTGGGGCGTGTGGAGCAAGACAGGGCTCCTCTTGCCATCTTACCTGATTTCCAGCTCTGTCTCCCTAACCCTAACCAGAGGAAATGGCGGAGACCGATTGCGCATGTATTTAAATATTTTCGGGAAGGACTTATTTTTTGGGGGGAGCTTATTTTAGCACATGCGCTCAAAAGCCCGATTGGGCTTATTATCAGGGGATGTCTTATTTTAGGGGAAACTGTGTGTGTGTGTGTGTGTGTGTATAAATTTGTATCATACTAAATTTGTTTTGAATATTTTCTCTCATAATTTGGAAACATCTAATACCTTTAAAATTGGTTTGTCTTCAGGATTTTATATGGCTATGCAATAAATAATGTAATCAATAATGTTAAGATAGTACTATAGTGCCATTTATTTATTTATAGTTCATATTTTTAAACTGCGCATCTCTGTCAAAGAGGGACTTGAATGGTGTACAATATAATTGATAAATAAAGCAACATATAAAAATTAACATTAAGATTAAATTAGAATTATTTTTTAAAAAATTATGGAATAATGACATTATAAACTTTAAAAGAATAAAAATCCCAAGTGGCTATTTATTACCAGTGGAGGATGGGGCTCTCATCACCTATATCATAAATATAGCCCTCTACAGAAAATCTATACTGCAGACACCCTTGACTTTTAGATAACATTTTTGACAATTGCTAGATCCACTATTGAACTTAATCCATTTTTATTTTTTTTTCTTGTCTAGCACATTGAAGAGTACTACAAAATTGTGTCTACATGCTAATATTTACTGCCCCTGTATTGTAGAATTTAAATGATAGCTAATTCTTGCTGCCTGTCCTTAAAACTACCACATGTTCTCATTAGCATTTGAGCTTACCAGATCAGTCTAACCGAAGAACAGTATTAAAGTTACATAATGTAAGTAAAATAAGGAAGAGAGCATTACTCTGTCATACCATTTTAAAAGAAATTGTGATGTTTTTGCATTTGGGACATTAGTTTTTATAGACATTATTTATTTTATATCCCATCTTTAATATTTTTATAAGTAATTCATAACCCTATTAATGAACCAGGCACTACTAAATGAAAAGCTGATTTGTTCCTGATTTACATTGTGAGAGATCATCTTGCAATCCCATTTAAGTAGGGGAAAAAGATGAATCTAGTTCCATAACAGCCTCATTTACTGCACAGAAATCAAAAGTCACTTTGATCCACATTGTGTTTACGAATGTATCATACTGCTTTAATTCTATTAATTTAGGTATGAGCAACAGTTCTTTCAATTCAGTGTGAATTTATTAGTACTGGAAGCTTAGTATGTAAGGAAAAAAGATATGTTAGTCAACTACAGATCAGAGAATGGAAGGGGAAATGTAAAATAGCATAAATTGTGCACATTGTAGCCAAGAAATTAGTTCCTTTAGCAAAAACATGAGAAACTTGTATTTATACAATTCAGACACTATAGATTAAGGACATAATCTTCCTTAGAAGCCACAAACTTTTTCAGATAACCTAATATTTCACAATAGAAAAAGAGAGCACAGATGTCAAAAAATAAACTTTCTTATGCAAGAATACTTATATGTACTTACATATGCAGTCATGCAAGATTTTTTTTTTTTGCATATTAAAAATGTGATTTAATTTTGAGAGTGCCTTGCACCTGTAGGTGCCATATTGATGACTTTTCTTATCTGTTCTCTAATTTAGCACTCAGGTTATCAAATTAGTCATGCTATAAATATTAATAGCATTTTTAAATATCTGTAAGGACAAGACATTTTTGGTAAACATTTATTCCATGTACTTTAATATTCAAGCAAAGATTTTTAGATTGATGTCTCTATTTTTCCAATAGCTTCATTATCCAAGCAGAAAATCCAGTGAAAGCCAGTCCAAGTCTCTTTCTGACTCTTTTTCTCTCATGCACACTAGTTTAAGTATGGTTAAATAGAATAACACAAACAGAAGAAAAATGGCTGATCTAGAAAATATTCTTGTTCAGAAATAGATGGGTGAGAATACAAATTGTGCTCTTTATTTAAGTGTGACTTTTATGCTGTATGAAATAAATAATCGTTAGCAGTTTGGTTCCAATTAGCGAAGAAAACAAACAGGGAGAACATGCTGATACTTGCCATTTCGAAACAGAATTAATTGCAAGTGCTTTGTGTCCCTCTCAGCTGTAGTAACTAAGAGTTTGAGACTCTACTGTGTTTTACAAGTTCAAGGACAAGTTTAGAAGTTTAAGGTTTACACATGGATAATTCCTTTTACTCCAGCCTAAATTCTAGTATAGAAAATAATACTGTTTTGTATCTCTTTTCCTATAAAAATTTAATCTTTTGCTCTTTAAGTTTTATAGAAAGGGTTATTATGGAGTCACAGTCTGACAAAAAAGTATATCACATATTGATATGATCATGATATAAATAAATTGTAAACTCTCTTATTTAAAAAATTGATACCCAAATCTACATTTTTAAAAGAAGACTGTTAAATTTGGATTGCAGTATAAACTTATACTGTATAACACAAGTATAGGATTTTTGCTTCAGCAAGGTACTGGATTAGAAGACATCCAAGGTACCTTCCAACTCTGTTATTTCTGTTAACATAGAAACAGTATGATACAGATTCAAGTCATCCATCAGTATATATTGTCCATCATAATATCATATGCATTCAGAAAATGTCAGCCTGAATTGTGACCAGATGAGCTAATTCTACTTTATTGTAAGGTCACATTAAGAGAATATTGGAAGTCTGAAGATACATTTCTCCCCTTGTCCCCTTTACAGCCTAAGAAACTAGAAAGGGCAGGACCCTTCTAAATCATTTGCCCCACCCATATTGGCCTACTGTGGGGTAAGTTCCTTTGGCTGTTTCTCTTTGCCCTATCTCCTAAATTCCGTCCCACATACCATTAAAGAAACATATCTCCATGTTTATTTGAGATATGCCACCACTAGACCATCAGAACGGCTACCATATTCAGTGTGATGTTAGAAAATCGATCTAGTGATTTTGCGAGAAGAGATACTATCACATTAGCACATCTTTTGAGAATGCTACAAACTAAAATATATTTTAAGGTAGAAATCCTCTCTATATACTTGTGGCAGAAAAGCTGATGGAAGATTGCTGAATGTCCAGACCATCTCTTCCATTTGGGCCTTCACATCCTACCCTTACCTCTTGCTTTTAGGACAATAGTGAGATACTTCTCATTCCCACCACCTACCTCCCTACATAAGAAAAGAATGATTTCTGTTAGTCCATATAAATCATATATTAAATTTGGTGGTTTTTCTAAAAACAATCAGTACACACTACAGCTAGTGAATCTTAGCTGTATTGCTATGCTACATGTTGCAATTTGTCTCATAAACTATTGTAATTCATCTTGGCGTTATTTTTTTGCAGGAAAAAGTTCTGCTAATTAACAAAATATTCCTTTAAAGAAATGGTGTTTTTTTTTCTTTGAAGTTAAAAGTCTATATCAAACATCACTTCTGAGGCTTTCCATGAGATTTGTCTACAGTCTGTTCTTAAACCACATAACCACAGCAGTAGGCAACGAATGTTTTATTTTATGAGGCTTCCTCTCCATCAGCACCCCGGTTGTGGTTATTAGTAATTCACTAGCAGGAAGTGAAGCAGAAGAACACTAAACTTTGTGAAAAAGTACCCTAAAGAAGGCTGCTTTTAATGCAGGGTTTGAACCCTATATTCAACATAAAAGGTACCTTAGCAATAAGAAAACCAGTGTATGCTGCACATCATAAATACAGCATAATGTTCATTGCATAGCAAATGGGATATAAGCCTTCTAAAATGATAAGCTATCTTTTATGGGAAATGCAAAGGTGCAAGAATCTGTCTAGGTAAAGATAACAGCATGGAAAAATAATTGGGACGTCTCTGGCCATGAGTTGAATTAGATTCTATATTTCATGAGGAGTGTCCAGTATACGGTAAGAAAAGACACAAAGGGTGATCATTTTTCTTTTATCTTCATCAAACACTTGAATGGCAGAAATGTGTCCTTGCACTATATTGAAACAATATGTGCTTAACTTGCCTACTTCCATAGGCATCCTGCATCTTTAGTCAAGGAGAAAAAGATGATTATCTGAGTATTCATATTATGATAATTTTATACTGTATGCCAGTCCATGCAGTAAATTCTTCTAGTGTTGACAAAAAAAGTCTTGTTTTTTTTTAATATTTGGGGTGGTCATTTGCCTGTTAAACCCTACAGATGCCAAATAAAATAATATTTTTTTCCTTGGCTAATAGCATTAGAATATCTTCGAGACCGCTTTCTACCATATAGCTCCCAGCGACCGGTAAGATCCCACAGAGTCGGTCTTCTCCGGGTCCCATCAGCTAAACAATGTCAGCTGGCAGGCCTGTGGGGGAGGGCCTTCTCTGTGGCTGCCCCGGCTCTCTGGAACCAATTACCTCCTGAAGTCCGGACTGCCCCCACCCTATTGGCCTTCCGCAAAGCGGTGAAGACCTGGCTCTTCCAGCAGGCCTCGGGCCATTGATCTTGTTATAGTGATCTTGCGAGACCTGGCCACAAATTGGAGTGTATATGTTTTAATGTTTTAATGTCTTCTTTTAACTTTTGTATGGGATATTGTGCATTGTTTTATTCTCTGTTGTAAGCCGCCCAGAGTCCCTTGGGAGTGGGGCGGCATAGAAAGGTGACTAACTAACTAACTAACTAACTAACTAACTAACTAACTAACTAACTAACTAACTAAATAAATAAATAAATAAATAAATGTATATAGCATTTCAAAATGGTGCTGCAATAACATATTGTTTGGCTATAAAAACAACTTCTTCTATATTGTGAGTTTGATTTTCATCTTACACATGAGCCTCGATGTTAGAAGGCCTTTCCTACGTTATGTAATTAGAAATGGATTTTTGTGACAAAATTTAGCCATTTTTTCTTTGGCTAATAGCATTAGAAAAGGAAATGCCTTCATTTATAATTAAAGAAAGCTTTGATTCATTGCATAGCTAAGTCAGAGCATGACTTAGGCAAACATAAGTATGTATTGGCCTACAGCCAAACATACCATATTTTTCTTCCAAGAATACTCAAATATCTGTATAAATGGTTTTTAAAGAGACTAGAACTAATTTTCATTTCTAACAAAACTTCAGTGTGAACAAGAATTCATGCAAAACCAGTTTTGTTTTAATTGGAAATATCTAATAATTAGTGCTAGAACTAACCAGCCCTGAAGTCCAAAATTAAATTTTTTAAAATTATTATTATTATTAGTAGTAGTAGTAGTAGTTATTATTATTAGTGTTGTTATTGTTACATTTTTATAAATTATAAAATAACTTAATTTTAAACACTCATCATTTTCATTGATATACATGTAGTCCTCATGTTATGATAGCAATTGGGACCAGAATTTCTGTCCCTAAGGAATGTGGTTATAAAGCACAGCATCAAGTGATTGGTTAGAGACAGCAATCCCTCTTGCTGTCATGAAGTGAGGATTGTAGACCATTAAGCAAGCACCTCCTTGCAACTTCCTTCCAGCTTTCAACGACCAAAGTTGCTTGAGTTGGTTGCTGTTGGGTGAGGAAGAGTGTGCAAAGGTGGTTGGGGAGGATATGTGAATAGCCGGGGGGGAATACAAGCAGCTGGAGGCATGGAAAGAACACAGTGAAGCCCAGGACAGTGAGGGAAAAGTGTAGTGTGAATTCTGCAAGAGTGAACATGAATCTCAGAGGAAGGCTTAGGTGGAAGCCTAATGTAATACTATACATCCATAATACGATCACCCATGTCTGATAAAAGTCATAGTGACATCATACATGTTATATCATTGTAGAAATCATACATGTAATGTTATTTGTCCTCTTGGATCATCTAAATACTTATCAATGCGGCTGCCTGATTTTGATTCATATATATATATATATATGACATTGTACATATAAATAGTTTACTTTAATATTTGAAGCCATTAAACATGGACTGTTAAAAAAATCATAGCTAAATAAATCATGACTTTGTGCATTATATCAACCCAATATGTGACCAAATTAGCATCCATTTAATTTTTTAAAAGGCCCTGTACAGATGTTCAGTCTAATGTTTTGTCTTCTTGGACAAAAATATTAATAAAAATTTCAGTCTTTATACAAAACATGTTTATACTCTGAAACCCTGTGTTGTTCTGCTTTCATATAGCTTTTTCTTTGCTTTTACGTTGTTACTAATATTTAAAATGTTCTCTCTTTGATTGACTTTATGGTTCAATAACATTTTTAAAAATTTATTATAAATCCACAACTTCTACGGTATGCATTATTATATTTTAATCCCAATTGAATGAAAATATGCACCCATTATATATTTTAAGTTTCTTAAGTTTAAACCAGAGGTTCAGCAGGTTCTGACAGGTAGCGGAAATTTTGAGTAGTTCGGAGAACCGGCAAATACCACCTCTGGCTGGCCCCAGAGTGGGGTGGGAATGGAGGCTTTGCAATATCCTTCCTCCAGGAGTGGGGAGGGAATGGGGATTTTGCAGTAACCTTCCCCTGGAATGGGATGGGAATGGAGATTTTGCAGTATCCTTCCCCTGACACGCCCACACAACACCCACGCCCACAGAACTGGTAGTAAAAGAATTTGAATTCCACCACTGGTTTGAACATTTATTTTGTTATTTTTTGTGAGCCAGAGTGCCAGTTACATTGTACAGTAGGTTCACTATGTTATCATTTTTGTGGCTAATCCATTATTCTAGGACCATGATGGTGAACCTATGGCACCCGTGCCACAGGTGGCACGCGGAGCCATATTGGTGGGCACGTGTGCGTTGCCCTAGCTCAGCTCCAGCACGCATGCACGTGCTGGCCAGCTGATTTTTGGGCCTTCTGGGCCCACTGGAAGTCGGCAAATGGGCTGATTCTGGCCTCCAGAAGGCCTCCGGGGGGGTTGGGGAAGGCTGTTTTTGCCCTCCCCAGGCTCCTAGAAAGCCTCTAGAGCCTGGGGAAGGCAAAAAACAGGCCTACCGGGCCACAGAGCCATCACATGCCAAAAGCAAGGGGAGCATGGGGGGGTCGTGCATGCATGCATGGGGGGGCAGGGCGCATAGAATTATGGGTATGGGCACACACGCGTGCAACCACCCCGTACTCCCCAGCTTTTGGCATACGATGGCAAAAAGGTTAGCCATCACTGTTCTAGGATGCAGAGTACAGGGATTCAATCTTGTAAAAGGACTCCACAACACACAATCTATTACAATTTATTAGAGGATCTGCAAGGATTTGGTTTTTGTTTTTATTTCTTATCGCGGTGGCATAAAAAGCAGATAACTACACACTGAAGTCATTCATGAAACACTTTATTTTCACTTGAACTTCTGTTCAATTCATAGAATTTAAACAGTATTTGTGTTGCATATTGATTGATTGATCTCTCAATTTTTCCATCATCATCAATGTACAAAAATCACTAATACATTTATAAAAGTATTACGTGCATAATACACACACACACACATATATATACATATATACATACATCAAGTATTCATTAATTAATAAATAGTGATCACACAGTATAAATGTTACATGAGACTATTAAATTATGCCTTTCAGCTCAGATAACAGGATTTTGATTAAGTAATGTAATAGATAAATTCAGTATTTATCACAAAAATATGATTCTTTTCATCTACAAGCTGCTTTGCTTTAAGCTATGATTTTCTTAACATTGAAATAGAAAAAAATTAAGTTTTAAGTTTCCTGGACGTTAAAATTATAATATTAAGTCTTGTAACATATTACAACGAAACTATTATAACCTTAGTATAATTCATAAATGTTTTTCTTGCCCTAATGATTTTTAAATGCAATAATTTCAGTACAAGAAAATAAAATCAAATTATCTGTTTAAGTAAAAATAATGGATTGTCAATCCTAATCAATAGTTAGTTTATTTAAGATGTTTATATAGTTTTATATAGCTGATATATAAAAAGAGTAAATTATGGGAATTAAATCCCTTTATTTCTAGAGATTAACTGGAAATGTAATCATGACTGAAAAGGAAAACTAAATATGCCACAAAGGTAATGCAAAATGAATTGCATGTTTGGGATTATTAGAGAAGGGATTAAAAATAAAACAAAC
>WNWU01000007.1:11352023-11382104 GCA_012654045.1 Ptyas mucosa | reverse complement strand
ACAAACATAATGATTTCTATGAAGATGCAGCTGTGCTCTTACTCTGTATATTATTGCTATATAAACATACAGCATAGCTATTTCACATTCTGCATTGAGTATTGCGTATGTTTCCAATAGCTGCATGAGGCAGCCTGGGGTGAAAAGAATTTACGGCTGTTGGAAAGATAACTGAACAATATTTTAAAAATGGAGGCTATTCTCAGAGGAAAAGAGGCTACAGAATCTGGGTGCCAGTTGCTTCCAAGGTTATTTCCCAAGGCAGACTCTGACCTTTGTACTGACTGCTGGCAAGGAGAGAGCTGAGACTTGGTAGCATATGAAGGGCAATGCTTTTCCTGAAGTCACAACTAGCTATGCTTTTCCCCTCATTTTAAACAGGCAAAAGCATAACAATTACACATAGAAGAGCTTGAATTAATTTTGTGTAAAATGCATCAATAATGATTTTTTTAAAAAAAAACAAAAACACAAACTATCATAACTTCCCTGGAATCTTCATGTCTCCATTAGAATTTTTTTTAAAAAATGAATTTGAAGCTGTCTTCAAATTGTAGAATCTTCATTGAAGAGGCCTGGGCAAAATGCCTATTAAGCCTCCCAGGCATATTCTTGACCACTCCAAGTTGTTTCCCAGTTTCGCCCTTCTGTTGTTCTTCCTCTGCTCTCCCCTGCATCTACATCACTCTGTCTCCTCCTCTTCCCCATCCTTGAGGAAGCACTATTTCCTTTTCCCTCCCATCCATTTAATTTAAAAAAATAATAATTATGTCAGTGGTGAAATCCATTTTTTTTTAACTACCATTCCGTGGGCGTGGGTTGGTGGGCATGGTGTGGCTTGGTGGACGTGGCAGGGGAAGGATACTGCAAAATCTCCATTCCCACCCCATTCCAGGGGAAGGATACTGCAAAAGCTCCATTCCCACCCCACTCTGGGGCCAGCCAGAGGTGGTATTTGCCGATTCTCCGAACTACTCAAAATTTCCGCTACCGGTTCTCCAGAACTTGTCAGAACCTGCTGGATTTCATCCCTGAATTATGTGCATAATAAAAACTACAGCCCACCTTCTTTCTTTCTCTGAAGACCTTTGGAGAAGGAAAAGGAAGAGGCAAGTCAGAGCCTCTTTTAATATTTTTAAAAGGTGCAAATGCTCCTGGATATGTTCTGGTCTGCAAATTCTTCAAGAAGTACTCTCTGATCCAGTCTAGCAGTTCTACAATTTAACTCTGCATCTTAAAGCAACTATTAAATAATAAGGAAATAAAGATTGTACAACTGATTTCCTGTTCCCCTCAGTGGTTACTTTGAGTACCCACATATTTTCACACTGACCTTTCATTATTATTAAGTTTTGCCTGTAATCTCATGCAGTAGCTTGTCCTGTGTTCCCTCCCTTTTTTTTTGGTGGAAATCGGAACATACTGAAGTAGGCAAAATACAGGAAGTTCCTGATGAGAGAAGAAACCCTGGGGGCAAAAACAAGAACTGCCTGTGTGGAGAAGCAGAGCAGCCAGAGCAATTTTCTGGCATCATACTAGGAACATTTAGGCCTTGGCAAAGACGGTGTGTATGTATGCATATATGTGTGTTTGTGTGTTATTATAAAGTACAGATTTATGACACAGCCAAATGAAAATGAAACATTGTAAGGATAGTTGGGAAAAATTATAATGAAAAATGATAAGAATTCTTCAGTGAGTAAAATTAGTTATAATCCTGATGATATACATCACTTTCCTGTTCTCCACTTTATTATTGTTACAACAATCTTGAAAGTTATATCAGTAGATGATTTGGGTAAAGACCACCCAAAGAGTTTCATAGCAAGTTTATCTCCAGTTCTAATCTTTAAACATTACACTGGTATTATTTTTGGGGTCACAATGTTCTATTTGTGTTCCCATTTCCATTGTCCTGATGCACTCATTCCCTATATTCATTTCTACTCCTTATGTCTGAAATAAAGGAATATGTCAAGGCTGACCTCAAAAAGATGAATAGATAGTTCAACATGGGTTAAGAATGTATAAGCAATTGGAATGGTCTTATGTGAGTAACTATCATTTTAAATATGTGAAAAGAGAGAGAGAGAGAGAGAGGGAGGGAGGGAGGGAAAGAGAAATGATATTACAAAAGTTTTTCTTTTTTATTGTTGCTAAATGTAACATTTCAAAAGCAGGAAAAAAAATGAAGGGGCATAAAAGTGCATTTATCACATTTTTCTTAGACCAATTAGCTGAACTCTGCCTTGTTTATCATTATTTAAGGCAGTAAAACCTCAGTATTCAGGTTAAATTGCCATGTTGGCATTTTGTGATAAATAAGTGGGTTTTGGGTTGCAGTTTGGGCACTCGATCTCTAAAAGGTTTGCCATCACTGGTATAGGATCTCCTGCATGAACAGGTGATTGAATTAGAAGACCTCTAAGGTCCCTTTCAGCTCTTATATTCTAATTATATGAGCAATGATGGTGATAATCCTGAGAAAATGTAACTGAATATAATATGGTTTACTTTCAAGTAAACACATGTAAGCTAATACTGCAAATGTAAGAATAATCAATATTCTCAGGAAAGAAGTAAGATACCAATTCATACGTACTATATACTACTGTGGTCTAATTATATGTTTTGATGAGTTATATCAAAGTCATATATACTTCCCCTCTTTATAATTATCTTGATTACTAGAGTGTATTCTGAGAATAAGGGCTACTCAGCTGTAGGCTGAATTTGTTTTGTTCATCCTTCATGGCTTTTCAAGACTTAAAAGTTTACAGCCATTCAAAATGAAATTAATCTAATTTAAGGCACCATAACTTTCAGCCATTTATGTAAGCAAGATTAGTAATACATCAGGATTGTTGTATAACTAATGCCTTGGTTACTTATTGTTGACATGGTTTGTTTATATGTGAGCCAAATGGTCCTTGATCTTCCATTTTCCTTTCTTCACTGTGGTCCAAAATAATCAAGCCCTTAAAAAGGAATTTATGCTCCTCAAAGTGAAAATAGACAGACAAAGACTTCAACGGATAGTTAGAACTGCAAAAGAAATAATTGCTACCACCCTGCCTTCCATTGAGGACCTGTACACTGCATGAGCCAGAAAGAGGGCTGTGAAAATATCTATAGACCCCTCACATTCTGGACATAAACTATTTCAACTTCTTCCCTCAAAATGACACTACAGGGCATTGCACACCAAAACAATTAGACACAAGGACAGTTTCTTCCCCCATGAAAGAAACTGCTAAACAACTAATTCCCACAATATTGTCAAACTACCTAGTAGGGCTGTGTTAGTATTATTATTTTCATCATTCCTATTATCTATTTCCTTATCGTCTTATGACTATAACTTTGTTGCTTCTATCTTATGATTTATATAGGGTAGGGAATAAAAGCAAGGGATGGTTTTGCAAAGAAAGCTGTGATTTTTTTTAAAAAAAATGATAAATGACTTTACCAGGATTCTCTGTTTCTAATGCTTTCTAATTCTTCAATGCTGATCAAACTCTTTCTAAAAGAAGGAATATATATATAATATATAATTTTCAGTTATAGTTAATGCAATACAGAAAATTGTTTTCTCATTTGTGCTGTGGATTCATGCCCTTGAGTTCAACTGTAGATTCAGCAAATCAGTCTGAAATGAAGCATGCTGTTTTCTAAATTATGGTTTACATTAATTGAAATACTGCTTATGCCAGTGCACTATTAAAATTAATTTAAACCATGCATTTAGAAAACAGCATGCATATCCCACATGTTGGCATTTGTCACTCATTGAAGGTGCCCATGGATTGTGCATTGTCTTATTTATTGTCATTTATATCCACTTTTGTTTTTATTTTATTCTTGGGAATTCTCGAATTATCAACTGTATGAACTGTTGTACTGAAAAATCTACGCCGCATTCAGAACAAACTGGTAAACTTTAGAAATTGGGGCTTCCATCTTTGTTCAGATACTGCTGGAAAATTTCAGGTGAAACGGCACTGATTATCCAGATAAAACTCATGGCCTTCTTTGTTCTCAAAATATTTTCTACCTATTTCAAAAACTGGCAAGTGGTTTTATATTTCTTTTTCTTGCTTTAAACTGCAGATTATACATAGTCCTCAATTTACATCCATTCATTTAGCGACTATTTAGGGTTACAATGGCACCATAAAGCAGGGGTCTCCAACCTTGGCAACTTTAAGCCAGCTGAGGAATTCTGGGCGTTGAAGTCCACAAGTTTTAAAGTTGTCAAGGTTGGAGACCCCTGCTGTAAAGAGTGACTTATGACCAGGGGTGGGTTCTAAATTTTTTTACTACCGGTTCTGTGGGTGTGGCTTATTTTGTGGGCATGGCTAGATGGTCACGTGACAATTCTTTAGGATTTAGCAGAGGTACTGGTCTACGAGGCTTTTAACTGTTTGCAGAGCTGTACCGGTCTACTCATTTGTTTTTGGAGGCACTGGTCTACCCATTTATTTTTGCAGGCACCGGTCTACTCATGTCATATTGTCACTGCTACCGGCTCGGCAGAACCGGGAGGAACTGGGAGGAACCTACCACTGCTTATGACCATTCCTCACACTTACAATCATCACAGTGCCCCTGCAGTCATGTGATCACAATTCAAATGCTTGGCAAGTGGCATATCTTTACAATGACTGCAGCATTCCAGGATTACGTGATTATCATTTGCAGCCTTGCCAGCTGGCTTCTGACAAACAAAATGGATGCAGGAAGCCAGCTTTGCTTAACAACTACTGCAAAAAAAAAAAAAAAAAAAATTGGACATGGTCACATGATGACTCACTTAATGATCACATCACTTGGCAACAAAAAATTCCACTACCAATTATGATTATAGTCAAGGACTACCTGTACAAAGTAGAGAACTTTCATTAAATGTTCATAGAAGTGGTAAAGTAAACTTAATCAGGTAGATTCTATTGAGGCTAGACATGACATAGAAATTTTATTTTACCCTTGGAATAGGCTGTATGCTTCCTTCCTAATATTTTCACTAGCTGAAACTGTAGAAAAGGATGGAACTAGGATTAAGTAGCCACTTGTGATGTTTAGAAAACATCTAAGATTTTTTTCTAAATTAAGCTTCTCTTCATACACACACACACACACACGTCTAATTTTGAAGAAACTTGGCAAGTTACATCACTGTTACCACCACTTTTGGGCACTATTTCTGTAGGGTCAGTAGTTGCATGTGTTCTGAATGGCAAGAGTTTGTCTTAAGTTGATGTCTTACTCAATAATATTACAATATGAGCTAAACGTCAAGACATATGAGATGGTTATTGTCAAATTGAGACAGTGAAATTGTATTTATTTGTTCAATTTATACAGCACTTTTCTTCAAGAAGATTAAGGTGGTGTATATAAACCATCATCCTTATCAGGTATGAGCAAATTATTTTCTTGAAATGAGCCAGTATCTCTTATTTATATACATTATTTTTCAGTTAGCTTCTGGATTGTAAACCATTTAAGATCATGAAGCTCAGCAATTTTTTTTTCTGGTGCAGGAAAAAAAAATCAAATGCCAAACAGATTTACTATGTTTATCCAGTTTAGTCTCATTTTAAAAACATTATTATATACAGAAATCTTACCAACTGAAGAACATTTTAGAAACTTCCAGAAAAGCACAAACAACATTTTAGAAGATAAGTTTTTATATTCATGAATCAGAAATAAATTTTAGTACAAGTGTGAGGCCTAAATTTGCTCTTAAGAATAGTGTACAATTATTTTCTATTCTCCACTTATAAATAATAATAATAATAATACAACACTTCAAATACTAAATCACAGGTTTTTGAATTTCAAAATTGTGCAGTTAGAATTGAATTGTGGATGACATATAACAGCATATCTATTTAACAGCTTCAGTGGAGAAAAATAAATCAGTGGAATGGCTTGCCTTCAGGAGCTGTAGCTGCTCCATCACTAGATGCTTTTAAAAAGAGACTGGACAGTCATTTATTTGAAATGGTAGAAGGTCTCCTGCTTGAGCAGGGGTTTGGACTAGAAGACCTCCAAGGTCCTTTCCAATTCTGTTAGTCTGTTATTCTAAAATTGAATCAATGTTTTGCAATGCCTTGCTCTTCCAATTCTTGTAGTTTCCAGTTACCAATAGGCAATTCCAGAAACTATAGTAATGTTTAGTAAACATCCAGGTAAAAAAAAACTAGCCATAAAGAATTGTTCTGCAAGATCCGTTCAAATGATTGTACAGAAGTTAGAGTAGATTTGGCACTTCTCAGAATCTGTCTTCCTCTCAAAAATTATATTTATGCAAGCAATTTTTTTTTAAAAAAAGTGTTCTCCACAATCCAATACTTGAACAGTAATAAATGTGGAATGTTAAGAGAAGACATCCAGTTATCTTAATACTGCTCATAATTGTTTAGTGATATTTTTTTAAAAAAATCTTGACAGCCTTTCCATGATTGCATCAACAGATTTCCCTGGAAGGGATGTCTACAAGCCATGCAAATTAAGGTATCTGAGTTTCAAACTGGCATTGACAGTTACCTGCTAGGGGACTGCCTTATATTTTTTTTAGTAAGAAGCAATGAGTTTTGAATTACAAGAAAGTAGATTTCAGCTGGACATCAGGACAATTTCTTAATGGCAAAAACAATTCAGCAATTTTATTCATCTGTTGAGTTGCTTAATTGGAAGATAGTATACTTTGCTGTTACTCCAGAGGAAATATAGTCAAAATAGTTGTCCCATGTTTTCTCTTTATCTGAGCAGATAGTTCTCCACTGGTCTAACTCCTGCCTTGCTTCTGGAAGTTTTCTATCCTTTCCTGAAATGAAAACATTGTTTGCTTTGTCACCAGTTCCCATTCCATTACGGCTATGAGGAGCAACTTTGCTATGATAAATACATACGTTTCTTTTTCCAGAATATGAAAAGCAAACTCAGCAAGAGGAGAATGAAAAGGTTAGTGCTGATTTTTAGCACTCACTTAGTGACCAGCTAAAAAAGGAAGATGAAGATATTTATGAAGCCTTCTATAGAGCAATGGAAAAATATTCTTCTGATTTGGGAGATGAAGCTTTATGAAAGGAACATTTTTGCTAAGAGTGTAGAATAATTATTTCTAGAGATGGGGAAAAAAGATTCTTGGAGGGCAAAAATGCAGTTATATTCAATTGCTATGTTTGAATGCCTCTCTGGGTGTACTTTTCTTTTATTAAGAGAAAAAGAAAATAATTTGGAAAAGACAATAATCTGAAAAAGAGGATAATTTTAAAAAAATAATAATCTGAAATACTGCTTCATCATAACAGGAAGTTGAAAACCACTTTATCAGTGAAAAACTTTTTACAGCTTAATTAGCTCATAATATTCATAGATCTCCATATAATATTAGAAATCATGCAACACTGTGGACAGAGTTCAGGAACACCATGTGAAAAAAGTCAGCAGAAGTTGGCTTTAGACAACCTGACAGCCATTTCTCTGCAAGCCTTAGATGTTGCAAGTTCCACTTGTTTCTTTTAAACGGGAAAGTAGGGATTAAATACTTACTTATTGGTTAGGCAAACCTTTGCTTCACCACGCAAATGATTTAAGAATATTGTAGTTGTATTCCTTACGACCCCGTACTGAAACTTAATAATAATTCCTATATTATGAGGTACAGACTGAAACATCTATGATTTTCTAAGGGCCAGTTTTTCAATTTCTCTCCAACAGAACTGCAGCATTTCAACAAATTTCAACAACCAGTAAGCAAACCATCCCACTATGAAAAGATGGGGCGGGGGTTGGGGGAGGCAGTTACAAACATTCTACAGATCCGTCTCATCTTCGCTGACACGTTTGGTTTGGATTTGAAAAGAGTTTGAGTTGAACTGCCAAGTGCTTTCTACAAACAGTCATTTTTGGTGATTGTTCGCTTCACCAGTGCTATATTTGGACTGGAAAGTAAAGCTGGATGAAGAGAAAGAGTCACTGCAGTACAAGAGGAAGGTCTCAAGCTGATGACATTATACATAAGGAAGAAATAACTTTAAAAGCTCTGGATAAATATCCACATTATCCAACGAACACTTTTTCCCATGACATCATATTCAAAGTAGTCTGTATATTATAGGCCATACGCTGAAGAAAAAGAAATCTTCTACAAGGCAAGAACATAGTGACTGAATATACCCAAATGGATGATTGACGAAGTATGGATGTTGATGCAAACCATTACAAATCTCCAACTATACAAGAGAAGGAGTTATATGTGGGATCTCAGCAAATTGCTTTGAAATAAAGAGGTAAGAACGAATATCTATATATTTGGAACAGTAAGTAGAATAAAACAGTATGAATAAATGAGGAAGAAGGATATTAGAATGTGTATTTTATCTGGCAAGTAATATGTTTGTAAAGTAATGTGCTTTGTTCGGGGAAGTAAAACATGAATCCATGGGAGAGTGGACTAATGCTCAGAAAGTCAATAAATCATTTTAACCAATTTAAATTGGTTCACAGAAAAAGGGGTTTCTTTTTCTTTTTTCTTTTCTTTTTAGAAAGGAGAAAATCAGATTTGTCAAATGGGGCTAAGTGGAGCTTTTAAAGTATGTTAGTAGCATATTGTTATATGCTGATCAGAATTGTAATAATGGCACGGTTTCTGTTAAAAGAAGCAGAACAAGTAGAATTACAAGAATAGTCTACATACAACTACCTGTTGATTTAATATGGTATACAAAGATGAGTAGAAATAAGTATTTACATTGATCTTTGTATTTGGGTCACTGCTATTAATTATGTATTTAGGGCACAATCTGTTCCTTGCAGAAGTATCATTAGTACTGTACTTCAATTTAGAGTCTTAACACATGAACATTCAGAAATGATACCTTTTAAATTTTCATGTTGATAATGTAATAATAATCCAACCCTCTGCAAGTTTACTTAAAATGGGTACTCCAACCCTGGAGATTTTTTAGGAAGACATTGGGCAACTATTTGTCTGAAATATATAGAATATCCTGCAGGGGATTGGACTAGAAGAGCTCCAAGACCTTCCAACTCTGTTATTCTTTATTCTGTTAAAATAGTTTTAGTACATTTACTGAATGTAATAAGGCCTTTAAGTAAATATGGACATTTTAAATATTTTCAAATATTACAGAATCCAGATGATAGAAAAAGTAGCAGTCAGGCTTTTAGTCCTATATCCCTTTCCAACTTCATTTCTTCCTGCTCACTATTCCACTGCAGCTTGCATGGAACTTTATAAATTTATTTTGTATTAGTGAAGAGAGAGATAAGGGGATCTGAACTGAATTACATCAACTTTGAAGGAAGATATGATAAATAGGGGTCACTAAGCTTACATTGAGGCTTTATCATATTATCTGGGTTAGGCTGACTTTGTGGGTCTTCTGTCTCTATAAGTTCAATACTGCATTGCTCACAAATGGTGATCTTTCTAATTTTTATGAAAGTTGCAAAATGCAATAATTAATTGACAATAGGAGGATATTGAAAGAAAAGGGAAATGTAAACTATTTGAATTTTGTATGAAAGCACTAAATTTATATCTGTAGAGAACCAAAGTTCATTTGTGCCTTCATATTTTTACAATTCTCAAAGCACAGATTTAATGTTTTTGTTTCTTGCAGAATCTGCAGTTACATAGAGGCTGACATTCTTATTCCTCTTAAAATAGTTGCCTCTCAACAGGCTTGGGAATAAAATCTTCCTTAGCACTCAAGGAAGCCCAAGGAACATAGCCTATTAAAATTGCAGGTCTCAGGTGGAGTTTTAAATATAGTTCTAACATATTAGGAAAATACCACATTAAACTTCCTCTGTGCCAGTTTGCTCATTTAGCTTATTAGCAAAACCTGATCGTTAAAAAAAGGCTTATAGCAGTAATTCCATAACACAGTCTAATATAAATATTGCTAAATATTAACTCACAGCATTTGTCTAAGTTGAAGCCCAGGATGGTCATTATTAAAATAATACCTGACAGAGTTAGAAGTTTCCAAGATAAAAAGCACACTCTGGTGAGTCATCTTCATTTTTTTATTACAGATTTCCTATTGCTTTTCTTGTTAGTTGTTCAGCAGTTCTTGAATGCATATAAAGTTAACTTCTGGATCTTTGTTCTAAAGGGTTTGATGAATGTCACACAAAAGTTATTGATCATGATTCCAATTATAAATATTGTTTTTCCTCATGAAAGATTAAATTTTAGACAACATTTTAGAAAAGTATTTAGTATAAATGCTATAATTTTCACATAAGTAGACATTTGAGCAATTTCTGTGGCAATTATTAGAGCTCAGACTGGAAAAGAATGGATGAAGCAGTAGCATTGTTAAGAAAGTAGCATAAGTAATTATGAGCAACATTTTGAAAGAATTTCCTCTTGCATTACATGTGTGATATTTTATAATGGTGCAATATTTTCTAAACATTGGATACACTCTTAATTTAAAATCTGGTAGTAGGCATAGATGATAATAGTGTAGTAAAATGTTTAACTGCACTATTTGGTAACATAGGTTACCAAATAGTAACCTTTCGGAGTATAAGACGCACCTTAGTTTTTGGGGAGGAAAATAAGAAAAAAGCTGATTGGCAGGTAGATCGGCCTCCCAGAATACCCCCAATCAACTGTTCCCAGAGGTGAATTTTAGCAACAGATCCCTTGGTTGTGAGCTCTGTGCCTTGCTTTTTTTCCTGCCTCTGAAAGCTTCTGAAATAACTTCAGAAAAAAAAAGCCTCTGAAGCTCTGTTTGCAGGCTTCTTTTCTGATGCTTTTTTCAGCCTCTGAAACCTCCATTTGAGAAGCTGGGCGGGACTACATTCGGAGTATAAGACGCACCCAGATTTTCACCCTCTTTTTTGGGGGGGGAAAGGTACACCTTATACTCTGAAAAATATGGTACATTTGATTTAACTTTATATTTATTTGCAATTAAATCATATGCAGTTCATACAATTGTTAATTATGTGGCATAAAGTTGTTGTCAACTCTGCGTATTTAATTATTTTTCCCTTTCAATCATATGAGAAATTCAATCATATGCAGACAAGAATGAGTCTTTGTAGTGGTCCCAGAAATTAAGCAAAGCTTTCAAGGGCCTTGTGCAGCTTTAGAATGCAGGTGCTGGCCTCATGCTTGGCATATAGGATTAAGATTGGAGGGAATGCAGGTTTAAATCCATACAGAATCTTGTAGATGTGCACAAAGATACAACTTGAAGTTCTTAGTTTATTCAGCCACGTGATTTTTTGTTGTTGTTGTTCTATAATAAATAGAAGACAATTGGAAATTTACCCAGCAGAATAGATCTCTCAAATATGTGGAGCATACAGAAAAGATCACTTTTATTCTACATAAAGATGTCAGGATAGAAAAAGAATTAGCATAAGCCCTGATTTATATTTTATATAGAAACCTATAAAATATGATTTATACTGTTCAGACCTCCATGGTCTGAAAATAAATAGAAATCTCTTGTTTTTTTCCATTACTGTTCAATCAGACTGAAATTTCATTATGAGAACAAAAAATAGCTCAGATGTAAACAATCTGTTTGTTTCCATTAAAAAAAAAATGAATAAGCCTTCACAAACCCTTGAAATATTTAATTTCATTCAATGTATTTTTGGAGTAGGTATAAGCCCGTTCCAAATTTTTAATATTTGTAATACTCCTAGACTTGTAGAAATAGGCATCACTCTAAATTATAGCGGATAGCAATATGGGCAGCATATAAATTTAATAATAAATAAAAATAAGTAAAAAATGAGAATTATATAAAACAAATCTTGTGGAATATTTCAGCCTGTAAAAAAAATCCTGTCATTCTTATCAGAATGGAATGTCTCAAATAATATTTGTATGACAATAGCAATGTAGAAATTAAACTTTTAAAATAAGGAATGTTGATTTACCAAATATCCTCCCCCCTCCCCCCCCCACACATTCTCATACCCCGTAATGGTTTTCTAATTAAAGAAAGCATTGTAGTCCATGTATCAGTATTGTACAGAAAATGTTGGCGTTGCATGCATAGCTTCTATCTAAACAAACTTCTGACTGAGCTGTTCTTCATATTAACATACATTAGAAATATAAGTTTCATTCCCATGTTTAAGGATGAGCTAGTAAATGGAGTATTTAGTGGACTAGATTAGCATAATCTTCCTTTAAAATTTATCCTTTATTGTATCTGATAAAGTGTGCCCAAACTTTATTCTTGAAGGCCTTTGCATAGTTTCATCTAGTATGCCAGTTTCATCCTTTCCTAGCTTGGGAAACTCTTTGGACAGTCATTCATGCCCTAGGATATCATAGCTTGACTATTGCAATGCACAGGACCCAGAGTTGTCATTGAAAACCACTCAGACGTTTAAGCTGACCCAGAATGCTGTGGTGTGGGCAGTGATGAGCATTCCTTAGTATGCCCATGTGACATTTGAAGTCAGTAACCTGTGTTGATTACCAGTATGCTTCTGGATGTGGTTCAAGATACTGGTTGTGACCTATAAAGTGCTACAGAGCATAGGGCCTAGTTATCTAAGGCAGGGGTCTCCAACCTGTGGCCCATCTGCGGCCTATTTGCAACCGGGCAGCGTGAGTGGCTGGCTGGTGCATGCAAATGCGTGTGCGCACACAGCCCCACTCGCACGAGCATTGCAAGTGCTTGCAGCCCCACTCGCACAAGCAACTGCCCTTCCCACAAAACCATCCCCTCTTTCTCCCTGCCTTCTGCTCTGGGCCGCCAACTTGGAAATGTTGAAGACCTCTGATCTAAAGAACCACCCATCTCCCAAGGTGTCTGCCTGAATTCCAAGGAATAAAAAAATATTGATACAATTAATAACTTTGTTTAGTGCTGCAGTCTACTTTGTGCCTCATGCTTACTAGACTTCAAGTAAATTGAAGTACCTTAAAATATTGTCCCAATATGTTTCTAGACCCTGTGTGCAGATCTCTTTGTGCTTAAAACAGATCTAATCATGACAACTTTCCTGAATATTATACCAATTGAAACATTCATTTGCGCTTGTGTTCTGTATCTCCTTGTAGCTTAAAATTCCAAAAGTCAGTGCTTCCTGTTCCCCTTTTCGCTAGAACAGTCTGGAGGAATGGTCTTACATAGGTTACAGTCAACAATGCCTCATTGATGTACTAAAGTTGAAAAGTATGTTCATTTATGCAGTATAAAATAAAGTACCCTTGATTGCTCTTGGCAATGAAACTGGAATGTACAGCTGGAGGGTGATCAGCAGTGCTGAAGTTCCAGGCTTTGGGCCAGTCTTTTGCCATTTTCAATTATAGCTAAATTTGTCATGAGCTTTCACAATCACAATTCACTATTCTGATATAGTTAGACCAGTGTTTCTCAACCTTGGCAGCTTGAAGATGTGTGGGTTTCAACTCCCAGGATTATGGGAGTTGGAAGTTCACATATCTTCAAATTGCTAACGTTGAGAAACACTGAGTTAGATCTTCACTTGCCAGAGGAACTTTCATGGTTCCTTGAAATTTCTACTGGGAGCTGTCTCAGGTACTGCCCTGACTGACCCAGAACCCACAGGAATTATGATGCAAGAGCTTTCCTCTTCCTTTTTTACAAGATATGCCTCTGCTATTAAAACACAGGAGAAATCCTGCTGGATACCCAATTTAACTTAGTGCCATGTTCAAAATAAAATATCAGGGACTAGGAGGCAGATGTCCTTCTGGGGTCAATATATCTACCATACAGAAGGCCAATCTTCTGGTCCATGACCCTTCATATCCCAGTTGGTAAGTCCTTGAACTGACTTATGACCAGACAGAGGCCCCAGACTAGAAGACAAATTCTAAGTCTCCCTTAGGCATGAAAGCTGGCTGGGAGACTTTTGAGCCAGTCATTCTCTCTCGGTCCAACTCACCTCACAGGCTTGTTGTTGTGGGGAAAATAGGAGGACGAAAGAGTATTGTATGTGTTTGTTGCATTGAGTTATTTATAAAATGTTATAAAAATAATAAAGGTAGGTTACACCAAACAAACAACTAGGAGGATTGCAAAACAACATTCCCGATTTACAACCTTTGCAAGAAGTTCATAAGGATACAATATTTCACTGTCCTGAGGAATAGATTCTGGAAGAAACTGGAAGCTTCTTTAATAGATTGCTGGCTCCTTGCCATTATTTGCAGATCATATGAAAATACTTGCTTGAGGATTCCTTGTACTCCTCAGGGCCGTGTTAAATAGTCAATGTTTTCAAACATCAGAGTGAAGCAGGATTATTTATTAATCTCCATTTTGTTCAACTTTCATATCAATTCATGGATCCAAGCAGTTTCTGATCCTAGCTTCCACCCTCTCTCCACCCACTATGGCTAACAGATAGAACACTGCCCTGCTATATGCTATAAAAAGCCCTCCAGACCCGTGCTTTTTCCTACTATTCTGAAGAAAATGTTCTTTGAGATCATTTAATTATTATCTTTTTCAAACATTTATCAAAATATGATTACAGAACAGTGGATATAAAATAGAGCAATTTGAAACCTTGATGGTATCTTGAGGACAAAGATATATGCCCGTGATAGCGAACCTATGGCACGCGTGCCACAGGTGGCACGTGTAGCCATATCAGTGGGCACGCCAGCTGAGCTCTGGCACGCATGCGCGCGCCGGCCTGCTGATTTTTGGGCCTTCTGGGCCCACCGAAAATAGGGAAACAGGCTGTTTCCTGCCTCCGGAAGGGGTGGGAGTGGGGAAGGCCCACTTTTCTTTCTTACCTGGCTCCAGATCCTCTCTATGCATCTGCGGAGGACAAGAACAGCCTTTCCCACTCCCTCGGAGGCCCTCCGGAGACTGAAACGGCCCATTTCCCAACTCCCAGTGGGACAGGAAGTGACGTTTTTAGTTGTCCCCAGCCTCCAGAGACTCCTAGAGAGGCTGGAGACAGCAAAAAAGTCACTTCCTGTCCCACCGGGAGTTGGGAAATGGGCTGTTTCAGTCCTTTGGAAGGCCTCTGAGGGAGTGAGAAAGGCTGTTTTCACCCTTCCCAGATAAATAGAGAGGATCTGGAACCAGGTAAGAAAGAAAAACGGGCCTACCAGGCTATCACGTGCCAGGAGCGGGGGGGGGGAAGAGGGGGGTTCTGCACGCATGCGCAGGGCAGGGCACTTAGAATTATTGGTGTGGGCACGCGCACGCACAACCCTCCCCCACCCCCCCCTCTCCTGGCAAAAAGATTAGCCATCACTGATATATGCTATGGAGTCCAGATGTGTGTGACTGTGCTCAGAGTCGTTTCCCAAAATGGCAGTTTGTATACCTTCTCTGCAAATGGGTTTTTTCAAGGTAAGAGAATGGCAGTGTAATATTCCACCTGCAAGTATTCTTTTCTTTTGGAAGTATTTCAATCTAAGGGCTAGCTTTGGGGTCTTAATATATCTGCAGAGCCAATCTTTGATTAGAGGCAGTTCATTAGTAGAATTGAGCTGGCTTAAATTGACATTTTTCCTTAAATACTTATGTAGTAGTGCTTAAAAACAAATGATGAATTCCCTCGTTACCCAGCCTCATTTTGAGATTTGCAAACTAGGACTAGTACAGCATGAAAAAGGTAAAATAATTCATTTTTCATTTTTTCCCTTCCTAATATAAACCCTCAGATGCCTAAAGCATGTTTTGTTCATCTCAGCTACACATCTATTGCTTTTATTCCCTCTTATAACACATATATCTTGATTTAATATATATACAAAGATAATATATATCTTTGATCATATATGTTGTTTTAGTTAATGCATTTATTTATATATAAGAATAATATATATAAATAAATATATATATTTATTTTATATATATTTACATAATTTATAAATAATAAATTTATATATAATAAATAATGCATTTATTCTTATATATAAGAAATTTGTCCAGCTAGCATGACTTATAATAGTCTTCATTTTGAGAGTAAAAGTGGGACTGGCAAATCAATTGTTAAGTGAAGCAGTTGCTAAGTGAAACCATGACCATGATTATGATTATTCAGGTTTCCCTTGTTTTCCATACTGCAAAGTTCATAAATCTGAGGATCAGTCACAAAATTACTTTTCCACCACTATTATAACTGTAAATGGTTGCTGTACAAGGCAGTACATAAATAAGGACTACCTGAATGTATTTATTTGATAAATTTATATAACCGCCCATCTCACATATGTGACTCTGAATGGCACATATAAAAATACAAAACGGTACCACAAAATAACCATAAGAATCATTAAAACATTAAGACAACTTTTAAAAAACTGTTAAAATTGTTTAAATCTGCAGTAGAGACTTCAAAAAGCTGTTAAATATTCATTTGGGAGGGCAAGATAAACCTGCTCATAACAAATGACTATGGCAACCTTTGATTTTCTTTCATGTTGAATGATGAAAAATCTTTCTCATTTGCAGCTATTTAAAGAGACGAATAAAACAAAATAAAAGTCTATTCTATCTGCCAGCATCAGGAACATGCCATCTGGTAAATGCAGGAAAACTACATTGCCCACTTGTTTATTCAATCTGTTGTGATTTAAATTATTAACTGATTTCCCCCCACCACATATTTTTTCTAACTGAAACCCAGAATGCTTGGGACTATGTCAAGATCTGCATGATATTGTTGGCTTTGCTTTTATTTTTTAATATGAAGTAGATATGAATTGAATTATCTTTTCCCTTTTAAGGTTTCCTGATTAGATCCAAATTAGATTTAATGCATAGAGTGCATAAGCCAATCTGGTGAAAGATGTATGACTCCTCTTAAAGTTCACTATTTTGAAATTTTTCCCTTGTTGAATATTCTCCATGCACGGTTAGTTTCATATACTGTATCCTGATAGGAATTCCTAACAATAGTGTAAGGAAGAACAGGCATAAAGAGGGAATAGTATTTTTTTTATAAAAGCAGAGGATTTCATGTAGTAGGTAAAGGTAAAGGTTCCCCTCGCACATACGTGCTAGTTGTTCCCGACTCTAGGGGGCGGTGCTCATCTCTGTTTCAAAGCTGAAGAGCCAGCGATGTCCGAAGACGGACTACATGACCATTTCTGTGGTCATGTGGCCGGCATGACTAAATGGCAAAGGCGCACAGAACGCTGTTACCTTCCCACCAAAGGTGGTCCCTATTTTTCTACTTGTATCTTTTACTTGCTTTCAAACTGCTAGGTTGGCAGAAACTGGGACAAGGAAAGGGAGCTCACCCCGTTATGCGGCAGTAGAGATTCGAACCGCTGAACTGTCGACCTTTCGATTGACAAGCTCAGCATCTTAGCCACAGCGTCCTTTCATGTGGTATAAATACTTAATTGAATCAAATATACAACTGAAGTCCCATTGGTTGTAGTGGCAGAAAATATTTTTGCAATACATTTGTATTTGTTTCATTATTTAGCATTTATATCATTATGTGTTTTCCCAAAATTGATAGAGATTTATTCTACACCAAACTTGCGATATTTAAGAGAAGGGTAGCATGTACAAGTTAAGGATCATGTAAGAATGTGTTTACATCCCAAAATGATTTTAGAAATTCTGTTTGGGATCTCCATACTACTATAGGGCCTTCACAGCAGGGCACCCAGCCCATTTGCTTTCTACATCGTCACAAAGGATGAGTGGGTTTTAGCCTCTGCCCTAGTTTTTAAATAAGTTTGAATTGTGATGGATTAAATATACAATGTATTTGATCATAAGACAACTTTTATCATCCAACTTCAACTGACTCATTTGTTTTATTGTGAATGTTAAATACCGCATTAAAATTATAACAGTCCAAATACAAGACTAACAAGCAAACCTAATTCTGAATTGTGATGAACGTAGCCTTGATAAAAAAAAGCAGAATGGATGCTGCCAAAATGACAACCCTGAAAATATAACATAAAAGCAGAACTTAAGTCAATGATTGGTTTCAGGAAGCATATTACAAAGGAGTAGCATATCCCTCAGAAATTTATTTCATTACTCTGTTTTCACAATTCATAGTTTTCATAACAATAAAGTAGCGATTTTCTGAGTTCCAACAGCATTATTTTAAGCAGTGGCCCAGCTGCATGGCAATGATGGCAAATAGAATTTTAAATTATATTATTTACTCATTCCAAATAGCGCAAGGTCAATTCTACAATTAGCCTTTGTTCTGTTCATCTTTTTATCATCACCTAAACTGCTGTTACTTGGACTCTTCTCTGCACACTGTTTTAGTGCTTTATGACAGTTTTATATTTAATGCCTCTGGCGTAGAATAGCAATAGAGCACTATTTCTATTTTTTCCCCTTCCCACCCCTACAAGTTCTAGTGCCCATACTTGTATAAGTATGCATTGGCACTGATTGGGGAGGGAGGGAGCTCTTTTCCTGTGCAATTTATATAATGTCTTGCTAATGGCAAACCCTAATAGTTTTACATTATAATACAGTGTATCTGTTAGTTTAAAGAAAATCCAAATGTACTTGTATTTATTTTTTCATTGATGTGCCACATAGTAGGAGACAGGATGTTTGTATCCTTGATACTATTATATTAATTGGAGAAAGTTTTAAGCCTAGGATTAAAGTTTTATTTCTTTGTTAATCTAGTAATTGAGTTTATAAATGCATTGTGAAACACACTTTTAATTTGATGGACAAACAAAAAATTACAGGTACATGTATGGGATCACTGATCACCAAAAACAGAGAATTCTGGAAACCTGGCACTCTGACAAATTGGCCCTCAGTAGACACATAGACATAAACAACATCTACATACTGTGCAAAAGAGAGACTCAACAAGCCAACAAGGGATTAAAAAGACCTCCCTACCAGCATTCAACACCCACATGAGCCTAGATAAACAACAAGATTAACATCAGACCAACAATCAAGAAGTAAACAATATCCAATCAAGGAACTGCTGAACAAGCTAACAGTAAAGAGCCCAACCAAAGAATCTTCAAGACCATTCCTACCAACACTGACAGGGCAAGGCACTAGAATATAAATTGAGAGCAAACCTCATTCCTTACTAGCATGATGTTACTTAGTTTGGATAATGAAATTTTGCAAGAAAACAATCAAGCTCAGAGAGCATGAAGGACTCCTCATTTCATCCTTGAGCTAAAAATATTCTCCTTGCTAGATAATCCTTTGGATCCAACAGAACAGATTTCCACCTATGTAAATAAATATGCATATATTTTCTTAACAATGGATGACAGCCTGTGTACATTTGTACTGATCTGCTACAGGTTCTCTTTATAGACTTTTGCCTGAAGTATAAAGTGTGTAAGTCTTTTCCCCTCAGAGAAAGTCTGTGGAAAGTGATCCATTATCCAGAAGTTTGTAGCTCTGCTTTATATAATGCAAAAAGGAAGAAAATGCAGATGGGTGTCTGTTTACATTTTCCCATCATCGGCAGAGCACATAGCAGACATTCATTGCAAATAGATTTCTAAAGGCGCTAACAGGCTAACTATATATAGTTCAAAATGCTTTTAACTTTATTTTAACAAGTACTGGAAATACAAAGGATGGTAATTTGGCCCAAGCAATCTTGGATATGCAGTATTCTGTAACAAAACACATTGGGAGAGGAACTAATTAGATATTTGTGCTCGCCTTCTATAACTTTAGCTCTTGCTTTTCCAGATGTGTTGTGACCATAGCTCCAAGAATTACTGGCTCTGAATTTTTGAAGCACTGGTTTTAACTTATCTGCAGGGGGCAGGCTGAAGAGTGTAAAACATGACCTTTTCTTTGCATATTCTTTAAGATACAAAAACAATAGAATATAATAAATCAACCTAACCCACCTAGGTAAAGGTAAAGGTTCCCCTGCACATGCATACTAGTTGTTCTAGGGGCAGCTCTAGGGGCAGTGTTCATCTCTGTTTCTAAGCCGAAGAACCAGCGCTGTCCAAAGGCATCTCTGTGGTCATGTGGCCAGCATGACTCAATGCCGAAAGCGCACGGAGCACTGTTACCTTCCCACCAAAGTGGTTCCTATTTTTCTACTCGCATTTTAACATGCTTTCGAACTGCTAGGTTGGCAGAAGCTGGGACAAGTAACGGGAGCTCACCCTGTTAGGCGGCACTAGGGATTCAACCTGCTGAACTGCCGATCTTCTGATCGACAAGCTCAGCGTCTTAACCACTGAGCCACACTACTTATAATTGCCTTCGTACAAAAATGCATGCCTTGTAGTTCCCTCTGTGTAGGTTTTATGTCAATGAGAAGAAAACCAAGACAACTCTCCACCAACTAAGTCATACTGAATTCTATCCCATTGATTCTTCAGGCTGTGGAATCCAGAAGTGATTTTGAAGAGGTGGACTCCAGGGGTGGGTTCTACATTTTTTTTACTACCGGTTCTGTGGCTTATTTTGTGGGTGTGGCTTGGTGGGGGGGGATAATGTGACTGGGTGGGCGTGACCAATTTTTTTTTAAATTTTTAAAAGCATTTTTTCTACAACCTTAAGCGGTTGCAGAAAAAAATGCTTTTAGAAGCCTCTGACGATCCCAGCTGAGTTGCCTGATCGGCAGAGGCTTTTTTTTTTTTACTTTTAAAAGCATTTTTTTGGCTGAAGAGGTTGTAGAAAAAATGCTTTAAAAAGTTTTTTAAAAAGCCTCTGATGAGGTGGGCAGGGTAAGTGAGCGGCGACTGGCCGAGGACCGGGGTGTGGCCAGCCAATGTTATTACCGGTTCTCCAGACTACTACAAATTTTTACTACTGGTTCTTGCGAACCGGTGTGAACCGGGAGAAACCCACCACTGGTGCACTTGCTATATCACCGTAATTCTGCTCCTTATACATATCTTACTCCCAATTCAATTAATCATTACTATTAATTAGCTATTCCCCATTTATTCAGTTTTTTAAAATGTGGAGATCTGGACATGTTTATTTTGACAGGAAAGAAAAAGCGCCCATATGAAGAATCATTCTTTTCCATTTCCTTGAGATTCTCAAGAAAATATTGGTAACAGCCTTAACCACTTCCAGCAATAAAATCATCCCAAAAGCACCAACATCCCAAGAGAAAATCAATAGAAATACTGAAGCACTCTAAACATATGGAAGAGGATAGAAGCTACTTTAGGAGAGAAGAATGTTTTTAAGGAATTGCAAACAGTTTACAACAGAGCAACCAAAGTGAGATATAAGTGTATCATTCCGACCATACATTATAATAGAAATTTTGTTTAATATGGTCTTTTTAGCCCCCAAATATTAGGATTTAAGATAGTTTAATTGTTTTAATTTAATTTATTCGGTTTAGACTTCCAACTGACTCTAGACAATACATAATACAATTAGATAGAACAAAAATTAGAATATTTATTTATTAAGCTTTTATGTCACCCATTTCCCCTAGAGGTGATTCTGGGTGGCTTACAGGTTATAAAACAAGTAAAAAATAGTTAAAAGATTAAAACAACACAGAACTGAAATATTATTAAGAACTATACTAAAACCGAACTAGGGCAACTAACAGTCAGATGGGATGGGGATAAGGTCTTCTTACCCAGTCAGCCACTTCCAGTGGTGAATACCTCCCTTGGAACCCCAACTCAGCTGGCAAACCCAGATTTTGATACCCTTCTAGAACACCAAAAGAGAGGGGGTAGTTCTTCAGTGGTAAAATATTCTACAGAGATGGAACAATAAAAAAGGCTCTTCTCCTTGACCATACGTGGTGCAATTCCTTAGCAGATGAGATCAGTAGCAGGCCTCTCTCGCTGGTATGAGTGGGGCAGACTTGTCCCACCATGGAGAGACGATTCTTCAGATACCCTGGACCAGTGTTGGAATTCAAATTTTTTTACTACTGATTCTGTGGGCGTGCCTTGGTGGGCGTGGTAGGGGAAGGATACTGCAAAATCTCCATTCCCAACCCACTCCATGGGAAGGATACTGCAAAATCCCCATTCCCACCCCACTCTAGGGCCAGCCAGAGGTGGTATTTGCTGGTTCTCCGAACTACTCAAAATTTCCACTACCGGTTCTCCAAAATCTGTCAGAACCTGGTGAATAGCACCCCTGCCCTGGACCCATGCCATGTAGGGCTTTAAAGGCAAAGGAATATCATAATTAGAAAGGAATTAAAAAGAAATAAAGAACAAGAACCAATGGCAAGTCCAGTTAACACAAGAATATCCTCAAACAAATCTGATCCTAGTCCAAGGCCTAGGAGATCCACCAGGCTTTTAAGGCTTTCTAGAATGCCATCAGGGTCTGGATATCGGGGACAACCTCATCCCAAAGGGCAGGCTCTGCAACAGAGAAAACATGCATCCTGGATTCCAATAGATGGACCCCTTTTTAATTGAAGGGACTGGAGCATGCCAATCCTGCCTGTTCATAGTGGCTGCAACTATGCATATAACAACAAGCTACATTCAAAGAACATTATCTTAACTGTCTTGCTTTTATTTTTACTATATTTCCAGGTATTTGGTACTGTGAAATTAGAGAACCAAAACACTTCTGAAAATCCAAATGTGATATTTCTGGAGGTATTTTTGGGAGGAGCGGGTATTTTAAATGGGAGAAGAAGATTTATAATTTGTTGGGGGAAATTTTAATTTCACCTTTAAAGTGGTTTGGTAAATACAAACTGTTAGTATACTAATACTGGAATCTTACAGGTCTCCAACTAGTACTAAGTAGTTATAGCAACAAGAATCTCTTGAATAAAGTTTCTTTTCATGCTTGGTGACATTCCTGACTTCAAACTTCCATTTATAATATAACTTAATATATTCTTGTCACACAAAAATTCAATAAGCAAATCCTTACTATTGTTTAACACAATGCATGTAAGGTTTGGCTCAAAGTTGAAGCCCAGAATTCTGTTTGTAATTATAAAATGGCCTATATAACTTTTTTGGGCACAAATAATAACCTGTTTTATATCAAAACAGAACTTGTATAAACTTCTGTGCTTTTTCAACTTACTTTTGTTGCTTTAAAATAAATTGAATGAACTATATTGCATTTTGCTCCCAGACAAGTTGTCTGGTTCCCTAGCTGTTTATGTGAAATAATCCAGCATATTTTTTAAAGTAAATTTCTTTACTGTTTAAAAAAGCCATCATTTAAAGAAAAGTGAGAATCCTTAAAACATTACTGAACAAGCCACCTAGAGTCCAAGATCTTTGCATTTCATTACTCGGAGGCACGCTTTAATCTGAGGTGGTGTGGTCTGTATGAGTGGAATATGGCTTTGAAGTATAAAGGCCACTGATGGCGGTTCCAATGTTAATTTTATATCTCTAACTTGTTGGCACTGGAGAACTTATTTCTCCTCTTCTACAGGCTCTCAAGGCCAAATCTGTCCACCCATAAATGATGGTCTGAGGGAGCTGATTACCTTGGGCTACTATCTTATTTTAACAAATAGTGGTAATCTTAGGAAGAATACATATTGCCTCCTTAAATTTGTGGAGCTGTTTAGTTGACTGTTTTGCTTCAGTCAGTTCCAAATTAGATTGAATTCTGCTGATACTGTATCCAGACTACCTGATTATCTCTCTAGATGGCTTGGAGAGCAGGTGACCATAGGAAATCAACTGATTAATTGTATTTGGTTTTCATGGGACAGGGAGGTGAAACATTAAAAAAAAAATGCATGCAGGAATGAAGCTGTAACTGTCTTCATGTATTAGTAGTGTTCCCTTATAGCAGTGATGGCCAATCTTTTTGCCATCGTGTGCCAAAAGCATGCAGAGTGCGGGAGTCGCATGTTTGCCCACATGCATAATTCTATGCACCCTTGCCCCCTGTATGTGCATGTGACCGCCCCACACTCCCCACACTTTTGGCATGCAATGGCATGGTGGGCCCGTTTTCCACCCTCCCCAGGCTCCAGAGCCTTTCTAGGAGCTTGGAGCCCCACCCCGAGGCCCTCCGGATGCCAGAAATGGCCCATTTGCTGACTTCCAGTGGGACCAGAAGGCTTGTTTTTTGCTCTCCCCAGGCTCCAGAGCCTTTCTAGGAACCTGGGGAAAGCGAAAAAAGGGCCTTCCCCACCCCCCAGGCCCTCCAGAGGCCGGAAACAACCTGTTTCCCTACTTCCGGTGGGCCCAGAAGCCTGAAAATTAGCTGACTGGTGCGCATGCGTGCCAGAGCTGAGCTCATGTGCCCACCAATATGGCTCCACATGCCACCTGTGGCACACGTGCCATAGGTTCGCCATCACAGCCTTATGGTAACTGATTTAACTCTGAATTGTTTGAAACCACACTAAGATTTAAGATTGCCGGTTAGGTAGCCATTCTAGGACACAGATATGGGCTGATCAATGTGAAAAAATAGTCTGTCAGCATTACAGATTTTTATTCTGTTGTCCAAGATATTCACCTATCATCTCAGTCATTTCTTATTTGTATCATGACAAATATTTCCGCCAGCCAGAGACTTCATTGCTAATGCTTCATTATTCAACAACAAAATGCATATACATGGAAAATCTTTGAGGAACAACAATTTTTTTTTTTGCATTCATTTGCAAGAAGGTAATGCAATAAATACATCGAAGTACTTCTAATGTACAATGGGATTTATAAGTCTCTTGGGCCAGGCAATACATTCCAGTTTTAATGGAAAGTGCCAGAAATGAAGCATTTATGTTTTGTCTCTTACTTTATTTGTTTAGGTGCAGTGCAAACTGATGTTAGAAACTGCAGGGATTTTTTGTGGGGGAGGGGAAATCGTTAAGTGCAGTTGGTACTGTTTGGTTTGAATTTTGGCTCAGAATATCTTTACCATTCCCCCTAAAATCAGGAATCATTTTACCTGGCACTAATAAGAAAAGTAGTCACAGCAAACAAGAAAGTCCAAATTTGCTATCAAAATGCCTGCCTTAATTATTCCTTAACATGGGATCAGTGCTGGAGACTATTAGAGCTTGAGAGCGACTAGAAATACCTCTCTCTTAATGCAGGATGATTAAATTCTCCATAGGCAAGGATAAGGATAGTATCACAAAAGAGCAAGAGAAGGAAAATGAATTCAGTATTTTTCCTAAACAAAAATTGATCACACTAAATGAGTGGAAATAAGTCATGTGTCTACAAAATGGATTTAATATGGGCTACTAAAAATAAAATTTTGCTTAACAGGCTTCTTGTGAAAAAAATCAGAAACAGCAAAAGCAATAAATTTATTTTTTTTAAAAATCCCAATTAAGCATATAATCATTACTGACTAATTGACCAATTGATTGATGTCCTATCTTTACTCCAGGATCTGAGTAAGACAACCTACAAGACACTTACTCTTGCTAGTGATTCTTTCCATCGCTAATTATCCTGCTAGTTGGGTTTCAAAGGTAGTGGTTTGTCAAAATCACCCAGTGAATTTTCTTGATTTGCAGTGTCTTCCTTTCTTGAGTCATTGAAAAAAAAGTGTGTCTATGTATTTGTGCATGGTTTCTATGTATTTCTGCTCATGTTATATTTGCTGTTGCTGCAGCATTTGTGCATTTCTTGGTCAGGCATTGGGAGAAAGACAACAGTGAAGCACAAATCACTTTGTATTGTCGAGTTGGCTTTGTGCTCCTTGAACTAGACTGTTGACTTCAGGTGGAATCAGTGGTGGGTTGCTCCTGGTTCTGTCCGGTTCTTACGAACCGGTAGTAAAAGCGGCAGGAGGCTCCGCCCACCCGCCCAGATGTCATAATGGATGATCTGCGCATGCGCAGAAGCTTCTGTGCATGTGTAGAAGCTTCTGTGCATGTGCAGAAGTGTGCTCTCATGAGCGAAGCAAGCATATGTGCGCGCTCCCATTGCAAACTGGTAGTAAAGGTAAGTAGAACCCACCTCTGGGTGGAATGGAGGACATTGTTTTATTGCTATGGTTGAAGATTAGATCTAAAGCCAATCAGACCTAATCTTCAACTATAGCAATAAGTAGGATGATAGAGAAATACAAGAACATGTTTTTTCAACATTTGGGAATTATTTTGTGCTGACTTCTGTACTTCTTTATAATCAGTATACATTAAAGGAGTAAAGACATGATTTAAAATAGAAGCCAATAGATCTAGAAAATCCTGATATGGCTGTCAACCTTATTATGCCTTTCTAATTCAGAGGATCAGTGTATCTATTCCCCAATGGCTTCCTACCATTGCTCATCAAGTTTAGTGAAAGCAAGATAAAACTCCCTTTTCAGGAATACCATTTCTTAAATCCCTTGTATATCCGGGATATCAGTATGAGCTGCATAGGCACAGTCTTATCAGGAATCCACAGCAAACGGCAGGCCGAAGTTGACAGTCATTTGTTTTGTGTTAAGCCTATGATGGTAGATATCTTTGAACTGCAAACACAGCTGCTAAGCAACTTCCCTTTCACTTTGTTCCCCATATGGACTCTGCCCCCTTTGAGCTTTTTTCATGTGAATGAGATGTGCTTATTGTAATTAATATTATTGACCGTTTCCTGATTCAAATAATTCAGTTGCCCATTAAGTTCATTTTTAGCCAGAACAATCTACAAAAGATGCTTCACAGCTCTCTTGTGCATCCTTATCACCTTTTTAATGGCAAGTCTTAGGCACATTATTTAAATTTAAAATGTTTAGAATGTTAAGCGCAGGATACCGTAAGATAAATGGGAAATGAATAACAACTTCAGAATTATTATATACAGTAGAGTGCTTTGGAAACTATTGTTCTCTGGCTTATCATGTGATTTATACCATTGCTATTACTCAACAATTTTCTTTAATAATTCCAATGGCCATGATTTTTGTCAGAATTGTACAACATATTTTGCACCAATAGCCATACCTGGTGTTATGAACCAAATGTAGGCAGAGCTGAATTAGGCCAAAAAAGTAGATGAAGTCAGGCACAAAAGTTAAATTTGATTTATATAGGTCATATTAATATAATCCAATACAATTGATATGTGCATTTAATGATCCTTTCTATTATACTAAAAGTATAGTAGAGGAATAGTAAATACTATACTTTTAGTATAGTATAGTATACTATATTAAAAGTATAGTATACTATACTATACTTTGGTGGCAACTTTGAAAGAGGCTCAGACTTACATGGCACTATGATTATAGTCAAGATAGCTTGCACAACAAATTATAAATTGAAGTAGCGTATAAAGCCAAAGTAGAAATTTTCCCATAGTAGTTGGCATACTGAAGGTTGTATGCTGCAGGTTCTAAATCCTCAGGCAGAGTTTTTACATTTTGCTAAGTCATGATTTGCTTTATCCACAGTTTTTTGAATAAACACATTGTTAAATTAACAGTATAAATCCAAATTAAACAAAACACAGTGGGAATTTATAGCAAATCCCAGATAGGATTGAAGAAGACACTGCAGTGACATTCAATCTCTTCCAGTGGTATTCTTTAAAAGTAAATCAGCAAGAATGCTCATTTGGAACTCTTTTTAAAATTTCTTACAGGGCTAAAATATTAGATTGGTGGGGGAGGGGCATTACAGAAAATTAAATGATGGTATTCAAGTAATTATGACTGGCATTGATTAGAGAGGTGGGGCAATTGCCTTAAGGCATACAAAAGGCATTGTTCCCTTGCTACCATTTCCTCTCCCCAGTTCCTAAACACTCCTGGCGTGTGGTTAACTTCACTGATACCAACTGTCAAAATGTTGACACCACCACAACCGTTTCTACACCTTGCACATAACCATCACCACAAATGACAGAAATGCAAAATGTGGCATTAAGTCAGTGTTGCACTGCAGTTTGAATGTTTAATGTTGACTACATTTGTCCAATGATTTCTCAAAAACCATTAAAATTGTTCCCAATAGTGAGATGGATGGATAGCTAGGTAGCTAGATGGATGGATGGATAGATAGATAGATAGATAGATAGATAGATAGATAGATAGATAGAAGCAATAACTGTGAGCTGAGAGTAACTGTGCATCTGTCAAGGCACTGCTCTTTGCTGCCCTTTAAATATAAGTTTTTAAAAATGGCACATTGACAAGGCATTTTAGCAACTACTTTTCAATTAGGAAGGGGAAGAAGCTGTTTTGATCCCATAGGGCTGCAAAAAGAATGCATTCTGCTCGTAAGTGTTCTAAGGCTTCAGAGTAGCAAAAGGAAAATCACAGTGAGATTTCAAATACACTGTAGCCCAGCCAGAAATAAATCAGCTTAGCTCTTGACCTCTGCCAGCCTTGTGGATTCATTAGAGGTCTAATGCTGAATTTCAAGCTGGTTCAAAGGCTTTGTTTGAAAGTATCTAGACATCAAAAAGCCTTGCATCTATACTGCACTGAATCTGGTTGTGAAGCTAGGTGAGACACACGTTATTAATTATGGACTTTTTAATATGACAGTCTAGAATTATGCTCTGTTACTATGTTTGTATAAAAATACAAATCACAGTTGAAAACATATATGCCAAATCTACCCTGTTAAAGCTTTAATAAAAAAAAATACTTTCTAAGCAGGCAATTAATAGGGAGGGTTAGGGAAAGCAATGGTGAACTACTGTACTCTTTTAAAAAAATCTCACCAGAACACTTTATGACAATAACTCAACATGACTCAAATGTGGATACCACCAGCAGAACCCTCCAAGCTGGATGGTAGCCTGCAAGCTACTGGAGGAGAGCAAAGGCTGTGAGAAAAATCCTAATTAGCCATTAACAATTAATAGAAAGAGGGAGGAAAACAGTTCATAGTATGAGAAAAGAACCTGGTGGTTTCTAACAGGCATAGCTACTGATAAGATTTTTTCAACTTTCTTAGAAGTTTCTGAAGAGTAGTCATCCAGGAAAAGAGTCATAGCTTCCTGGTTGCAAATGCCATTAGAATTATTAACAGTTGAACATTCTGTTTATAATTAGTGTATTGTGTGTTGATCTTTTATTGTGTTTGGTCTTGAATTATACATTTTGATTGAAAAAGCAAGAGTTTTACCTGAAATGTGAGACAGCTGCAGCAGGCAGAAATTTTAGATCTGGTGCCAGCATGACTTGGAGAGATACAGAAAACACAACTCTTAACACCTTATAGTGGGCATAACTACTTTGAAAGCCAGTATAGTAGGCCTCATACTGGGCAAGGTTCAGGTGAACTGTCTATGGCTTAAGGCCACATGGCCTCTCAATCCCTTTTCTTGCCCATTTTGAGAACCCACAAAATAGGGGTACCTTAGCAAGCCCTGGCATCCTAGAGAAAGCATTAAGGCTAGGAAAGATTACTTAACATTCAATCACTCGATCAAAAATTTTGTCAAACCTTATTTTTGGAGTTTTAGTTACTTGGCATAATTACAACGTATAGGATTGGTTTTAATTATTAAAACTATAACAATTTAACGATTAAGAATGCCACTTTCTCTGCTACAGCTTTTCTATCTGGGCAGAAGCAAATGAGTCAAACATTACAGCAACTGTGTAGGAAACCACGCATCACCCTGTGGCTACTGAATACAACCATCCAGTCTTCCCTGGCTAAGTCAACACCACAAGGACTTCAGCAATGTGGCCTGATGAGACTTGAAAGGAAATCGAAAGGATAGAACCCAGAGTGCACTATCTGATCACACAGGGTGGATAGAAACTATTGACCATAGGTGGCCTCTCAGATAGGGAGGCCTTGTGCCATGTATAGGGCAACCAGAACTTTGAATTCCTTTGAGTGGCAACCAGTGTGACTCAGGAAAAAATGTTACATGGGCACTCTGCATTACACCTAGTATCATTTAGCACAATCCTGGACTAAAGATAGACACTTTCTGAGATTGGGAGTCCAATACACTTCCGGCCACTAATATTGTTGGCTGAAGGCTGAATCTGTTTCTCCCTATCTAGATCTTCAAGCTTCCAAACACTGGGCTTTCATAGCTTCGTTGGATAGCTCTGGATCAAGATATGCAATTGAAGATCAATAGCATACCAACAATACCTGAGTTTGAACCCAATTAGTGGTGACTTCATATAGACCAGTGTTTCTCAACCTTGGAAGCTTGAAGATGGGTGGACTTCAACTCCCAGAATCCCCCAGCCAGCGCTGCTGGCTGGG